>OU696474.1:22405000-23025000 GCA_916048165.1 Spilarctia lutea | reverse complement strand
TGGAAATAATAGAAAACATATTAAGAGCTTACGAAGAGGACAGGAAGAGGGCGTCAAAAGGGAAAAATACAAGAAAAACCGAAGATGGCGATATAGAAAAACCAAATAAAACAAAAGAGATATTAAAGAAGATTGAAGAGAACGAAAGATTAATAAGAGAAAATGGGAAAATTATGGAGGAGCTGAAGGAAAGGATGGAAAGGCAAGACGAAAGAGAGAAGGAGAAGAATAAGAAGGGAGTAACAACTTATGCCGATGCGGTGGCGGGCCATGCTAGGGCTCCGCTCCCGGTGCGTACGACCCTGCACTCCATAATTGTTACGTCCAAAGATGAGACGGAGACAGGGGAGGAAATAGTGGAGCGTATACGAAAGACTGCTGACGAAGACGAGGATTGGGTAAAGGTGGAAAAGATAAGGAAAGGAAAAGATAGAAAGATAATTATGGGATATAAAACACAGGAAGACCGAAAAAAGGCCCAAAAGAGACTGATGGAGAAAGGAAAGGATCTCATAGTAGAAGAGATCAAGAATAAGGACCCTCTTCTGATCTTGTACGGCGTCCTTAAAAGTCAGAAGGACGAGGACATCGTGCAGGCTGTAAGATGTAGAAACCGGGAGGTGTTCCGGGACCTGACACCTGACCAGAGCCGGGTAGCAGTGGCTTATAGGAGGACGGCCAGGAACCCCCACACGTGCCACGTGGTGCTCAGGGTCTCCCCGGCGGTTTGGTCTCGCGCCCTAGACATAGGGAGACTGTACCTTGATCTGCAACCAATCAGGGTGGCGGATCAGTCCCCTCTGGTTCAGTGCTCCCTGTGTCTAGGGTACGGGCACGTCAGAAAGCTCTGTACCTCTACGGAGCCGAGGTGTAGCCATTGTGGCGGGCCCCACCTGAGGGCCGAATGCCCAGACTACGCCATTGGTGCAGAGCCTAACTGTTGTAACTGCCAAGGGGAGAAGCTGAGCAGCACCGGGCACGATGCCTTCAGCGATTTGTGCCCCGTAAGATCTAAGTGGGACAATATCGCTAGGTCTACCGTGCAGTATCAGTGCTGAGGGCCCTGCGGCAAGAGTGACCCCCCATCAATTCAGAGAAATTATATTTAGAGTATTCCCCCAATCCCTCACAAGATGTCCTATAAACAACAGACAGGCACACAAAATCAAAACAAGCAAAGCAACTACAATTCCAAGCTTAAATTTTAGAAAGAAAACAGACAACAAGGTAGAAGTGAAAGAAAGAACAACGTACACACACCTTCGGAATGAAAAAGAGAAAAGGCAAAGAACATAAATATGATCCAAAATATTGATATATTTTAGAAATCATAATTATAAAGTTAGCGTAAAAATAATATAGTAATAAGTAGTGTAGTAGCAGTAATAGAAGTTTTCCAAATTTAAGATTGTAATAATAAGTTAGTTAGAAAAGTAAAGTGTTGTAAAATAAAGAAAAATAAGGACTAGTGTATAAGAAGGATGAGTGAAAGAATACTATGAGAATATATACAAAGCGCAAATGAGGATTAGCGTATGAAAGGATTAATAAAAGAACAAAATAACATGAGAACGTATACAGTATATAAAGACCAGAGTATGAAAGGAAGAATGGAAACAGCGTGAGAATGGACCAGAGTGAAAGGATTCGTCAGCAAAAGGCTCCAATTATGTTGGAGGTGCTAGTTCAAGGACCGCCAGTGCGGCCCTTATAAAAAAAAAAAAAAAAAAAAAAAAAAAAAAAAAACCTAACCTAACCTAACCTAACCTAACCTAACCTAACCTAACCTAACCTAACCTAACCTAACCTAACCTAACCTAACCTAACCTAACCTAACCTAACCTAACCTAACCTAACCTAACCTAACCTAACCTAACCTAACCTAACCTAACCTAACCTAACCTAACCTAACCTAACCTAACCTAACCTAACCTAACCTAACCTAACCTAACCTAACCTAACCTAACCTAACCTAACCTAACCTAACCTAACCTAACCTAACCTAACCTAACCCACACAGAAACACACTACACAAGACACACACAAACAAACACAGATATAAAGATTATATTATAATAATATAGGAATATATCAAAACATGCACACAACAATAAACACTAGATTACATTAATTTAACATACATACACCGACTGAAGCAGTTCACAAACAAGAAAGTAACAACAATATATATTGTCATATATATACTGTTTGTTAATAGAATGTAATAAAGGAAAGAGTGAACTGTGGAGGAAAACACACATTTACAGAACACAAAAACATGCACACAAAAACAAAGAAACTACACAAAAATACGTGTCGTGGAAAGCAGGTCATCCCGGCTAACTGTGGGCGATGTGTGAAGCTCCTATTAGCAAACACATAGGGTCCCGCAAAAAAGCGATGCTATATCAAAATAACAGGCGTTTTAATAAACAAAGTAAAGGTTGCTAAGACAAAAGTGACAGGCTGAAAACAATAAAATAATTGTATGGAAAATAGATGTAAGTAATATAACGTAAATAGAGGATAAATATATAAAATAGATATAAATAAGTAATAGTAGGAAATAGTAGACAACCAAGGACATGTAAAAATAGTGCATTAAGAAGGGATCTGTGTGATATGAAAGAATTTAATATGTAAGGAATAACACGTGGTTCTGTGTAGCGCAGAGGTTACCGCGCGGCCATTGTGTTGATCTCCGTTGCCTAGCAACGGAAATCGGCACAAAAGGTAAACAAAAACCAACTGTTGGTGTAACTTGTGTCTGAAAATAGTAAATAAATAACTTTAATGTGCTGTAAATTTAAATATAAAGACTAGAAATATATATAAATAAATGAATATTGTAAAAAATTGAAACATATATAAATGACAAGAAATGTAAACAAAAAATCAGAAGTATAAATATATGAATATATATTAAAGCAATTGAAACGGTTGAAATGGCGGGTTCCGACCTCACCTAAGGTTAAGCAACATTGGGTGAGGTCGGAACTTGGATGGGTGACCGCCCGAAGGAATTGTTTTTGTTGTTTTTTATTGGAAAATTTTATATATGGTAAAGAATGGAAATAAATAAAATAGTAAATTTAAATATAAAGACTAGAAATATATATAAATAAATGAATATTGTAAAAAATTGAAACATATATAAATGACAAGAAATGTAAACAAAAAATCAGAAGTATAAATGTATGAATATATATTAAAGCAATTGAAGCAGTTGAAATGGCGGGTTCCGGCCTCACCTAAGGTTAAGCAACATTGGGTGGGGTCGGAACTTGGATGGGTGACCGCCCGAAGAAATTGTTTTTGTTGTTTTATTGGAAAATTTTATATATGGTAAAGAATGGAAATAAATAAAATAGTAAATTTAAATATAAAGACTAGAAATATATATAAATAAATGAATATTGTAAAAAATTGAAACATATATAAATGACAAGAAATGTAAACAAAAAATCAGAAGTATAAATATATGAATATATATTAAAGCAATTGAAGCAGTTGAAATGGCGGGTTCCGGCCTCACCTAAGGTTAAGCAACATTGGGTGGGGTCGGAACTTGGATGGGTGACCGCCCGAAAAAATTGTTTTTGTTGTTTTTTATTGGAAAATTTTATACATGGTAAAGAATGGAAATAAATAAAATAGTAAATTTAAATATAAAGACTAGAAATATATATAAATAAATGAATATTGTAAAAATTGAAATATATATAAATGACAAGAAATGTAAACAAAAAATCAGAAGTATAAATAAAGGAATATATAATGAAGTAATTGAAACAGTTGAAACGGCGGATTCCGGCCTCACCTAAGGTTAAGCAACATTGGGTGAGGTCGGAACTTGGATGGGTGACCGCCCGGAAATTGTTTTTTTTGTACTTTTTATTGTCACTAAAATAGCAACATTGGGCGCGGTCGGTATTAGGATGGGTGACCGCCTAAAAATAATTTGTAGAAAAAATTTTTTGTTCTTTTTTGAAAAATATATATGAATGAACGAAACAAAAATAACACATGTATGCAAATTGTAGATGATAGATAGACACGAAACAAAATGCAACAAGTAAGACAGAACACAAATAGACAGATGTAAAGGGTGGGCGAATGTATGGGTTCGACAACTGTAACGTGCCGAACACATATATCCGTACATCCTCAATATATTATATATACATATATATCAAATTATATCGACATCACTACACACAGCACTATATATATACACAAACAGATATACAAGGTCCTGGCAATTTAAACAGTCGGGGAAAAGAGATAAGGCAGCAACGCCCTGCGATGGCGGGTGCCTGCTACAAAAAAAAAAAAAAAAAAAAAAAAAACCTAACCTAACCTAACCTAACCTAACCTAACCTAACCTAACCTAACCTAACCTAACCTAACCTAACCTAACCTAACCTAACCTAACCTAACCTAACCTAACCTAACCTAACCTAACCTAACCTAACCTAACCTAACCTAACCTAACCTAACCTAACCTAACCTAACCCAGTACGAAATTTTTTCTTAATTGTTGCTACCATACTTACCCCTGATATTTTATATTGACACTGTGAGCTCTCCTGCGTCCCGTGGGAGAATATAAACCTGTAAAACAAATAAAAAATTTTTATTTTGTACTTAGGATTTTTTAATCCTGAATTTCTTAAATTTCTAGAGGTTTTTGTCGAATTACTCGCCAACCCCTCATTCTAAAATCCCTTTTCTTACAGATTTAGACGGCTCTCATCTAGACCCGTCTAATAACACCTCCTTTTTTGAATTCCGGCAAATAATAATATAAATATCCTCCATTTAGTTTGAATTTTTTTAAATTTTTTACAAATCTTTAAGGTTATTGTCGAATATTTCTTCAACCCTTATTTTCGAAGTAACTTATTATACATATTTAGTTAGATCTCATCTAGATCTACTTAATATATAGCGTTTTACATAAGTCCGGTAAATAGATTTCGACATTTTTGACATTTAAATTCATTTTTTGGCACTTTTTGAGGTTTTTGTCGAATAAGTCGACCACCCTTAGGCCTAAAATTATTATTTTTGCAGTTTTGGAAAGGTCTCACCGAGACCCGTCGAACGACACCCCATTTGTCCAGATCGGGCGAGTGGCACTGCAAAAATTTTCACTTTTTAAATTTTCAGTACAAAAAGTCTACCTTAGGGGTACATATTTGAAGTAAATTCACGAAATTTTTTCTTAATTGTTGCTACCATACTTACCCCTGATATTTTATATTGACACTGTGAGCTCTCCTGCGTCCCGTGGGAGAATATAAACCTGTAAAACAAATAAAAAATTTTTATTTTGTACTTAGGATTTTTTAATCCTGAATTTCTTAAATTTCTAGAGGTTTTTGTCGAATTACTCGCCAACCCCTCATTCTAAAATCCCTTTTCTTACAGATTTAGACGGCTCTCATCTAGACCCGTCTAATAACACCTCCTTTTTTGAATTCCGGCAAATAATAATATAAATATCCTCCATTTAGTTTGAATTTTTTTAAATTTTTTACAAATCTTTAAGGTTATTGTCGAATATTTCTTCAACCCTTATTTTCGAAGTAACTTATTATACATATTTAGTTAGATCTCATCTAGATCTACTTAATATATAGCGTTTTACATAAGTCCGGTAAATAGATTTCGACATTTTTGACATTTAAATTCATTTTTTGGCACTTTTTGAGGTTTTTGTCGAATAAGTCGACCACCCTTAGGCCTAAAATTATTATTTTTGCAGTTTTGGAAAGGTCTCACCGAGACCCGTCGAACGACACCCCATTTGTCCAGATCGGGCGAGTGGCACTGCAAAAATTTTCACTTTTTAAATTTTCAGTACAAAAAGTCTACCTTAGGGGTACATATTTGAAGTAAATTCACGAAATTTTTTCTTAATTGTTGCTACCATACTTACCCCTGATATTTTATATTGACACTGTGAGCTCTCCTGCGTCCCGTGGGAGAATATAAACCTGTAAAACAAATAAAAAATTTTTATTTTGTACTTAGGATTTTTTAATCCTGAATTTCTTAAATTTCTAGAGGTTTTTGTCGAATTACTCGCCAACCCCTCATTCTAAAATCCCTTTTCTTACAGATTTAGACGGCTCTCATCTAGACCCGTCTAATAACACCTCCTTTTTTGAATTCCGGCAAATAATAATATAAATATCCTCCATTTAGTTTGAATTTTTTTAAATTTTTTACAAATCTTTAAGGTTATTGTCGAATATTTCTTCAACCCTTATTTTCGAAGTAACTTATTATACATATTTAGTTAGATCTCATCTAGATCTACTTAATATATAGCGTTTTACATAAGTCCGGTAAATAGATTTCGACATTTTTGACATTTAAATTCATTTTTTGGCACTTTTTGAGGTTTTTGTCGAATAAGTCGACCACCCTTAGGCCTAAAATTATTATTTTTGCAGTTTTGGAAAGGTCTCACCGAGACCCGTCGAACGACACCCCATTTGTCCAGATCGGGCGAGTGGCACTGCAAAAATTTTCACTTTTTAAATTTTCAGTACAAAAAGTCTACCTTAGGGGTACATATTTGAAGTAAATTCACGAAATTTTTTCTTAATTGTTGCTACCATACTTACCCCTGATATTTTATATTGACACTGTGAGCTCTCCTGCGTCCCGTGGGAGAATATAAACCTGTAAAACAAATAAAAAATTTTTATTTTGTACTTAGGATTTTTTAATCCTGAATTTCTTAAATTTCTAGAGGTTTTTGTCGAATTACTCGCCAACCCCTCATTCTAAAATCCCTTTTCTTACAGATTTAGACGGCTCTCATCTAGACCCGTCTAATAACACCTCCTTTTTTGAATTCCGGCAAATAATAATATAAATATCCTCCATTTAGTTTGAATTTTTTTAAATTTTTTACAAATCTTTAAGGTTATTGTCGAATATTTCTTCAACCCTTATTTTCGAAGTAACTTATTATACATATTTAGTTAGATCTCATCTAGATCTACTTAATATATAGCGTTTTACATAAGTCCGGTAAATAGATTTCGACATTTTTGACATTTAAATTCATTTTTTGGCACTTTTTGAGGTTTTTGTCGAATAAGTCGACCACCCTTAGGCCTAAAATTATTATTTTTGCAGTTTTGGAAAGGTCTCACCGAGACCCGTCGAACGACACCCCATTTGTCCAGATCCGACGAGCAGAACTGCAAAAAATCGCCCACCCACCCTCTCAGTTTTTACTGGCTATATAGACTAGCTTGCCGGGGTCATCAACCTTTGGTCATTTTGAGAATTTATTTTTTATTTTTAATTTTGCATATATTTTTGAATTTTAGATTTTTGAACTCTAGATTTTGTATTTGTTCTTAGTGGAAAAATTTCGTTAGTTTTAGTTTAGTACTTAAGTTGACAGGGGCATCCTACACCTCTTTTTAAATTTTTCTTTCTTTTTTTGACAATTTTATTTGATAATTTTAACTGACATTATACTGACGCTTACCCCCCTTTACAGGGTTATATATATAATTTATTGCCACACACCCCTCTATACAGGGTCAAAAAAATCCTTTTTATTTTAAAAAATACGGACAATTTTCCCCGTCCACCTACATACACTGTACACGCCCTCTTACTCTCTCCAAATGTCCCCAACAGCTGCTTCGCCCTCGCTCGAAATGGACGCCGCCAAGACCTTCCTGAAGAGGCCGGGAACGAAGAGGAGGTCGCTGGATAATATGGACACCTACACCAAACAGCAGAACATCTATGCCGAACAATCCAGCGACCATCTGCTCCAGGAGGTCATGAAGACCTTCGAGGATATACCCTCGAAGGTCCAACAATATCCCTCAATGAGGAGGGATATAAAGATCTTCCTGGAGCAGCAGTCCGATAGGTGTCTACGGATCCTCTTCGAACTCAGCAGGAGGACGAAGGATTTGGAGGCGAGGGCATCCAGAGTCGCTGATGCGGCTGCTGCGGCCGCGACTCCCGTACAGGAGAAGGCGGCCGCAGCGGCCGCATCCTCGGCACAGGAGGGGGAAGTGCTGGCGAAGCTGACCGACATGCAGGACGCCATGTATGATTGGTTGGGTGAGCTCCATCTTAAGCTGAAGACGGAGATGCGGGACCTAAACAAAAAGAACGACGAACGGAGCGCCGACATGATGGTGAGGCTCTTCGAAAAGCTTGAAGAGACGCAGGTCGAGTTCGACCAGGCGACCGAAGGCACCATAGTGCGCGCGCAGTCCCAGATCGAAGACCTGATCGGGACTGTCGCAAAAGACATCGTGGTGGAGACGAAGGAGCACATCGGCGCCGCCGTAGCAGAGATGGCCTCTAGGTCCCAGAGCGTCCCGGACCCGAACCCCCCGACTTACGCCAGAGCCGCAGCAACCAGACCCGGGCGCCGGCCGGCGCTTCACTCGGTGGCGGTGACCTCCAAAGACAGTCAGGAGACTGCCGAGGGGGTACTCGCCAGGGTGAAGAAGGCGGCCGACGCCAGGGTTACTGGTCTCAAAATCACCAAGGCACGGAAGGCCAAAAACCAGACCGTGATTCTGGGCTGCGAATCAGAGGAAGAGGTCGCAAAGCTCAAAAGGCGGATCGAGAGCGGCGATAGTGGGCTTGTGGTAGAGCCCATGAAAAATAAAAACCCATTGGTCGTCCTCAAAGACGTCCATATGGAAAGCGACGACCAAGAAATGATAGGGGCCCTCTACACCCAAAACGCGGACATTTTCATGGGCCTACCACAAGAGGAGAGAGAGGCGTTTATTAAGTATAGGAAAAGGACCAAGAATCCGGGGACTTCCCACATCGTTCTCCAGGTGAGGCCGAAGGTGTGGCAGAGGATGACGGAGGCTGGAACCCTCTACCTGGACCTGCAAAGGGTCAGAGTGGAGGATCAGTCTCCGCTCATCCAATGCACGAAGTGCCTGGCATTCGGCCATGGCCGCAAGTTCTGCACCGAGAGTGCGGACAGATGCAGCCACTGCGGAGGCCCGCACTTGCGCGAGAAATGCGCGGACTACAGTGCGGGATCCGGACCGCGATGTTGCAACTGTTTGCACTCTGGACTGCAGAACACTGGCCATAACGCCTTCAGCGCCGAATGCCCAACCCGTGCCAAATGGGACTACCTAGCGAGGGAGACAACGGCATATTCGTGACTCACTGACACACAGAACACAGACTACACAAAGACATACATACACACACACTGATTTGCCAAATATATTATGACAATATAAGAACATATCAGAACACGCACACAACCAATAGACACTAATTTTACATAGATTTGACAGACATACACAGGACTGAAGCAGTTCACAAAAAAGATTGCAACAAGTATATATATTGCATATATATATACACTGTTGGAAAGAACGACGCAACAGGAAAGAGTGAACTGTGGAAGGAATACACACAAACAAAACACTGGACACGCACACATAACATGAATACTACACACTAACACGAGTCACAAGCATCGAGTCTCCCAGACTAGAGGAACGAGTGGGAAGTCGCCTGGATAGGATCTGTTTCTTTTATTCTGGATCTTTAGGTTTCTCTTTAATTGAAAATAATTAATATTTTATTGGAAATAAGTAAATAATTGGAATTTAGATAAAATTATAATATAATAAATTGATAAATGGTATATGTAATAATAATGTTGTTTTATAATGATGTCTTATTTTAAATATATAATATATTTTAAATTTTTAAAGATAAATGAATGAATTGTATTTATAAATAAATAAATGGATAAAAAGATAAATGGATAAATAGTATAAAAATAATAATGTGTTTATAATAATGTCGAAATTTTTAATATAATAGATAAATAATTAAGTTGTATAAATAAATATAATTAATAATGTCGCCATAATAATGTTTTAATTTAAATATAATAGAAGAATAAATAGAATATAACTAATAATGTCTTCAAAATACTGTTTTAACTTAAATATAATAGATGAATGAATGAACGGTGCATAAACACAATGGATAAATAAATAGATAATAGAATATAAATACGATTGATAAATAAATGAATTAATGAAAGGAAACTGATGTTCATAAAAAATTTAAAAAGAAGCGCAAAACAACAATAAAAATTATCATAAAACCAAATGAGAACTGAAATGATAACATAGAATGACAAGGTCCCGTCGTTTTATGGATGGGGAAAAGCGGCGGGGGTCTCAACCAGACCTCTACTAATAAAAAAAAAAAAAAAAAAAAAAAAAAAACCTAACCCAGTCTCATTCGCTTAGATGCCGAGATAGCATCGTTTTTTCCGAGCTCCGTACCTTAAAAATCGTGTGTGTGACAAAGTTTCCCCGATAATTAAGAGTGATAGCTCAAAAGTTGCGCCGTCGCGAGACGAACGTAGAGCAAAAAACCGCGTGGATTTTGGACCAGTAGTTTAGTTTTTATAGGCGAAAAAATAAAAATTTTTTCGTCGAAAGTGACAAAAATTTTTAAAAGTGTTAAATCTCAGAAACAAGATCTATGACCCCCGGTTTTTCAACTGTGCAAAGTTGCGGAGTGAGTGCGTGAACATTTTAAGACTATTACCGTATTTTTAAGACGATTATTGCCAAAGTTGTGGTGGCTTTTGTCGAAATTTTTCGACCAAAACAACCACAAAAAGTGAAAAAAAGACGTGTAACTCTGAAAAGCGATCTGCAACCTCCGGTTTTTTAACCGTTAGAAGGTGCGCCTGAGGGGTCTTCACCTTTTGAGACCTTTCCCGAAATTTTCAGACGCTTTTCGGGCGAGTTATAACGCTTTTTCACAAAAGGGTGTGGTCGGTGAAAGTTTTCATCACCATCACCAATTTCACCTGGTGATAGCTTAAAAGTAGCGCGTGGACTAGACGATTGTGACGGTGAAATCCCCAGTTAAATCGGACCAGGACTTAGCCAGATATTGGACAAAATAAACTCTGACAATTAACAGTGAAAGTGACACTTAATTTTGTGAAAAACTTGGATTTTCTTTTAGTGACCCCTGTGTGTTCAGCTCTGTGAGGGTGTGTCTCGGGGATACCCTTCTTCTGAGACCCCTCCCAAGAGATTTGGACCACTTCTGCAGGAGTGACACCCCCTTTTTCTTTAAAAAGGGTGTGGAGGCTGAGGTCCCGGATCCTGGTCCCTCGGGAGAGTGATAGAGACACAAAACGTGAGTGACGGTGAGCTGTACCAGATACTGTTTACAGAATTAAATTTAGTGCATTAGTTTAGTTGTTATAGTGACTTTTAGTTTAATAGACATTTACCACCCTTACTCTAAGGGTTGTGTTTTGCCCCCCTCAAAAAACTCATAATTAATTAGTGCACATAGAGACAAAACTTTTGAGACCTCTTTGACCCAAATCGGCTGGAAAACCAAAGAGAAATAGTTAATTGTACTTTTAAAACTTTTAAAACATTTTGTGACGTCACGATTTAGGAATGTGGATAAGCGTCATTGAAAACTAGGTCAAATTGTGTTTGACCCTATAACTTTGACACCTGTGGCCTGTTTTTACCGGCAAAGACATTTTTGGGCATCTTGGGACGAACTCTATCCATCCCTGAAACAAAATAGGAAAAAACCTTTTAATCGGTTAGGAGAAAACTCCAACATACAAACCAACACCATAAAAGCTTTCCAAGGCTGTATCTCCGGACTGCTTGGCCCGATCTCGCTGAAATTCGAGATTCGGGAGCCCATAGTGGAGGTCCCCCTTTAGACACTACAAATTGGACCGTCTTCCTGGAGGAGTCCCTGGAAAACAGGGACAAAACCAGGAAACGTTAACATCTTCGGCCTGTTTGGGCCGAATCCAAAAATTCTTTGGGGACAGCTTCCCCTAAACAAGGAGCAGCTACTGGCGCCTTCTCTTGGGCCATAAGGGAAGAGATCCGGGAGAGAAGGGAGGAAAACCCAACTTTGGCCTGAGTGGTCCAAATTGTAAAATTCTTTTGGATTGCGGCCCTGGATAGGGTCAACAACCCATCACACTAAAGAGGGGTCCTGTAGGAGGTCGCAATCCAACAGGAAAATTAATCTTAAGTTTACACTAATTTAATATTAATTAAATTAGTTTGTATGAAACAAAAAAAAAAAAAAAATTCTTTATTTTGCTTAAATTCCAAATTCTAAGAATTGTTTAGGGACTGTACATATCCCCTAAAGACAAGAACAGTCCCAGTTGGGAAAACTTACCCCCCCCCTAGGGAGATAAAATAGATCTTAAGTTTTTAAATTGACTAAATTGACATTAACTTTGTTGAACAATTTATTTTTGGCTCAACTTTGACATATTATTAAATTATTTTTGTAAGGACCGGGACTTTACATCCCAAGTCTGACAACCCTGCAGAGCAGGAGTTCACCTCTCTACTTAGAGAAAATTTTAAATTTAATTTATTTATTTTTCTTAGTTTTAAGTTAGAACATAAATTATACCCCCCTTTACAGGGTCAGACATTAAAGATATTGACACACCCCACTATACAGGGTGTATAGTATAATTTTAGCATTTGACAATTTTCCCCGTTTTTAAAAATGTATCAAACACCGCTAACATCTGTAGCAAAGGGACAGGCCTCCCCTAACGCCAACAAATCGCCCTCGCTAGTGTTGGACGCCGCGAAGACCTTTATCAGGAGACCAGCAGCAAAACGGAGGTCACTGGACAACATGACCATTTATAAAAGGCAGCAGACCACCTACGCTAGCCAGTCCAGTGACCAACTGCTCCAGGAAGTCATGAAAATGTTTGAGGATATCCCTCTGAGGGTTCAACAATATCCTCAAATGAGGAAAGACATCAAAAACTTCCTGGAGCAGGGCTCTGATAATTGTCAACGCATCCTCTTTGAGCTCAGTAGGAGGATGAAGAGCTCGGAGAGGGCGGCGTCCGACACCACGGGCGCGGCGGCCGCGGCTTCACCTCCCGTAAGGGATGAAGCCGCCGCGGCGGCCGCGCCTTCGGCTCAAATGGAGAAGATGATGGCCAGACTGGGGGAAATGGAGACAAACATTTTTGAGTGGATTAATGAGGGCTACCACAAGACAAAGAAAGATCTAGACGACCTAAACGCCGAACTCGAAGGTCAAAGCCTGGGCGTAGCGGAAAGCATCCTCAACAAGATAGAGAGAACACAAGCCGCTATCGACCAGGCGACCGAGGACAAAACAGTGCGTGCGCAGTCCCACATCGAAGACCTGATTGGGACTGTCGCCAGAGATCTTGTGGTAGAAACCAAAACACACCTTGGCGCCGCCGTTAAGGAAATAGTGTCTCAGAGCCAAGGTGTTCCGGATCCAAACCCCCAGTCCTATGCCAGCGTCGCAGCGACCAGACCCCGGCGCCGGCCGGCACTCCACTCTATGGCTGTCACCTCTGAGGATAGACAGGAGACGGCCGGAGAGGTGCTCACCAGAGTGGAGAAGGCGGTCGACGCCGGGCGTACTGGTCTAAGAATATCAAAAGCTAGGAAAGCCAAAAACAGCGTCATCATTCTTGGTTGTGATACCAGGGAAGAGATGGCGAGGGTAAAAACCCAAATTGAAAGCAAAGGAAAGGGGCTTGTGGTAGAGCCCATGCGGAATAAGGACCCGCTGGTCGTCCTTAAAGACGTCCATGTGGAGAGCGACGATGACAAAATGATGTCCGCCATATACACCCAGAACGCGGACATCTTCATGGGCCTACCACAGGAGGAGAGGGAGGCCAAGATAAAATACAGGAAAAAGACCAAAAATCCGGGAACCTCCCACATCGTCCTTCAGGTGGGACCTAAGGCATGGCAGAGGATGACGGCGGCGGGGGTGCTCTACCTGGGCCTTCAAAGGGTCAGGGTGGAGGACCAAACGCCCCTCATCCAATGCACGAAATGCCTGGCATTCGGCCACGGTCGCAAGTTCTGCACCGAGGGTGCGGACAGATGTAGCCACTGTGGGGGCCCGCACCTGCGCAAGGATTGCGCAGAGTATAGTGCGGGTTCGACACCGCGGTGCTGCAACTGCTCGCACTCTGGGTTGCGGGACGTCGGCCACAACGCCTTCAGCGCCGAGTGCCAGACCCGTTCCAAGTGGGATTACTTGGCGAGGGAGACCACGGCTTATCCCTGACACATCTACACACAGATACACACTACACAAAGACACACAAAAACAAACATAGATATAAAGAATATATTTTAAAAATATAGGAAGATATCTAAACACGCACACAACAATAACACTAGATTACATTATTTAACATACAAACATGGACTGAAACAGTTCACAAATAGGAAGGTGACAAAAATATATATTGTTATATATACATTTCTTGTCAACAGAAAGAAATAAAGGAAAGAGTGAACTGTGGATGGAAACACACATATGCAAAACACAAAAACACGCACACAAAAACAAAGAAACTAAACATAAATACGTGTCGTGGAGGCCTGGTCTTCCTAATGAAACTGGGGGCGGTGTGTGGGGTACCAATGTGAGGTACCTGAAATTAGAAATTAAAAATATAGTGTCCCAACAAATCAAATAATGATATAATAAAAGTGACAGGCGCAAAATTAAAAATAAAAATTATCAATACTTGCTGCTAAGATTAAAACAGTAGGCTCTAAAACAATTTATATTAGTATGGAAATTTAAATGTATAAATGTGGCGTAAATAACGAACAAATATGTGTAAAAGATATAAATAATCAACGATAAGGAATTGTAGATAACAGATAATATGTAAAAATAGTGCTAATTAAGGAAAAATGTGTAATATAAGTAAAATAAAAATAGAAAAATAACACGCGGATCCGTGTGAGCGCAGATGTGACCGCGCAACTTTTTGTCCAATTCCGTTGCCTAGCAACGGAGTTAAGACAAGAAGTAAACAAAAGCAAACATTTGGAGTAACATGTGAATAAGTATATCATAAAAATTAGAATATATATAAATAGTAAATTAAAAACAATACATGTATGGGAGATATTGTGGGATATATATAGATGATATGAAAACTATGTGAGTAAATAGAATATAAATATATAAAACACAACAGATGGACAAATGTGTATCTGTAGAAACTGTGTGTACGCTGCAGACACACATTTGAACATATTAACTACAGGTTAAGTACCATTGGGTGAGGTCGGAGCTTGGATGGGTGACCACCCGGGAATTATTTTTGTTAAAATTTTTTGAAGAATATTATTATAAAAGATTGAAATAAATATTAATTGTAAACTGTAAATGTAAAAACTGGAAGTATATATAAGTAAATTTATATAATAAAAGTTAAAATCGTATGAATGGCAAATTAGCGACCACCGAAGTGAAGCAACATTGGGTGAGGTCGGAGTTCGGATGGGTGACCGCCCGGAAATTATTTTTGTAAAAGTTTTTCGAAAAATACTATTATAAAAGACTGAATAAATATTAATTGTGAATTATAAGTATAAAAATTGGAAGTATATATAAGTAAATTTTTATTATAAAAGTTAAAATTGTATGAATGGCAAATTAGCGACCACTGAAGAGAAGCAACATTGGGTGAGGTCGGAGCTTGGATGGGTGACCGCCCGGAAATTATTTTTGTTAAACTTTTTCGAAAAATATTATTTTTAAAAGATTGAATAAATATTAATTGTAAATTGTAAATATAAAAATTGGAAGTATATATAAATAAATATATATTATAAAAATTGAAATATGTAAATGGTAAATTAAAATAATGTGAATAACAAATATACGAGAAATGTACTAGAAGACATATGATTGAAATAAAATAAAATTGTAAACAGACAGATGGTGATATAGACAAATATGTGTACATGGAAAATATATATAGAAGGGAAATTTGTTGTTGTTACCATATGTTACTGTTGTTGCTGTCACTGGTATCGCTGTTGTTGCTTGCCATCATCACCACTATTGTCATCTATCATCATCATTACCACTATTGTCATCTCTCATCATCATCACCACTCATCATCATCTCCAATTCATCATCATCACCACTTTCATCATCATCACCATCTTCATCATCATCACCAATTTCATCATCATCACCATTTTCATCATCATCACCATTTTCATCATCATCACCATTTTCATCATCATCACCATTTTCATCATCATCACCAATTTCATCATCATCACCATTTTCATCATCATCACCATTTTTTTCATCATCATCACCAATTTCATCAACATCACCAATTTCATCATCATCACCATTTTCATCATCATCACCATTTTCATCATCTTCATCAAATTCATCATTTTCATCATTATCATCATCATTAACATTAAAGTTTGCAAAATGTTGAAACGAACAAAACACATGTATGTAAATTATAGATAATAAATAGACACGAAACAAAATGTTACAACAAATAGGATAGAACACAAATAGATGAATGAAATGGAATGGCAGATATATGTGTCCGACAACTGAAATGTGCCGAACACATATATCTGCACATATTAAATATATTATATATACATATATATCAAATTATATCGACACCACTACACACAGCACTGTAAATACAATTAGATACACAAGGTCCTGTCGTTATAATGGACGGGGAAAAGAGAATAGGCAGTAACGCCCTGCGATGGCGGGTGCCTGCCAAAAAAAAAAAAAAAAAAAAAAAAAACCTAACCTAACCTAACCTAACCTAACCTAACCTAACCTAACCTAACCTAACCTAACCTAACCTAACCTAACCTAACCTAACCTAACCTCTGCCGTGTGGAGCCGGCGCCGAATAGCTCCACCCCATCTCATCCCGTGGGTGTCGTAAAAGGCGACTAAGGGAAAATCGGAGCCGAATTACAGGCTGCCGAGGCGGTGGCGTTGACGCTAGACGTCGCGCCATGTAGGGACGGGCTCGGCGTGTACTAACACTACCGTCGAGCAGGCATGGGACTTGTGTTCCTGCCACCGTCGACACATCGTAATCCCGATTATATCGGGGACGAGGGCCTTGGCTTAACCGCCCGGGCCGCGAGGAAGAAAACCTCTTTAAAAAATCACCCCGAATCTTGTGCTATGGTGCGTGGCCTAGGATGCATGGCTGACGGGAAGTTCAGTTGCAAGCGCGCCCCCAGCCGGGGCACCTGCGGACCCCTCGGTTGGGTAACAAATCTACGCTTGCCCGGGTATTGGGGATCTCTGCCCGGGTGGACTCTTAGTTCTCCCCATCTCGTGGGTCATATTATGGATGATATTACTTTAAAAAACAAACAAACCAAAAAAAACGAAGAGAAGGAGGAATCGATGAAGGAGGAGAATAGCAAGGGGGAGTTGCGAACCCCGTCACCACACCCGTTGGTGACGAAGGAGGCACGCGTCACCCTAACGCGATACAGCAGGGACTCGTCGGCGTCAAGCGACGCCTCAATGGTGGACGCGGACTCGCGTCCATCATCGCCGGGTCGGTTGTGGCGGAAACGCCTCAACTCCGACAGCTCCGGCCCGGTGGAGGTGAAGAAGAGAGGTCGCCCACCTACAACTGGGGAATACGTCGGCCTGGCGCAAGCCAAGGCCGACTTGAACAGGGCAAAGGAGCGGGAGCTGGAGCTCCGCGCCGAGAAGGAACTGGCGGAAGAGGTCCGACAGCAAAGGGAGTCTTACCTCCGTAAAACTCCCATACAGACGTCGGACCAAACACAATCTTCCGAGCCCGTCAGCGCAGATCAGCTGACGGTGTCCATCGAGGCGGCAGTGGCGGTGGTGCAAACCATCGCCACAAAGAGCTCCAAGCTCAAGGGGCAATATGTGCGGGACCTGAGGGTGGCCTGTAGCTCCATTTTGGAGCTCGCCCACCAACTCAAGGCCCGCACTGCGAACGAGGAGGTCGCCAACCTTCAGGTAGAGCTTGCTGCCGTACGGGCGGAAATGAAGGCTCTGAAGATGAGTCGCGAGGAGATGATCTTCATGATCGATGCGAGACTCGCGGGCTTCCAGGACCGCCTGCTGCCTGAGGTGCGCATCCGTCCGCCTCTCCAGGCGGACGAGAGGAACGCCGCCAGAGCCGCTGGTGCTGCCCGTGATGCGGAACAAAGGGCCTCCAAGTCCAGCCGGAGGCCCAAGTCTTCTGCCGTTCTTCCCACTCCTTCCGCGCCTCCTCAGGCTCCGCCCCTCTCGCCCGTCGCGGCAGACGGGCAGAAGGATTCGGATCCCTGCCCCTCTGGGACGGTCCCGTCGGACGGGGAACCCAAGGGGAAAAAGAAAAAGCAGAAGGCAAAGAAACGGAGTGCAGCGGCGAAGGAGGCCGAAGCTGCCCGTCAGCCGCGCCCGCAGGCTCCCGCCGCCGCCCCGCCACCTGTGAAGGAGGCGTGGAGCGCCGTGGCGGCGCGGCCTAAGAAAAAGGCCACCCCAGCACCGCCGAGCGTCAAGGCACCCGCCAAGCCTCCGAAGAAGGCGAAGGCGAGTCGCAAACTCCGCGCCCTGACAACCGCTGCAGTGTGCCTCACACTGCAGCCGGGCGCTGTAGAGAAGGGGGTCACCTATTCCCAGGTGATCGCCAATGCCGAGAGGTCCATCGATATAAAGACTCTCGGCATTGACGGCCTCCGGTTCCGCACTGCCGTGACCGGGGGAAGGATCCTGGAGATAGGTGGCGCTGACAGGGCCACCAAGGCCGATAAATTGGCGGCCAAGCTTGAAGAGGTGCTGGGAGAGGAGGTCCGTATTGCCAGGCCGGAGAGGTGCGTAGAGTTGCGCATCTCAGGCCTGGGCGATGCGGCAACTAAGGAGGCGGTGGCCAAAATCCTGGCAGAAGAGGGAGGCTGCCCTGTCGCCTCCATCAAGGTGGGCGACATCAATCGCCCACCCGGTCGACAGGGCACTGCCTGGCTGCGGTGTCCGGTTGCGGCGGCCAAAAAGTTAACGGACGGCCGCCGCATCGTCGTCGGGTGGTCAGCGGTCAAGCTGACCACCCTGGAGCCAAGGCCGGCGCGGTGCTTCCGCTGCCTGGAGCCGGGACACGTGGGGGCAAAGTGCGCTGCGAAGATCGACCGCAGCGCACTCTGCTTCCAATGCGGACAGGAGGGCCACAAGGCGGCCGCCTGCTCCGCGGACCCCAAGTGTCCCGTCTGTGCGGCGGAAGGTGTGGCGTCCGGCCACAGACTCGGCTCCGCGAAGTGCCAGGCAGCCTCCCGTAAGAGGGGGGGTCAGGCGAAACGCAAGGCGACAGGGGGGGTGGAACCCAGGACCACCCCAACGACCCTGTCGCCACCGTCCAATGAGGAGGAGATGGACACCGCCCAAACTTAATGGCTCCCCAAATCTCCGTGCTGCAGGCCAATGTCAACCACTGCGCCACGGCCCAGGACCTACTGGCCCAGACCGTGACGCAGTGGCAGACGACAGTGGCGGTAGTCGCCGAGCCGTATTACGTGCGCACCGGCCCCAACTGGGCCAGCGACAGCGACGGCTTGGTGGCTATCGTCGCCCAGCGAACCGGCCCCCACCAACTCGACAGAGTAGTGAGGGGCCGAGGGTGCGTCCTCGCCACGCTGGGCGACACTGCAGTGATTGGGGTGTACTTCTCGCCCAACAGAAGCCTCGCCGAGTTCGAGCAGTGGCTCACGGAGGTCGGGGCTCTGTTGGCGGACGCGCACCCCACTCCGGTCGTGGTAGCCGGGGATTTCAACGCCCACTCACGGGCGTGGGGATCTCCGAGGACCGACGGCCGGGGGGAGATATTGGAGGAATGGGCGGTGTCTCACGGCTTGGTGCTGCTTAACAGGGGGACGGTACCCACGCTTGTGCGGCCCCAGGGCAGCTCGATAGTAGACCTGTCGTTTGCTAGTCCTGCCCTGGCTGGCCGCACTCGCAATTGGCGGGTCGTCAAGAATGTGGAGACCGCGTCGGACCATCGTTACATACGGTTCGACGTGGTCTCTCGCTCAGCGGCCATCCGAGGAGGAGATGGCAACCGTCCCCTTGCTGGAGAAGGTCCGCGGTGGCGCCTCGGTTCTCTGAACCGGGAACTGGCCCTAGAGGCGGCTATCGTCGAGCGCTGGGTTGCTGGTGGAGCGGAAAGCGGCCCAGACGCGGACGCGAGGTGCGATAGTCTCGCTGGGAAGCTGACTCGCGTCTGCGATGCGGCGATGCAGAGGGCGAGGCCAGCCCTCCCTCGGAGGCAAGTGTACTGGTGGCGTCCCCACCTTGCCGGGCTGCGTGCCGCAAGTCACGCGGCCCATAGGCAGTACACTCGCAGCCGCAGGAGGGCCGTCAGGGACCTCGCCCGTGAAGAGGAACTGCTCGCCGCACATAGGGCCGCTCGTGCGGCCCTCAACTCGGCGATCAGAGCCGCCAAAGAGGAGGCCTGGAGGGAGTGGCTCGAGAGCCTGGATCGAGATCCGTGGGGGCGCCCGTACAAAACCGTGAGCCAGAAGCTCCGGCCCTGGGCGCCTCCCCTCACCAGAACTCTCGAGCCACAGCTTCTGGGCCGAGTGGTCAGTTCCCTCTTCCCTGAGCGGGAAGAGTGGGTCCCACCGCGGATGGCAGCACCAAGCCGTCACCGAGTGCCGGCAGAAGGCGACGCAGAGGCGATACCTCCCGTGTCCGAGGCCGAGCTAGGGGCGGCGATCCTGGCTCTCAAAGTCAGGAAACGCGCCCCGGGCCCGGACGGCATCCCTGGGAAGGTCGTCGCCTTAGCGATGCCGGCACTCGAGGAGGAGACGCTGTCCCTCATGTCGGAGTGTGTGGCGTCGGGGAGATTCCCGCGACGATGGAAGATCGGACGGCTCGTGCTGATCAGGAAGCACGGGCGCCCAGCCGAGGCACCGTCGGCCTACCGCCCCATCGTACTGCTCGACGAGACGTGCAAAATGTTTGAGCGAGTGCTCGCTGCGCGTCTCGTCAAGCACCTGGAGGGGGCGGGGCCCGATCTCAGCGACGGTCAGTTCGGCTTCCGTCGCGGGAAGTCGACTCTTGACGCCGTTTCCCGACTGCGGGGCAGCGTCGATGAGGCGATCGCCGGGGGCGGGGTGTTGTTGGCCGTGTCGCTCGACATCGCCAACGCCTTCAACACCCTCCCCTGGCAGACAATCGCCGAGGCCCTGAGGTACCACAACGTACCGTGGTACCTCAGGCGAATCCTTGCGGACTACTTCGTGGACCGGGTCATCACGTACTCGGGCCGAGACGGAGTGGTCCGCAAGGCTATGAGGTGTGGTGTTCCACAGGGGTCGGTACTTGGGCCGCTCCTGTGGAACATCGGGTACGACTGGGTCCTGCGCGGTGCTACTCTTCGGGGAGTCGGCGTACTTTGTTACGCCGACGATACTCTAGTGACCGCGCGGGGCCCCACGTTCCGCGACGCCGCCGTCCTAGCGACGGCAGGCGTCGCTCAAGTGGTGCGCCGAATCAGTGCGCTGGGCCTCCATGTCGCCCTCGAGAAGTCCGAGGCCCTCTTCTTCCATGGGCCTCGGCAGACGCCGCCTCGAGACACCACGATCGTGGTGGGGGGCACCTCCATCGCCGTCGGCCGCAGCCTCAAGTATCTGGGGCTGGTTCTCGACGGTCGGTGGGGGTTTGCGGAACATTTCCGGCAGCTGGCGCCGAAGGTGCTAGCGTTTGCCGGAATGCTCTCGCAGCTGCTCCCCAACGTAGGAGGACCGGGGTCTGCCTGCCGCCGTCTCTACGACGGTGTGGTGCGCTCTAAGGCGCTCTACGGAGCGCCTATCTGGGCGGAGGCACTCTGCCCGGCTAACGTTGCCCTGCTGCGTCGTCCGCAGCGGGCCATCGCGCAGAGGGCCGCACGGGCGTACCGCACCGTCTCCTACGAGACGGCGTGCGTCCTGGCGGGCAGTATCCCCTGGGATCTCGAGGCCGGCGTCCTCAAAAGGGTGTACGAGGAGGGCGCCCTGATTCGGCGAGCTGGTGGATGCCCGCCTCCGGAGGAGATCGAGCGCTGGAGGCAGGAGGCTCGCGACGATCTCTTCCGGACGTGGGCTGCCAGAATGGAAGGGAGTCCGACGGCGTTCGTTAGGGCCGCTCGGCCCGTCCTGCGACAGTTTGTGGAGGGGGGTCATGGGGCTCCCACGTATCACCTCACCCAGCTTCTCACGGGTCACGGCTGCTTCGCCAAGTACCTGTGGGAAGTTGTGGGGGTAGAATCGGAGCCCCGGTGCCGCAACTGCACCAGCGGCGACCCCGACACGGCCCATCACACCCGGGCCGTGTGCGAAGCATGGGACGGGCAAAGAGCGGCCCTGACGAGCGTCATCGGCGCTGATCTCTCGCTGCCGGCCATCGTGGAAGCCATGGCCGGCAGCGACCGGTGCTGGGCCGCCATCGCCTCGTTTGCCAGCGAGGTGATGACGGCCAAGAGAGAGGCCCTGCGGGAGCGGGAGCGAGCTGGGCTCACTCTCCCGCCCCGCAGGCCCCCAGCGAGGGGTCGCCGGCGTCAAGTGTTCGCCCGCGGCCCCGACTGAGAGTTGCCATGGGCGGTGGGTCGGGGGACCTGCCGCCCCCAGCCACGTGGCGGATGCGCCCTTGTTGTTCCGGGGGCGCATACCAACTCTAAGGTCAGGGGGGCCCCAACGATCTGGCCCCCCCCGAGGCGAGCCTGCAAGGGCGCTCCTAGCCGGGTCGCGGTGAGCACTCCAAATTGAGTATCTCGCGGCTCGGCACTAGGCGAAGAGGAACACGTGGGGTTTAGTGGGTAGTCTGGCCCCCCTTCCGGAGGCCAGGAGTCCCACACGAAGCGGACCCATCGCCCCCGCGGTGGGCGAGCGAAGTGCGTAAATGCAGTCCCCACGTAAAAAAAAAAAAAAAAAAAAAAAAAAAAAAAAAAAAAAACCTAACCTAACCTAACCTAACCTAACCTAACCTAACCTAACCTAACCTAACCTAACCTAACCTAACCTAACCTCTGCCGTGTGGAGCCGGCGCCGAATAGCTCCACCCCATCTCATCCCGTGGGTGTCGTAAAAGGCGACTAAGGGAACATCGGAGCCGAATTCCAGGCTGCCGAGGCGGTGGCGTCGACGCTAGACGTCGCGCCATGTAGGGACGGGCTCGGCGTGTACTAACACTACCGTCGAGCAGGCATGGGACTTGTGTTCCTGCCACCGTCGACACATCGTAATCCCGATTATATCGGGGACGAGGGCCTTGGCTTAACCGCCCGGGCCGCGAGGAAGAAAACCTCTTTAAAAAATCACCCCGAATCTTGTGCTATGGTGCGTGGCCTAGGATGCATGGCTGACGGGAAGTTCAGTTGCAAGCGCGCCCCCAGCCGGGGCACCTGCGGACCCCTCGGTTGGGTAACAAATCTACGCTTACCCGGGTATTGGGGATCTCTGCCCGGGTGGACTCTTAGTTCTCCCCATCTCGTGGGTCATATTATGGATGATATTACTTTAAAAAACAAACAAACCAAAAAAAACGAAGAGAAGGAGGAATCGATGAAGGAGGAGAATAGCAAGGGGGAGTTGCGAACCCCGTCACCACACCCGTTGGTGACGAAGGAGGCACGCGTCACCCTAACGCGATACAGCAGGGACTCGTCGGCGTCAAGCGACGCCTCAATGGTGGACGCGGACTCGCGTCCCTCTTCACCGACCGGACGTTTGTGGCGGAAACGCCTCAACTCCGACAGCTCCGGCCCGGTGGAGGTGAAGAAGAGAGGTCGCCCACCTACAACTGGGGAATACGTCGGCCTGGCGCAAGCCAAGGCCGACTTGAACAGGGCAAAGGAGCGGGAGCTGGAGCTCCGCGCCGAGAAGGAACTGGCGGAAGAGGTCCGACAGCAAAGGGAGTCTTACCTCCGTAAAACTCCCATACAGACGTCGGACCAAACACAATCTTCCGAGCCCGTCAGCGCAGATCAGCTGACGGTGTCCATCGAGGCGGCAGTGGCGGTGGTGCAAACCATCGCCACAAAGAGCTCCAAGCTCAAGGGGCAATATGTGCGGGACCTGAGGGTGGCCTGTAGCTCCATTTTGGAGCTCGCCCACCAACTCAAGGCCCGCACTGCGAACGAGGAGGTCGCCAACCTTCAGGTAGAGCTTGCTGCCGTACGGGCGGAAATGAAGGCTCTGAAGATGAGTCGCGAGGAGATGATCTTCATGATCGATGCGCGACTCGCGGGCTTCCAGGACCGCCTGCTGCCTGAGGTGCGCATCCGTCCGCCTCTCCAGGCGGACGAGAGGAACGCCGCCAGAGCCGCTGGTGCTGCCCGTGATGCGGAACAAAGGGCCTCCAAGTCCAGCCGGAGGCCCAAGTCTTCTGCCGTTCTTCCCACTCCTTCCGCGCCTCCTCAGGCTCCGCCCCTCTCGCCCGTCGCGGCAGACGGGCAGAAGGATTCGGATCCCTGCCCCTCTGGGACGGTCCCGTCGGACGGGGAACCCAAGGGGAAAAAGAAAAAGCAGAAGGCAAAGAAACGGAGTGCCGCGGCGAAGGAGGCCGAAGCTGCCCGTCAGCCGCGCCCGCAGGCTCCCGCCGCCGCCCCGCCACCTGTGAAGGAGGCGTGGAGCGCGGTGGCGGCGCGGTCAAAGAAGACGAAGGCAACCCCAGCACCGCCGAGCGCCAAGGCTCCTGCCAAGCCTGCAAAGCAGGCGAAGGCGAGGCGCAGAATCCGCACCCCGACAACCGCTGCAGTGTGTGTTACACTGCAGCCGGGCGCGGTAGAAAAAGGCGTCACCTACAACCAGGTGATGACCAATGCCGAGAGATCGATAGATCTCAAGACTCTCGGCATTGACGGCCTCCGGATTCGCACTGCCGTGACCGGAGGACGGATTCTGGAGGTGGGTGGCGCCGAAAGGGCGCAGAAGGCGGACGCCCTGGCGGAGAAACTTCGCCAGACGTTCGGAGAGGAGGTCCGTGTCGCCAGGCCGGAGAGGTGCGTGGAGCTGCGCATCTCTGGCCTGGGCGATGCGGCAACAAAGGAGTCGGTGGCTCAGCTGCTGGCGACCGAGGGAGGCTGCCCTGTCGCCTCCATCAAGGTGGGCGACATCAATCGCCCACCCGGTCGACAGGGCACTGCCTGGCTGCGGTGCCCGGTTGCGGCGGCCAAAAAGTTAACGGACGGCCGCCGCATCGTCGTCGGGTGGTCAGCGGTCAAGCTGACCACCCTGGAGCCAAGGCCGGCGCGGTGCTTCCGCTGCCTGGAGCCGGGACACGTGGGGGCAAAGTGCGCTGCAAAGATCGACCGCAGCGCACTCTGCTTCCAATGCGGACAGGAGGGCCACAAGGCGGCCGTCTGCTCCGCGGACCCCATGTGTCCCGTCTGTGCGGCGGAAGGTGTGGCGTCCGGCCACAGACTCGGCTCCGCGAAGTGCCGGGCAGCCTCCCGCAAGAGGGGGGGTCAGGCGAAACGCAAGGCGACAGGGGGGGTGGAACCCAAGACCACCCCAACGACCCTGTCGCCACCGTCCAATGAGGAGGAGATGGACACCGCCCAAATTTAATGGCTCTCCAAATCTCCGTGCTGCAGGCCAACGTCAACCACTGCGCCGCGGCCCAGGACCTACTGGCCCAGACCGTGACGCAGTGGCAGACGACAGTGGCGGTAGTCGCCGAGCCGTATTACGTGCGCACCGGCCCCAACTGGGCCAGCGACAGCGACGGCTTGGTGGCTATCGTCGCCCAGCGAACCGGCCCCCACCAACTCGACAGAGTAGTGAGGGGCCGAGGGTGCGTCCTCGCCACGCTGGGCGACACTGCAGTGATTGGGGTGTACTTCTCGCCCAACAGAAGCCTCGCCGAGTTCGAGCAGTGGCTCACGGAGGTCGGGGCTCTGTTGGCGGACGCGCACCCCACTCCGGTCGTGGTAGCCGGGGATTTCAACGCCCACTCACGGGCGTGGGGATCTCCGAGGACCGACGGCCGGGGGGAGGTATTGGAGGAGTGGGCGGTGTCTCACGGCTTGGTGCTGCTCAACAGGGGGACGGTGCCCACGCTTGTGCGGCCCCAGGGCAGCTCGATAGTAGACCTGTCGTTTGCTAGTCCTGCCCTGGCTGGCCGCACTCGCAATTGGCGGGTCGTCAAGAATGTGGAGACCGCGTCGGACCATCGTTACATACGGTTCGACGTGGTCTCTCGCTCAGCGGCCATCCGAGGAGGAGATGGCAACCGTCCCCTTGCTGGAGAAGGCCCGCGGTGGCGCCTCGGTTCTCTGAACCGGGAACTGGCCCTAGAGGCGGCCATCGTCGAGCGCTGGGTTGCTGGTGGAGCGGAAAGTGGCCCAGACGCGGACGCGAGGTGCGATAGTCTCGCTGGGAAGCTGACTCGCGTCTGCGATGCGGCGATGCAGAGGGCGAGGCCAGCCCTCCCTCGGAGGCAAGTGTACTGGTGGCGTCCCCACCTTGCCGGGCTGCGTGCCGCAAGTCACGCGGCCCATAGGCAGTACACTCGCAGCCGCAGGAGGGCCGTCAGGGACCTCGCCCGTGAAGAGGAACTGCTCGCCGCACATAGGGCCGCTCGTGCGGCCCTCAACTCGGCGATCAGAGCCGCCAAAGAGGAGGCCTGGAGGGAGTGGCTCGAGAGCCTGGATCGAGATCCGTGGGGGCGCCCGTACAAAACCGTGAGCCAGAAGCTCCGGCCCTGGGCGCCTCCCCTCACCAGAACTCTCGAGCCACAGCTTCTGGGCCGAGTGGTCAGTTCCCTCTTCCCTGAGCGGGAAGAGTGGGTCCCACCGCGGATGGCAGCACCAAGCCGTCAGCGAGTGCCGGCAGAAGGCGACGCAGAGGCGATACCTCCCGTGTCCGAGGCCGAGCTAGGGGCGGCGATCCTGGCCCTCAAAGTCAGGAAACGCGCCCCGGGCCCGGACGGCATCCCTGGGAAGGTCGTCGCCTTAGCGATGCCGGCACTCGAGGAGGAGACGCTGTCCCTCATGTCGGAGTGTGTGGCGTCGGGGAGATTCCCACGGCGATGGAAGACCGGACGGCTCGTGCTGATCAGGAAGCACGGGCGCCCAGCCGAGGCACCGTCGGCCTACCGCCCTATCGTACTGCTCGACGAGACGTGCAAAATGTTTGAGCGAGTGCTCGCTGCGCGTCTCGTCAAGCACCTGGAGGGGGCGGGGCCCGATCTCAGCGACGGTCAGTTCGGCTTCCGTCGCGGGAAGTCGACTCTTGACGCCGTTTCCCGACTGCGGGGCAGCGTCGATGAGGCGATCGCCGGGGGCGGGGTGTTGTTGGCCGTGTCGCTCGACATCGCCAACGCCTTCAACACCCTCCCCTGGCAGACAATCGCCGAGGCCCTGAGGTACCACAACGTACCGTGGTACCTCAGGCGAATCCTTGCGGACTACTTCGTGGACCGGGTCATCACGTACTCGGGCCGAGACGGAGTGGTCCGCAAGGCTATGAGGTGTGGTGTTCCACAGGGGTCGGTACTTGGGCCGCTCCTGTGGAACATCGGGTACGACTGGGTCCTGCGCGGTGCTACTCTTCGGGGAGTCGGCGTACTTTGTTACGCCGACGATACCCTAGTGACCGCGCGGGGCCCCACGTTCCGCGACGCCGCCGTCCTAGCGACGGCAGGCGTCGCTCAAGTGGTGCGCCGAATCAGGGCGCTGGGCCTCCAGGTCGCCCTCGAGAAGTCCGAGGCCCTCTTCTTCCATGGGCCTCGGCAGACGCCGCCTCGAGATACCACGATCGTGGTGGGGGGCACCTCCATCGCCGTCGGCCGCAGCCTCAAGTATCTGGGGCTGGTTCTCGACGGCCGGTGGGGGTTTGCGGAACATTTCCGGCAGCTGGCGCCGAAGGTGCTAGCGTTTGCCGGAATGCTCTCGCAGCTGCTCCCCAACGTAGGAGGACCGGGGTCTGCCTGCCGCCGTCTCTATGACGGTGTGGTACGCTCTAAGGCGCTCTACGGAGCGCCCATCTGGGCGGAGGCCCTCTGCCCGACTAACGTTGCCCTGCTGCGTCGTCCGCAGCGGGCCATCGCGCAGAGGGCCGCACGGGCGTACCGCACCGTCTCCTACGAGACGGCGTGTGTCCTGGCAGGCAGTATCCCCTGGGATCTCGAGGCCGGCGTCCTCAAAAGGGTGTACGAGGAGGGCGCCCTGATTCGGCGAGTTGGTGGATGCCCGCCTCCGGAGGAGATCGAGCGCTGGAGGCAGGAGGCTCGCGACGATCTCTTCCGGACGTGGGCTGCCAGAATGGAAGGGAGTCCGACGGCGTTCGTTAGGGCCGCTCGGCCCGTCCTGCGACAGTTTGTGGAGGGGGGTCATGGGGCTCCCACGTATCACCTCACCCAACTTCTCACGGGTCACGGCTGCTTCGCCAAGTACCTGTGGGAAGTTGTGGGGGTAGAATCGGAGCCCCGGTGCCGCAACTGCACCAGCGGCGACCCCGACACGGCCCATCACACCCGGGCCGTGTGCGAAGCATGGGACGGGCAAAGAGCGGCCCTGACGAGCGTCATCGGCGCTGATCTCTCGCTGCCGGCCATCGTGGAAGCCATGGCCGGCAGCGACCGGTGCTGGGCCGCCATCGCCTCGTTTGCCAGCGAGGTGATGACGGCCAAGAGAGAGGCCCTGCGGGAGCGGGAGCGAGCTGGGCTCACTCTCCCGCCCCGCAGGCCCCCAGCGAGGGGTCGCCGGCGTCAAGTATTCGCCCGCGGCCCCGACTGAGAGTTGCCATGGGCGGTGGGTCGGGGGACCTGCCGCCCCCAGCCACGTGGCGGATGCGCCCTTGTTGTTCCGGGGGCGCATACCAACTCTAAGGTCAGGGGGGCCCCAACGATCTGGCCCCCCCCGAGGCGAGCCTGCAAGGGCGCTCCTAGCCGGGTCGCGGTGAGCACTCCAAATTGAGTATCTCGCGGCTCGGCACTAGGCGAAGAGGAACACGTGGGGTTTAGTGGGTAGTCTGGCCCCCCTTCCGGAGGCCAGGAGTCCCACACGAAGCGGACCCATCGCCCCCGCGGTGGGCGAGCGAAGTGCGTAAATGCAGTCCCCACGTTAAAAAAAAAAAAAAAAAAAAAAAAAAAAACCTAACCTAACCTAACCTAACCTTCGCCGTGTGGAGCCGGCATAGAATAGCTCCACCCCATCTCCTCCCGTGGGTGTCGTAAAAGGCGACTAAGGGAAAATCGGAGCCGAATTTCAGGCTGCCGAGATGGGCGTGACCCGTCGTGCCGCACTCCAAACGTCCCTCTGCTTTAGCAGAGGGCGTATTGGAAAGCGAGTAGGTCAGAGGGGCTGGCACTTGAGTGCTAGCTCCGTCTGTGAGAGAGGGCTAGCCACCCTCTCGCATTCCGTAACCAACAGGGGCTCAGCAACGACCCGATTGGTGGCTACAAGAGGGTATGCTGAGAACCTGTTGGCCGGAGGGCTTGCCTTAATTGGCCGGCCCATGACAAGGACAGTCTATAACACCCGACAGCTAAGTCGATAAAACCTGTGGATACCGGCCGACCTCCACAGTACATAGGCTTATCCGGGTGCAGGGGGCACCGCCCGGATGGACTTCATTTCCCCCATACTCGTGGGTTAAGTTATGGATACTGAAACTAAAACTAATATTGAAAACGAAATTGATACCAATAAAAAAACGACTACTGGCAAGCCAACCGGATCATCTGATTGCAAGGGGGAGTTGCGAACCCCGTCACCACACCCGTTGGTGACGAAGGAGGCACGCGTCACCCTGACGCGATATAGCAGGGACTCGTCGGCGTCAAGTGACGCCTCAATGGTGGACGCGGACTCGCGCCCATCATCGCCGGGTCGGTTGTGGCGGAAACGCCTCAACTCCGACAGCTCCGGCCCAGTGGAGGTGAAGAAGAGAGGTCGCCCACCTACAACTGGGGAATACGTCGGCCTGGCGCAAGCCAAGGCCGACTTGAACAGGGCAAAGGAGCGGGAGCTGGAGCTCCGCGCCGAGAAGGAACTGGCGGAAGAGGTCCGACAGCAAAGGGAGTCTTACCTCCGTAAAACTCCCATACAGACGTCGGACCAAACACAATCTTCCGAGCCCGTCAGCGCAGAACAGCTGACGGTGTCCATCGAGGCGGCAGTGGCGGTGGTGCAAACCATCGCCACAAAGAGCTCCAAGCTCAAGGGGCAATATGTGCGGGACCTGAGGGTGGCCTGTAGCTCCATTTTGGAGCTCGCCCACCAACTCAAGGCCCGCACTGCTAACGAGGAGGTCGCCAACCTTCAGGTAGAGCTTGCTGCCGTACGGGCGGAAATGAAGGCCCTGAAGATGAGTCGCGAGGAGATGATCTTCATGATCGATGCGCGACTCGCGGGCTTCCAGGACCGCCTGCTGCCTGAGGTGCGCATCCGTCCGCCTCTCCAGGCGGACGAGAGGAACGCCGCCAGAGCCGCTGGTGCTGCCCGTGCTGCGGAACAAAGGGCCTCCAAGTCCAGCCGGAGGCCCGAGTCTTCTGCCGTTCTTCCCACTCCTTCCGCGCCTCCTCAGGCTCCGCCCCTCTCGCCCGTCGCGGCAGACGGGCAGAAGGATTCGGATCCCTGCCCCTCTGGGACGGTCCCGTCGGACGGGGAACCCAAGGGGAAAAAGAAAAAGCAGAAGGCAAAGAAACGGAGTGCAGCGGCGAAGGAGGCCGAAGCTGCCCGTCAGCCGCGCCCGCAGGCTCCCGCCGCCGCCCCGCCACCTGTGAAGGAGGCGTGGAGCGCCGTGGCGGCGCGGCCTAAGAAAAAGGCCACCCCAGCACCGCCGAGCGTCAAGGCACCCGCCAAGCCTCCGAAGAAGGCGAAGGCGAGTCGCAAACTCCGCGCCCCGACAACCGCTGCAGTGTGCCTCACACTGCAGCCGGGCGCTGTAGAGAAGGGGGTCACCTATTCCCAGGTGATCGCCAATGCCGAGAGGTCCATCGATATAAAGACTCTCGGCATTGACGGCCTCCGGTTCCGCACTGCCGTGACCGGGGGAAGGATCCTGGAGATAGGTGGCGCTGACAGGGCCACCAAGGCCGATAAATTGGCGGCCAAGCTTGAAGAGGTGCTGGGAGAGGAGGTCCGTATTGCCAGGCCGGAGAGGTGCGTAGAGTTGCGCATCTCAGGCCTGGGCGATGCGGCAACTAAGGAGGCGGTGGCCAAAATCCTGGCAGAAGAGGGAGGCTGCCCTGTCGCCTCCATCAAGGTGGGCGACATCAATCGCCCACCCGGTCGACAGGGCACTGCCTGGCTGCGGTGTCCGGTTGCGGCGGCCAAAAAGTTAACGGACGGCCGCCGCATCGTCGTCGGGTGGTCAGCGGTCAAGCTGACCACCCTGGAGCCAAGGCCGGCGCGGTGCTTCCGCTGCCTGGAGCCGGGACACGTGGGGGCAAAGTGCGCTGCGAAGATCGACCGCAGCGCACTCTGCTTCCAATGCGGACAGGAGGGCCACAAGGCGGCCGCCTGCTCCGCGGACCCCAAGTGTCCCGTCTGTGCGGCGGAAGGTGTGGCGTCCGGCCACAGACTCGGCTCCGCGAAGTGCCAGGCAGCCTCCCGTAAGAGGGGGGGTCAGGCGAAACGCAAGGCGACAGGGGGGGTGGAACCCAAGACCACCCCAACGACCCTGTCGCCACCGTCCAATGAGGAGGAGATGGACACCGCCCAAACTTAATGGCTCCCCAAATCTCCGTGCTGCAGGCCAATGTCAACCACTGCGCCACGGCCCAGGACCTACTGGCCCAGACCGTGACGCAGTGGCAGACGACAGTGGCGGTAGTCGCCGAGCCGTATTACGTGCGCACTGGCCCCAACTGGGCCAGCGACAGCGACGGCTTGGTGGCTATCGTCGCCCAGCGAACCGGCCCCCACCAACTCGACAGAGTAGTGAGGGGCCGAGGGTGCGTCCTCGCCACGCTGGGCGACACTGCAGTGATTGGGGTGTACTTCTCGCCCAACAGAAGCCTCGCCGAGTTCGAGCAGTGGCTCACGGAGGTCGGGGCTCTGTTGGCGGACGCGCACCCCACTCCGGTCGTGGTAGCCGGGGATTTCAACGCCCACTCACGGGCGTGGGGATCTCCGAGGACCGACGGCCGGGGGGAGATATTGGAGGAGTGGGCGGTGTCTCACGGCTTGGTGCTGCTTAACAGGGGGACGGTACCCACGCTTGTGCGGCCCCAGGGCAGCTCGATAGTAGACCTGTCGTTTGCTAGTCCTGCCCTGGCTGGCCGCACTCGCAATTGGCGGGTCGTCAAGAATGTGGAGACCGCGTCGGACCATCGTTACATACGGTTCGACGTGGTCTCTCGCTCAGCGGCCATCCGAGGAGGAGATGGCAACCGTCCCCTTGCTGGAGAAGGTCCGCGGTGGCGCCTCGGTTCTCTGAACCGGGAACTGGCCCTAGAGGCGGCTATCGTCGAGCGCTGGGTTGCTGGTGGAGCGGAAAGCGGCCCAGACGCGGACGCGAGGTGCGATAGTCTCGCTGGGAAGCTGACTCGCGTCTGCGATGCGGCGATGCAGAGGGCGAGGCCAGCCCTCCCTCGGAGGCAAGTGTACTGGTGGCGTCCCCACCTTGCCGGGCTGCGTGCCGCAAGTCACGCGGCCCATAGGCAGTACACTCGCAGCCGCAGGAGGGCCGTCAGGGACCTCGCCCGTGAAGAGGAACTGCTCGCCGCACATAGGGCCGCTCGTGCGGCCCTCAACTCGGCGATCAGAGCCGCCAAAGAGGAGGCCTGGAGGGAGTGGCTCGAGAGCCTGGATCGAGATCCGTGGGGGCGCCCGTACAAAACCGTGAGCCAGAAGCTCCGGCCCTGGGCGCCTCCCCTCACCAGAACTCTCGAGCCACAGCTTCTGGGCCGAGTGGTCAGTTCCCTCTTCCCTGAGCGGGAAGAGTGGGTCCCACCGCGGATGGCAGCACCAAGCCGTCACCGAGTGCCGGCAGAAGGCGACGCAGAGGCGATACCTCCCGTGTCCGAGGCCGAGCTAGGGGCGGCGATCCTGGCTCTCAAAGTCAGGAAACGCGCCCCGGGCCCGGACGGCATCCCTGGGAAGGTCGTCGCCTTAGCGATGCCGGCACTCGAGGAGGAGACGCTGTCCCTCATGTCGGAGTGTGTGGCGTCGGGGAGATTCCCGCGACGATGGAAGACCGGACGGCTCGTGCTGATCAGGAAGCACGGGCGCCCAGCCGAGGCACCGTCGGCCTACCGCCCCATCGTACTGCTCGACGAGACGTGCAAAATGTTTGAGCGAGTGCTCGCTGCGCGTCTCGTCAAGCACCTGGAGGGGGCGGGGCCCGATCTCAGCGACGGTCAGTTCGGCTTCCGTCGCGGGAAGTCGACTCTTGACGCCGTTTCCCGACTGCGGGGCAGCGTCGATGAGGCGATCGCCGGGGGCGGGGTGTTGTTGGCCGTGTCGCTCGACATCGCCAACGCCTTCAACACCCTCCCCTGGCAGACAATCGCCGAGGCCCTGAGGTACCACAACGTACCGTGGTACCTCAGGCGAATCCTTGCGGACTACTTCGTGGACCGGGTCATCACGTACTCGGGCCGAGACGGAGTGGTCCGCAAGGCTATGAGGTGTGGTGTTCCACAGGGGTCGGTACTTGGGCCGCTCCTGTGGAACATCGGGTACGACTGGGTCCTGCGCGGTGCTACTCTTCGGGGAGTCGGCGTACTTTGTTACGCCGACGATACCCTAGTGACCGCGCGGGGCCCCACGTTCCGCGACGCCGCCGTCCTAGCGACGGCAGGCGTCGCTCAAGTGGTGCGCCGAATCAGTGCGCTGGGCCTCCATGTCGCCCTCGAGAAGTCCGAGGCCCTCTTCTTCCATGGGCCTCGGCAGACGCCGCCTCGAGACACCACGATCGTGGTGGGGGGCACCTCCATCGCCGTCGGCCGCAGCCTCAAGTATCTGGGGCTGGTTCTCGACGGTCGGTGGGGGTTTGCGGAACATTTCCGGCAGCTGGCGCCGAAGGTGCTAGCGTTTGCCGGAATGCTCTCGCAGCTGCTCCCCAACGTAGGAGGACCGGGGTCTGCCTGCCGCCGTCTCTACGACGGTGTGGTGCGCTCTAAGGCGCTCTACGGAGCGCCTATCTGGGCGGAGGCACTCTGCCCGGCTAACGTTGCCCTGCTGCGTCGTCCGCAGCGGGCCATCGCGCAGAGGGCCGCACGGGCGTACCGCACCGTCTCCTACGAGACGGCGTGCGTCCTGGCGGGCAGTATCCCCTGGGATCTCGAAGCCGGCGTCCTCAAAAGGGTGTACGAGGAGGGCGCCCTGATTCGGCGAGCTGGTGGATGCCCGCCTCCGGAGGAGATCGAGCGCTGGAGGCAGGAGGCTCGCGACGATCTCTTCCGGACGTGGGCTGCCAGAATGGAAGGGAGTCCGACGGCGTTCGTTAGGGCCGCTCGGCCCGTCCTGCGACAGTTTGTGGAGGGGGGTCATGGGGCTCCCACGTATCACCTCACCCAACTTCTCACGGGTCACGGCTGCTTCGCCAAGTACCTGTGGGAAGTTGTGGGGGTAGAATCGGAGCCCCGGTGCCGCAACTGCACCAGCGGCGACCCCGACACGGCCCATCACACCCGGGCCGTGTGCGAAGCATGGGACGGGCAAAGAGCGGCCCTGACGAGCGTCATCGGCGCTGATCTCTCGCTGCCGGCCATCGTGGAAGCCATGGCCGGCAGCGACCGGTGCTGGGCCGCCATCGCCTCGTTTGCCAGCGAGGTGATGACGGCCAAGAGAGAGGCCCTGCGGGAGCGGGAGCGAGCTGGGCTCACTCTCCCGCCCCGCAGGCCCCCAGCGAGGGGCCGCCGGCGTCAAGTGTTCGCCCGCGGCCCCGACTGAGAGTTGCCATGGGCGGTGGGTCGGGGGACCTGCCGCCCCCAGCCACGTGGCGGATGCGCCCTTGTTGTTCCGGGGGCGCATACCAACTCTAAGGTCAGGGGGGCCCCAACGATCTGGCCCCCCCCGAGGCGAGCCTGCAAGGGCGCTCCTAGCCGGGTCGCGGTGAGCACTCCAAATTGAGTATCTCGCGGCTCGGCACTAGGCGAAGAGGAACACGTGGGGTTTAGTGGGTAGTCTGGCCCCCCTTCCGGAGGCCAGGAGTCCCACACGAAGCGGACCCATCGCCCCCGCGGTGGGCGAGCGAAGTGCGTAAATGCAGTCCCCACGTTAAAAAAAAAAAAAAAAAAAAAAAAAAAAAAAACCTAACCCAGTCACAGACAGCATCTCGTGGCGACCGCGTGCTTTTTCGAGCCGCTCCGCAGTAAAAAATACGATTTACCGGGTTATACCAGTGATACGACAACGAAACAAGTGTCTACAGCTGCGTCTCACCGAGCCGCATCTTTTGGTGATACGTTTGACAGCCGCACGACATCGGTCGAGCCGCTAGAAGTGTTTTTCCTCGTTTTTTGGAGGTTATGTGTGAAATTTGCAGCAGTTTTCCTGAAATAACCCAGTGACCAGTGCAGGTACAGTCCTGAAAAAAGTGCTCACGTGTAGTGACAGTGGACCCTCACCAACCGCGCCACTCAGTTTTAGCCGGAAAACTCCCAATTTTCCGGAAAACGCAAAAAAAACAAAAACCACGTGGCGACCAGCACCGAGAAGGAGTCGCCCCAGAGCCGTGAAAATTTTCAGCAGTGAAGACCATCATCACCCTAGAAGATACCTGCAAGTAAAATAATTTTATCACTCATAGTTTAAATTTTATGACTTATTAAAAATTCAACTTTGGAGGTCAATAGCAGCCAGAGTATAACACTTACCAAACTTCTGGAACTGCTATCTTTTGCGCGCTCGTTCCGGCTACACGTCTGCAGCAAGAAAGAAATTTTCAGATTAATAACTTAAGTATAGTAATTAAAAAACATTTTTTTTCGAATTTTATTAAAAAGTAGAGTCAAAAAATTTTTTGTTCTAACTTTAAGTAAACAGTATTGTGCGCTCCGATTTAACCTAATTTTAGCAAATTTTTGTGTATTTTTATCTTTACCGGTGCCGGAGATATTGAATTTTGTGTATTTTTTCATTATAAATTGAAAATTAATCATAAATTAAGTGTTTTTGGACCGGAATCGGCTTTACAAACCCAAAATCTATTGGTCGAACCCCAAAGACCAGGCCGGTATCGCCAAAAACAAAAAATTTGGACAAAATCGCCATTTTGGTTTTTCTGGTTGCAGACTTTAGAAATCGATAGCTCCGGAACCATTAGACTTAGAAAGCTGTAGTTTTCTGTATTTACTGTGCCCTAACACTGTCTATCCACTTAAATAGTTTTCAGGAGTTTTCAGGCGATAAAATTTTTATCTCCTGAAAGTAGCATAACATTGTAGAGTAGGTCCCGCCAGGCTGTATAATCGAAACCCCGTCTCTCTCCGACCACTAGGGCCGGAGTTATTTAGGTTTGAAAATCGAGTTTGACAGTTAGGCGGCCATTTTGGAAAACTTTAAGTCTCTATAGGTCAGGAACCGTAAGAGTTACAAACCTGCGGTTTTCGGACTTGACCTTGGGTTTCCCTCCTCTATAGGATAGGTATAGTTTTTGGACAATTTGGCGTCCTGAAAAATCGGACCCCCGGTAACGAGCTTGCGGACTAGAACGCAATCAATAGACTCCGACGAAACAAATCCGACAGTTCTACGACCACGGGTTCAGGAGATACAGGCCGTCAAAAATTGGTTTTGACATAAGCGCGGCCATCTTGGAAAACTTTAACATCATATATCTCCTGATCGCGTGACCCTAGAGCGACGGGGTTTTGGACATAGAGACCCTTGGAGGGAGCTTGAGCGATACCCCCGGTTTTCAGGCGTTTTCAGGAGCTGAAACTTTCAGTGCCTGAAACTGCTATAGCGGGGTGGATCTCGTTGAGACCTTTACGAAGAACCCTCGCACGGGCGGATCGCCCCACGGACTAGGGAGATAACCCACTTTTAAGATCTGGTTTCTTCTGGTTTCTGCTCCAACCCAAATCTTTAACCCAGGTTTACTCCCGAACCATTAGAGATAGGGGTACCGAGTTTGGTACCATAGTAAAGGGCTTGAGGAGAGCTAACCGGGAAGACTGTCGGAACGACTCTACATAGAGCCAAATTCCGAAACCCTTGTAGAGTCGCCAATTTTTTTGATATTCTTGTAGAGGTGAGTGCGGCGGGTAGAGAACTGCCTAGACTAGCTGCATTTACCTGAAAAAGAAAAATAATTAATTAATATACACATTATTTTATAAAAATAGTTTTTAAGTTTAAAAGTGACTAATAAAATTGATAAAAGCCCTATTGGCTAGATATTATCGACAAGAGTGGTAGAATACATACCAGTTATAAAACTGAAGGACACAAGTTGACTCTACATAATTGTTTTGTGACTGAAATTTCACCTATATTACTATAGGTGGTGGACCGGAGCTCCTTAGCCGTACACATACATACAAGCACTCTTACCAGAACCACATCACATACAGACACGTGCACACACACACTCATAACATACACGCACACACACACTTACAGGCACAGATACATACATCTTACACGAGTCACACAACCCTCGTTCGGGACCTCAGGACTGCGATTGTGTCTTAGACCTACTTTATTTACATACTTACCATCCTTACATTACTTATTAATTAACTGATCGGGTACCTATACATACCCCAGTTGGACCTGTTTTAAAATAGTGACGCGCACCACCAATTGCAAAATGAGTAAAACTTCGGAAGGAGGAATTGGAAAGGAGACGGATGCGCGTAAATCGCCATCCAAAACCGCACCCAAAAAGTCAGCTGCCAGGAATAGCCTGGATATCCTTGAGGGTAAGATTGAACACCCAGCGAAGCCCATATCCCCGAAAACTACTGGATCCAGACAGGCCACTCCACCTATATCCCAAAACAGAACGGCCCAAAATCCCAATCAAGCTACGGGATACACCAGCAGAACAGCAGAGGCAAAGTTTTACGCGGCCAACGCTAAAAAGCAACTGACCGATTCCAGGAACCTCAAGGTAGAGCTAAAGACCGCGGCAGTCCATTGGATTGATCGTCTTGTTGCTCTGGTGAAGGAGATGGAGAGGGAGTCGAAGACGGACCGGACTGAACCCACAAGCGTACAGCCCGTCCACCAACCCAGCCATACGGAGCTGTCTGCAAAGCTTGAGGAGCATACTAAACTCCTTGCGGCCAATACAGAACAGTTGAAAGAACTGAGGCAAGTGCTGGACAGCAACATCGCGAATCAAGCAAAGACCACATACGCTGACATCACCACCAGAGCTCCAAATCACACACACCAGGACAGAACAGCGCTTCACTCAATCGTAATCTCGTCAGAAAATGAAACAGAAACGGGAGAAGAGGTTTACGAAAGAGTGCGCGAAGCAGTAAACGCAAAGGAGGGTTGGGTCAAAGTGGAAAGGGTAAGACGGGCAAAGGATAGGAAAATAATAATCGGGTGCCCGACAAAAGAAGACAGGGACAAAGTGAGGGAACGCCTTAAGACCAGGCATCTCGTTGTCGAGGACGTCAAAAACAAGGACCCACTGGTAATCCTGAGGGACGTAATGAGCACAAACTCTGATGAGGACCTGCTTACGGCCCTCAGAAACCAGAACCGGGGGGTTTTTGACGGCCTCGGAAAGGAGGAAAACAGAATCCAAATCAGATACCGTAAAAAAGCTAGGAACCCTCACACTTGCCACATAGTCCTAGCCGTGGCCCCTATTATATGGAAAAGGGCAACAGAGTTAGGCGCACTGCGCGTAGACCTGCAAAGGGTTAGAGTCTTGGACCAGTCCCCACTGGTGCAGTGCTCACGGTGTTTGGCTTACGGTCATACCCGAAAGCACTGCACCGAAGAGGAGGATACATGCAGTCACTGTGGCGGCCCGCACATTAAAGCAAAATGCCAACTATGGTCAGTTAATGACGTGCCAAAGTGCAGCAATTGCAAAAAAGCCAAGATGGCACGCACAGATCACAACGCCTTTGGCGAAGAGTGTCCCATCCGGAAGCGCTGGGAATCCCTGGCTAGATCTACTGTAGCTTATTGCTAAGGTGGTGCCGGGGACCTCGGTATATCATGTGTTCCAGGCAAATGTTATGAGAAAGAAACTGGCTATGGAAGAACTTATGATTGAGGCTAAAAACCGCAAGATAGCGATAGCCCTAATCCAAGAACCTTATGTCGTGGCGGGTCGAAGTACTAGGAGTTACCCAGGAGTGAGACTCTATCATAACTTTGCCCCGGGTGAAGGTGTAATCAAAGCCATGATAGCAATTTTTGATGACAAAATTGACGTCATACAACACCCCAACCACACCACCGACAACGTTGTAGTAGTCGGACTTGCGACCAAGGCATGGAGAATCACTATGGTCTCCTACTACTTCGAGCCGGAACGACCAATAGGGCCATATATCGACCAACTCGGAACCATAGCCAGGATGCCTGCATTGGGCAAAATCATCATGGGAGGGGATGCAAATGCCTGGAACACATGGTGGGGCAGCGCCTCTGTAGATGCCAGAGGAGAGTGCCTTCTGGAGGCGTTGGACGAGCTGGGCCTTCAGGTGCTCAATGTGGGAGACACCCCGACGTACGACACCATCAGAGGCGGTCGACGATTTCACAGTCACGTCGATGTGACTGTGTGTTCGGCCAACGCACTTGACCTGGTGGTAAATTGGAAAGTTGAGGAGAACCTCACCAGTTCGGACCATAATGGTATCACTTTCGCGGTTGCGCTGCGCAGGTCTAAGGGAACCGACGTCCAAAGGACCACAAGGGTATACAATACCAAGAAAGCCAATTGGAGTCTCTTCCAAGATGAGCTGAGTCAGCATCTCCAAGCTGGTCAACTAAATACCACCCAGGTTGACTTGATAGGAACAGCCGAAGACTTGGAAAGAGCAATACACGCATATACGTCAAGCATAACCAGCGCTTGCGTGACCGCAATACCACAGAAAACGCAGAGCCAGAAGCTGAGGGTCCCGTGGTGGTCCGAGAAGCTTGCTCAAATGAAAAGGGAGGTTACCACCAAGAGACGAAGAATCAGGTGCGCTGCACCAGTGCGTCGGGAAAGCGTCGTGGAGGAATACCTTTTAAGTAAGGAAAGGTATGAAATGGAGGCGAAGAAAGACCAAATAGCAAGCTATAAACAATTCTGTTGCAAACAGGACAAAGAGGGGATGTGGGAAGGTATTTATAGGGTCATCAGCCGAACAACAAAACGAACAGAGGACCAACTCCTACAGAGGAACGGGGTAACACTGGATGCGGAAGGATCGGTGAAACTGTTGGCCAAGGTTTTCTACCCAGAAGACATAGAGGAGGAGGACTCCCCGACACAAGCTCAAGTAAGAGCAAGTGCAGGTGAGATAGATATGGTCAACAGTCGGGAACACCGTGAACCCCCTTTCACTCCACACGAACTTCAGATGGCTGTTGACTCATTCAACGCCAAAAAGGCCCCAGGTGCCGATGGCCTTACCGCTGACATATGTCGCCAAGCTGTTAATAAAGACCCAGCTCTGTTCTTGAGCCTTATGAACAGATGCTTGACGCTTGGCTATTTCCCAAGAATATGGAAAGAGGCGACCATCATAGCCCTCAAAAAGCCAGGTAAAGAAGATTATACCCACCCCAAGTCATATAGACCAATTGGTCTTCTACCGGTGCTTGGTAAGATCTTGGAGAAAATGGTAATGACTCGTCTCCGCCACCATCTCCACCCACGTATCAGCTGTCACCAATATGGGTTTATGGCCCAGAGGAGCTGCGAAGACGCCCTCTATACCCTTGTCGAATATATACGATCCAAATTAGACGAAAAACTTATAGTTACTCTTGTCTCCTTGGATATAGAGGGCGCCTTCGACAGCGCGTGGTGGCCGGCCATCAAAATGCGACTAAAGGAAGAGGAATGCCCAGAGGGCATCAGAAAAACCATTAGCAGCTACCTGGAGGACAGACGCGTCCGAGTGAGATATGCTGGCAGGGAGTATTGGAAGGGAACGGAGAAGGGATGTGTCCAGGGTTCCATAGGAGGTCCTATCCTTTGGAACCTACTCATAGACCCTTTGCTTAGAAGTCTGGACGAGAGGGACGACTATGTGCAAGCCTTCGCCGACGACGTGGTCCTCGTATTCTGTGGCAAAACGGCCGCAGAGATAGAGAGACGTGCAAATGCCGCTCTCGATCATGTCCAGGCGTGGGGTGAGGAGAACAAATTGAAATTTGCACCCCACAAGACTAAAGCGATGACCATCACTCGCAAGCTCAAGTATGACACCCCGCGCCTGAGCATGGGAGGAGTGAATATCGACGCCTCCAAAGAGGTCAAAATCTTGGGCCTAATTATTGATAGTGGCCTCACATTCAATGCACATGTAGCAGGTGTGTGCAAGAGAATCACGGCTATTTACAAACAGCTGAGTAGAGCGGCGAAGGCAAGCTGGGGACTGCATCCCGAAATTATACACACCATCTACACGGCGGCGGTGGAACCAGTGGCTCTGTACGCATCCAATACATGGGCACCCGCGGCTGAGAAACTGGGGATCAGGAAGAAGTTGAACTTCATCCAGCGCAGCTTTGCACAGAAGATCTGCAAAGCCTACCGTACGGTCTCTCTCCATTCAGCGCTAATTCTGGCGAGAATTCTTCCACTAGATCTTCGTATACGCGAAACCGCAGCGCTGTATAAATCCAAAAAGGGATATCCGTTGCCGGGACTTGGAGGGAGAGAGATCGAACGAATGGCATCGGTAACGGAAAACCCACACCCCGCGGAACATATATGCCTAGAGTTCATAAAACTGGAAACTCATGAACAACTTGGTCAAATTCCCCACAATAGCATTCAGATCTTTACGGATGGCAGTAAGATTGAGGGACGAGTGGGGGCGGCATTATCCATTTGGAATAATGGAGCCGAAAACAAGTCCCTCAAGCTTAGTCTGCCATCCTACTGTACAGTTTACCAGGCGGAACTCCTGGCAATATGTGAAGCGTCAAGGGTTATAGTTAACCACAATGCAAATGCGTTCTCGATCTGCAGTGACTCAACCGCGGCATTGCAAACAATCGGAAATGCCAGTTGCCTCCATCCCCTCGCGTTGGAAACCAGACGGAACTTGAAAATTTGTTTTCAACAAAACAAAATAGTCAGTTTGTTTTGGGTCAAGGCACATGCGGGGCTGGAAGGCAACGAAAGGGCTGACTTGCTGGCGAAAGAAGCCGCATTAAAGTCAAAACGTCAGCCACACTATGATCGCTGTCCGGTGTCATTCGTCAAGCGAAAAATCCGTCTGGATTCGCTTGACGAATGGAACCGAAGATACCTATCCAGCGATGCAGCCTCGATAACGAAGCTGTTTTTTCCAAACGTGGTGGATGCGTACAGAATCACGGCGAAATTTGAAGCCAACTTTTACACGACACAACTACTGACAGGGCACGGTGGGTTCTCGGAATACTTGACTCGATTCAAGTGTAAGGGGAACCCATCGTGCATCTGTGACCCGGCAAAGGATGAAACGGTCCCCCATTTGATAGTCGAATGCCCCACCTTTGACAGACAAAGGTACGATTTTGAAACTGAAAATAGAGTTAAAGTCACAGTAAATACATTAAGTCAACTAATAGACAGTAAATATAGAGATAAGTTTTTAAAATATTGTATTAATATAATTAAGATAGTAAATAAACGTAATAAAGTAAATTAAGCCGTATGATCACAAATAATGTATAAATTATTGTGTTAGATCATAAAAATAGTATATAAGAAAAAGATGTAATTAATATAGTAAGATAATAAGTATTAAATAAACAACAGATTGTTAATTATAAGATTAAGTAAAATAAAACTGTGGTAGAAATAGTAAACATATAAAATGTATTAGAATAAAAAATGTAATAGTGATAAGCTAACTCTAAATTATAAGATTAAGTAAAATAAAACTGTGGTAGAAATAGTAAACATATAAAATGTATTAGAATAAGAAATGTAATAGTGATAAGCTAACTCTAAGTACCAAAACCTTAATTATTGCAAATAAAAAACTGTGTACCCAATTATTACCCTGAGTTAAAACAAAAATAAAATAAAGAAATAAATAATAGGAGAGTAGCAGGTATCCCACCTGTATGTGTAAAAGGCAGTATGCAAGAAAGACCAAGTATGAGGCATGTCAGTGCGAGCAGCAAAAACGCGAGAACTAGTATGACAGAATAAGACTAGGCTAAAAAAGTCTCCAAAATATAGATATTGGAGGTGCTAGACAAAAAAAAAAAAAAAAAAAAAAAAAAAAAAAAAAAAAAAAAAAAAAAAAAAAAAAAAAAAAAAAAAAAAAAAAAAAAAAAAAAAAAAAAAAAAAAAAAAAAAAAAAAAAAAAAACCTAACCTAACCTAACCTAACCTAACCTAACCTAACCTAACCTAACCTAACCTAACCTAACCTAACCTGTGCCGTGTGGAGCCGGCGCCGAATAGCTCCACCCCATCTCATCCCGTGGGTGTCGTAAAAGGCGACTAAGGGAAATCGGAGCCGAATTTCAGGCTGCCGAGATGGGCATGACCCGTCGTGCCGCACTCCAAACGTCCCTCTGCTTTAGCAGAGGGCGTATTGGAGTGCGAGCAGGTCAGAGGGGCTGGCACTTAGTGTGGAGGCCGTGTGGAGCTTGCCGTGTGGAGCCGGCTAAGAATAGCTCCACCCCATCTCCTCCCGTGGGTGTCGTAAAAGGCGACTAAGGGATAGACGGAGCCGAATCTCAGGCTCCTGTGGTGGAGTTATCTCCCCATTGCCGTGTGGTGCCGGCTAAGAATAGCTCCACCCCATCTCATCCCGTGGGTGTCGTAAAAGGCGACTAAGGGAAACTCGGAGCCGAATTACAGGCTGCCGAGGCGGTGGCGTCGACGTTGGACGTCGCGCCGCGTACGACGGGCTCGGCGTGTACTCACACTACCGTCGAGCAGGCATGGGACTTGTGTTCCTGCCACCGTCGACACATCGTAATCCCGATTGGATCGGGGACGAGGGTCTTGGCTTAACCGCCCGGGCCGCGAGGAAGAAAACCTCTTTAAAAAATCACCCCGAATCTTGTGTTTCCGGTGCGCGGCCTGGGATGCATGGCTGACGGGAAGTTCAGTTGCGAGCGCGCCCCCAGCCGGGGCACCTGCGGACCCCTCGGTTGGGTTACAAATCTACGCTTGCCCGGGTATTGGGGATCTCTGCCCGGGTGGACCTGTAGTTCTCCCCATCTCGTGGGTACAATATGGAATCAAATATTTTAAAAAAACAAAAACAAGCACAAACAAAAGTAGCGGAAGAGAAGGAGGAAAGTGAAAAGAGGAAGGGGGAGTTGCGAACCCGGTCACCACACCATCTAGTGACGAAAGAGGCACGCGTAGTCCTGACGCGTTACAACATCCGGGACTCGTCGGCGTCGAGCGACACCTCAGCAGTGGAGGTGGACTCGTGTCCGTCTCCGCCGATTGGACGTGGGTCCCGAAAACGCATCAACTCGGCGTCTGGCGACGACAGCTCCGGCCCTGTGGAGCGTAAGAGGAGAGGCCGCCCACCAACAACGGGCGAATACGTCGGCCTGGCGAAAGCCAAGGCCGACCTCAATAGGGCGAAGGAAAGGGAGCTCGAGCTCCAAGCGGAGAGGGAGCTGGCGGAGGAGGTCCAGCAACGGAGGGAGTCTTACCTCCGTAAGACTCCCACACAGACGGACCCAACACCATCATCCTCCGGCCCCGTCAACGCCGAACAGTTGGCGGGGCGCATCGAGGCGGCGGTGGCGGTGGTGCAAACCATCGCCACCAAGAGCTCAAAGCTCAAAGGGCAGTACGTGCGGGACTTGAGGGTGGCCTGTAGCTCCATTTTGGAGCTCGCCCACTTACTCAAGGCCCGCACAGAAAACGAGGAGGTGGCCCACCTACGGGCCGAGCTCGCCACTGAGCGGGCCGAAAAGCTGGCCCTGAAGCGGCAGGCGGAGTCCGCTCCCCCCCCGATGAGCCGCGACGAGATAGGGTTGATGCTCGACGCGCGACTCGCGGGGCTCCAGGACCGCCTGCTGCCTGAGGTACGCATCCGTCCGCCTCTCCAGGCGGACGCGCGAAACGCCGCGAGGGCCGCTCGCACAGCGGCCGAAGCGGAACGCCGGGCCTCCACGTCCAGCCGGAGGCCCGAGTCTTCCCCTCCCCCCGCACCTCCCCTGTTGCCCGTCTTGACGGGCGGGCAGAGGGGGCCGGGTCCCTGCCCCTCCGGGGCGGTCCCGGCGGGCGGGGAGCTGAGGGGCGGTAAAAAGAAGAGGCCCAAGAGGCAGACCGCCGCGGCGAAGGAGGCCGAAGCCGCCCGCCAGCCGCGCCCGCGGGCTGCCGCAGCCGCCCCTCCACCTGTGAGGGAGGCGTGGAATGCGGTGGCGGCGCGGCCAAAGAGGGCCGCCCCAGCACCGACGAAGGCCAAGGCGCCCGCCAAGCCTGCGAAGCAGGCGAAGGCGAGGCGCCGCAAACTCCGCGCCCCGACAACCGCTGCAGTGTGCCTTACACTGCAGCCGGGCGCGGTGGAGAGGGGCGTCACCTACGAACAGGTGATGACCAGTGCCGAGAGGTCAATAGACCTGAAGACTCTCGGCATTGGCGGCCTCCGGTTTCGCACCGCCGTAACCGGGGGACGGATCCTGCAGGTGGGTGGCGCCGACAGGTCCGCCAAGGCTGATACCCTGGCGGCCGAGCTCAAAACGGTGCTGGGCGAGGAGGTCCGTGTCGCCAGGCCGGAGAGGTGCGTAGAGTTGCGCATCTCGGGCCTGGGCGATGCGGCGACCAAGGAGGCGGTGGCCAAGACACTGGCCACCGAGGGAGGCTGCCCTGTCGCCTCCATCAGGGTGGGCGACATCAATCGCCCTCCTGGTCGGCAGGGCACTGCCTGGTTGCGGTGCCCGGTTGCGGCGGCCAAAAAGTTGATGGACGGCCGCCGCATCGTCGTCGGGTGGTCAACAGTTAAGTTGACCACCCTGGAGCCGAGGCCGATGCGGTGCTTCCGCTGCCTGGAGACGGGACACGTGGGGGCGAAGTGCGCTGCGAACATTGATCGCAGCGCACTCTGCTTCCAATGCGGGCAGGAGGGCCATAAGGCCGCCGCCTGCTCCGCAGAGCCTAAGTGTCCCGTCTGTGACGCGGAGGGTGTGGCGTCCGGCCACAGGCTTGGCTCCGCCAAGTGTCGGGCAGCCTCCCACAAAAAAGGGGACAAGGCGAAACGCAAGGCGACAGGGGGGGTGGAACCCAGGACCACCCCAACCACCCTGTCGCCGCCGACAGTCGAGGAGGATATGGACACCGCCCAAACATAAATGGCTCCTAAGATCTCCATCCTGCAGGCCAACGTCAACCACTGCGCCGCGGCCCAGGATCTACTGGTCCAGACCGTGGCTCAGTGGCAGACGACAGTGGCGGTAGTTGCCGAGCCGTACTACGTTCGCACCGGCCCCAACTGGGCCAGCGACAGCGACGGCTTGGTGGCTATCGTCGCCCAGCGAACCGGCCCCCACCAACTCGCCAGAGTAGTAAGGGGCCGAGGGTGCGTCCTCGCCACGCTGGGCGACGCTGCAGTGATTGGGGTGTACTTCTCGCCCAACAGAAGCCTCGCCGAGTTCGAGCAGTGGCTCGCGGAGGTCGGGGCTCTGTTGGCGGACGCGCACCCCACCCCGGTTGTGGTAGCCGGGGATTTCAACGCCCACTCACGGGCGTGGGGATCTCCGAGGACCGACGGCCGGGGGGAGATATTGGAGGAGTGGGCGGTGTCCAACGGCTTGGTGCTGCTCAATAGGGGGGCGGTTCCTACGCTGGTGCGGCCCCAGGGCAGCTCGATAGTAGATCTATCGTTTGCTAGCCCTGCCCTGGCTAGCCGCACTCGCAATTGGCGGGTCGTTGAGGATGTGGAGACCGCGTCGGACCATCGTTACATACGGTTCGACGTGGTCTCTCACTCAACGACTGCCCGAGGAGGTGATAACCGCCCTCTTCCAGGAGAAGGACCGCGGTGGAGCCTCGGTTCGCTGAACCGGGAACTGGCCCGAGAGGCGGCTATCGTCGAGCGCTGGGTTGCTGGTGGGGTGGAGAGCGGCCCGGACGCGGACGCGAGGTGCGACAGTCTCGCTGAAAAGTTGACTCGCGTCTGCGATGCGGCGATGCAGAGGGCGAGGCCAGCCCTCCCTCGGAGGCGAGTGTACTGGTGGCGTCCCCACCTTGCCGGGCTGCGTGCCGCTAGTCACGCGGCCCATAGGCAGTACACTCGCAGCCGCAGGAGGGCCGTCAGGGACCTTGCCCGTGAAGAAGAGCTGCTCGCCGCATATAGGGCCGCTCGTGCGGCCCTTCGCTCGGCGATCATAGCCGCCAAAGACGAGGCCTGGAAGGAGTGGCTCGAGAGCCTAGATGGAGATCCGTGGGGGCGCCCGTATAAAACCGTGAGCCAGAAGCTCCGGCCCTGGGCGCCTCCCCTCACTAGAACTCTTGAGCCGCAGTTTCTGGGCCGAGTAGTCAGTTCCCTCTTCCCTGAGCGGGAAGAGTGGGTCCCGCCGCGGATGGCAGCGCCGAGCCGTCACCGAGTGCCGGCAGCAGACGACGCAGAGGCGGCACCTCCCGTGTCCGAGGCCGAGTTAGGGGCGGCGATACTGGCTCTCAAAGCCAGGAAGCGCGCCCCGGGCCCGGACGGCGTCCCTGGGAAGGTTGTCGCCTTAGCGATGCCGGCACTCGAGGAGGAGACGCTGTCCCTCATGTCGGAGTGTGTGGCGTCGGGGAGATTCCCGCGACGATGGAAGACCGGACGGCTCGTGCTTATCAGGAAGCACGGGCGCCCTGCAGAGGCACCGTCGGCCTACCGCCCCATCGTACTGCTTGACGAGACGTGCAAGATGTTCGAGCGAGTGCTCGCTGCGCGTCTCGTCAAGCACCTGGAGGGGGCGGGGCCCGATCTGAGCGACGGTCAGTTCGGCTTCCGTCGCGGGAAGTCGACCCTAGACGCCGTTTCCCGACTGCGGGGCAGCGTCGACAAGGCGATCGCCGGGGGCGGGGTGTTGTTGGCCGTGTCGCTCGACATAGCCAACGCCTTCAACACCCTCCCCTGGGAGACAATTGCGGAGGCCTTGAGGTACCACAACGTACCGTGGTACCTCAGGCGAATCCTTGCGGACTACTTCGTGGACCGGGTCATTACGTACCCGGGCCGAGACGGGGTGGTCCGCAAGGAGATGAGGTGTGGTGTTCCACAGGGGTCGGTGCTTGGGCCGCTCCTGTGGAACATCGGGTACGATTGGGTCCTGCGCGGTGCCACGCTTCGGGGAGTCGGCGTACTCTGTTACGCCGACGATACCTTAGTGACCGCGCGGGGCCCAACGTTCCGCGACGCCGCCGTCCTCGCGACGGCAGGCGTCGCCCATGTGGTGCGCCGGATCGGGGCGCTCGGCCTTCAGGTCGCCCTCGAGAAGTCCGAGGCCCTCTTCTTTCATGGGCCTCGGCAGGCGCCGCCTCGAGATGCCACGATCGTGGTGGGGGGCACCTCCATCGCCGTCGGGCGCAGCCTCAAGTATCTGGGGCTGGTTCTCGACGGTCGGTGGGGGTTTGCGGAGCATTTCCGGCAGCTAGCACCAAAGGTGCTAGCGTTTGCCGGAATGCTCTCGCAGCTGCTCCCCAACGTAGGAGGACCGGGGTCTGCCTGCCGCCGTCTCTACGACGGTGTGGTACGCTCCAAGGCGCTCTATGGAGCGCCTATCTGGGCGGAGGCCCTCTGCGCGGCCAATGTCACCCTGCTGCGTCGGCCGCAGCGGGCCATCGCGCAGAGGGCCGCACGGGCGTACCGCACCGTCTCCTACGAGACGGCGTGCGTCCTGGCGGGCAGCATCCCCTGGGATCTCGAGGCCGGCGTCCTCAAGAGGGTGTACGAGGAGGGTGCCCTGATTCGGCGAGCTGGTGGTAGCCCGCCTCCGGAGGAGATCGAGCGCTGGAGACAGGAGGCTCGCGACGATCTCTTCCGGACGTGGGCTGCCCGAATGGAGGAAAGTCCGACGGCGTTCGTTAGGGCCGCTCGGCCCGTCCTGCGACAGTTTGTGGAGGGGGGTCATGGGGCTCCCACGTATCACCTCACCCAACTTCTCACGGGTCACGGCTGTTTTGCCAAGTACCTGTGGGAGGTGGTGGGGGTGGAAACGGAGCCCCGGTGCCGCAACTGCACCAGCGGCGACCCCGACACGGCCCATCACACCCGGGCCGTGTGCGAAGCATGGGACGAGCAGAGAGCGGCCCTGACGAGCGTCGTCGGCACGGATCTCTCGCTGCCGGCCATCGTGGAAGCCATGGCCGGCAGCAGGCGGTGTTGGGCCGCCATCGCCTCGTTTGCAAGCGAGGTGATGGCGGCCAAGAGAGAGGCCCTGCGGGAGCGGGAGCGAGCTAGGCTCACTCAACCGCCCCGCAGGCCACCAGCGAGGGGTCGCCGGCGAACCCTGTTCGCCCGCGGCCCCGACTGAGAGTTGCCACGGGCGGTGGGTGGGGGACCTGCCGTCCCCGGCCACGTGGCGGAATGCGCCTGTCTGTTGTTCCGGGGGCGCAGACCAACTCGAAGGTTAGGGGGGCCTTAAGACCTGGCCCCCCGAGGCGGGCCTGCAAGGGCGCTCCTGGCCGAGTCGCGGTGAACACTCGTGTACCCCGCGGCTCGGCAATAGGCGCAGAGGAACACGTGGGGTTTAGTGGGTAGTCTGGCCCCCCTTCCCGGGGTCAGGAGTCCCACACGAAGCGGACCCATCGTCCCCGCGGTGGGCGAGCGAAGTGCGTAAATGCAGTCCCCACGTTAAAAAAAAAAAAAAAAAAAAAAAAAAAAACCTAACCTAACCTAACCTTGGCCGTGTGGAGCCGGCATAGAATAGCTCCACCCCATCTCCTCCCGTGGGTGTCGTAAAAGGCGACTAAGGGAAAATCGGAGCCGAATTTCAGGCTGCCGAGATGGGCGTGACCCGTCGTGCCGCACTCCAAACGTCCCTCTGCTTTAGCAGAGGGCGTATTGGAAAGCGAGTAGGTCAGAGGGGCTGGCACTTGAGTGCTAGCTCCGTCTGTGAGAGAGGGCTAGCCACCCTCTCGCATTCCGTAACCAACAGGGGCTCAGCAACGACCCGATTGGTGGCTACAAGAGGGTATGCTGAGAACCTGTTGGCCGGAGGGCTTGCCTTAATTGGCCGGCCCATGACAAGGACAGTCTATAACACCCGACAGCTAAGTCGATAAAACCTGTGGATACCGGCCGACCTCCACAGTACATAGGCTTATCCGGGTGCAGGGGGCACCGCCCGGATGGACTTCATTTCCCCCATACTCGTGGGTTAAGTTATGGATACTGAAACTAAAACTAATATTGAAAACGAAATTGATACCAATAAAAAAACGACTACTGGCAAGCCAACCGGATCATCTGATTGCAAGGGGGAGTTGCGAACCCCGTCACCACACCCGTTGGTGACGAAGGAGGCACGCGTCACCCTGACGCGATATAGCAGAGACTCGTCGGCGTCAAGTGACGCCTCAATGGTGGACGCGGACTCGCGCCCATCATCGCCGGGTCGGTTGTGGCGGAAACGCCTCAACTCCGACAGCTCCGGCCCAGTGGAGGTGAAGAAGAGAGGTCGCCCACCTACAACTGGGGAATACGTCGGCCTGGCGCAAGCCAAGGCCGACTTGAACAGGGCAAAGGAGCGGGAGCTGGAGCTCCGCGCCGAGAAGGAACTGGCGGAAGAGGTCCGACAGCAAAGGGAGTCTTACCTCCGTAAAACTCCCATACAGACGTCGGACCAAACACAATCTTCCGAGCCCGTCAGCGCAGATCAGCTGACGGTGTCCATCGAGGCGGCAGTGGCGGTGGTGCAAACCATCGCCACAAAGAGCTCCAAGCTCAAGGGGCAATATGTGCGGGACCTGAGGGTGGCCTGTAGCTCCATTTTGGAGCTCGCCCACCAACTCAAGGCCCGCACTGCTAACGAGGAGGTCGCCAACCTTCAGGTAGAGCTTGCTGCCGTACGGGCGGAAATGAAGGCCCTGAAGATGAGTCGCGAGGAGATGATCTTCATGATCGATGCGCGACTCGCGGGCTTCCAGGACCGCCTGCTGCCTGAGGTGCGCATCCGTCCGCCTCTCCAGGCGGACGAGAGGAACGCCGCCAGAGCCGCTGGTGCTGCCCGTGCTGCGGAACAAAGGGCCTCCAAGTCCAGCCGGAGGCCCGAGTCTTCTGCCGTTCTTCCCACTCCTTCCGCGCCTCCTCAGGCTCCGCCCCTCTCGCCCGTCGCGGCAGACGGGCAGAAGGATTCGGATCCCTGCCCCTCTGGGACGGTCCCGTCGGACGGGGAACCCAAGGGGAAAAAGAAAAAGCAGAAGGCAAAGAAACGGAGTGCAGCGGCGAAGGAGGCCGAAGCTGCCCGTCAGCCGCGCCCGCAGGCTCCCGCCGCCGCCCCGCCACCTGTGAAGGAGGCGTGGAGCGCCGTGGCGGCGCGGCCTAAGAAAAAGGCCACCCCAGCACCGCCGAGCGTCAAGGCACCCGCCAAGCCTCCGAAGAAGGCGAAGGCGAGTCGCAAACTCCGCGCCCCGACAACCGCTGCAGTGTGCCTCACACTGCAGCCGGGCGCTGTAGAGAAGGGGGTCACCTATTCCCAGGTGATCGCCAATGCCGAGAGGTCCATCGATATAAAGACTCTCGGCATTGACGGCCTCCGGTTCCGCACTGCCGTGACCGGGGGACGGATCCTGGAGATAGGTGGCGCTGACAGGGCCACCAAGGCCGATAAATTGGCGGCCAAGCTTGAAGAGGTGCTGGGAGAGGAGGTCCGTATTGCCAGGCCGGAGAGGTGCGTAGAGTTGCGCATCTCAGGCCTGGGCGATGCGGCAACTAAGGAGGCGGTGGCCAAAATCCTGGCAGAAGAGGGAGGCTGCCCTGTCGCCTCCATCAAGGTGGGCGACATCAATCGCCCACCCGGTCGACAGGGCACTGCCTGGCTGCGGTGTCCGGTTGCGGCGGCCAAAAAGTTAACGGACGGCCGCCGCATCGTCGTCGGGTGGTCAGCGGTCAAGCTGACCACCCTGGAGCCAAGGCCGGCGCGGTGCTTCCGCTGCCTGGAGCCGGGACACGTGGGGGCAAAGTGCGCTGCGAAGATCGAACGCAGCGCACTCTGCTTCCAATGCGGACAGGAGGGCCACAAGGCGGCCGCCTGCTCCGCGGACCCCAAGTGTCCCGTCTGTGCGGCGGAAGGTGTGGCGTCCGGCCACAGACTCGGCTCCGCGATGTGCCAGGCAGCCTCCCGTAAGAGGGGGGGTCAGGCGAAACGCAAGGCGACAGGGGGGGTGGAACCCAAGACCACCCCAACGACCCTGTCGCCACCGTCCAATGAGGAGGAGATGGACACCGCCCAAACTTAATGGCTCCCCAAATCTCCGTGCTGCAGGCCAATGTCAACCACTGCGCCACGGCCCAGGACCTACTGGCCCAGACCGTGACGCAGTGGCAGACGACAGTGGCGGTAGTCGCCGAGCCGTATTACGTGCGCACTGGCCCCAACTGGGCCAGCGACAGCGACGGCTTGGTGGCTATCGTCGCCCAGCGAACCGGCCCCCACCAACTCGACAGAGTAGTGAGGGGCCGAGGGTGCGTCCTCGCCACGCTGGGCGACACTGCAGTGATTGGGGTGTACTTCTCGCCCAACAGAAGCCCCGCCGAGTTCGAGCAGTGGCTCACGGAGGTCGGGGCTCTGTTGGCGGACGCGCACCCCACTCCGGTCGTGGTAGCCGGGGATTTCAACGCCCACTCACGGGCGTGGGGATCTCCGAGGACCGACGGCCGGGGGGAGATATTGGAGGAGTGGGCGGTGTCTCACGGCTTGGTGCTGCTTAACAGGGGGACGGTACCCACGCTTGTGCGGCCCCAGGGCAGCTCGATAGTAGACCTGTCGTTTGCTAGTCCTGCCCTGGCTGGCCGCACTCGCAATTGGCGGGTCGTCAAGAATGTGGAGACCGCGTCGGACCATCGTTACATACGGTTCGACGTGGTCTCTCGCTCAGCGGCCATCCGAGGAGGAGATGGCAACCGTCCCCTTGCTGGAGAAGGTCCGCGGTGGCGCCTCGGTTCTCTGAACCGGGAACTGGCCCTAGAGGCGGCTATCGTCGAGCGCTGGGTTGCTGGTGGAGCGGAAAGCGGCCCAGACGCGGACGCGAGGTGCGATAGTCTCGCTGGGAAGCTGACTCGCGTCTGCGATGCGGCGATGCAGAGGGCGAGGCCAGCCCTCCCTCGGAGGCAAGTGTACTGGTGGCGTCCCCACCTTGCCGGGCTGCGTGCCGCAAGTCACGCGGCCCATAGGCAGTACACTCGCAGCCGCAGGAGGGCCGTCAGGGACCTCGCCCGTGAAGAGGAACTGCTCGCCGCACATAGGGCCGCTCGTGCGGCCCTCAACTCGGCGATCAGAGCCGCCAAAGAGGAGGCCTGGAGGGAGTGGCTCGAGAGCCTGGATCGAGATCCGTGGGGGCGCCCGTACAAAACCGTGAGCCAGAAGCTCCGGCCCTGGGCGCCTCCCCTCACCAGAACTCTCGAGCCACAGCTTCTGGGCCGAGTGGTCAGTTCCCTCTTCCCTGAGCGGGAAGAGTGGGTCCCACCGCGGATGGCAGCACCAAGCCGTCACCGAGTGCCGGCAGAAGGCGACGCAGAGGCGATACCTCCCGTGTCCGAGGCCGAGCTAGGGGCGGCGATCCTGGCTCTCAAAGTCAGGAAACGCGCCCCGGGCCCGGACGGCATCCCTGGGAAGGTCGTCGCCTTAGCGATGCCGGCACTCGAGGAGGAGACGCTGTCCCTCATGTCGGAGTGTGTGGCGTCGGGGAGATTCCCGCGACGATGGAAGATCGGACGGCTCGTGCTGATCAGGAAGCACGGGCGCCCAGCCGAGGCACCGTCGGCCTACCGCCCCATCGTACTGCTCGACGAGACGTGCAAAATGTTTGAGCGAGTGCTCGCTGCGCGTCTCGTCAAGCACCTGGAGGGGGCGGGGCCCGATCTCAGCGACGGTCAGTTCGGCTTCCGTCGCGGGAAGTCGACTCTTGACGCCGTTTCCCGACTGCGGGGCAGCGTCGATGAGGCGATCGCCGGGGGCGGGGTGTTGTTGGCCGTGTCGCTCGACATCGCCAACGCCTTCAACACCCTCCCCTGGCAGACAATCGCCGAGGCCCTGAGGTACCACAACGTACCGTGGTACCTCAGGCGAATCCTTGCGGACTACTTCGTGGACCGGGTCATCACGTACTCGGGCCGAGACGGAGTGGTCCGCAAGGCTATGAGGTGTGGTGTTCCACAGGGGTCGGTACTTGGGCCACTCCTGTGGAACATCGGGTACGACTGGGTCCTGCGCGGTGCTACTCTCCGGGGAGTCGGCGTACTTTGTTACGCCGACGATACCCTAGTGACCGCGCGGGGCCCCACGTTCCGCGACGCCGCCGTCCTAGCGACGGCAGGCGTCGCTCAAGTGGTGCGCCGAATCAGTGCGCTGGGCCTCCATGTCGCCCTCGAGAAGTCCGAGGCCCTCTTCTTCCATGGGCCTCGGCAGACGCCGCCTCGAGACACCACGATCGTGGTGGGGGGCACCTCCATCGCCGTCGGCCGCAGCCTCAAGTATCTGGGGCTGGTACTCGACGGTCGGTGGGGGTTTGCGGAACATTTCCGGCAGCTGGCGCCGAAGGTGCTAGCGTTTGCCGGAATGCTCTCGCAGCTGCTCCCCAACATAGGAGGACCGGGGTCTGCCTGCCGCCGTCTCTACGACGGTGTGGTGCGCTCTAAGGCGCTCTACGGAGCGCCTATCTGGGCGGAGGCACTCTGCCCGGCTAACGTTGCCCTGCTGCGTCGTCCGCAGCGGGCCATCGCGCAGAGGGCCGCACGGGCGTACCGCACCGTCTCCTACGAGACGGCGTGCGTCCTGGCGGGCAGTATCCCCTGGGATCTCGAGGCCGGCGTCCTCAAAAGGGTGTACGAGGAGGGCGCCCTGATTCGGCGAGCTGGTGGATGCCCGCCTCCGGAGGAGATCGAGCGCTGGAGGCAGGAGGCTCGCGACGATCTCTTCCGGACGTGGGCTGCCAGAATGGAAGGGAGTCCGACGGCGTTCGTTAGGGCCGCTCGGCCCGTCCTGCGACAGTTTGTGGAGGGGGGTCATGGGGCTCCCACGTATCACCTCACCCAACTTCTCACGGGTCACGGCTGCTTCGCCAAGTACCTGTGGGAAGTTGTGGGGGTAGAATCGGAGCCCCGGTGCCGCAACTGCACCAGCGGCGACCCCGACACGGCCCATCACACCCGGGCCGTGTGCGAAGCATGGGACGGGCAAAGAGCGGCCCTGACGAGCGTCATCGGCGCTGATCTCTCGCTGCCGGCCATCGTGGAAGCCATGGCCGGCAGCGACCGGTGCTGGGCCGCCATCGCCTCGTTTGCCAGCGAGGTGATGACGGCCAAGAGAGAGGCCCTGCGGGAGCGGGAGCGAGCTGGGCTCACTCTCCCGCCCCGCAGGCCCCCAGCGAGGGGTCGCCGGCGTCAAGTGTTCGCCCGCGGCCCCGACTGAGAGTTGCCATGGGCGGTGGGTCGGGGGACCTGCCGCCCCCAGCCACGTGGCGGATGCGCCCTTGTTGTTCCGGGGGCGCATACCAACTCTAAGGTCAGGGGGGCCCCAACGATCTGGCCCCCCCCGAGGCGAGCCTGCAAGGGCGCTCCTAGCCGGGTCGCGGTGAGCACTCCAAATTGAGTATCTCGCGGCTCGGCACTAGGCGAAGAGGAACACGTGGGGTTTAGTGGGTAGTCTGGCCCCCCCTTCCGGAGGCCAGGAGTCCCACACGAAGCGGACCCATCGCCCCCGCGGTGGGCGAGCGAAGTGCGTAAATGCAGTCCCCACGTTAAAAAAAAAAAAAAAAAAAAAAAACCTAACCTAACCTAACCTAACCTAACCTAACCTAACCTAACCTTTTTTTTTTTTTTTTTTTTTTTTTTTTTTTTTTTTTTTTTTTTTTTTTTTTTTTTACGTGTGGAAACCCCCTCGGGCCGTCACCCCGCCGGGGTTTGCGGCGGGGCGGTGTGTCGGAATCGAACCGACTAAAACCACACGGTGTGCCAACTCTGCGCCTGAGAAGGGAGGGGTCCGGGATCGCTGTTATTAACGCAAACCGGACCCCTCCCAGCGCCTGCCCGCACTGAAGCGGGCACCGTCTGCTGTTAAAATCTCAAATTAGGCGACGCACGGCACACGCGTGCGTCGCCCCTTCGCGGCTGGCCACTAAAGCGGATGGACGGGAAAACCCATCCCGTCCATCCGCGGCCACACTCAGGGCGGCATGAGGCGCAGATGGGCGCGCCTCCGCCGCCCGGTTCGCCGGCGGCGGATCGGGTCCGAGTGGATATCGTCCTCTCGGGCCTTCTCCGCCGCCTCCTTCTGCGAGATTACTTCCTCGCAGAAGGTCGCGACCGCGGTAAAACTGCTGTCGCTACCGGCCATGGAGCGTATGATGGCCGGTAGCGACAGATCTCCTCCGATGACTGCAGTGAGGGCCCGGCGCTGATCCGCCCAAGCGGGGCAGATCTCCAGCGTGTGCTGGGCCGAGTCCTCACTGCAGTCGCAGTGGTGGCAGGCGGGACTCAATTCCCTCCTAGCGACCGAGTGCAGGTACTTTCCGAAGCAACCATGCCCGGAAAGCACCTGCGTCAGCCGGAAGGAAAGGGTCCCGTGCTGCCGCCCTGCCCACTCGAGGATGACCGGCTGGAGCGCCTCCACGGTGGCAAAGCCAGCGCGTGGAGCCTCCAGCCGGGACGACCAACGAGCCATCGTGGCTCGGCGAGCGGCTTCACGCCATTCGCGTACCTCTTCGGGCGGAGCACGATACCCGTACTCCGCCCGATATTCAGCCGCTCGCCGATAAACTTCGGCGAGCACTTCCGCCTCCAAATCCCATGGGGGTGTTCCGGCCAAGGCGCATGCCGCCTCCGTCGACACGGTGCGGTATCCGCGTATGGCTCTGACCGCCAATACCCTCTGAGGCCGCCACAGGCGGGCCTTATTCTGGGCGGTCAGAGCCGGGACCCACACCGGTGACCCGTAAAGGGCCATCGACCGGACCACCCCCGTGTAGAGGTGTCTTGTTTCGACGCTGGCTCCACCCAAGTTGGGCAAAAGACGCCCAAGGGCGGAGGCAGCGTCGACCAGCTTGGGGCCAAGCTGTCGGAAGTGCTCGTCGAAGAGCCACCTACCGTCGAGGATCAGGCCCAGATACCTCATCTGGGCCCGAACCGGTACGAGGACCGAGTTGACTTCGATAGAGGCGCCGGGGGGTGGACCACGACGGGGCCCATGAAATAACAGGGCCTCCGTCTTATCCAGGGCCACCCGCAAGCCCAGCGCCTCGATGCACCCAACCACCAGAGAGACACCCCTGGTGGCCAGGCGCGCCGCCTCTTGGAAATTGGCCCCCCGAGCTGTGACCAAAGTGTCATCGGCGTAACAAATTACGCCCAGCCCGGGAGGCAGACGACTACGAAGGACCCAGTCGTACCCCACGTTCCACAGGAGTGGTCCAAGGACAGACCCCTGTGGAACGCCGCACGACATGGGTCGCCGTCTCAAGACGCCATCTCGATCCTCGTACACGACGGTACGCTCCTCCAAATAGTCTGCCAAACCTAACCTAACCTAACCTAACCTTTTTTTTTTTTTTTTTTTTTTACGTGTGGAAACCCCCTCGGGCCGTCACCCCGCCGGGGTTTGCGGCGGGGCGGTGTGTCGGAATCGAACCGACTAAAACCACACGGTGTGCCAACTCTGCGCCTGAGAAGGGAGGGGTCCGGGATCGCTGTTACTAACGCAAACCGGACCCCTCCCAGCGCCTGCCCGCACTGAAGCGGGCACCTCCTCCAAATAAAAATCTCAATTTAGGCGACGCACGGCACACGCGTACGTCGCCCCTTCGCGGCTGGCCACTAAAGCGGATGGAGGGGAAAACCCGTCCCCACCATCCGCGGCCACACTCAGGGCGGCATGAGGCGCAGATGGGCGCGCCTCCGCCGCCCGGTTCGCCGGCGGCGGATCGGGTCCGAGTGGATATCGTCCTCTCGGGCCTTCTCCGCCGCCTCCTTCTGCGAGATTACTTCCTCGCAGAAGGTCGCGACCGCGGTAAAACTGCTGTCGCTACCGGCCATGGAGCGTATGATGGCCGGTAGCGACAGATCTCCTCCGATGACTGCAGTGAGGGCCCGGCGCTGATCCGCCCAAGCGGGGCAGATCTCCAGCGTGTGCTGGGCCGAGTCCTCACTGCAGTCGCAGTGGTGGCAGGCGGGACTCAATTCCCTCCTAGCGACCGAGTGCAGGTACTTTCCGAAGCAACCATGCCCGGAAAGCACCTGCGTCAGCCGGAAGGAAAGGGTCCCGTGCTGCCGCCCTGCCCACTCGAGGATGACCGGCTGGAGCGCCTCCACGGTGGCAAAGCCAGCGCGTGGAGCCTCCAGCCGGAAAGACCAACGAGCCATCGTGGCTCGGCGAGCGGCTTCACGCCATTCGCGTACCTCTTCGGGCGGAGCACGATACCCGTACTCCGCCCGATATTCAGCCGCTCGCCGATAAACTTCGGCGAGCACTTCCGCCTCCAAATCCCACGGGGGTGTTCCGGCCAAGGCGCACGCCGCCTCCGTCGACACGGTGCGGTATCCGCGTATGGCTCTGACCGCCAATACCCTCTGAGGCCGCCAGAGGCGTGCCTTATTCTGGGCGGTCAGAGCCGGGACCCACACCGGTGACCCGTAAAGGGCCATCGACCGGACTACCCCCGTGTAGAGGTGTCTTGTTTCGACGCTGGCTCCACCCAGATTGGGCAAGAGTCGCCCAAGGGCGGAGGCAGCGTCGACCAGCTTAGGAGCAAGCTGTCGGAAGTGCTCGTCGAAGAGCCACCTACCGTCGAGGATCAGGCCCAGATACCTCATCTGGGCCCGAACCGGTACGAGGACCGAGTTGACTTCGATGGAGGCGCCGGGGGGTGGACCACGACGGGGCCCATGGAAAAGTAGGGCCTCCGTCTTATCAAGGGCCACCCGCAAGCCCAGCGCCTCGATGCGCCCAACCACCAGAGAAACACCCCTGGTGGCCAGGCGCGCCGCCTCTTGGAAGTTGGCCCCCCGAGCTGTGACCAAAGTGTCATCGGCGTAACAAATTACGCCCAGCCCGGGGGGCAGACGACTACGAAGGACCCAGTCGTACCCCACGTTCCACAGGAGTGGTCCAAGGACAGACCCCTGTGGAACGCCGCACGACATGGGTCGCCGTCTCAAGACGCCATCTCGATCCTCGTACACGACGGTACGCTCCTCCAAATAGTCTGCCACCAGCCGCCTCAGGTACTCTGGCACCCCATGATACTGGAGTGCTTCCCTGATGCAGCTGAATGGCAGACTATTAAAGGCGTTGGCGATGTCCAAGGACACCGCCAACACCACGCCGCCACAGCCAACCGCCTCTTCGGTCACGGCCCTAAGGCGCATCACGGCATCGACCGTCGAACGCCCCTCTCGGAACCCGAATTGGGCGTCCGACAGGTCGGGCCCCACCTCGCTGAGATGCTGGACGATGCGGGCAGAGAGAATCCTCTCGAACAATTTGCCCGCCTCGTCCAGCAACACGATGGGCCTATAGGCCGTGACCGAATCGGCTGGCCGTCCCGGCTTCGGCAACAGGACCAGCTTCCCGCATTTCCAGCACTCAGGGAAGCGTCCGGACGCCAGGCTGGCGTCCAAAACCTCCCTGAGGCGGTCTGACATATGGTCGAGGGCTCGGGCCATCACTCGGGGGGGTACCCCGTCCGGCCCGGGGGCGGTGTTCTTGGAACGAATCCTTAGAACAGCCGCCCCTACCTCCGATTCCCTAACGGGCGGCACCTCACTCCCTCCGTCCCCGTCGTCACTGGCCGGACCGGCCATCGACGGGGGCGTGTGCTCCGCCCGCTGCGGGAAAAGGCCCTCGACCACCTGCAGCAGGAAGCTGGGCTGGAGAGTCTCGGTAAGGGGGGGGCCCGCCGTGCGGAGCTTCTGACGCACCGCACGATATGGGCGACCCCAGGGGTCACGATCGAGACTCTCCAGCATCTCCTTTCTCTTCTCCTCTTTGGCGCGGCAAATGGCCAGCTTCAGAGTTTTCCGCGCTACGCGGTACTCCTCGTGAAGCCGGCCCTCCTCCCCGTCTACGCGGTGGCGTCGCCGCCGGCAGCGGGTGTAGGACCTCCGGGCACGAGTGCAGGCCGCACGGAGGTCCGCCAACTCCTGGGACCACCAGTAGACCCCGTTCCGTGAAGGTCGACAACCCCGAACGCGGGGCATGGCCGCATCGCAGATCTGCGTAATCGCAGAGCGAAAGCGGCCAGCCCCCATGTCGACCTCCTCGGCCGGGGCCCGCGGAGACAGCCAAGATTGAACTATGGCCGCCTCCTCTAGTAGGTCCCTGTCGAGTTTGGCGACTGCCCACCGCGGAAAGCGGGAGGTATGCCGCGCCACGTGACCCCTACTGGGTCCCTGGGACCGGGAGAGCTCGAATCGGATATAAAGATGATCCGAGAGCGTCTCAACCTCATCCAGGACACACCAGTTCCTTACTCGTGCGGCAACAGCAGGGGTAGCGAACGAAAGGTCCACTATCGACCCCCCCTGCTGTCGCACGCACGTGTTGGTGGCGCCTCTATTCAGCAAACAGAGGCCCACCGAAGCCGCCCACTCCACCACGGCATCGCCCCTGGCGTCCGTCGCTGGGGAACCCCACGCAATGGATTTTGCGTTGAAGTCCCCCAGCACGAGGACGTGCCCAGACGCTAGTCGCCGCATCGAGGTCTCCAAGTTGTTGAGGAAGACCTCGAAGTCGCTCAAACTCCTGTTGGGGGAGAAGTAAACACCGTAGACGGTGATTCCCCCCCACTCGGCGGCCACATATCCAGAGCCCTTGTCTCTTAGCGACAAGGACGGGGAACGGGCCGCCGAGGAGCCGACGACTGCCACGGAGCCGTCCCGGTCACCCATCCAGTTTGGACGGGGAGGGACGTAATAAGGCTCCGCGACTACGGCAACACCTATCGACCACTGCGCCATGGTTTGCAGGAAGAGATCCTGCGCCGCGGCGCAGTGGTTCAGGTTCGTCTGGACCAGGAGGTTGGAGATTTGATCCATTACTGGATCGTTTCTCCAACCCCCTCCATGGGCGACGACGTTGTCGCACGATCCACGTCGGAGGCAGCCAGGGTCGTCTGGCTAGCCTCCGACGCTTGCTGAGAAGCACGGGGAGGCTTGCAGCCCCCCTGCCCCATCTGGTGATTGGCGGGCTTGTTGCCCGCCGCACACACGGGGCAGTGAGGGGCCGCAGAGCACTCTGCCGCCTTGTGCCCCGGTCGACCGCAGCGGAAACAAAGTCCGCTGCAGTCGAAGCAGCTGGCGCACTTCGAGCGAGTGTGTCCCGCGGCAAGGCACTTGTAGCACCTCATCGGCCTCGGGGCCAGGACTGTGATCCTGGCACTCACGAAGCCGACGAGGAGCCTGCCGGCATCAGCCAAAATTTTGGCCGACGCTACGGGACAACTCACCCAAACGGCGCCAAGCCCTCCTGGACCGGGGCGGATGGTGCCGACCCTGACGTTGTCCGCGCTACAGCTCGTCTTCTCCTGAACTGCAGCGCGGACATCCCCGGCCGTGACGGAATCGTCCAGGCCCGAAATGCGCAGTTCAGCGCACTTTGTAGGCCTGGCGATCCTGACACCATCCACGGCGGCAAACACTTCCCGCAACTTCCCAGCAGCGGTGTCCGCCGTCTTTGCGCCGTCAGCCCCAGGGAACTCGAGAATTCGAGCTCCCGTTTGGGCGCGGCGCAAACGGACACCGGCCGTTCCAAATTCACCGGCGAGGCTGTCCCGGGCCTTCTTAAAGAAGGCCGCGTAGGACAGCCCGCCGGTTGTCGCCTCCGGTGTCAAGGTGACCACTACAGCCGCGGTCTTCGGCGGCTGCAGTTTCCGCGGCTTTTTAGCGGTGGCCCTTGCCACCGGTGTCGACTGCGGGACAGAGGCCGCCTTGCGGGCAGCCTTTCTGGCCCGCTTTCGGGCCTTCTTTGACCCCCCGACTATCTGCCATCCCTCATTGGAGGGGGCAGATGTGGAGGGGCCAGCCACAGGCGTTGGAGCGGGGAGCGGAGGAACCTCCGCTCCAGCCCTTACCGCCGCTTTCGGCCCCGGTCTTGGCGCAGCCGCCTTGGCCGGCGCCTTGGTCGGAGCCTTGGCCGGAGCCTTGGCCTGACGCGCCCCTTGGGCAGCCGCAGGAGCCGGCCTCGACACCGCCGCCGAAAACGACACACGACCCCCCACCACAGGAAGAGGGGTCGTCGCCGGTGCGACCTTCGGCTTCGGTGCCGCAAGCGGCGGCCGAACTGATGGGGCCGGGGGCAGCCTCGACAGCAGCCCAGCCAGCCGACCGTCAATCAGGTGCCCCACCGCCACGAGAATTTGTCCCAGATACGCGTCTGGGACCTCGGATTCGGTGGGGACACTACGCGATGAAGACGGGGCAGGGGCCTTTCGCTCCGGGCGCTCCGCCCGGAATTGGGCGAACTGAGCGCTCAGCTCAGCCACCTGCCCCGCCAAACGGTCGTTGGCCGTCTGGAGGCGGGCCACGTCCCCGGCTAGGGTCTCCACTACTCCTGCAATTGCAGAAGAGGACTCCTTAAGGGCCCTCACAAAAGAGCCCTTAAGATTGACGGACTTGGTGGCCACCTTGTGTATGATGGCCACCGCCGCCTGCGCCCTCTCCTGCAAACAGGACGGTGTTTGGGGCTCTACGTCCCCATCGACCGGACTCCTGATTTTGAGTAGGAGACCCTCCATCTCCTCCTCCGCTAGAAGTTCACCGTCAGCCCTGGCCCGCTTATATGTTTCCGCCCTGCAAAAGGCGGAACCCGACGATGCCGGGGCTGTGGTTCGCAACTTCCCCCTCTGGGCACTCCCGACTTTCGGCGGCAGCATCTCCAAGGAGGTGTCACTCCCCCCCTCCTTGGAGAGTTCACGTTTGCGGCCGCCGCATGTCTCTGTGTCCATTTCCTCCATGGAGGTACCACCTGCGCCATCCGAGTGGCTGGACCTGGAACGCATGCGTTCCGACGTTCTTCGGCTCCCAGCAGTCAGACTGACTTCTGGGAGCCTCAAGGAGATGGGCGTTCCAGGCCTAACATCTTCCTCCGTAGACGAGCAGTCGTCTGCCCTCCTGAACTGCCCCTTGGCGTTCCTTCGATCTTTCCGTTTTGTGTCCTTCTTCTCCTTCTCAGTTCCGGTATGCATGCCAGTTTTCGTTAGTGTTGTGTCCAGTTCGGTTATATTTTTATTTGATTTATCAGTTGCCATTTCTAATCCCACGAGTATGGGGGAAATGAAGTCCATCCGGGCGGTGCCCCCTGCACCCGGATAAGCCAATGTACTGTGGAGGTCGGCCGGTATCCACAGGTTTTTACGACTTAGCTGTCGGGTGTTATAGACTATCCTTGTCATGGGCCGGCCAATCAAGGCAAGCCCTCCGGCCATCAGGTTCTCAGCATACCCTCTTGGAGCCACCAGTCAGGTCGTTGTTGAGCCCCTAATGGTTACGGAATGCGAGAGGGTGGCTAGCCCTCTCTCACAGACGGAGCTAACACTCACGTGCCAGCCCCTCTGTCCTACTCGCTCTCCATCACGCCCTCTGCTAAAGCAGAGGGACGTTTGGAGTGCAGCACGACGGGTCACGCCCATCTCGGCAGTCTTAAAACAGACTCCGTCGTTGTTGATCCCATTTAGTCTGGAGTCTCACCCTGGGCCAATCCGGCATGAGTAGCTCTACCCGGCACAGCCCCAGAGATCATTGACCCACGCAAGCCCCACCACGACGACAACGTAGGGATACATGGGGGGAACCTAACCTAACCTAACCTTTTTTTTTTTTTTTTTTTTTTTTTACGTGTGGAAACCCCCTCGGGCCGTCACCCCGCCGGGGTTTGCGGCGGGGCGGTGTGTCGGAATCGAACCGACTAAAACCACACGGTGTGCCAACTCTGCGCCTGAGAAGGGAGGGGTCCGGGATCGCTGTTACTAACGCAAACCGGACCCCTCCCAGCGCCTGCCCGCACTGAAGCGGGCACCTTCTGCATATTAGAATCTCAATTTAGGCGACGCACGGCACACGCGTACGTCGCCCCCTCGCGGTTGGCCTGTAATGCGGATGGAGGGGAAAACCCATCCCGTCCATCCGCGGCCACACTCAGGGCGGCATGAGGCGCTGATAGGCGCGCCTCCGCCGCCCCGTGCGCCGGCGGCGGATCGGGTCCGAGTGGAGATCGTCCTCTCGGGCCTTCTCCGCCGCCTCCTTCCGCGAGATTACTTCCTCGCAGAAGGTCGCGACCGCGGTAAAACTGCTGTCGCCACCGGCCATGGATAGTACGACGGCCGGTAGCGACAGATCTCCTCCGATGACTGCAGTGAGGGCCCGGCGCTGCTCCGCCCAAGCGGGGCAGAACTCCAGCGTATGCTGGGCCGAGTCCTCACTGCAGTCGCAGTGGTGGCAGGCGGGACTCAGTTCCCTCCTAGCGACCGAGTGCAGGTACTTCCCGAAGCAACCGTGCCCGGAAAGCACCTGCGTCAGTCGGAAGGAAAGAGTCCCGTGCTGCCGCCCTGCCCACTCGAGGATGACCGGCTGGAGCGCCTCCACGGTGGCAAAGCCAGCGCGTGGAGCCTCCAGCCGGGACGACCAACGAGCCATCGTGGCTCGGCGAGCGGCTTCACGCCATTCGCGTACCTCTTCGGGCGGAGCACGATACCCGTACTCCGCCCGATATTCAGCCGCTCGCCGATAAACTTCGGCGAGCACTTCCGCCTCCAAATCCCACGGGGGTGTTCCGGCCAAGGCGCACGCCGCCTCCGTCGACACGGTGCGGTATCCGCGTATGGCTCTGACCGCCAATACCCTCTGAGGCCGCCAGAGGCGTGCCTTATTCTGGGCGGTCAGAGCCGGGACCCACACCGGTGACCCGTAAAGGGCCATCGACCGGACCACCCCCGTGTAGAGGTGTCTTGTTTCGACGCTGGCTCCACCCAGATTGGGCAAGAGTCGCCCAAGGGCGGAGGCAGCGTCGACCAGCTTTGGACCAAGCTGTCGGAAGTGCTCGTCGAAGAGCCACCTACCGTCGAGGATCAGGCCCAGATACCTCATCTGGGCCCGAACCGGTACGAGGACCGAGTTGACTTCGATGGAGGCGCCGGGGGGTGGACCACGACGGGGCCCATGAAATAATAGGGCCTCCGTCTTATCCAGGGCCACCCGCAAGCCCAGCGCCTCGATGCGCCCAACCACCAGAGAGACACCTATGGTGGCCAGGCGCGCCGCCTCTTGGAAATTGGCCCCCCGAGCTGTGACCAACGTGTCATCGGCGTAACAAATTACGCCCAGCCCGGGGGGCAGACGACTCCGAAGGACCCAGTCGTACCCCACGTTCCACAGGAGTGGTCCGAGGACAGACCCCTGTGGAACGCCGCACGACATGGGTCGCCGTCTCAAGACGCCATCTCGATCCTCGTACACGACGGTACGCTCCTCCAAATAGTCTGCCACCAGCCGCCTCAGGTACTCTGGCACCCCATGATACTGGAGTGCTTCCCTGATGCAGCTGAATGGCAGACTATTAAAGGCGTTGGCGATGTCCAAGGACACCGCCAACACCACGCCGCCACAGCCAACCGCCTCTTCGGTCACGGCCCTAAGGCGCACCACGGCATCGACCGTCGAACGCCCCTCTCGGAACCCGAATTGGGCGTCCGACAGGTCGGGCCCCACCTCGCTGAGATGCTGGACGATACGGGCAGAGAGAATCCTCTCAAACAATTTGCCCGCCTCGTCCAGCAACACGATGGGCCTATAGGCCGTGACCGAATCGGCCGGCCGTCCCGGCTTCGGCAACAGGACCAGCTTCCCGCATTTCCAGCACTCAGGGAAGCGTCCGGACGCCAGGCTGGCGTCCAAAACCTCCCTGAGGCGGTCCGACATATGGTCGAGGGCTCGGGCCATCACTCGGGGTGGTACCCCGTCCGGCCCGGGGGCGGTGTTCTTAGAACGAATTCTTAGAACAGCCGCCCCTACCTCCGATTCCCTAACGGGCGGAACATCGTCCTCTCTGCCCCCGTCGTCTCTGGCCACTGAGTAGGCCATCGACGGGGGCGTATGCTCCGCCCGCTGCGGGAACAGGCCCTCGACCACCTGCTGCAGGAAGCTGGGCTGGAGAGTCTCGGTAAGGGGGGGGCCCGCCGTGCGGAGCTTTTGTCGCACCGCACGATATGGGCGACCCCAGGGGTCACGATCGAGACTCTCCAGCATCTCCTTTCTCTTTTCCTCTTTGGCGCGGCAAATGGCCAGCTTCAGAGTTTTCCGCGCTTCGCGGTACTCCTCATGAAGCCGGCCCTCCTCCCCGTCTACGCGGTGGCGTCGCCGCCGGCATCGGGTGTAGGACCTCCGGGCACGAGTACAGGCCGCACGGAGGTCCGCCAACTCCTGGGACCACCAGTAGACCCCGTTCCGTGAAGGTCGACAACCCCGAACGCGGGGCATGGCCGCATCGCAGATCTGCGTAATCGCAGAGCGAAAGCGGCCAGCCCCCATGTCGACCTCCTCGGCCGGGGCCCGCGGAGACAGCCAAGATTGAACTATGGCCGCCTCCTCTAGCAGGTCCCTGTCGAGTTTGGCAACTGCCCACCGCGGAAAGCGGGAGGTATGCCGCGCCACGTGACCCCTACTGGGGCCCTGGGACCGGGAGAGCTCGAATCGGATATACAAATGGTCCGAGAGCGTCTCAACCTCATCCAGGACACACCAGTTCCTTACTCGTGCGGCAACAGCAGGGGTAGCGAACGAAAGGTCCACTATCGACCCCCCCTGCTGTCGCACGCACGTGTTGGTGGCGCCTCTGTTCAGCAAACAGAGGCCCACCGAAGCCGCCCACTCCACCACGGCATCGCCCCTGGCGTCCGTCGCCGGGGAACCCCACGCAATGGATTTTGCGTTGAAGTCCCCCAGCACGAGGACGTGCCCAGACGCTAGTCGCCGCATCGAGGTCTCCAGGTTGTTGAGGAAGACCTCGAAGTCGCTCAAACTCCGGTTGGGGGAGAAATACACACCGTAAACGGTGATTCCCCCCCACTCGGCAGCCACATATCCAGAGCCCTTGTCTCTTAGCGACAAGGGCGGGGAACGAGCCGCCGAGGAGCCGACGACTGCCACGGAGCTGTCCCGGTCACCCATCCAGTTTGGACGGGGAGGGACGTAGTAGGGCTCCGCGACTACGGCAACACCTATCGACCACTGCGCCATGGTTTGCAGGAAGAGATCCTGCGCCGCGGCGCAGTGGTTCAGGTTCGTCTGGACAAGGAGGTTGGAGACTTGATCCATTTACTGGATCGTCTCTACAACCTCCTCCATGGGCGACGACGTGGTCGCACGAACGTCGTCGGAGGCAGCCTGGGTCGACAGGCTAGCCTCCGACGTCAACCTAACCTAACCTAACCTAACCCACCAGTCTCGTAGCTTAGATGGCCGAGAACGCATCGTTTTTACCTATCTCCGTACTGCAAAAATCGTGTGTTTTGCAAAAGTGTACCAAAAACCTTGTGTGATATACCAAAAGTTTCGTCGTCGAAAGACGAACACAGTGTCGAAAACCGCGCGGAAATTGGACCGGAACTCAGGAAACTGTAGACCAAAAATTGAAAAATTTTTGGTCGAAAGTGACTGTGTTTACAAAACATCTAAAATCTTCGGATTTAGATCAGTAACATAGTGTTTTCGATCTGTGCGATTGTGTACGTTGAGTGTAAGAACAGTGTGAGACATTTTTCGGATTTTTAAAGTGACTATCGCCAAAGTTGTGGTGCTTTTTCGGAAATTTTTCCGAACAAAACGTCACATAAAAATAGAAAAGTGATTATAACTCCGAAAATAGCCAACAACCTCCGGTTTTTTAACCGTGAGAGGCTGGGTATCAGGCGCCTGCGTCTTTTAAGACCTTTCCCAGAATTTATAATTGATTTTCAGCGGAGTTATAAGCATTTTTAAAAAAGGGTGTGGTCGATGAAAAGTTTTTTCATCACCACTAATCCCCGCTGGCGATAGCTTAAAAGCTGCACACGGACTAGATAATTGTGATAGTGAAAACCCCAGTGAAAACGGACCAGAACTTTGTGAGATATTGGACATATTAACTTTGACAATAAACAGTGATTGTGACACTTATTTTAGTGAAAAAATTGGATTTTTATTTAGTGACCCCTGTGTGTCCAGCTTTGTGAGGGTGTGTCTCGGGGATATCTGTCTTTTGAGACCCCTCCCAATAGCTTTGGACCACATTCACAGGAGTGACACCCCTTTTTCTTTAAAAAGGGTGTGGTGGTGAAATCCAAGATCCTGGTCCCCTGGGTGAGCTACTGAGACACTAATAACGTGAGTGACGGTGAACTGCACCAGAGACAGTTTTTAGATTTTAATTTAGTGCACTAGTTTAGCTTTTATGGTGACATTTAGCCTGACAGACATTTACCACCCTTACTCTAAGGGTAGTGGTTTGACCCCCCCACCAAACATATCAAAAAATAGTGCACGACGAGACGGAACTTTTAAGACCTCTCTGACTCAATTCGGTTAAGAAACCGAGAAGATACAGCGTAGTGGACATCCATAACCTTAAAACATTAAATTGTGACGTCACGACTTTGGAATTTCAGATAAGCGTTATCGGAAATTGGGTCAAACAGTATTTGACCTATAACTTGGACACCTGTGGTCTGTTCCCACCGACAAAGGTATTTTTGGGCACACTGGAACGAACACCTTCCATCCCAAAAATAAAAACAACAAAAATTTTTTAATCGGTTAGGAGTAAACCTCCTAACAAACAAACTTACACTAAACAGTGCAAAGCTTGCGAGCCGGTATCTCCGGACTGCCTGGCCCGATTTCCTTGAAACTCGGGAATCGGGAGCCCACAGAGAGAGCCCTTCTCCTGAAACTACGGGTTGGACTTTTTCCTGGAGGAGTCCCTGGTAAAAAGGGGATAAACCAGGAAAACGTAATATCTCGGCTCGGTTTGGGCCGATCTCAAAAATTTTTTCGGGGTTGGGATCCCCTCAGCAAAGGGCAACTGCCGACACCGCAGGTTAGACCGTCAGGGAAGAGATCCGGGAAGAAAAGGGAGGAGAAACCAACTTTGGCCCTGGTGGTCCAAAGTGGAAAATTCTTTTTGTCTACGGCCCGGGATAGGGCATACAAACCGTCACTAAAAAGAGGGACCTGTAGAGGGTCACAGTCCCTCACAACAATAGAAATTAAGTTTAGAAATTTTTAATTTATTTGAATTAGTTTGTTAGGGAATAAAAATTATTTTTAACTTATTAAAATTTTAAATTCTAAGATTGGATACGGGACCTTATACATCCCTTAACTATTAAGACTGTCCCAACTGGGATAATTTACGCCCCCTTATAAGGGTAAAAATTAATATTAAGTTTTTATTTGAAAGTTTGGTTTCAAATTTTTATTTTATAAACTTATTAACTAAAATTGTGTGTAACTGTGTTCGTGACTTACAATAGACGTGTGCCCCCTTATACAGGGCCAAATAATATTAACCGCACCCCACTATACAGGGTGTACATTTTAATTTAAGATTTGACAATTTTCCCCGAACATACCAAAATGTATGATACACCACCGACATCACTTGTAGCAAGGGGACAGGCCTCCCCCAACGCCAACACCTCACCCTCGCTAGTGCTGGACGCCGCGAGGACATTCATAAGGAGACCAGCCACTAAGAGAAGGTCACTGGACAACATGTCCATATACAAGAGGCAGCAGACCACCTACGCTAGCCAGTCCAGTGACCAACTGCTTCAGGAAGTAATGAAAATGTTTGAGGATATCCCTCTGAGGGTTCAACAATATCCCCAGATGCGTAAAGACATCAAAAACTTCCTGGAGCAGGGCTCCGACAATTGTCAGCGCATCCTCTTTGAGCTCAGTAGGAGGATGAAGAGCTCGGAGGGGGCGGCGTCCGGCACCGCGGGTGCGGCGGCCGCGGCTACACCTCCCGTAAGGGATGAAGCCGCCGCGGCGGCCGCGCCCTCGGCTCAAGAGGAAAGACTCATGGCCAGGCTGGGGGTTTTGGAGTCCAACATATCCGAATGGATTAACCAGGGCCTCCATAAAACAAAAAATGAAATCCGGGAGAGCACTGAGAAATGCGAGGACTACACCATACGCGCGGCGGATGAAGTCATCGAAAAAATGAAGGAGACACGAACCATACTCGCCGAGGTGTCCGAACAGATGGCAGAGCGTGTGCAGTCCCACGTAGAGGAGTTAATAGGGACTGCCGCGAGGGACATCGTGGTCGACAACAAAGCGCACCTGGGCACCGTTGTGGAGGAGTTGGTCTCCCGCAACAAGGAAGTCCCTGAACATAACCCCCTGACCTACGCCAGTGTCGCAGCGGCCAGACCCAGGCGCCGACCGGCACTCCACTCTTTGGCTGTCACCTCTGAGGACAGACAGGAGACGGCCGGAGAGGTGTTCACCAGAGTGGAGAAGGCGGTCGACGCCAGGCGTACTGGCCTAAAAATCTCCAAAGCAAGGAAAGCCAAGAATAGTGTTATTATTCTTGGCTGCGACACCAAAGAAGAGATGGCGAGGGTGAAAACCCAAATAGAAAGTAAAGGCAATGGGCTCGTGGTAGAGCCCATGAAAAATAAAAACCCGCTGGTCGTCCTCAAAGACGTCCATGCGGAGAGCGACGACGACAAAATGATGTCCGCCATATACAACCAGAACGCGGACATCTTCATGGGCCTACCACAGGAGCAGAGGGAGGCCGTAGTTAAATATAGAAAAAGGACCAAAAACCCGGGGACCTCCCACATCGTCCTACAGGTGGGACCACAGGCATGGCAGAGGATGACGGCGGCGGGGGTGCTCTACCTGGGCCTTCAAAGGGTCAGGGTGGAGGACCAAACGCCCCTCATCCAATGCACGAAATGCCTGGCATTCGGCCATGGTCGCAAGTTCTGCACCGAGGGTGCGGACAGATGTAGCCACTGTGGGGGCCCGCACTTGCGCAAGGATTGCGCAGAGTACAGTGCGGGTTCGACACCGCGGTGCTGCAACTGCTCGCACTCTGGGTTGCGGGACATAGGCCACAACGCCTTCAGCGCCGAGTGCCAGACCCGTTCCAAGTGGGATTACTTGGCGAGGGAGACCACGGCTTATCCCTGACACATCTACACACAGATACACACTACACAAAGACACACATAAACAAACATAGATATAAAGAATATATTTTAAAAATATAGGAAGATATCAAAACATGCACACAAACAATAAACACTAGATTACATTATTTAACATACAAACATGGATTGAAACAATTCACAAACAAGTAAGTAACAATAATATATATTGGAACATATATATTATTTGTTAACAGAATGATATAAAGGAAGAGTGAATTGCGAAAGGAAACACACATATACAGAACACAAAAACATGCACACAAAAACAAAGATACTATACACAAATACGTGTCCTGGAGGCCGGGTCTTCCTGAGGAAACTGGGGATGGTGTGTGAGGTGCCTGGGTTGGGTACCTAGAACAAATTATAGAGTGTCCCATTACATCACAAAATGATCTAATAAAATAGACAGGCGCAAAAATTCAACATAAAAATAAGTGGTACTTGCTGCCATGACAAAAATATTAGGCTCAAAAGTAAAATATATTGTATGGAAACTTAAATATGTAAATGTGAAATAAGTAATGAATATTTATATGCAATATATGTAAATAATAGACAGTAAAGAACAATAGATAACGATAGATGTATAAGTGTGGTGCATATGGATAAGATTTCTAAGATATAGACAGATTATGTAAAGATGAAAAAACACGCCGATCCTTGTTAGTGCAAAGATGGCGGCGCAACAACATGGAAAATGAAATGACAAACAATAGTAATTAGATAAATTATAGGATCATGTAGATGGACAAATGTGTGTACAAAGAAATTAAGTATACGCTGTGTACACACATTTGAACATATTAAATATATTACATATAAATATATACCTTAAAAATAGAAATATAAATAGTAATTGTAAATGACAAATAAACTAGAATTGTATAAAATAATAACTAAAGTTAAGTAACATTGAGCGGGGCCAACAATTGGATGGGTGACCGCCTAGATGGAATTTTACAAAATAAATATTAAAGATAAGCAACATTGGGTGAGGTCACTACATGGATGGGTGACCGCCTGTGTACTGTTTTTGTTATTGTTTGTCATATTTGTTTTTGATGTTTTTATTAAGGAAAATTATACATTGTAAGGAATAGAAATTAATAAAATAGTGAATTTAAATATAAAAACTAGAAGTATATATAAGTAGATAAATATTGTAAATAATTGAAATATGTATAAGTAGCAAGTAATGTAAGTAAAAATTGGAAATATAAATAAATAAATATATATGTGTTATAAAAATTTTAAAATGTATGAATGACAATCAACGACCACCAGGTTAAGCGACATTGGGTGAGGTCGAAACATGGATGGGTGACCGCCCGAAAAATTATTTTTGTTGTTTTTTATTGAGAAATTTATATATGGTAAAGAATAGAAATAAATAAAAATAGTAAATTAAATGTAAAGACTAGAAGTACATATAAATAAATAAATATTGTAAAAAATTGAAATATGTATAAAAAACAAGTAATGTAAACAAAAAATTAGAAGTACAAGTAAAGAATTATATACTGAAATAATTGAAACAGTTGAAATGGCAAATTCCGACCTCACCTAAGGTTAAGCAACATTGGGTGAGGTCGGAATTGGATGGGTGACCGTCCGAAAAAATTATTTTTGTTGTTTTTTATTAAGAAATTTAATATATGGTAAAGAATAGAAATAAATAAAAATAGTAAATTTAATATAAAGACCAAAAGTTTATATAAATAAATAAATATTGTAAAAAAAAAAAATTGAAATATGTATAAATAACAAGTAATCTAAACAAAAAATCAGAAGTACAAGTAAAGAAATATATACTAAAATAATTAAAACAGTTGAAATGGCGGATCCGACCTCACCTAAGGTTAAGCAACATTGGGTGAGGTCGGAATTTGGATGGGTGACCGCCCGGAAATTGTTTTTTGTACTTTTTATTGCCATTAAACTAGTAACATCGGGCGCGGTCGGTATTAGGATGGGTGACCGCCTAAAAATAATTAGTTGGAAAAAATTTTGTTCTTTTTCTTTGAAAAATATTAACAAAGGAACAAAATAATAAATAACACATGTATGAAAATTGTAGATGGTAGACAGACACGAAACAAAATGTAAGAAATAAGACAGAACACAAATAGACAGATGTAAAGGGTGGGCGAATGTATGGGTTCGACAACTGTAGATGCCGAATACATATATCCGAACATCTTAAATATATTATGTATACATATATATTAAATTATAAGTCGTCATCACACTTGCACTATATAAAAATAGATACACAAGGTCCCTAATTATGTGAGGGGAAAAGCAGAAAAAAAAAAAAAAAAAAAAAAAAAAAAAAAAAAAACCTAACCTAACCTAACCTAACCTAACCTAACCTAACCTAACCTAACCTAACCTAACCTAACCTAACCTAACCTAACCTAACCTAACCTAACCTAACCTAACCTAACCTAACCTAACCTAACCTAACCTAACCTAACCTAACCTAACCTAACCTAACCTAACCTAACCTAACCTAACCTAACCTAACCTAACCTAACCTAACCTAACCTAACCTAACCTAACCTAACCTAACCTAACCTAACCTAACCTAACCTAACCTAACCTAACCTAACCTAACCTAACCTAACCTAACCCCACGAAATTTTTTCTTAATTGTTGCTACTATACTTACCCCTGATATTTTATATTGACCTTGTGAGCTCTCCTGCGTCCCGTGGGAGAATTTGAACCTGAAAAATAAAGAAAAATTTTTTATTTTGTACTTAGGATTTTTCAATCCTGAATTTTCGTAAATTTTTAGAGGTTTTTGTCGAATTACTCTTCAACCCCTCATCTTAAAATCCCCTTTCTTACAGATTTAGACGGCTCTCATCTAGACCCGTCTAATAACACTTCCTTTTTTGAATTCCGGCAAACAATAACATATATATCCTCCATTTAGTTTGAATTTTTTTTAAAATTTTTAACAATATTTAAGGTTTTTGTCGAATTTTTCGTCAACCCTTATTTTCGAAGTAACTTATTATACATATTTAGTTAGATCTCATCTAGATCTACCTAATATATAGCGTTTTACACAAGTCCGGTAAATAGATTTCGAAATTTTTGACATTTAAACTCATTTTTTGGCACTTTTTGAGGTTTTTGTCGAATAAGTCGACCACCCTTAGGCCTAAAATTATTATTTTTGCAGTTTTGGAAAGGTCTCACCGAGACCCGTCGAACGACACCCCATTTGTCCAGATCGGGCTAGCAGAACTGCAAAAAATCGCCCACCCACCCTCCCTGTTTTTACTTGGTATATCGACTAGCCTACCAGGGGTCACTAACCGTTGGTGGTATTTGAAAAATTTAAATTTTTATTTTTGCATTTACTTTCGAATTTTAGATTTTGTATTTGTTTTATAGGAAAAATTTCGTTAGTTTTTAAGTTAGAATTTAAGTTGACAGAGGAATCTCATAACTAGTTTACATTTGTTTTGGTCTCGACATATTGACATTGTATACTTTATATTTTATATACATATATTATAATTGACTACATATTCGTACGAGGTCTATTGACCATAAGTAATTGATACTCGGCTCTTTTGGCTGTAACTTAACTCAAATTTGACATACTTTTTACATTTTATATAGTTAAAGTTGACTCAGACAGGCCATATACACCTGCTATAAAAATTAATTATCAGTTTTGATTGACTACATACTCTTGCACCCTCGCCATGAGTTTCGGCTTCCACACACCCGTAATGAAGGCCGGAGAGCCACTAAAATCTCCTCTCGGCGCAATGAAGAATACGTCCCCACCGAAAGTGACCCAGTCGTCGGTCAGACGCAGCATGGGCGAATGTGAAACGGGGAAGATGGAAGAAAAGGGTGAGTCGCAGGCAAATTTAACTTACCTAAAAGCGGCGAAAACCCAACCATCAAACGCCAAAACCTCCTCGAAACCGCTACGCTCGAAAAAACCAGCGTCACAGCCATCGACTTCGCGCAGGGATTCGGTAGAGAGTGCAGGAACCTCTCCACAACACCCGGAGAGGTATACAGATAGGCTAGCCGAAGCGAAGGGCTGCCTCATAAAGGCCAAACTGCACCTAAAGAACTCCCGGAACCTAAAAACTGACATTAAAGAAGGAGTTATAGCAGCGGTGGACAGACTTTACCAGTTAATGAAGGAGGAAACCGCAGAAAGGAAAAGGTTAGGAAAAGTGGAAAATAATGAGGACAGAGAGAAAGAAGTTGGAGAAACACAACAAAAAGGTCAGCCCAATGGTAGTGAAGAGATAGGGGAGAGGGAAAGGAGTGAAATACTCGAGAGAATGAAGGAGCACCAGAAGGCTTTAGAGGATAGTCAAATTGAGATGCGGAAGATAAGAAAAATGATGGAAGAACAGAAGGATGTACAGATGTCATACGCCGAAGTGGTGGCTGGGCCTCCGGCCGGTGTTGTGCCGAGAAAGGCAGCCATGCACTCTGTCATGATTGCCTCTAAAGATGAGAAGGAGACTGGTGACCAGGTATACGAAAGGGTGCGGAGCGCAGTGAATGCGAAGGAGGAGGGAATGAAGGTTGACAAGATCAGAAAGGCCAGGGACAGGAGGATAATTTTGGGATGCCGGACGAGGGAGGAAATAGACAGAATAAAAAACAAGATTAAAGAAACAGATGAGGCTCTGGTGGTCGAGGAGATTAAAAACAAAGACCCATTGGTCATACTGCGGGACGTACTCGCCTACAACAGTGACCCGGATGTCCTTGGTGCACTCAGGGCCCAAAACAAGCAACTTTTTAGTGGGGTGAGTGGGGATAGCGACCGGATGGAGGTTCGCTACAGACGAAAGACCAAAAACCCGCTCACCTGCCACATAGTCCTGAAGGTCTCCCCCCTCGTCTGGAACAGGCTTACTGGAGCCGGTGTGGTGCATGTGGACCTGCAAAGGATCCGTGTGGCTGATCAGTCCCCCCTTGTGCAATGCACCAGATGCCTTGGCTACGGACACGGCAAGAGGTTCTGTCAAGAAACTGAGGCCGTGGACGTCTGTAGCCACTGTGGGGGACCGCACTTAAGATCACAGTGCGAAGATCGGGCAGGCGGAAAACCGCCGACGTGCTGTAACTGCCGGGGTGCCAGAATGCCGCATACAGATCATGACGCTTTTAGCGATGTATGCCCCATAAAGCGTCGATGGGAGGCTCTGGCACGTTCGGCGGTTCAGTATTGCTAAGGTGGTCGCGGGCGACACACCGGATCCAGTACAGCGTGCTAGTCATAGGAGGTATCACGTCGTTCAGGCCAATCTGCAGCGTTGTCGGACTGCGACGGACGAGCTTATCGTCGAAATGTCGAGGAGACGTATCGCTTTTGCTCTAGTCCAGGAGCCCTACATTGGCAGCATAGGCGAAATGAAGCAGTACGCCGGAGTAAGGGTCCTGCAATGTAGTCGAAAGACGGACAGAGTAAACAAGGCAGCGATACTTCTCCTCGATGATACTATCGGTGCCACCCAGATCCCCACTGTCACAAGCGAGAACGTGATTTCAGTGAAGCTCAAAACCCAGACGTGGGAGATGGGGGTGGTATCGGTATACATCGAAGGGGATCAGCCCATTGAACCGCAGCTGGAAGTCGTGCGGAAAGCAGTTGAGGGGATTGGCTTGAGAGACGTGATACTCGGAGGAGACTTTAATGCAAGAAACATCTGGTGGGGAAGTGGAGACACGGACCGGAGGGGAGAGGCAATTGCGGAAGCAATTGAGGATCTTGGGCTTCATGTGGTGAACCAAGGGTCGGAGCCTACCTTTGACACCGTCAGAGGTGGTAGGCGGCTCACTAGTGTTGTCGACATCACATTTTGCTCCACACACCTATTGGGAAAATTGGAGAACTGGCGACTTGACGATCTTACAAGCTCTGACCACAGGACAATCCGGTTCGAAATCAATAGACAAAAATCTAAAAATTTAGAAATTAAAAGGACAACTAGAATATTTAATACAAAAAAGGCAAATTGGGGTCAGTTTCATGAGAAACTTACCCAACTGTGCATTGAACAAAATTTAACTGAATTACAAATAAACAATTTAGAAAACACACAAAAACTAGAAGAAACAATAGACAACTACACTAACGTAATTTTGAAAACTTGCAAAGAAAACATACCAATTATAAAAAACAACAAAAGAACGGGATTGTCCTGGTGGAACCAGAAGCTTTACGAAATGAAGAGGGAAGTGGTAAGGAGAAAAAGAAGGATAAAGTGCGCAGCACCAGTGAGGCGAGAATGGGTGGTGGAGCAATATGTGACGTACAAGGAGAAATACTTAAAGGAGGTGCAGAAGGCCCAGACCTCCAGTTGGATAGAGTTTTGTGGGAGGCAGGACAGGGAGTCAATGTGGGACAGCATTTATAGGGTTATAGGCCGCACAACGGAAAGACAGGAAGATCTGCCGTTAATAAAAAATGGGAAAGCCTTAGAAGGCGAAGATTCCGCCAAGTTCTTGGCGGAGACGTTCTACCCGGAGGATAACCCAGAAGAGGATGACGCGGGCCACAAGGCCATCAGAGAAATGGCCAACAGTGTGAACAGAGTGAATGTTGGTGAACATAGTGGTATGTGCGACCCGCCATTCACGGCGGAGGAGCTGAGATGGTCTGCGTCCAGTTTTAACCCCAGGAAGGCTCCGGGTGGAGACGGACTCACGGCGGATATCTGTTGTGCGGCCATAGCCGCTCTCCCAGATCTGACTCTCGCCCTGCTAAACCGCTGCCTCAGCTTGTACTACTTCCCCACGAGATGGAAGGAGGCAGTAGTGGTTGTCCTGCGCAAGCCCGGAAAAACGGACTACACTCTTCCCAAGTCGTACAGACCGATTGGGCTTTTGTCTGTCCTTGGGAAGATCTATGAAAAAATGCTGATCAGGCGAATTAGATGGCATATTCTGCCCACAATGAGCCCCCGCCAGTTTGGGTTTGTGCCCCAGCGTAGCACCGAGGACTCCCTCTATGTCCTAATAAATCACCTCAGGAATAACATAATAAATAAAAAACTATCAGTATTAATATCCTTGGACATAGAGGGAGCCTTCGACGGGGCCTGGTGGCCCGCTGTCAGGTGCAGACTGGCGGAAACAGGATGCCCAATCAACCTGCGGCGAGTTGTGGACAGTTACCTGCAAGACCGGAAGGTAGTCCTTAGGTACGCCGGAGCAGAGAGCGTCAGGGTGACCACAAAAGGTTGCGTGCAAGGTTCAATAGGGGGCCCAACTTTTTGGAACATTCTGTTGGACCCCCTCTTGAAGCAGATTGAGGGCGAGGGCATCCACTGCCAAGCCTTTGCGGACGACGTGGTGCTGGTCGTCGCCGGTGACAGCGGCAGCCAAGTACAGGAGAGAGCCAACGGGGTCCTCGAACTTGTCCGGGCTTGGGGGGTGGAAAATAAGCTTAGGTTTGCACCCCACAAAACAAATGCAATGGTGGTCACTAAAAAACTGAAGTTCGACCCCCCAAGACTGGTCATGGGCGGGGTCCCCGTGGGCCTATCGAAGGAAGTAAAGGTGCTGGGCCTGACAATCGACGATGGATTAACTTTTAACACCCACGTTAAAAACGTGTGCCACAAAGCCCTCAGTCTCTATCGTCGATTGTCGAGAGCAGCAAAGGTGCAGTGGGGGCTGTCGCCGGCGGTGATCAGATCCATTTACAGCGCGGTAGTGGAGCCCACAATAATGTATGTGGCCAGTGTGTGGGCACCGGCGGCTGATAAGGTAGGGGTCCGCAAACAGCTTGACGTTGTTCAGCGCGGTTTTGTGCAAAAGTTGGTGAAGGCTTACAGGACCGTCTCTCTAAATTCGTCCCTAATACTCTCTGGGCTCTTACCCCTGGATCTGAGAATCAAGGAGGCGGCCTCGCTTTATGAAGTAAAGAGGGGCCACTCCCGGCGGGTGTTGGGAGACCGGCAGATCGAGGCACCTGTAAGCATACTCACCGTACCGCACCCCGCTGAGCAAATTAGACTCGTGTATGGCTTGGTGGTGAACCGTGCAGAACTACCCCAGCCGGACCCGGCCGTCAGTGAAATATTTACTGACGGCAGTAAGATCGAGGGTAAAGTGGGTGCAGCGTTGTCTCTGTGGGAGAGAGGCGTAGAGCGTAAAACGCAGAAGTTAAAGCTGGAGTCCTTCTGCACGGTTTACCAGGCGGAGTTGCTGGCTCTGCATCGAGCGGTGGAGTTGTCCCTGCAACAAAAAGGACACGTAAATGTCTACTGCGACTCCAGAGCGGCGTTGGAGACGGTACAGGGCCCTGGTTCCCTCCATCCCCTGGCGATCAAAATTAGAAAGAATTTAATATTAGCTCAAAATTCACAAAAAATTGTAAACATTTTTTGGATCAAGGCGCATGTGGGGTTGGAGGGAAACGAGAGGGCGGACGTCCTCGCGAAGGAGGCCGCGGTGGGCATAAAGAGGAAGCCAGATTACGATCTATGCCCTGTTTCATTCGTCAAGCGTCAAATCCGTTTGGAGACGCTTGACGAATGGAACAGGAGATACAAATCTGAGACAACGGCGGGGACAACCAAATTGTTTTTTCCGGATGCGTTGGAGGCCCACGCACTCATAAAGAAGATCGCACTCACTCCTGTGCTGGTCCAAATGTTTACGGGGCACGGTGGATTCTCCGCATACCTATATCGTTTTAGGTGTAAGGAGAGTCCAGCGTGCATCTGCGATCCGGCACAGGAAGAAACAGTGGAGCACGTGGTTGCAGACTGCCCGGTCTTTGGTATGGAGAGATTCAACCTGGAAGAAAATTTGGAAGTCAAAATTAGAAAAGGGGAATTTAAATTACTAATCGAAAACAATAAAACCAGGGGGCATTTTATAAAATACTTAGAAACAATAGGGAATAAAACTATATTAAGAAATAAAAATTAGGAAACTGAAGACCGAACACTGCTGCCTATTGAATATAGGCAACCAGTTACGGTACCAAATTAAAATGATTAAATAAATTAAAAAACTTAAAAACCATTCGGCCAAATATTTAGAATCAAAATAAAAAAGTGACGTATTACAAAAATTTAGAAATGAAAGTCTCTGCCTTTTCTCATGGCAGAGGATAAATAGAAGAGTAATATATTAAAAAAAAAAAAAAAAAAAAACCAGCTTACGAAGAGGACAGGAAGAGGGCGTCAAAAGGGAAAAATACAAGAAAAACCGAAGATGGCGATATAGAAAATCCAAATAAAACAAAAGAGATATTAAAGAAGATTGAAGAGAACGAAAGATTAATAAGAGAAAATGGGAAAATCATGGAGGAGCTGAAGGAAAGGATGGAAAGGCAAGACGAAAGAGAGAAGGAGAGGAATAAGAAGGGAGTAACAACTTATGCCGATGCGGTGGCGGGCCATGCTAGGGCTCCGCTCCCGGTGCGCACGACCCTGCACTCCATAATTGTTACGTCCAAAGATGAGACGGACACAGGGGAGGAAATAGTGGAGCGTATACGAAAGACTGCTGACGAAGACGAGGATTGGGTAAAGGTGGAAAAGATAAGGAAAGGAAAAGATAGAAAGAAAATTATGGGATATAAAACACAGGAAGACAGAAAAAAGGCCCAAAAGAGACTGATGGAGAAAGGAAAGGATCTCATAGTAGAAGAGATCAAGAATAAGGACCCTCTTCTGATCTTGTACGGCGTCCTTAAAAGTCAGAAGGACGAGGACATCGTGCAGGCTGTAAGATGTAGAAACCGGGAGGTGTTCCGGGACCTGACACCTGACCAGAGCCGGGTAGCAGTGGCTTATAGGAGGACGGCCAGGAACCCCCACACGTGCCACGTGGTGCTCAGGGTCTCCCCGGCGGTTTGGTCTCGCGTCCTAGACATAGGGAGACTGTACCTCGATCTGCAACCAATCAGGGTGGCGGATCAGTCCCCCCTGGTTCAGTGCTCCCTGTGTCTGGGGTACGGGCACGTTAGAAAGCTCTGTACCTCTACGGAGCCGAGGTGTAGCCATTGTGGCGGGCCCCACCTGAGGGCCGAATGCCCAGACTACGCCATTGGTGCAGAGCCTAACTGTAGTAACTGCCAAGGGGAGAAGCTGAGCACCGGGCACGACGCCTTCAGCGATTTGTGCCCCGTAAGATCTAAGTGGGACAATATCGCTAGGTCTACCGTGCAGTATCAGTGCTGAGGGCGCTGCGGCAAGAGTGACCCCCCATCCATTCAGAGAAATTATATTAAGAGTATTCCCCCAATCCCTCACAAGATGTCCTATAAACAACAGACAGGCACACAAAATCAAAACAAGCAAAGCAACTACAATTCCAAGCTTAAATTTTAGAAAGAAAACAGACAACAAGGTAGAAGTGAAAGAAAGAACAACGTACACACACCATCGGAATGAAAAAGAGAAAAGGCAAAGAACATAAATATGATCCAAAATATTGATATATTTTAGAAATCATAATTATAAAGTTAGCGTAAAAATAATATAGTAATAAGTAGTGTAGTAGCAGTAATAGAAGTTTTCCAAATTTAAGATTGTAATAATAAGTTAGTTAGAAAAACAAAGTGTTGTAAAATAAAGAAATATAAGGACTAGTGTACAAGAAGGATGAGTGAAAGAATAAAGAATACTATGAGAATATTTACAAAGCGCAAATGAGGATTAGCGTATGAAAGGATTAATAAAAGAACAAAACAGCATGAGAACGTATACAGTATATAAGACCAGAGCATGAAAGGAAGAATGGAAACAGCGTGAGAATGGACAAGAGTGAAAGGATTCGTAAGCAAAAGGCTCCGATTATGTTGGAGGTGCTAGTTCAAGGACCGCCAGTGCGGCCCTTACAATAAAAAAAAAAAAAAAAAAAAAACCTAACCTAACCTAACCTAACCTAACCTAACCTAACCTAACCTTTTTTTTTTTTTTTTTTTTTTTTTTTTTACGTGTGGAAACCCCCTCGGGCCGTCACCCCGCCGGGGTTTGCGGCGGGGCGGTGTGTCGGAATCGAACCGACTAAAACCACACGGTGTGCCAACTCTGCGCCTGAGAAAGGGAGGGGTCCGGGATCGCTGTTATTAACGCAAACCGGACCCCTCCCAGCGCCTGCCCGCACTGAAGCGGGCACCTTCTTCTACTAAAATCTCAATTTAGGCGACGCACGGCACACGCGTGCGTCGCCCCTTCGCGGCTGGCCACTAAAGCGGATGGACGGGAAAACCCATCCCGTCCATCCGCGGCCACACTCAGGGCGGCATGAGGCGCAGATGGGCGCGCCTCCGCCGCCCGGTTCGCCGGCGGCGGATCGGGTCCGAGTGGAGATCGTCCTCTCGGGCCTTCTCCGCCGCCTCCTTCTGCGAGATTACTTCCTCGCAGAAGGTCGCGACCGCGGTAAAACTGCTGTCGCTACCGGCCATGGATAGTACGACGGCCGGTAGCGACAGATCTCCTCCAATAGCTGCAGTGAGGGCCCGGCGCTGATCCGCCCAAGCGGGGCAGATCTCCAGCGTGTGCTGGGCCGAGTCCTCACTGCAGTCGCAGTGGTGGCAGGCGGGACTCAGTTCCCTCCTAGCGACCGAGTGCAGGTACTTTCCGAAGCAACCATGCCCGGAAAGCACCTGCGTCAGCCGGAAGGAAAGGGTCCCGTGCTGCCGCCCTGCCCACTCGAGGATGACCGGCTGGAGCGCCTCCACGGTGGCAAAGCCAGCGCGTGGAGCCTCCAGCCGGGACGACCAACGAGCCATCGTGGCTCGGCGAGCGGCTTCACGCCAATCGCGTACCTCTTCGGGCGGAGGACGATACCCGTTCTCCGCCCGATATTCAGCCGTTCGCCGATAAACTTCGGCGAGCACTTCCGCCTCCAAATCCCACGGGGGTGTTCCGGCCAAGGCGCACGCCGCCTCCGTCGACACGGTGCGGTATCCGCGTATGGCTCTGACCGCCAATACCCTCTGAGGCCGCCAAAGGCGTGCCTTATTCTGGGCGGTCAGAGCCGGGACCCACACCGGTGACCCATATAGGGCCATCGACCGGACCACCCCCGTGAAGAGGTTCCTTGTTGCGACGCTGGCTCCACCCAAGTTGGGCAAAAGACGCCCAAGGGCGGAGGCAGCGTCGACCAGCTTTGGGGAAAGCTGTCGGAAGTGCTCGTCGAAGAGCCACCTACCGTCGAGGATCAGGCCCAGATACTTCATCTGGGCCCGAACCGGTACGAGGACCGAGTTGACTTCGATGGAGGCGCCGGGGGGTGGACCATGACGGGGCCCATGAAATAACAGGGCCTCCGTCTTATCCAGGGCCACCCGCAAGCCCAGCGCCTCGATGCGCCCAACCACCAGAGAGACACCCCTGGTGGCCAGGCGCGCCGCCTCTTGGAAATTGGCCCCCCGAGCTGTGACCAATGTGTCATCGGCGTAACAAATTACGCCCAGCCCGGGGGGCAGACGACTTCGAAGGACCCAGTCGTACCCCACGTTCCACAGGAGTGGTCCGAGGACAGACCCCTGTGGAACGCCGCACGACATGGGTCGCCGTCTCAAGACGCCATCTCGATCCTCGTACACGACGGTACGCTCCTCCAAATAGTCTGCCACCAGCCGCCTCAGGTACTCTGGCACCCCATGATACAGGAGTGCTTCCCTGATGCAGCTGAATGGCAGACTATTAAAGGCGTTGGCGATGTCCAAGGACACCGCCAACACCACGCCGCCACAGCCAACCGCCTCTTCGGTCACGGCCCTAAGGCGCATCACGGCATCGACCGTCGAACGCCCCTCTCGGAACCCGAATTGGGCGTCCGACAGGTCGGGCCCCACCTCGCTGAGATGCTGGACGATGCGGGCAGAGAGAATCCTCTCGAACAATTTGCCCGCCTCGTCCAGCAACACGATGGGCCTATAGGCCGCGACCGAATCGGCTGGCCGTCCCGGCTTCGGCAACAGGACCAGCTTCCCACATTTCCAGCACTCAGGGAAGCGTCCGGACGCCAGGCTGGCGTCCAAAACCTCCCTGAGGCGGTCCGACATATGGTCGAGGGCTCGGGCCATCACTCGGGGGGGTACCCCGTCCGGCCCGGGGGCGGTGTTCTTGGACCTAATCCTTAGAACAGCCGCCCCTACCTCCGATTCCCTAACGGGCGGAATATCATCCTCTCTGCCCCCGTCGTCTCTGGCCACTGAATAGGCCATCGACGGGGGCGTGTGCTCCGCCCGCTGCGGGAAAAGGCCCTCGACCACCTGCTGCAGGAAGCTGGGCTGGAGAGTCTCGGTAAGGGGGGGGCCCGCCGTGCGGAGCTTTTGTCGCACCGCACGATATGGGCGACCCCAGGGGTCACGATCGAGACTCTCCAGCATCTCCTTTCTCTTTGCCTCTTTGGCGCGGCAAATGGCCAGCTTCAGAGTTTTCCGCGCTTCGCGGTACTCCTCATGAAGCCGGCCCTCCTCCCCGAACCTAACCTAACCTAACCTAACCTAAGCTTTTTTTTTTTTTTTTTTTTTTTTTTTTTTTTTTTTTTTTTTTTTTTTTTTTTTTTTTTTTTTTTTACGTGTGGAAACCCCCTCGGGCCGTCACCCCGCCGGGGTTTGCGGCGGGGCGGTGTGTCGGAATCGAACCGACTAAAACCACACGGTGTGCCAACTCTGCGCCTGAGAAGGGAGGGGTCCGGGATCGCTGTTACTAACGCAAACCGGACCCCTCCCAGCGCCTGCCCGCACAGAAGCGGGCACCCTCTTCAGTTAAAATTCTCAAATTAGGCGGCGCACGGCACACGCGTACGTCGCCCCTTCGCGGCTGGCCATTAGAGCGGATGGAGGGGAAAACCCGTCCCCACCATCCGCGGCCACACTCAGGGCGGCATGAGGCGCAGATGGGCGCGCCTCCGCCGCCCGGTTCGCCGGCGGCGGATCGGGTCCGAGTGGATATCGTCCTCTCGGGCCTTCTCCGCCGCCTCCTTCTGCGAGATTACTTCCTCGCAGAAGGTCGCGACCGCGGTAAAACTGCTGTCGCTACCGGCCATGGAGCGTATGATGGCCGGTAGCGACAGATCTCCTCCGATGACTGCAGTGAGGGCCCGGCGCTGATCCGCCCAAGCGGGGCAGATCTCCAGCGTGTGCTGGGCCGAGTCCTCACTGCAGTCGCAGTGGTGGCAGGCGGGACTCAATTCCCTCCTAGCGACCGAGTGCAGGTACTTTCCGAAGCAACCATGCCCGGAAAGCACCTGCGTCAGCCGGAAGGAAAGGGTCCCGTGCTGCCGCCCTGCCCACTCGAGGATGACCGGCTGGAGCGCCTCCACGGTGGCAAAGCCAGCGCGTGGAGCCTCCAGCCGGAAAGACCAACGAGCCATCGTGGCTCGGCGAGCGGCTTCACGCCATTCGCGTACCTCTTCGGGCGGAGCACGATACCCGTACTCCGCCCGAAATTCAGCCGCTCGCCGATAAACTTCGGCGAGCACTTCCGCCTCCAAATCCCACGGGGGTGTTCCGGCCAAGGCGCATGCCGCCTCCGTCGACACGGTGCGGTATCCGCGTATGGCTCTGACCGCCAATACCCTCTGAGGCCGCCACAGGCGGGCCTTATTCTGGGCGGTCAGAGCCGGGACCCACACCGGTGACCCGTAAAGGGCCATCGACCGGACCACCCCCGTGTAGAGGTGTCTTGTTTCGACGCTGGCTCCACCCAAGTTGGGCAAAAGACGCCCAAGGGCGGAGGCAGCGTCGACCAGCTTGGGGCCAAGCTGTCGGAAGTGCTCGTCGAAGAGCCACCTACCGTCGAGGATCAGGCCCAGATACTTCATCTGGGCCCGAACCGGTACGAGGACCGAGTTGACTTCGATGGAGGCGCCGGGGGGTGGACCACGACGGGGCCCATGAAATAATAGGGCCTCCGTCTTATCCAGGGCCACCCGCAAGCCCAGCGCCTCGATGCGCCCAACCACCAGAGAAACACCCCTGGTGGCCAGGCGCGCCGCCTCTTGGAAATTGGCCCCCCGAGCTGTGACCAAAGTGTCATCGGCGTAACAAATTACGCCCAGCCCGGGGGGCAGACGACTTCGAAGGACCCAGTCGTACCCCACGTTCCACAGGAGTGGTCCGAGGACAGACCCCTGTGGAACGCCGCACGACATGGGTCGCCGTCTAAGGACGCCATCTCGATCCTCGTACACGACGGTACGCTCCTCCAAATAGTCTGCCACTAGCCGCCTCAGGTACTCTGGCACCCCATGAAACTGGAGTGCTTCCCTGATGCAGCTGAATGGCAGACTATTAAAGGCGTTGGCGATGTCCAGGGACACCGCCAACACCACGCCGCCACAGCTCACTGCCTCTTCGGTCACGGCCCTAAGGCGCACCACGGCATCGACCGTCGAACGCCCCTCTCGGAACCCGAATTGGGCGTCCGACAGGTCGGGCCCCACCTCGCTTAGGTGCCGGACGATGCGGGCAGAGATTATTCTCTCGAATAATTTGCCCGCCTCGTCCAGCAACACGATGGGCCTATAGGCCGTGACCGAATCGGCAGGCCGTCCCGGCTTCTGCAATAGGACCAGCTTCCCGCATTTCCAGCACTCAGGGAAGCGTCCGGACGCCAGGCTGGCGTCCAAAACCTCCCTGAGGCGGTCCGACATATGGTCGAGGGCTCGGGCCATCACTCGGGGGGGTACCCCGTCCGGCCCGGGGGCGGTGTTCTTGGAACGAATCCTTAGAACAGCCGCCCCAACCTCCGATTCCCTAACGGGCGGCACCTCACTCCCTCCGTCCCCGTCGTCTCTGACCGGACCGGCCATCGACGGGGGCGTGTGCTCCGCCCGCTGCGGGAAAAGGCCCTCGACCACCTGCTGCAGGAAGCTGGGCTGGAGAGTCTCGGTAAGGGGGGGGCCCGCCGTGCGGAGCTTTTGTCGCACCGCACGATATGGGCGACCCCAGGGGTCACGATCGAGACTCTCCAGCATCTCCTTTCTCTTTTCCTCTTTGGCGCGGCAAATGGCCAGCTTCAGAGTTTTCCGCGCTTCGCGGTACTCCTCATGAAGCCGGCCCTCCTCCCCGTCTACGCGGTGGCGTCGCCGCCGGCATCGGGTGTAGGACCTCCGGGCACGAGTACAGGCCGCACGGAGGTCCGCCAACTCCTGGGACCACCAGTAGACCCCGTTCCGTGAAGGTCGACAACCCCGAACGCGGGGCATGGCCGCATCGCAGATCTGCGTAATCGCAGAGCGAAAGCGGCCAGCCCCCATGTCGACCTCCTCGGCCGGGGCCCGCGGAGACAGCCAAGATTGAACTATGGCCGCCTCCTCTAGCAGGTCCCTGTCGAGTTTGGCAACTGCCCACCGCGGAAAGCGGGAGGTATGCCGCGCCACGTGACCCCTACTGGGGCCCTGGGACCGGGAGAGCTCGAATCGGATGTACAGGTGATCCGAGAGCGTCTCAACCTCATCCAGGACACACCAGTTCCTTACTCGTGCGGCAACAGCAGGGGTAGCGAACGAAAGGTCCACTATCGACCCCCCCTGCTGTCGCACGCACGTGTTGGTGGCGCCTCTGTTCAGCAAACAGAGGCCCACCGACGCCGCCCACTCCACCACGGCATCGCCCCTGGCGTCCGTCGCCGGGGAACCCCACGCAATGGATTTTGCGTTGAAGTCCCCCAGCACGAGGACGTGCCCAGACGCTAGTCGCCGTATCGAGGTCTCCAAGTTGTTAAGGAAGACCTCGAAGTCGCTCAAACTCCGGTTGGGGGAGAAATACACACCGTAAACGGTGATTCCCCCCCACTCGGCGGCCACATATCCAGAGCCCTTGTCTCTTAACGACAAGGGCGGGGAACGAGCCGCCGAGGAGCCGACGACTGCCACGGAGCCGTCCCGGTCACCCATCCAGTTTGGACGGGGAGGGACGTAGTAGGGCTCCGCGACTACGGCAACACCTATCGACCACTGCGCCATGGTTTGCAGGAAGAGATCCTGCGCCGCGGCGCAGTGGTTCAGGTTCGTCTGGACAAGGAGGTTGGAGAGCCGATCCATTTACTGGATCGTCTCTACAACCTCCTCCATGGGCGACGACGTGGTCGCACGAACGACGTCGGAGGCAGCCTGGGTCGACAGGCTAGCCCCCGACGTCTGCCGAGAAGCTCGGGGAGGCTTGCAGCCCCCCTGCCCCATCTGGTGATTGGCGGGCTTATTGCCCGCCGCACACACGGGGCAGTGAGGGGCGGCAGAACACTCTGCCGCCTTGTGCCCCGGTCGACCGCAGCGGAAACACAGTCCGCTGCAGTCAAAACAACTCTGGCACTTGGTGCGAGTGTGTCCCGCGGCAAGGCATTTAAAGCACCTCATCGGCCTCGCGGCCAGGACCGTGATCCTGGCACTCACGAAGCCGATGAGTAGCCTGCCGGCATCGGCCAATATTTTGGCCGACGCCACGGGACAGCTGACCCACACTGCACCAAGGCCTCCCGGACCGGGGCGGATGGTGCCGACCCTGACGCTGTCCGCGCCGCAACCCGCCTTGTCACGGATTACGGCGCGGACCTCGTCGGCCGTGACCGAATCGTCCAGGCCCGAAATGCGCAGCTCTGCGCACTTTGTGGGCCTGGCGATCTTCACACCATCCGTGGCTGCAAACACATCCCTCAACTTCCCGGCAACGGTGTCCGCCTTTTTTGCGCCATCGGCCCCAGGGAACTCGAGAATTCGAGCTCCCGTTTGGGCCTTGCGCAGGCGGACACCGGCCGTTTCGAACTCACCGGCGAGACTGTCCCGGGCCCTCTTGAAGAAGGCCGCATAGGACATCCCGCCGGTTGTCGCCTCCGGTGACAGGGTCACCACTACAGCCGCGGTTTTTGGCGGCTGCAGTTTCCGCGGCTTTTTCGCAGTGGCCCCTGCCACCGGCGGCGACTGCGGGCCAGAGGCTGCCTGTCGGGCAGCCTTTCTGGCCCGCTTTCGGGCCTTCTTTGACCCTCCGACTACCTGCCAACCCTCATTGGAGGGGGCAGTCGTGGAGGGTCCAGGCAGAGGCTCAGGCGTTGGAGTGGGGAGCGGAGTAATTTCCGCTCCAGCCCTTACCGCCGCCTTCGGCCCCGGCCTTGGCGCAGCAGCCTTGGCTGGAGCCTTGGCCGGAACCCTGGCCGGAGCCTTGGCCACCGGCTGTGCCCCTCGGGCAGCCGCAGGAGCCGGCCTCACGGCTGGCGACACCGCCGCCGAGTACGACACGCGACCCCCCACCACGGGAAGAGGGGTCGGTGCCGATGCGACCTTCGGCTTCGGTGCCGCAAGTGGCGGCCGAACCGATGGGGCCGGAGGCAGCCTCGACAGCAGCCCCGCCAGCCGACCGTCGATCAGGTGCCCCACCGCCACGAGAATCTGTCCCAGATACGCGTCTGGGACCTCGGCTTCGGTTTCGGCGGGGGCACCACGCGATGAAGACGGGGCAGGGGCCTTTCTCTCCGGGCGCTCCGCCCGGAATTGGGCGAACTGAGCGCTCAGCTCGGCCACCTGCCCCGCCAAACGGTCGTTGGCCGTCTGGAGGCGGGCCACGTCCCCGGCCAGGGTCTCCACCACTCCTGCAATTGCAGAAGAGGACTCCTTAAGGGCCCTCACAAACGAGCCCTTAAGATTGACGGACTTGGTGGCCACCTTGTGTATGATAGCCACCGCCGCCTGTGCCCTCTCCTGCAAACAGGACGGTGTTTGGGGCTCTACGTCCCCATCGACCGTCCTGATCTTGAGTAGGAGACCCTCCATCTCCTCCTCCGCTCGAAGTTCACCGTCAACCCTGGCCCGCTTATAGGTTTCCGCCCTGCAAAAGGCGGAACCTGACGATGCCGGGGCTGGGGTTCGGAACTTGCCCCTCAGGGCACTCCCGACTTTCGGCGGCAACATCTCTAGGGAGGTGTCACTGCCTCCGTCCTTCGAAAGTTCGCGCTTGCGGTGAGCGCACGTTTCGAGGTCCATTGCCTCCGAAGAGGTACCACCTGTGTCATCCGACGAGTGGTTGGACCTCGAACGCGTGCGTTCCGACGTTCTTCGGCTGCGGCTCCCAGCAGTCGGATTGACTTCTGGGAGCCCCACCGAAATGGGCGTCCGAGACGCAACGTCCTCCTCGGCTGACGAACAGTCGTCTGCCTTCTGGAACCGCCCCTTGGCGTTCCTCCTCACCTTCCCTTCCTTCTTCTTTTCAGATCCTGTGTGCGTGCCAATTGTTGTCGTATTTTTATCCGTGCCGGTTTTATTTTTTAAATTTGTTACAATATCCATATCATATCCCACGAGTATGGGGGAAAGAAAGTCCATCCGGGCGGTGCCCCCTGCACCCGGATAAGCCTATGTACTGTGGAGGTCGGCCGGTATCCACAGGTTTTTACGACTTAGCTGTCGGGTGTTATAGACTATCCTTGTCATGGGCCGGCCAATCAAGGCAAGCCCTCCGGCCATCAGGTTCTCAGCGTACCCTCTTGGAGCCACCAGTCAGGTCGTTGCTGAGCCCCTAATGGTTACGGAACGCGAGAGGGTGGCTAGCCCTCTCTCACAGATGGGACTAACACTCGCGTGCCAGCCCCTCTGATCTACTCGCACTCCAACACGCCCTCTGCTAAAGCAGAGGGACGTTTGGAGTGCCGCGGCAGTCTGCAGCCAGACTCCGTCTAGTATCCCATTTTGTCTGGAGTCTCACCCTGGGCCAATCCGGCATGAGTAGCTCTACCCGGCACAGCCCCAGAGATCATTGACCCACGCAAGCCCCACCACGACGACAACGTAGGGATACATTGGGGGGAACCTTTTTTTTTTTTTTTTTTTTTTTTACGTGTGGAAACCCCCTCGGGCCGTCACCCCGCCGGGGTTTGCGGCGGGGCGGTGTGTCGGAATCGAACCGACTAAAACCACACGGTGTGCCAACTCTGCGCCTGAGAAGAGAGGGGTCCGGGAATTGCAGATATTACACTACCGGACCCCTCCCAGCGCCTGCCCGCACTGAAGCGGGCACCTTCTTCAAAAATAAAATCTCAATTTAGGCGACGCACGGCACACGCGTACGTCGCCCCCTCGCGGTTGGCCTGTAATGCGGATGGAGGGGAAAACCCATCCCGTCCATCCGCGGCCACACTCAGGGCGGCATGAGGCGCTGATAGGCGCGCCTCCGCCGCCCCGTGCGCCGGCGGCGGATCGGGTCCGAGTGGATATCGTCCTCCCGGGCCTTCTCCGCCGCCTCCTTCTGCGAAATTACGTCTTCGCAGAAGGTCGCGACCGCGGTAAAACTGCTGTCGCTACCGGCCATGGACAGTACGACGGCCGGTAGCGACAGATCTCCTCCGATGACTGCAGTGAGGGCCCGGCGCTGCTCCGCCCAAGCGGGGCAGAACTCCAGCGTATGCTGGGCCGAGTCCTCACTGCAGTCGCAGTGGTGGCAGGCGGGACTCAATTCCCTCCTAGCGACCGAGTGCAGGTACTTCCCGAAGCAACCGTGCCCGGAAAGCACCTGCGTCAGTCGGAAGGAAAGAGTCCCGTGCTGCCGCCCTGCCCACTCGAGGATGACCGGCTGGAGCGCCTCCACGGTGGCAAAGCCAGCGCGTGGAGCCTCCAGCCGGGACGACCAACGAGCCATCGTGGCTCGGCGAGCGGCTTCACGCCAATCGCGTACCTCTTCGGGCGGAGGACGATACCCGTTCTCCGCCCGATAGTCAGCCGCTCGCCGATAAACTTCGGCGAGCACTTCCGCCTCCAAATCCCACGGGGGTGTTCCGGCCAAGGCGCATGCCGCCTCCGTCGACACGGTGCGGTATCCGCGTATGGCTCTGACCGCCAATACCCTCTGAGGCCGCCAAAGGCGTGCCTTATTCTGGGCGGTCAGAGCCGGGACCCACACCGGTGACCCATATAGGGCCATCGACCGGACCACCCCCGTGAAGAGGTTCCTTGTTGCGACGCTGGCTCCACCCAAGTTGGGCAAAAGACGCCCAAGGGCGGAGGCAGCGTCGACCAGCTTTGGACAAAGCTGTCGGAAGTGCTCGTCGAAGAGCCACCTACCGTCGAGGATCAGGCCCAGATACCTCATCTGGGCCCGAACCGGTACGAGGACCGAGTTGAACCTAACCTAACCTAACCTAACCTAACCTTTTTTTTTTTTTTTTTTTTTTTTTTTTTTTTTTTTTTTTTTTTTTTTTTTTTTTTTTTTACGTGTGGAAACCCCCTCGGGCCGTCACCCCGCCGGGGTTTGCGGCGGGGCGGTGTGTCGGAATCGAACCGACTAAAACCACACGGTGTGCCAACTCTGCGCCTGAGAAGGGAGGGGTCCGGGATCGCTGTTACTAACGCAAACCGGACCCCTCCCAGCGCCTGCCCGCACAGAAGCGGGCACCCTCTGATGGTAAGAACTCTCAATTTAGGCGACGCACGGCACACGCGTACGTCGCCCCTTCGCGGCTGGCCACTAGAGCGGATGGACGGGAAAACCCATCCCGTCCATCCGCGGCCACACTCAGGGCGGCATGAGGCGCAGATGGGCGCGCCTCCGCCGCCCGGTTCGCCGGCGGCGGATCGGGTCCGAGTGGATATCATCCTCCCGGGCCTTCTCCGCCGCCTCCTTCTGCGAAATTACGTCTTCGCAGAAGGATGCGACCGCGGTAAAACTGCTGTCGCCACCGGCCATGGAGCGTATGATGGCCGGTAGCGACAGATCTCCTCCGATGACTGCAGTGAGGGCCCGGCGCTGCTCCGCCCAGGCGGGGCAGAACTCCAGCGTATGCTGGGCCGAGTCCTCACTGCAGTCGCAGTGGTGGCAGGCGGGACTCAATTCCCTCCTAGCGACCGAGTGCAGGTACTTTCCGAAGCAACCATGCCCGGAAAGCACCTGCGTCAGCCGGAAGGAAAGGGTCCCGTGCTGCCGCCCTGCCCACTCGAGGATGACCGGCTGGAGCGCCTCCACGGTGGCAAAGCCAGCGCGTGGAGCCTCCAGCCGGAGAGACCAACGAGCCATCGTGGCTCGGCGAGCGGCTTCACGCCAATCGCGTACCTCTTCGGGCGGAGGACGATACCCGTTCTCCGCCCGATATTCAGCCGCTCGCCGATAAACTTCGGCGAGCACTTCCGCCTCCAAATCCCACGGGGGTGTTCCGGCCAAGGCGCATGCCGCCTCCGTCGAAACGGTGCGGTATCCGCGTATGGCTCTGACCGCCAATACCCTCTGAGGCCGCCAGAGGCGTGCCTTATTCTGGGCGGTCAGAGCCGGGACCCACACCGGTGACCCGTACAGGGCCATCGACCGGACCACCCCCGTGTAGAGGTGTCTAGTTGCGACGCTGGCTCCACCCAAGTTGGGCAAAAGACGCCCAAGGGCGGAGGCAGCGTCGACCAGCTTTGGACAAAGCTGTCGGAAGTGCTCGTCGAAGAGCCACCTACCGTCGAGGATCAGGCCCAGATACCTCATCTGGGCCCGAACCGGTACGAGGACCGAGTTGAACCTAACCTTTTTTTTTTTTTTTTTTTTTTTACGTGTGGAAACCCCCTCGGGCCGTCACCCCGCCGGGGTTTGCGGCGGGGCGGTGTGTCGGAATCGAACCGACTAAAACCACACGGTGTGCCAACTCTGCGCCTGAGAAGGGAGGGGTCCGGGATCGCTGTTATTAACGCAAACCGGACCCCTCCCAGCGCCTGCCCGCACTGAAGCGGGCACCCTCTGCTGTTAAAAACTCTCAAATTAGGCGACGCACGGCACACGCGTACGTCGCCCCTTCGCGGCTGGCCACTAAAGCGGATGGAGGGGAAAACCCGTCCCCACCATCCGCGGCCACACTCAGGGCGGCATGAGGCGCAGATGGGCGCGCCTCCGCCGCCCGGTTCGCCGGCGGCGGATCGGGTCCGAGTGGAGATCGTCCTCTCGGGCCTTCTCCGCCGCCTCCTTCTGCGAGATTACTTCCTCGCAGAAGGTCGCGACCGCGGTAAAACTGCTGTCGCTACCGGCCATGGATAGTACGACGGCCGGTAGCGACAGATCTCCTCCGATGACTGCAGTGAGGGCCCGGCGCTGATCCGCCCAAGCGGGGCAGATCTCCAGCGTGTGCTGGGCCGAGTCCTCACTGCAGTCGCAGTGGTGGCAGGCGGGACTCAATTCCCTCCTAGCGACCGAGTGCAGGTACTTTCCGAAGCAACCATGCCCGGAAAGCACCTGCGTCAGCCGGAAGGAAAGGGTCCCGTGCTGCCGCCCTGCCCACTCGAGGATGACCGGCTGGAGCGCCTCCACGGTGGCAAAGCCAGCGCGTGGAGCCTCCAGCCGGGACGACCAACGAGCCATCGTGGCTCGGCGAGCGGCTTCACGCCAATCGCGTACCTCTTCGGGCGGAGGACGATACCCGTTCTCCGCCCGATAGTCAGCCGCTCGCCGATAAACTTCGGCGAGCACTTCCGCCTCCAAATCCCACGGGGGTGTTCCGGCCAAGGCGCATGCCGCCTCCGTCGACACGGTGCGGTATCCGCGTATGGCTCTGACCGCCAATACCCTCTGAGGCCGCCAGAGGCGTGCCTTATTCTGGGCGGTCAGAGCCGGGACCCACACCGGTGACCCGTAAAGGGCCATCGACCGGACCACCCCCGTGTAGAGGTGTCTTGTTTCGACGCTGGCTCCACCCAGATTGGGCAAGAGTCGCCCAAGGGCGGAGGCAGCGTCGACCAGCTTTGGACCAAGCTGTCGGAAGTGCTCGTCGAAGAGCTACCTACCGTCGAGGATCAGGCCCAGATACCTCATCTGGGCCCGAACCGGTACGAGGACCGAGTTGACTTCGATGGAGTCGCCGGGGGGTGGACCACGACGGGGCCCATGAAATAACAGGGCCTCCGTCTTGTCAAGGGCCACCCGTAAGCCCAGCGCCTCTATGCGCCCAACCACCAGAGATACACCCCTGGTGGCCAGGCGCGCCGCCTCTTGGAAATTGGCCCCCCGGGCTGTGACAAGCGTGTCATCGGCGTAACAAATTACGCCCAGCCCGGGAGGCAGACGACTCCGCAGGACCCAGTCGTACCCCACGTTCCACAGGAGTGGTCCGAGGACAGACCCCTGCGGAACGCCGCACGACATGGGTCGCCGTCTAAGGACGCCATCTCGATCCTCGTACACGACGGTACGCTCCTCCAAATAGTCTGCCACTAGCCGCCTCAGGTACTCTGGCACCCCATGAAACTGGAGTGCTTCCCTGATGCAGCTGAATGGCAGACTATTAAAGGCGTTGGCGATGTCCAGGGACACCGCCAACACCACGCCGCCACAGCTCACTGCCTCTTCGGTCACGGCCCTAAGGCGCATCACGGCATCGACCGTCGAACGCCCCTCTCGGAACCCGAATTGGGCGTCCGACAGGTCGGGCCCCACCTCGCTTAGGTGCCGGACGATGCGGGCAGAGATTATTCTCTCGAATAATTTGCCCGCCTCGTCCAGCAACACGATGGGCCTATAGGCCGTGACCGAATCGGCAGGCCGTCCCGGCTTCTGCAATAGGACCAGCTTCCCGCATTTCCAGCACTCAGGGAAGCGTCCGGACGCCAGGCTGGCGTCCAAAACCTCCCTGAGGCGGTACGACATATGGTCGAGGGCTCGGGCCATCACTCGGGGGGGTACCCCGTCCGGCCAGGGGGCGGTGTTCTTGGAACGAATCCTTAGAACAGCCGCCCCAACCTCCGATTCCCTAACGGGCGGCACCTCACTCCCTCCGTCCCCGTCGCCTCTGACCGGATAGGCCATCGACGGGGGCGTGTGCTCCGCCCGCTGCGGGAAACCTAACCTAACCTTTTTTTTTTTTTTTTTTTTTTTTTTTTTTTTTTTTACGTGTGGAAACCCCCTCGGGCCGTCACCCCGCCGGGGTTCGCGGCGGGGCGGTGTGTCGGAATCGAACCGACTAAAACCACACGGTGTGCCAACTCTGCGCCTGAAAAGGGAGGGGTCCGGGATCGCTGTTATTAACGCAAACCGGACCCCTCCCAGCGCCTGCCCGCACTGAAGCGGGCACCTCCTCCAAATAAAAATCTCAATTTAGGCGACGCACGGCACACGCGTACGTCGCCCCTTCGCGGCTGGCCACTAAAGCGGATGGAGGGGAAAACCCGTCCCCACCATCCGCGGCCACACTCAGGGCGGCATGAGGCGCAGATGGGCGCGCCTCCGCCGCCCGGTTCGCCGGCGGCGGATCGGGTCCGAGTGGATATCGTCCTCTCGGGCCTTCTCCGCCGCCTCCTTCTGCGAGATTACTTCCTCGCAGAAGGTCGCGACCGCGGTAAAACTGCTGTCGCTACCGGCCATGGAGCGTATGATGGCCGGTAGCGACAGATCTCCTCCGATGACTGCAGTGAGGGCCCGGCGCTGATCCGCCCAAGCGGGGCAGATCTCCAGCGTGTGCTGGGCCGAGTCCTCACTGCAGTCGCAGTGGTGGCAGGCGGGACTCAATTCCCTCCTAGCGACCGAGTGCAGGTACTTTCCGAAGCAACCATGCCCGGAAAGCACCTGCGTCAGCCGGAAGGAAAGGGTCCCGTGCTGCCGCCCTGCCCACTCGAGGATGACCGGCTGGAGCGCCTCCACGGTGGCAAAGCCAGCGCGTGGAGCCTCCAGCCGGGACGACCAACGAGCCATCGTGGCTCGGCGAGCGGCTTCACGCCAATCGCGTACCTCTTCGGGCGGAGGAGGACGATACCCGTTCTCCGCCCGATAGTCAGCCGCTCGCCGATAAACTTCGGCGAGCACTTCCGCCTCCAAATCCCACGGGGGTGTTCCGGCCAAGGCGCACGCCGCCTCGGTGGACACCGTGCGGTATCCGCGTATGGCTCTGACCGCCAATACCCTCTGAGGCCGCCAGAGGCGCGCCTTATTCTGGGCGGTCAGAGCCTCCACCCACACCGGTGCACCATATAGTGCCATCGACCGGACCACCCCCGTGAAGAGGTTCCTTGTAGCGACGCTGGCTCCACCCAAGTTGGGCAAAAGACGCCCAAGGGCGGAGGCAGCGTCGACCAGCCTTGGGGAAAGCTGTCGGAAGTGCTCGTCGAAGAGCCACCTACCGTCGAGGATCAGGCCCAGATACCTCATCTGGGCCCGAACCGGTACGAGGACCGAGTTGACTTCGATGGAGGCGCCGGGGGGTGGACCACGACGGGGCCCATGGAAAAGTAGGGCCTCCGTCTTATCAAGGGCCACCCGCAAGCCCAGCGCCTCGATGCGCCCAACCACCAGAGAAACACCTCTGGTGGCCAGGCGCGCCGCCTCTTGGAAATTGGCCCCCCGAGCTGTGACAAGTGTGTCATCGGCGTAACAAATTACGCCCAGCCCGGGGGGCAGACGACTACGAAGGACCCAGTCGTACCCCACGTTCCACAGGAGTGGTCCGAGGACAGACCCCTGTGGAACGCCGCACGACATGGGTCGCCGTCTCAAGACGCCATCTCGATCCTCGTACACGACGGTACGCTCCTCCAAATAGTCTGCCACCAGCCGCCTCAGGTACTCTGGCACCCCATGATACAGGAGTGCTTCCCTGATGCAGCTGAATGGCAGACTATTAAAGGCGTTGGCGATGTCCAAGGACACCGCCAACACCACGCCGCCACAGCTCACTGCCTCTTCGGTCACGGCCCTAAGGCGCATCACGGCATCGACCGTCGAACGCCCCTCTCGGAACCCGAATTGGGCGTCCGACAGGTCGGGCCCCACCTCGCTGAGATGCCGGACGATGCGGGCAGAGAGAATCCTCTCGAACAATTTGCCCGCCTCGTCCAGCAACACGATGGGCCTATAGGCCGTGACCGAATCGGCCGGCCGTCCCGGCTTCGGCAACAGGACCAGCTTCCCGCATTTCCAGCACTCAGGGAAGCGTCCGGACGCCAGGCTGGCGTCCAAAACCTCCCTGAGGCGGTCCGACATATGGTCGAGGGCTCGGGCCATCACTCGGGGTGGTACCCCGTCCGGCCCGGGGGCGGTGTTCTTGGAACGAATCCTTAGAACAGCCGCCCCTACCTCCGATTCCCTAACGGGCGGCACCTCACTCCCTCCGTCCCCGTCGTCACTGGCCGGACCGGCCATCGACGGGGGCGTGTGCTCCGCCCGCTGCGGGAAAAGGCCCTCGACCACCTGCTGCAGGAAGCTGGGCTGGAGAGTCTCGGTAAGGGGGGGGCCCGCCGTGCGGAGCTTCTGACGCACCGCACGATATGGGCGACCCCAGGGGTCACGGTCGAGACTCTCCAGCATCTCCTTTCTTTTCTCCTCTTTGGCGCGGCAAATGGCCAGCTTCAGAGTCCTCCGCGCTACGCGATACTCCTCATGAAGCCGGCCCTCCTCCCCGTCTACGCGGTGGCGTCGCCGCCGGCAACGGGTGTAGGACCTCCGGGCACGAGTGCAGGCCGCACGGAGGTCCGCCAACTCCTGGGACCACCAGTAGACCCCGTTCCGTGGAAGTCGACAACCCCGAACGCGGGGCATGGCCGCATCGCAGATCTGCGTTATCGCAGTGCGAAAGCGGCCAGCCCCCATGTCGACCTCCTCGGCCGGGGCCCGCGGAGACAGCCATGACTGAACGATGGCCGCCTCCTCTAGCAGGTCCCTATCGAGCTTGGCAACAGCCCACCGCGGAAAGCGGGAGGTATGCCGCGCCACGTGACCCCTACTGGGGCCCTGGGACCGGGAGAGCTCGAATCGGATATAAAGATGATCCGAGAGCGTCTCAACCTCATCCAGGACACACCAGTTCCTTACTCGTGCGGCAACAGCAGGGGTAGCGAACGAAAGGTCCACTATCGACCCCCCCTGCCGTCGCACGCACGTGTTGGTGGCGCCTCTGTTCAGCAAACAGAGGCCCACCGAAGCCGCCCACTCCACAACGGCATCGCCCCTGGCGTCCGTCGCCGGGGAACCCCACGCAATGGATTTTGCGTTGAAGTCCCCCAGCACGAGGACGTGCCCAGACGCTAGTCGCCGCATCGAGGTCTCCAAGTTGTTAAGGAGGACCTCGAAGTCGCTCAAACTCCGGTTGGGGGAGAAATACACACCGTAAACGGTGATTCCCCCCCACTCGGCAGCCACATATCCAGAGCCCTTGTCTCTTAACGACAAGGGCGGGGAACGAGCCGCCGAGGAGCCGACGACTGCCACGGAGCCGTCCCGGTCACCCATCCAGTTTGGACGGGGAGGGACGTAGTAGGGCTCCGCGACTACGGCAACACCTATCGACCACTGCGCCATGGTTTGCAGGAAGAGATCCTGCGCCGCGGCGCAGTGGTTCAGGTTCGTCTGGACAAGGAGGTTGGAGACTTGATCCATTTACTGGATCGTCTCTACAACCTCCTCCATGGGCGACGACGTGGTCGCACGATCGACGTCGGAGGCAGCCTGGGTCGACAGGCTAGCCCCCGACGTCTGCCGAGAAGCTTTTGGAGGCTTGCAGCCCCCCTGCCCCATCTGGTGATTGGCGGGCTTATTGCCCGCCGCACACACGGGGCAGTGAGGGGCGGCAGAGCACTCTGCCGCCTTGTGCCCCGGTCGACCGCAGCGGAAACAGAGTCCGCTGCAGTCGAAGCAACTCTGGCACTTGGTGCGAGTGTGTCCCGCGGCCAGGCATTTGAAACACCTCATCGGTCTTGGGGCCAGGACTGTAATCCTAGCACTCACAAAACCGATGAGGATCCTGCCTGCATCGGCCAAAATTTTGGCCGACGCCACGGGACAGCTGACCCACACCGCACCAAGGCCTCCCGGACCGGGGCGGATGGTGCCGACCCTGACGCCGTCCGCGCCGCAACCCGCCTTGTCACGGATTACGGCGCGGACGTCGTCGGTCGTGACCGAGTCGTCCAGGCCCGAAATGCGCAGCTCTGCGCACTTTGTGGGCCTGGCGATCCTCACACCATCCGTGGCTGCGAAGACTCCCTTCAACTTCTCGGCAACGGTGTCCGCCTTTTTTGCGCCATCGGCCCCAGGGAACTCGAGAACTCGAGCTCCCGTTTGGGCCTTGCGCAGGCGGACACCGGCCGTTTCAAAATCTCCGGCGAGACTGTCCCGGGCCTTCTTGAAGAAGGCCGCGTAGGACAGCCCGCCGGATGTCGCCTCCGGTGACAGGGTCACCACTACAGCCGCGGTTTTCGGCGGCTGCAGTTTCCGCGGCTTGCGGCTCTTTGGGGTGGCCCCTGCCACCGGTGGCGCCTGCGGGCCAGAGGCTGCCCGTCGGGCAGCCTTTCTGGCCCGCTTTCTCGCCTTCTTTGATTTTGCCCCTCCGACTACCTGCCAACCCTCATTGGAGGGGGCAGATGTAGAGGGGCCAGGCAGAGGTGTTGGAGTGGGGGGCAGAGGTGTGGCTGCTTTTGCTGCTGCCCTCGGCCCCGTCCTCGGTGCAGCCGTCTTAGCCGGAGCCGGAGCCCCGGCCACCAGCCCTCGAGCAGCCGCAGGGGCCGGCGCTGTTCTCGTCGTCGACGCGTAGGTTACGCGACCCCCCACCACAGGTAGAGGGGTCGGCGCCGACGACGTGGCCGTCCGCTTCGGCGTTGCAAGCGGCGGCCGAATGATAGGGGCCGCAGGCAGCCTCGCCTCCAGGCCGGCCGTACGACCCTCTATCATCCGCCAGCAAGCGTCGAGGATGGCAGCCAGCTGGGCGTCCGTAATCCCGGTGCCGGCAGGGGACGGCTGCGACGCAGGCGGGGCCCGCTGGGATGCAGACGCGGCCCGCTGGGATGTTGACGGGGCCGGTGACTCGCGCTCCGCCCGGAACTGGGCGAATTGAGCGCTGAGCTCTGCCACCTGCCCCGTCAGGTGTTCGTTGGCCGCCTGTAGGCGGGCTACGTCCCCAATTAGGGTCCCCACAACCCCCGCCACGGCAGAAGAGGAGTCCTTAAGGGCTCTCACAAAAGAGCCCTTAAGGTTGACGGACTTGGTGGCCACCTTGTTTATTATGGCCACCGCCGCGTCCGCTGTCTCCTGCAGAGAGACCGATGATTGGGGCTCTGAATCCCCATCCACCGGTCCCCTGATCTTAAGCAGGAGACCACTCATCTCCTCCTCTGCCTGGAGCTCGCCATCAGCCCTGGCCCTTTTGTAGGATTCCGCCTTCGAAAAGGCGGAACCCGACGAGGCCGTGGCGGGGGTTCGAGACCTCCCCCTCTGGCTACTCCCGATTTTGGGCGGCAGCATCTCCAGGGACGCGTCACTATCGACCTCCCTGGATAGGCCGCGTTTGCGGTTGTCACCAGTCTCGCAGTCCATTGCCAGGGAGGTTCCACTCGTACCATCCGACGAGTGGTTGGACCTGGAACGCTCCGACGTTCTTCGGCTGCGGCTCCCAGCAGTCGGATCGACTTCTGGGAGCCCCACCGAAATGGGCGTTCCAGAAGCAGCGTCCTCCTCGGTTGACGAGTGGCCGTCTGCCTTCCGAAACTGCCCTTTGGCGTTTCTCCTCTCTCTTTTCTCCCTCCTCTTCCCTTCTTTCTCAGATCCGTTGTGCTTGCCTTTAGTTGTCGTTGTTTCGGTTTCGTAATTCTTTTTATTTAAATTTATCAGCTCCATAATAAATCCCACGAGTCGGGGAGAACTAAAAGTCGACCCGGGCAGAGATCCCCAATACCCGGGCAAGCCTATTACTGTGGAGGTCGGCCGGTATCCACAGGTTTTTACGACTTAGCTGTCGGGTGTTATAGACTATCCTTGTCATGGGCCGGCCAATCAAGGCAAGCCCTCCGGCCATCAGGTTCTCAGCGTACCCTCTTGGAGCCACCAGTCAGGTCGTTGTTGAGCCCCTAATGGTTACGGAATGCGAGAGGGTGGCTAGCCCTCTCTCACAGACGGAGCTAACACTCACGTGCCAGCCCCTCTGTCCCACTCGCTCTCCATCACGCCCTCTGCTAAAGCAGAGGGCCGCTTGGAGCGCGGCATGACGATGGAGCGTCATGTCCTTCGCGGCAGTCTCAACAGACTCCGTCTGGTATCCCATTTGGTCTGGAGTCTCACCCTGGGCCAATCCGGCATGAGTAGCTCTACCCGGCACAGCCCCAGAGATCATTGACCCACGCAAGCCCCACCACGACGACAACGTAGGGATACATTGGGGGGACATTGGGGGGAACCTAACCTAACCTTTTTTTTTTTTTTTTTTTTTTTTTTTTACGTGTGGAAACCCCCTCGGGCCGTCACCCCGCCGGGGTTTGCGGCGGGGCGGTGTGTCGGAATCGAACCGACTAAAACCACACGGTGTGCCAACTCTGCGCCTGAGAAGGGAGGGGTCCGGGATCGCTGTTATTAACGCAAACCGGACCCCTCCCAGCGCCTGCCCGCACTGAAGCGGGCACCCTCTGGTTAAAACTCTCAAATTAGGCGACGCACGGCACACGCGTACGTCGCCCCTTCGCGGCTGGCCTTTAAAGCGGATGGAGGGGAAAACCCGTCCCCACCATCCGCGGCCACACTCAGGGCGGCATGAGGCGCAGATGGGCGCGCCTCCGCCGCCCGGTTCGCCGGCGGCGGATCGGGTCCGAGTGGAAATCATCCTCCCGGGCCTTCTCCGCCGCCTCCTTCTGCGAAATTACGTCTTCGCAGAAGGATGCGACCGCGGTAAAACTGCTGTCGCTACCGGCCATGGAGCGTATGATGGCCGGTAGCGACAGATCTCCTCCGATGACTGCAGTGAGGGCCCGGCGTTGCTCCGCCCAAGCGGGGCAGAACTCCAGCGTATGCTGGGCCGAGTCCTCACTGCAGTCGCAGTGGTGGCAGGCGGGACTCAATTCCCTCCTAGCGACCGAGTGCAGGTACTTTCCGAAGCAACCATGCCCGGAAAGCACCTGCGTCAGCCGGAAGGAAAGGGTCCCGTGCTGCCGCCCTGCCCACTCGAGGATGACCGGCTGGAGCGCCTCCACGGTGGCAAAGCCAGCGCGTGGAGCCTCCAGCCGGAAAGACCAACGAGCCATCGTGGCTCGGCGAGCGGCTTCACGCCAATCGCGTACCTCTTCGGGCGGAGCACGATACCCGTACTCCGCCCGATATTCAGCCGCTCGCCGATAAACTTCGGCGAGCACTTCCGCCTCCAAATCCCACGGGGGTGTTCCGGCCAAGGCGCACGCCGCCTCCGTCGACACGGTGCGGTATCCGCGTATGGCTCTGACCGCCAATACCCTCTGAGGCCGCCAAAGGCGTGCCTTATTCTGGGCGGTCAGAGCCGGGACCCACACCGGTGACCCATATAGGGCCATCGACCGGACCACCCCCGTGAAGAGGTTCCTTGTTGCGACGCTGGCTCCACCCAAGTTGGGCAAAAGACGCCCAAGGGCGGAGGCAGCGTCGACCAGCTTTGGGGAAAGCTGTCGGAAGTGCTCGTCGAAGAGCCACCTACCGTCGAGGATCAGGCCCAGATACTTCATCTGGGCCCGAACCGGTACGAGGACCGAGTTGACTTCGATGGAGGCGCCGGGGGGTGGACCACGACGGGGCCCATGAAATAACAGGGCCTCCGTCTTGTCAAGGGCCACCCGTAAGCCCAGCGCCTCTATGCGCCCAACCACCAGAGATACACCCCTGGTGGCCAGGCGCGCCGCCTCTTGGAAATTGGCCCCCCGGGCTGTGACAAGCGTGTCATCGGCGTAACAAATTACGCCCAGCCCGGGAGGCAGACGACTCCGCAGGACCCAGTCGTACCCCACGTTCCACAGGAGTGGTCCGAGGACAGACCCCTGTGGAACGCCGCACGACATGGGTCGCCGTCTAAGGACGCCATCTCGATCCTCGTACACGACGGTACGCTCCTCCAAATAGTCTGCCACTAGCCGCCTCAGGTACTCTGGCACCCCATGAAACTGGAGTGCTTCCCTGATGCAGCTGAATGGCAGACTATTAAAGGCGTTGGCGATGTCCAGGGACACCGCCAACACCACGCCGCCACAGCTCACTGCCTCTTCGGTCACGGCCCTAAGGCGCACCACGGCATCGACCGTCGAACGCCCCTCTCGGAACCCGAATTGGGCGTCCGACAGGTCGGGCCCCACCTCGCTTAGGTGCCGGACGATGCGGGCAGAGATTATTCTCTCGAATAATTTGCCCGCCTCGTCCAGCAACACGATGGGCCTATAGGCCGTGACCGAATCGGCAGGCCGTCCCGGCTTCTGCAATAGGACCAGCTTCCCGCATTTCCAGCACTCAGGGAAGCGTCCGGACGCCAGGCTGGCGTCCAAAACCTCCCTGAGGCGGTCCGACATATGGTCGAGGGCTCGGGCCATCACTCGGGGGGGTACCCCGTCCGGCCCGGGGGCGGTGTTCTTGGAACGAATCCTTAGAACAGCCGCCCCAACCTCCGATTCCCTAACGGGCGGCACCTCACTCCCTCCGTCCCCGTCGCCTCTGACCGGATAGGCCATCGACGGGGGCGTGTGCTCCGCCCGCTGCGGGAAAAGGCCCTCGACCACTTGCTGCAGGAAGCTGGGCTGGAGAGTCTCGGTAAGGGGGGGGCCCACCGCGCGGAGCTTCTGACGCACCGCACGATATGGGCGACCCCAGGGGTCACGGTCGAGTCTCTCCAGCATCTCCTTTCTACTCTCCTCTTTGGCGCGGCAAATGGCCAGCTTCAGAGTTTTCCGCGCTTCGCGGTATTCCTCATGAAGCCGGCCCTCCTCCCCGTCTACGCGGTGGCGTCGCCGCCGGCATCGGGTGTAGGACCTCCGGGCACGAGTGCAGGCCGCACGGAGGTCCGCCAACTCCTGGGACCACCAGTAGACCCCGTTCCGTGGAGGCCGACAACCCCGAACGCGGGGCATGGCCGCATCGCAGATCTGCGTTATCGCAGTGCGAAAGCGGCCAGCCCCCATGTCGACCTCCTCGGCCGGGGCCCGCGGAGACAGCCATGACTGAACGATGGCCGCCTCCTCTAGCAGGTCCCTATCGAGCTTGGCGACTGCCCACCGCGGAAAGCGGGAGGAATGCCGCGCCACGTGACCCCTACTGGGGCCCTGGGACCGGGAGAGCTCAAATCGGATATACAGGTGATCCGAGAGCGTCTCAACCTCATCCAGGACACACCAGTTCCTTACTCGTGCGGCAACAGCAGGGGTAGCGAACGAAAGGTCCACTATCGACCCCCCCTGCTGTCGCACGCACGTGTTGGTGGCGCCTCTGTTCAGCAAACAGAGGCCCACCGAAGCCGCCCACTCCACAACGGCATCGCCCCTGGCGTCCGTCGCCGGGGAACCCCACGCAATGGACTTTGCGTTGAAGTCCCCCAGCACGAGGACGTGCCCAGACGCTAGTCGCCGCATCGAGGTCTCCAAGTTGTTAAGGAAGACCTCGAAGTCGCTCAAACTCCGGTTGGGGGAGAAATACACACCGTAAACGGTGATTCCCCCCCACTCGGCAGCCACATATCCAGAGCCCTTGTCTCTTAACGACAAGGGCGGGAAACGGGCCGCCGAGGAGCCGACGACTGCCACGGAGCCGTCCCGGTCACCCATCCAGTTTCGACGGGGAGGGACGTAGTAGGGCTCCGCGACTACGGCAACACCTATCGACCACTGCGCCATGGTTTGCAGGAAGAGATCCTGCGCCGCGGCGCAGTGGTTGAGGTTCGTCTGGACAAGGAGGTTGGAGATTCGATCCATTACTGGATCGTTTCTCCAACCCCCTCCATGGGCGACGGCGTTGTCGCACGATTCACGTCGGAGGCAGCCAGGGTCGTCTGGCTAGCTTCCGACGCTTGCTGAGAAGCACGGGGAGGCTTGCAGCCCCCCTGCCCCATCTGGTGATTGGCGGGCTTCTTGCCCGCCGCACACACGGGGCAGTGAGGGGCCGCAGAGCACTCTGCCGCCTTGTGCCCCGGTCGACCGCAGCGGAAACATAGTCCGCTGCAGTCGAAGCAGCTGGCGCACTTAGAGCGCGTGTGTCCCGCGGCAAGGCACTTAAAGCACCTCATCGGCCTCGGGGCCAGGACTGTGATCCTGGCACTCACGAAGCCGACGAGGAGCCTGCCGGCATCAGCCAAAATTTTGGCCGACGCTACGGGACAACTCACCCAAACGGCGCCAAGCCCTCCTGGACCGGGGCGGATGGTGCCGACCCTGACGTTATCCGCGCTACAGCTCGTCTTCATCTGTATTGCAGCGCGGACATCATCGACCGTCACGGAATCGTCCAGGCCCGAAATGCGCAGTTCCGCGCACTTTGTGGGCCTGGCGATCCTGACACCATCCATGGTGGCAAACACTTCCCGCAACTTCTCAGCAGCGGTGTCCGCCGTCTTTGCGCCATCAGCCCCAGGGAACTCGAGAATTCGAGCTCCCGTTTGGGCGCGGCGCAAACGGACACCGGCCGTTCCAAATTCACCGGCGAGGCTGTCCCGGGCCTTCTTAAAGAAGGCCGCGTAGGACAGCCCGCCGGCAGCCGCCTCCGGTGACAAGGTCACCACTACAGCCGCGGTCTTTGGCGGCTGCAGTTTCCGCGGCTTCTTTTGGGTGGCCCTTGCCACCGATGGCGACTGCGGGACAGAGGCCACCTTGCGGGCAGCCTTTCTGGCCCGCTTTCGGGCCTTCTTGGACCCCCCGACCACCTGCCAACCCTCATTGGAGGGGGCAGACGTGGAGGGTCCAGGCAGAGGCACAGTCGTTGGAGTGGGGAGCGGAGTAAGCTCCGCTCCAGCCCTTACCGCTGCTTTCGGCCTTGGCCTCGGCGCAGCCGCCTTGGCCGGAGCCTTGGCCACCTGACGAGCCCCTCGGGTAGCTGCAGGTGCCGGTGGTGCCGTCGCCGACGCGTACGACACGCGACCCCCCACCACAGGGAGAGGGGTCGTCGCCGACGACGTGGCCACCCTTTTCGGCGCTGCAAGCGGCGGCCGCATGACAGGGGCCGCAGGCAGCCTCGCCTCTAGGCCGGCCGTGCGGCCCTCAATCATCCGCCAGCATGCATCCAGGATAACCGCTAGTTGGGCGTCGGTTATCCCGGTGCCAGCAGGTGACGGCCGCGGTGCAGACGGGGCCCGCTTGGACGCAGACGCGGCCCGCTGGGATGTTGACGGGACCGGGGCCTCTCGCTCCGCCCGGAACTGGGCGAACTGAGCGCTGAGCTCAGCCACCTGCCCCGTCAAGCGTTCATTGGCCGCCTGTAGGCGGGCCACGTCCCCAACCAGGGTCCCCACAACCCCCGCCACGGCAGAAGAGGAGTCCTTCAGGGCCCTCACGAAAGAGCCCTTCAGGTTCACGGACTTGGTGGCCACCTTGTTGATTATGGCCACCGCCGCGTCCGCTGTCTCCTGCAGAGAGACCGATGATTGGGGCTCTGAATCCCCTTCCACCGGTCCCCTAATCTTAAGCAGGAGACCACACATCTCCTCTTCTGCCTGGAGCTCGCCATCAGCCCTGGCTCGCTTATACGACTCCGCCTTAGAGAAGACGGAGCCTGACGAGCCTGGGGTACGGGACCTCCCCCTCTGACTGCTGCCAATTTTGGGCGGCAGCATCTCTAGCGACGTGTCGCTCCCGCCGTCAACGTCCCCGGATAACCCGCGTTTGCGGGTGTCCATGGACTCAGTTTCCATCGGCTCCAGCGCGTCCACAATCGCACTGGAGCTACCACTCGCATCAGAAGTGGCGGACTTGGAGCGCACGCGCTCCGATCTTCGGCTCCCAGTAGTCATAACAACTTCTGGGAGCCCCATCGAAATGGGCGTTCCAGACCCAACATCTTCCTCGGTAGACGAGCAGTCGTCTACCTTCCTGAACTGCCCCTTGGCGTTCCTTCGTTCCTTCCGTTTCTGATCCTTCTTCTCCTTCTTCTCATTTCCAGTGTGCATGCCAATTGTCGTTGTTGTTTTTGTTTCCAATCCAGTTACGTTTTTTAAAGATTTATCAATTTCCATAATAGACCCACGAGTAGGGGAGAACTAAAAGTCGACCCGGGCAGAGATCCCCAATACCCGGGCAAGCCTATGTACTGTGGAGGTCGGCCGGTATCCACAGGTTTTTTACGACTTAACTGTCGGGTGTTATAGACTATCCTTGTCATGGGCCGGCCAATCAAGGCAAGCCCTCCGGCCATCAGGTTCTCAGCGTACCCTCTTGGAGCCACCAGTCAGGTCGTTGTTGAGCCCCTAATGGTTACGGAATGCGAGAGGGTGGCTAGCCCTCTCTCACAGACGGGACTAACACTCAAGTGCCAGCCCCTCTGATCTACTCGCACTCCAACACGCCTTCTGCTAAAGCAGAGGGACGTTTGGAGTGCCGCGCGACGACTGAGCGTCACGCCCTTCGCGGCAGTCTGCAGCCAGACTCCGTCTTCGATCCCATTTAGTCTGGAGTCTCACCCTGGGCCAATCCGGCATGAGTAGCTCTACCCGGCACAGCCCCAGAGATCATTGACCCACGCAAGCCCCACCACGACGACAACGTAGGGATACATTGGGGGGACATTGGGGGGAACCTAACCTAACCTAACCTAACCTTGGCCGTGTGGAGCCGGCATAGAATAGCTCCACCCCATCTCCTCCCGTGGGTGTCGTAAGAGGCGACTAAGGGATAGTAGCTGGGCCGCCGTCGCCTCTCTTGCTGGGTGTGGCGAGGCTGAGGTGATGGCGGACAAGAGAGAGGCTTGCGGGGCCGGATCGACCATGCCTGGCTCGGTCTCCTGCCGGAACAACAGGATCGACCTTGCCTCGCTCGCTCTCCCGCCCTGCGGGCCCCCCGGCGGGGGGCCGTCGGCGGACAACGAACGCCCGCGGCCCCGATCGTGAGTGGCCACAGGCGGCGGGTCGGGGGACCTGCTGTCCTTGGCGGAGCGGCAGTGTGCCCCCCCATGTTGGTATGGGGGGCGCACGATGGAGTGGGGGGCTGGAGCGATCTGGCCCCCCCTCGAGGGGTCGTAGGCGACAGGGAGTCGCCCGCGGCCCCGACTGAGAGTTGCCACGGGCGGTGGGTGGGGGACCCGCCGTCCCCGGCCACGTGGCGGAATGCGCCTGTCTGTTGTTCCGGGGGCGCAGACCAACTCGAAAGTGAGGGGGGCCCTAAGATCGGCCCCCCGAGGCGAGCCTGCAAGGGCGCTCCTAGCCGAGTCGCGGTGAGCTCTCAAAATTGAGTATCCCGCGGCTCGGCAATGGATGAAGAGGAACACGTGAGGTTTAGTGGGTAGTCTGGCCGCCTCTCCTGGGGGTCAGGAGTCCCACACGAAGCGGACCCATCGTCCCCGCGGTGGGCGAGCGAAGTGCTTAAACGCAGTCCTCACGTTAAAAAAAAAAAAAAAAAAAAAAACCTAACCTAACCTAACCTAACACTTCACTCGAGGAGGAGACGCTGTCCCTCATGTCGGAGTGTGTGGCGTCGGGGAGATTCCCGCGACGATGGAAGACCGGACGGCTCGTGCTGATCAGGAAGCACGGGCGCCCAGCCGAGGCACCGTCGGCCTACCGCCCCATCGTACTGCTCGACGAGACGTGCAAAATGTTTGAGCGAGTGCTCGCTGCGCGTCTCGTCAAGCACCTGGAGGGGGCGGGGCCCGATCTCAGCGACGGTCAGTTCGGCTTTCGTCGCGGGAAGTCGACTCTTGACGCCGTTTCCCGACTGCGGGGCAGCGTCGATGAGGCGATCGCCGGGGGCGGGGTGTTGTTGGCCGTGTCGCTCGACATCGCCAACGCCTTCAACACCCTCCCCTGGCAGACAATCGCCGAGGCCCTGAGGTACCACAACGTACCGTGGTACCTCAGGCGAATCCTTGCGGACTACTTCGTGGACCGGGTCATCACGTACTCGGGCCGAGACGGAGTGGTCCGCAAGGCTATGAGGTGTGGTGTTCCACAGGGGTCGGTACTTGGGCCGCTCCTGTGGAACATCGGGTACGACTGGGTCCTGCGCGGTGCTACTCTTCGGGGAGTCGGCGTACTTTGTTACGCCGACGATACCCTAGTGACCGCGCGGGGCCCCACGTTCCGCGACGCCGCCGTCCTAGCGACGGCAGGCGTCGCTCAAGTGGTGCGCCGAATCAGTGCGCTGGGCCTCCATGTCGCCCTCGAGAAGTCCGAGGCCCTCTTCTTCCATGGGCCTCGGCAGACGCCGCCTCGAGACACCACGATCGTGGTGGGGGGCACCTCCATCGCCGTCGGCCGCAGCCTCAAGTATCTGGGGCTGGTTCTCGACGGTCGGTGGGGGTTTGCGGAACATTTCCGGCAGCTGGCGCCGAAGGTGCTAGCGTTTGCCGGAATGCTCTCGCAGCTGCTCCCCAACGTAGGAGGACCGGGGTCTGCCTGCCGCCGTCTCTACGACGGTGTGGTGCGCTCTAAGGCGCTCTACGGAGCGCCTATCTGGGCGGAGGCACTCTGCCCGGCTAACGTTGCCCTGCTGCGTCGTCCGCAGCGGGCCATCGCGCAGAGGGCCGCACGGGCGTACCGCACCGTCTCCTACGAGACGGCGTGCGTCCTGGCGGGCAGTATCCCCTGGGATCTCGAGGCCGGCGTCCTCAAAAGGGTGTACGAGGAGGGCGCCCTGATTCGGCGAGCTGGTGGATGCCCGCCTCCGGAGGAGATCGAGCGCTGGAGGCAGGAGGCTCGCGACGATCTCTTCCGGACGTGGGCTGCCAGAATGGAAGGGAGTCCGACGGCGTTCGTTAGGGCCGCTCGGCCCGTCCTGCGACAGTTTGTGGAGGGGGGTCATGGGGCTCCCACGTATCACCTCACCCAGCTTCTCACGGGTCACGGCTGCTTCAACAAGTACCTGTGGGAAGTTGTGGGGGTAGAATCGGAGCCCCGGTGCCGCAACTGCACCAGCGGCGACCCCGACACGGCCCATCACACCCGGGCCGTGTGCGAAGCATGGGACGGGCAAAGAGCGGCCCTGACGAGCGTCATCGGCGCTGATCTCTCGCTGCCGGCCATCGTGGAAGCCATGGCCGGCAGCGACCGGTGCTGGGCCGCCATCGCCTCGTTTGCCAGCGAGGTGATGACGGCCAAGAGAGAGGCCCTGCGGGAGCGGGAGCGAGCTGGGCTCACTCTCCCGCCCCGCAGGCCCCCAGCGAGGGGTCGCCGGCGTCAAGTGTTCGCCCGCGGCCCCGACTGAGAGTTGCCATGGGCGGTGGGTCGGGGGACCTGCCGCCCCCAGCCACGTGGCGGATGCGCCCTTGTTGTTCCGGGGGCGCATACCAACTCTAAGGTGAGGGGGGCCCCAACGATCTGGCCCCCCGAGGCGAGCCTGCAAGGGCGCTCCTAGCCGAGTCGCGGTGAGCTCTCAAAATTGAGTATCTCGCGGCTCGGCACTAGGCGAAGAGGAACACGTGGGGTTTAGTGGGTAGTCTGGCCCCCTCTCCGGAGGCCAGGAGTCCCACACGAAGCGGACCCATCGCCCCCGCGGTGGGCGAGCGAAGTGCGTAAATGCAGTCCCCACGTTAAAAAAAAAAAAAAAACCTAACCTAACACTTGGCCCGTGCCAAGTGGGATTACTTGGCAAGAGAGACCACGGCTTACCTATGACACACCCACACACAGAAACACACTACACAAAGACATACATAAACAAACACAGATATAAAGAATATATTTTAAAAATATAGGAAGATATCTAAACATGCACACAAACAATAAACACTAGATTACATTATTTAACATACAAACATGGACTGAAACAGTTTACAAACAGGAAGGTAACAACGGTATATATTATTACATATATATTTTTTGTTAAAGAATGGTATAAAGGAAAGAGTGAACTGTGGAGGGAAACACACATGTACATAACACAAAAACATGCACACTAAAACAAACATACAATACACAAATACGTGTCGTGGAGGCCTGGTCTTCCTGGATAAACTGGGGGCGATGTGTGGAGCGTCGGATCGACAAAACATAGCGTCCCACAGCAACATATGATGATAGGATAAAAACAATAGGCGTTTAACTAAATACAAAATAATCAGCTAAGACAAAAGTGACAGGCTGCAAATAGTAAAATATTAGTATGAGAAATATAAGTATGTATTGTGACGTAAAAAATGAATATACAGGGTCTGTCGTAAATAATGGATAAGTCGTAAACTGGAGTTGGTCCGGCTATGAGACTATTAGAAAATCGTATCTTTTTGCCAGGGTTTCTAACCGTATGGAAATGGCGTAGACTTTTATGTTTTTTTATAAATTTCGCTACTCTTTGCATTCATTCCGTTGCCATTTCGTTAAATTTAGGTATTTCTGTGTCATTTTTTTTGTATTATAGTCTTGAAGATGTGTATTATTTAGTTTTAGTACTGTTTTAGGCGTTTTTAACGTTGGTCATTTTCAAAATTGTCATTTTAAGATTTTTTATGTTTTTGTTTTACTTAGGGTCAACTTTTGATCATTTACTGTGTAAAAAAAAAGTACGGCGCTATAGCTGCCCATGATCTTAATAAATTATCTAGTATGTGTAGATTCTAAAAAGGTATAACAATGCATACTTCACAAGTAATATTAAGCTACATGAGCGAGATCAATATCAAGGTGAGAAAATATTTTTTTCATGTAATGTTGTAAATGGTTATAAAACTTCGTCAGAATGATTTATTTCTGCCAAGATTCTTTACACAAACACTATGGGGCCACTATTAAGGATATTCAAAGAAAACTAGGTAGTTTTTTGTCAAAAAAATTTCATGCCTCCTCATTTCATAAAGGTGTTTAATTTTAAAATTGATGTGCTCTAATAGTTACATGCGACAAACATGTTACAAGTTTATTCGTAAAAAGGATCATCAGGTAAAAAAATGAACAAAGACAGCAATACAAAGGGTCTCCCCGCGTGAAAAGGACATTGTTACTAGGCACACTGCATGATGCACCGTCCCTTTCACACTCACGATGTGTGAAAAGGTTAGCATGCGTTTAGCTAGGGCGCACTCCTGATACATCTCTCAGTGTGATTTTGACCATCGCATGTGCTCTCGTTTTCATTACTGTCGTCAATTTGTTACTGCTTTCTAATATCGGACTTAGATTTTCTTTGTGATTTGGACTTGTTAACCTGGTGATATTGACAACTCAGCTCTCATTTATGGGCATCGTGTTGTGCTATCGATTGCACGTGTTATTTTGGAAAATTTTGTATATCATGCCTCAACAATACACGCCGGCCGAATACGTAAACATGCATTACATTTATGGTTTATGTGATGGCAACGCCAATAGAGCTGCTAGAGTTTATCGGGAAAAATATCCAAATGCCCGGCATCCTGACTATCGTGTCTTCATAAGAGTGCACAACACATTTTTGGAAGGACGATTGCCTGGGACCGGCGTAGGCGGGGCGAGTGAAGGACGACCACAACGCCACAGTGCAGCCGAAGTACTGGAAATAGTTGCAGAAGACCCTGGTACGTCCATAAGTGTAATTTCAAGGCGCACCGGTATACCTCAAAAATCTGTACACAGGATTTTAAAAAGGCATGAATTATATCCCTATCATTATCAAAGGGTCCAAACATTAATGCCAAGGGACGCTGCTGCGAGAATAACATTTTGTCGCATAATGCTGCGAAAGATGAGGGAAGACCAAAGTTTTTTTAATAAAATTTTATGGAGTGACGAGTCAACGTGTCGAAAAGATGGTTTTTTGAATCTTCACAACATACACAGCTGGCAACTCGAAAACCCAAGACTTATCCGAGAAGACCGATCGCAATATCAATTTAAAATTAATTTATGGACTGGCATTATTAATGGCAAAATCATTGGTCCATTCGAATTGCCGGCAATATTAAATGCGGATATGTATTTGAATTTTTTAGCAAATACTTTACCTAGTTTACTGCAAGACGTCCCACAAGAGATAAGAAATGAGATGTGGCTACAAAATGATGGGTGTCCAGCACATTACGCTGTTCGTGTCAGGGAACATTTAAATAATACTTATCCAGATAGATGGATAGGGCGATTGGGGCCAATTTTATGGCCTCCACGTTCGCCAGACCTGAACCCCTTGGACTTCTTTTACTGGGGCTGTATAAAAGAAAAAGTATACAGTGAAACAATAAGTTCTGTAGAAGAGTTGCGTGCGCGCATTCAAGTAGCAGCGAGAAAAATTGAAGAAGCCGGTTATGTGCGCCGGATTAAGCGATCGTTTATTAGGCGATGTAGAGCGTGCATAGCTGCCGGCGGAGGACACTTCGAACATTTAGTTTAAGTTGTTGAATAAATATTTTTACGTACTAAAACAACCTAGTTTTCTTTTGAATATCCTTAATAGTGACCCCATAGTGTTTGTGTAAAGAATCTTGGCAGAAATAAATCATTATGACGAAGTTTTATAACCATTTACAACATTACATGAAAAAAATATTTTCTCACCTTGATATTGATCTCGCTCATGTAGCTTAATATTACTTGTGAAGTATGCATTGTTATACCTTTTTAGAATCTACACATACTAGATAATTTATTAAGATCATGGGCAGCTATAGCGCCGTACTTTTTTTTTACACAGTAAATGATCAAAAGTTGACCCTAAGTAAAACAAAAACATAAAAAATCTTAAAATGACAATTTTGAAAATGACCAACGTTAAAAACGCCTAAAACAGTACTAAAACTAAATAATACACATCTTCAAGACTATAATACAAAAAAAATGACACAGAAATACCTAAATTTAACGAAATGGCAACGGAATGAATGCAAAGAGTAGCGAAATTTATAAAAAAACATAAAAGTCTACGCCATTTCCATACGGTTAGAAACCCTGGCAAAAAGATACGATTTTCTAATAGTCTCATAGCCGGACCAACTCCAGTTTACGACTTATCCATTATTTACGACAGACCCTGTATATAGATGACATGAAAAATTATGTGAGTAAATAGAATATAAATATATAAAACACAACAGATGGACAAATGTGGATCTGTAGAAACTGTGTGTACGCTGCAGACACACATTTGAACATATTAAACACAGAGGTTAAGCAACATTGGGTGAGGTCGGAGCATGGATGGGTGACCACCCGGAAATTATTTTTGTTAAAATTTTTTGAAAAATATTGTTATAAAGGATTGAATTAAATATAAATTGTGAATTGTAAATATAAAAACTGGAAGTATATATAAGTAAATTTATATTATAAAAGTTAAAATTGTATGAATGACAAATTAGCGACTACCGAGGTGAAGCAACATTGGGTGAGGTCGGAGCTTGGATGGGTGACCGCCCGAAAATTATTTTTGTTAAAAAATTATTTTCTTTTTTCTTTTAGAATGTATATTATAAGGATAAAAATAAATAAAATAGGGAATGTAAATATAAAAATTAGAAGTATATATAAATAAATATATATTGTAAAAATTTAAATATGTAAATGGTAAATTAAATAATAGGAATAATAAATGTATGAGAAATGTACTGGAGGACATATGAGTGAAATAAAATAATGTTGTAAATAAATAAATAGTAATATAGACAAATATGTGTACATGTAAAATATGTATGGAAGGGAAATCTATTGAGGTTACCATATGTTATTGTTGTTGCTATCACGGGTATCGCTATTGTTGCTTATCCTCATCACCACTATTGTCATCTTTCATCATCATCACCACTATGGTCGTCTCTCATCATCATCACCACTCATCATCATCACCATTTCATCATCATCACCATTTTCATCATCATCACCATTTTCATCATCATCACCATTTTCATCATCATCACCATTTTCATCATTATCACCATTTTCATCATCATCACCATTTTCATCATCATCACCATTTTCATCATCATCACCATTTTCATCATCATCACCATTTTCATCAATTTCATCATTTTCACCATTTTCACCATATTCATCACTTCATCAATTTTCACCATCATCTACTAGAAATTATGTAAAATCGAATTAAAATATAATAAATGTATGGAAAATACGGGAAGTAAATAGACACAAAAATAAAATGTATAACAAATAAGATGAGCACAAATAGACAGATGTAACAGATGGGCAAATGTATGTGTTCGACAACTGAATTTTGCCGAACACATATATCTGCACATGTTTAATTATTATATATACATATATATCAAATTATATCGACACCACTACACACAGCACTATATACACAAAAAAGATATACAAGGTCCTGACAATCTAAACAGTCGGGGAAAAGAGAATAGGCAGTAACGCCCTGCGATGGCGGGTGCCTGCCAAAAAAAAAAAAAAAAAAAAACCTAACACTTGGTAGGCCTGGCGATCTTTACACCATCCGTGGCGTCAAAAATTCCCCGCAACTTCTCAGCGAACGAGTCCGCCGTCTTCGCCCCTTCTGCCCCAGGGAACTCCAACACCCGAGCTCCCGTCTGGGCGAGGCGCAGTCTTGCCCCTGCCATCCCAACATCACCGGCGAGGCTGTCCCGGGCCTTTTTAAAGAAGGCCGCGTAGGACAGCCCGCCGGCAGCCGCCTCCGGCGACAAGGTCACCACAACAGCCGCGGTCTTAGGCGGCTGCAGTTTCCGCGGCTTTTTCTTGGTGTGACCTGCCACCGATGGCGACCGCGGGACAGAGGCCGCCTTGCGGGCAGCCTTTCTGGCCCGCTTTCGGGCCTTCTTCGACCCCCCGACTATCTGCCAACCCTCATTGGAGGGGGCAGATGTAGAGGGGCCAGGCAGAGGTGTTGGAGTGGGGGGCAGAGGCGTGGCTGCTTTTGCTGCCGCCCTCGGCCCCGGCCTTGGCGCAGGCGTCTTGGCCGGAGCCGGAGCCCTGGCCGCCGGCCCTCGGGCGGCCGCAGGAGCCGCCGCCGCTGCCGTCGCCGAGGCGTAGGTTACGCGACCCCCCACCACAGGAAGAGGGGTCGTCGCCGACGACGTGGCCCTCCGCTTTGGCGCCGCAAGCGGCGGCCGCATGATAGGGGCCGCAGGCAGCCTCGCCTCCAGGCCGGCCGTACGACCCTCTATCATACGCCAGCATGCGTCCAGGATAACCGACAGCTGGGCGTCAGTTATCCCGGTGCCGGCAGGGGACGGCTGCGACACAGACGGGGCCCGCTTGGATGTAGACGGGGCTCGCTGGGATGTAGACGGGGCCGAGCCCTCTCGCTCCGCCCGAAATTGGGCGAATTGAGCACTGAGCTCGGCCACCTGCCCCGTCAAATGGTCGTTGGCCGTCTGGAGGCGGGCCACGTCCCCGGCTAGGGTCTCCACGACCCCCGCAATGGCAGAGGAGGAGTCCTTCAGGGCTCTCACGAAGGAGCCCTTCAGGTTCACGGATTTTGTGGCCACCTTGTGGATGATGGCCACCGCCGCCTGTGCCCTCTCCTGCAGAGAGGCCGTTGATTGGGGCTCTAAAACCCCATCCGCCGGCCCCCTGATGATATGCAGGAGACCAGACATCTCCTCCTCTGCCTGCAGCTCCCCATCAGCTCTGGCCCTCTTGTAGGATTCCGCCTTGCTAAAGGCGGAACCCGACGGGGCCGAGCCTGGGGCGCGGGACCTTCCCCTCTGACTGCTGCCAATTTTGGGCGGCAGCATCTCTAGCGAGGTGTCGCTCCCGCCATCAACGTCCCCGGATAACCCGCGTTTGCGGGTGTCCATGGACTCCGTTTCCATCGGCTCCAGCGCGTCCACAATCGCACTGGAGCTACCACTCGCATCAGAAGTCGCGGACTTGGAGCGCGTACGCTCCGATGTTCTTCGGCTCCCAGAAGTCAATCTGACTTCTGGGAGCCCCGCCGGTATATGTGTTCCGGATGCTACCTCCTCCTCGGTAGACGATTGATCGTACGCCCTTCGGAACTGCCCCTTGGCATTCCGTCTCTCCCACCTTTTCCTCTCCGTTTCAGTTCCTTTAGGCTTGCCAGTGTTCGTTGTTGTGTTATCGATCGTTTTGCTTTTTAAATTTGTAACAGTACTCATAATAGTCCCACGAAATGGGGAGAACTAAAAGTCCACCCGGGCAGAGATCCCCAATACCCGGGTAAGCCTATGTACTGTGGAGGTCGGCTGGTATCCACAGGTTTTTTACGACTTAGCTGTCGGGTGTTATAGACTATCCTTGTCATGGGCCGGCCAATCAAGGCAAGCCCTCCGGCCATCAGGTTCTCAGCGTACCCTCTTGGAGCCACCAGTCAGGTCGTTGTTGAGCCCCTAATGGTTACGGAATGCGAGAGGGTGGCTAGCCCTCTCTCACAGACGGGACTAACACTCAAGTGCCAGCCCCTCTGATCTACTCGCACTCCAACACGCCTTCTGCTAAAGCAGAGGGACGTTTGGAGTGCCGCGCGACGACTGGGCGTCACGCCCTTCGCGGCAGTCTGCAGCCAGACTCCGTCTGGTATCCCATTTGGTCTGGAGTCTCACCCTGGGCCAATCCGGCATGAGTAGCTCTACCCGGCACAGCCCCAGAGATCATTGACCCACGCAAGCCCCTCCACGACGACAACGTAGGGATACATTGGGGGGACATTGGGGGGAACCTTTTTTTTTTTTTTTTTACGTGTGGAAACCCCCTCGGGCCGTCACCCCGCCGGGGTTTGCGGCGGGGCGGTGTGTCGGAATCGAACCGACTAAAACCACACGGTGTGCCAACTCTGCGCCTGAGAAGGGAGGGGTCCGGGATCGCTGTTATTAACGCAAACCGGACCCCTCCCAGCGCCTGCCCGCACAGAAGCGGGCACCTTCTTCTTATAAACTCTCAAATTAGGCGACGCACGGCACACGCGTACGTCGCCCCTTCGCGGCTGGCCATTAGAGCGGATGGAGGGGAAAACCCGTCCCCACCATCCGCGGCCACACTCAGGGCGGCATGAGGCGCAGATGGGCGCGCCTCCGCCGCCCAGTTCGCCGGCGGCGGATCGGGTCCGAGTGGAGATCATCCTCCCGGGCCTTCTCCGCCGCCTCCTTCTGCGAAATTACGTCTTCGCAGAAGGATGCGACCGCGGTAAAACTGCTGTCGCCACCGGCCATGGAGCGTATGATGGCCGGTAGCGACAGATCCTCTCCGATGACTGCAGTGAGGGCCCGGCGCTGCTCCGCCCAAGCGGGGCAGAACTCCAGCGTATGCTGGGCCGAGTCCTCACTGCAGTCGCAGTGGTGGCAGGCGGGACTCAGTTCCCTCCTAGCGACCGAGTGCAGGTACTTCCCGAAGCAACCGTGCCCGGAAAGCACCTGCGTCAGTCGGAAGGAAAGAGTCCCGTGCTGCCGCCCTGCCCACTCGAGGATGACCGGCTGGAGCGCCTCCACGGTGGCAAAGCCAGCGCGTGGAGCCTCCAGCCGGGACGACCAACGAGCCATCGTGGCTCGGCGAGCGGCTTCACGCCATTCGCGTACCTCTTCGGGCGGAGCACGATACCCGTACTCCGCCCGATATTCAGCCGCTCGCCGATAAACTTCGGCGAGCACTTCCGCCTCCAAATCCCACGGGGGTGTTCCGGCCAAGGCGCACGCCGCCTCCGTCGACACGGTGCGGTATCCGCGTATGGCTCTGACCGCCAATACCCTCTGAGGCCGCCAGAGGCGTGCCTTATTCTGGGCGGTCAGAGCCGGGACCCACACCGGTGACCCGTAAAGGGCCATCGACCGGACTACCCCCGTGTAGAGGTGTCTTGTTTCGACGCTGGCTCCACCCAGATTGGGCAAGAGTCGCCCAAGGGCGGAGGCAGCGTCGACCAGCTTAGGAGCAAGCTGTCGGAAGTGCTCGTCGAAGAGCCACCTACCGTCGAGGATCAGGCCCAGATACCTCATCTGGGCCCGAACCGGTACGAGGACCGAGTTGACTACGATAGAGGCGCCGGGGGGTGGACCACGACGGGGCCCATGAAATAGCAGGGCCTCCGTCTTGTCAAGGGCCACCCGTAAGCCCAGCGCCTCGATGCGCCCAACCACCAGAGAGACACCCCTGGTGGCCAGGCACGCCGCCTCTTGGAAATTTGCCCCCCGGGCTGTGACTAGGGTGTCATCGGCGTAACAAATTACGCCCAGCCCGGGGGGTAGACGACTACGTAGGACCCAGTCGTACCCCACGTTCCACAGGAGTGGTCCGAGGACAGACCCCTGTGGAACGCCGCACGACATGGGTCGCCGTCTCAAGACGCCATCTCGATCCTCGTACACGACGGTACGCTCCTCCAAATAGTCTGCCACCAGCCGCCTCAGGTACTCTGGCACCCCATGATACAGGAGTGCTTCCCTGATGCAGCTGAATGGCAGACTATTAAAGGCGTTGGCGATGTCCAAGGACACCGCCAACACCACGCCGCCACAGCTCACTGCCTCTTCGGTCACGGCCCTAAGGCGCATCACGGCATCGACCGTCGAACGCCCCTCTCGGAACCCGAATTGGGCGTCCGACAGGTCGGGCCCCACCTCGCTGAGATGCCGGACGATGCGGGCAGAGAGAATCCTCTCGAACAATTTGCCCGCCTCGTCCAGCAACACGATGGGCCTATAGGCCGTGACCGAATCGGCCGGCCGTCCCGGCTTCGGCAACAGGACCAGCTTCCCGCATTTCCAGCACTCAGGGAAGCGTCCGGACGCCAGGCTGGCGTCCAAAACCTCCCTGAGGCGGTCCGACATATGGTCGAGGGCTCGGGCCATCACTCGGGGTGGTACCCCGTCCGGCCCGGGGGCGGTGTTCTTGGAACGAATTCTTAGAACAGCCGCCCCTACCTCCGATTCCCTAACGGGCGGCACCTCACTCCCTCCGTCCCCGTCGTCACTGGCCGGACCGGCCATCGACGGGGGCGTGTGCTCCGCCCGCTGCGGGAAAAGGCCCTTGTTAAAGTTTATATCTAATTAATCTACATCAAATACTGCTATCGACATCTGTTGTCACTAATGTGAAACTACCTACTACCTACATTAGTATTTGTATATTTTAACTGTGGCACTGAATAAAATATAGTTCTCTTTTGAATCTCAACGTGCTTGTTTTATTAGAGGTTATGCGCCCAGAATTACGTGTATTTTTTCTTTCTCGTTAAAAAACTTGCAAGTTAGTGCTGTATAAGTTTGTGTGGACTGAAAATACACTGTGCCGGTGAAAATGAGTTCGAATTACGTTGTGAGCGTGCCAAAGTTAAAAGGTCGCGAGAACTACCAGGAGTGGGCTTTCGCCGCGGAGAATTTTCTAATACTGGAAGGTACTTCGGACTGTATCAAAGTCACGAATCCAGATGAAGCCGCAGCCGATGCGAAAACCAAGGCAAAATTGATTCTAACAATTGACTCGTCGCTATATGTACATATCAAGGGTGTCGAAAATACGAAGAAACTATGGGAAAAATTAAAGCATTTATTCGATGATTCAGGATTTACTAGAAGGATCAGCTTGTTGAGAACTTTGACATCAATTCGTCTTGAAAATTGTACAAGTATGACGTCCTTTGTTACTCAGATCATAGAAACGAGCCAAAAATTGAGTGGATCGGGCTTTCATATTAATGATGAGTGGGTAGGATCATTGCTTTTAGCTGGATTATCTGAAAAATATTCGCCAATGATAATGGCGATTGAACATTCGGGCATCAATATAACGGCCGACGCCATTAAAACAAAATTGATGGACTTGGAGGAAGACAGTGGCGACGTTAGCGGAGCATTTGCGAGTTATCGAAAAAGGTATGGCGCCAATACCGGAAGAACTCAAACGTCAACGTCAATGTCAAAACAGAAAGTAATCAAATGTTACAAATGCAAACAAACGGGACACTATCGTAATCAATGTCCTAAGGAGGTAAAAGATTCATCAAATAACAAATTCAGTGAACGTAAACAAACAAATGCGTTCAGTGCCGTGTTCCTAAATGGTTGTTTTTCGAAGAATGATTGGTACATTGATTCAGGTGCTAGTGGCCATTTGACAGCGAATGAACATTGGATCACAAATGTGTCGAACAATCATACAGTCCAAGAAATTATTGTTGCGAATAAAGAAAAGGTGTCTGTGAAGTGCTCTGGTGATGTGAGATTAACAACATTGACAGATAACTGTGAGTATGATGTGGTTGTAGAAGGAGTATTATGTGTACCCAGTTTAACCACGAATCTCATCGACGTCCCCGGATAACCCGCGTTTGCGGGTGTCCATGGACTCCGTTTCCATCGGCTCCAGCGCGTCCACAATCGCACTGGAGCTACCACTCGCATCAGAAGTCGCGGACTTGGAGCGCGTACGCTCCGATGTTCTTCGGCTCCCAGAAGTCAATCTGACTTCTGGGAGCCCCGCCGGTATATGTGTTCCGGATGCTACCTCCTCCTCGGTAGACGATTGATCGTACGCCCTTCGGAACTGCCCCTTGGCATTCCGTCTCTCCCACCTTTTCCTCTCCGTTTCAGTTCCTTTAGGCTTGCCAGTGTTCGTTGTTGTGTTATCGATCGTTTTGCTTTTTAAATTTGTAACAGTACTCATAATAGTCCCACGAAATGGGGAGAACTAAAAGTCCACCCGGGCAGAGATCCCCAATACCCGGGTAAGCCTATGTACTGTGGAGGTCGGCTGGTATCCACAGGTTTTTTACGACTTAGCTGTCGGGTGTTATAGACTATCCTTGTCATGGGCCGGCCAATCAAGGCAAGCCCTCCGGCCATCAGGTTCTCAGCGTACCCTCTTGGAGCCACCAGTCAGGTCGTTGTTGAGCCCCTAATGGTTACGGAATGCGAGAGGGTGGCTAGCCCTCTCTCACAGACGGGACTAACACTCAAGTGCCAGCCCCTCTGATCTACTCGCACTCCAACACGCCTTCTGCTAAAGCAGAGGGACGTTTGGAGTGCCGCGCGACGACTGGGCGTCACGCCCTTCGCGGCAGTCTGCAGCCAGACTCCGTCTGGTATCCCATTTGGTCTGGAGTCTCACCCTGGGCCAATCCGGCATGAGTAGCTCTACCCGGCACAGCCCCAGAGATCATTGACCCACGCAAGCCCCTCCACGACGACAACGTAGGGATACATTGGGGGGACATTGGGGGGAACCTTTTTTTTTTTTTTTTTACGTGTGGAAACCCCCTCGGGCCGTCACCCCGCCGGGGTTTGCGGCGGGGCGGTGTGTCGGAATCGAACCGACTAAAACCACACGGTGTGCCAACTCTGCGCCTGAGAAGGGAGGGGTCCGGGATCGCTGTTATTAACGCAAACCGGACCCCTCCCAGCGCCTGCCCGCACAGAAGCGGGCACCTTCTTCTTATAAACTCTCAAATTAGGCGACGCACGGCACACGCGTACGTCGCCCCTTCGCGGCTGGCCATTAGAGCGGATGGAGGGGAAAACCCGTCCCCACCATCCGCGGCCACACTCAGGGCGGCATGAGGCGCAGATGGGCGCGCCTCCGCCGCCCAGTTCGCCGGCGGCGGATCGGGTCCGAGTGGAGATCATCCTCCCGGGCCTTCTCCGCCGCCTCCTTCTGCGAAATTACGTCTTCGCAGAAGGATGCGACCGCGGTAAAACTGCTGTCGCCACCGGCCATGGAGCGTATGATGGCCGGTAGCGACAGATCCTCTCCGATGACTGCAGTGAGGGCCCGGCGCTGCTCCGCCCAAGCGGGGCAGAACTCCAGCGTATGCTGGGCCGAGTCCTCACTGCAGTCGCAGTGGTGGCAGGCGGGACTCAGTTCCCTCCTAGCGACCGAGTGCAGGTACTTCCCGAAGCAACCGTGCCCGGAAAGCACCTGCGTCAGTCGGAAGGAAAGAGTCCCGTGCTGCCGCCCTGCCCACTCGAGGATGACCGGCTGGAGCGCCTCCACGGTGGCAAAGCCAGCGCGTGGAGCCTCCAGCCGGGACGACCAACGAGCCATCGTGGCTCGGCGAGCGGCTTCACGCCATTCGCGTACCTCTTCGGGCGGAGCACGATACCCGTACTCCGCCCGATATTCAGCCGCTCGCCGATAAACTTCGGCGAGCACTTCCGCCTCCAAATCCCACGGGGGTGTTCCGGCCAAGGCGCACGCCGCCTCCGTCGACACGGTGCGGTATCCGCGTATGGCTCTGACCGCCAATACCCTCTGAGGCCGCCAGAGGCGTGCCTTATTCTGGGCGGTCAGAGCCGGGACCCACACCGGTGACCCGTAAAGGGCCATCGACCGGACTACCCCCGTGTAGAGGTGTCTTGTTTCGACGCTGGCTCCACCCAGATTGGGCAAGAGTCGCCCAAGGGCGGAGGCAGCGTCGACCAGCTTAGGAGCAAGCTGTCGGAAGTGCTCGTCGAAGAGCCACCTACCGTCGAGGATCAGGCCCAGATACCTCATCTGGGCCCGAACCGGTACGAGGACCGAGTTGACTACGATAGAGGCGCCGGGGGGTGGACCACGACGGGGCCCATGAAATAGCAGGGCCTCCGTCTTGTCAAGGGCCACCCGTAAGCCCAGCGCCTCGATGCGCCCAACCACCAGAGAGACACCCCTGGTGGCCAGGCACGCCGCCTCTTGGAAATTTGCCCCCCCGGGCTGTGACTAGGGTGTCATCGGCGTAACAAATTACGCCCAGCCCGGGGGGTAGACGACTACGTAGGACCCAGTCGTACCCCACGTTCCACAGGAGTGGTCCGAGGACAGACCCCTGTGGAACGCCGCACGACATGGGTCGCCGTCTCAAGACGCCATCTCGATCCTCGTACACGACGGTACGCTCCTCCAAATAGTCTGCCACCAGCCGCCTCAGGTACTCTGGCACCCCATGATACAGGAGTGCTTCCCTGATGCAGCTGAATGGCAGACTATTAAAGGCGTTGGCGATGTCCAAGGACACCGCCAACACCACGCCGCCACAGCTCACTGCCTCTTCGGTCACGGCCCTAAGGCGCATCACGGCATCGACCGTCGAACGCCCCTCTCGGAACCCGAATTGGGCGTCCGACAGGTCGGGCCCCACCTCGCTGAGATGCCGGACGATGCGGGCAGAGAGAATCCTCTCGAACAATTTGCCCGCCTCGTCCAGCAACACGATGGGCCTATAGGCCGTGACCGAATCGGCCGGCCGTCCCGGCTTCGGCAACAGGACCAGCTTCCCGCATTTCCAGCACTCAGGGAAGCGTCCGGACGCCAGGCTGGCGTCCAAAACCTCCCTGAGGCGGTCCGACATATGGTCGAGGGCTCGGGCCATCACTCGGGGTGGTACCCCGTCCGGCCCGGGGGCGGTGTTCTTGGAACGAATTCTTAGAACAGCCGCCCCTACCTCCGATTCCCTAACGGGCGGCACCTCACTCCCTCCGTCCCCGTCGTCACTGGCCGGACCGGCCATCGACGGGGGCGTGTGCTCCGCCCGCTGCGGGAAAAGGCCCTTGTTAAAGTTTATATCTAATTAATCTACATCAAATACTGCTATCGACATCTGTTGTCACTAATGTGAAACTACCTACTACCTACATTAGTATTTGTATATTTTAACTGTGGCACTGAATAAAATATAGTTCTCTTTTGAATCTCAACGTGCTTGTTTTATTAGAGGTTATGCGCCCAGAATTACGTGTATTTTTTCTTTCTCGTTAAAAAACTTGCAAGTTAGTGCTGTATAAGTTTGTGTGGACTGAAAATACACTGTGCCGGTGAAAATGAGTTCGAATTACGTTGTGAGCGTGCCAAAGTTAAAAGGTCGCGAGAACTACCAGGAGTGGGCTTTCGCCGCGGAGAATTTTCTAATACTGGAAGGTACTTCGGACTGTATCAAAGTCACGAATCCAGATGAAGCCGCAGCCGATGCGAAAACCAAGGCAAAATTGATTCTAACAATTGACTCGTCGCTATATGTACATATCAAGGGTGTCGAAAATACGAAGAAACTATGGGAAAAATTAAAGCATTTATTCGATGATTCAGGATTTACTAGAAGGATCAGCTTGTTGAGAACTTTGACATCAATTCGTCTTGAAAATTGTACAAGTATGACGTCCTTTGTTACTCAGATCATAGAAACGAGCCAAAAATTGAGTGGATCGGGCTTTCATATTAATGATGAGTGGGTAGGATCATTGCTTTTAGCTGGATTATCTGAAAAATATTCGCCAATGATAATGGCGATTGAACATTCGGGCATCAATATAACGGCCGACGCCATTAAAACAAAATTGATGGACTTGGAGGAAGACAGTGGCGACGTTAGCGGAGCATTTGCGAGTTATCGAAAAAGGTATGGCGCCAATACCGGAAGAACTCAAACGTCAACGTCAATGTCAAAACAGAAAGTAATCAAATGTTACAAATGCAAACAAACGGGACACTATCGTAATCAATGTCCTAAGGAGGTAAAAGATTCATCAAATAACAAATTCAGTGAACGTAAACAAACAAATGCGTTCAGTGCCGTGTTCCTAAATGGTTGTTTTTCGAAGAATGATTGGTACATTGATTCAGGTGCTAGTGGCCATTTGACAGCGAATGAACATTGGATCACAAATGTGTCGAACAATCATACAGTCCAAGAAATTATTGTTGCGAATAAAGAAAAGGTGTCTGTGAAGTGCTCTGGTGATGTGAGATTAACAACATTGACAGATAACTGTGAGTATGATGTGGTTGTAGAAGGAGTATTATGTGTACCCAGTTTAACCACGAATCTCATCTCCGTAAGTCAATTGATCGCAAAAGGCAACAAGGTTCTGTTTAAAGATGATGGCTGTCAAATATTTAATAAGTGTAATGAGCTAGTTGCTACAGCTTGCTTATTAAATGGAGTTTATAAGTTGAGAATGCCTGAAAGGCTGGCTGCAGTGGTGACCTCAAGTGAAATTTGGCATCGTCGGCTTGGTCATGTCAACAGTAACTATTTAAGTAAAATGCAGGAAGCTGTGGAAGGTCTTACACTTGATAGAAAGGCAGAAATATCGAAGTCGTCATGTATAGTGTGTTGCGAAGGGAAGCAAAATCGTTTACCCTTTCCACATAATGGAAATAGGAGTGATGATCTCCTGCAGATAATACATACGGATGTATGTGGGCCATTCAAGAATGTGTCGCTTGGCGGTTCCAGATATTTTATTTTATTCATTGATGACTATAGTCGCTACATCTATATTTATTTTTTGAAAAACAAAAATGAAGCTTTTGAGTGTTTTCAAATATACAAAGCTGAGGTGGAGAATAAATTAAACAGAAAAATTAAGATTCTTAGAAGCGACAATGGGAAAGAATTTGTGAATAAAGAGTTTGATAATTATTTAAGTAAAGCAGGAATAGTTCATCAGAAAAGTAATCCATACACACCAGAACAGAACGGCTTGGCAGAGAGATTTAATCGTACTGTGGTGGAAAAGGCAAGGTGTCTGCTCTTTGATGCTAAAATGGACGAAAGCTTTTGGGCTGAAGCAGCCAATACTGCTGTATACTTACAAAATAGAATAGTGGCGGCAAATTTGAATGGAACACCTTTTGAGATGTGGAATGGAGTAAAGCCAGATATTAGCCACTTAAGGGTATTTGGAAGTATAGTGATGATGCATATTCCAAAAGAGAAGCGCCTCAAATGGAATAAAAAGGCTGTAAAAGGGATTCTAGTTGGTTTCCCAGAGGATGTAAAAGGTTATCGAGTCTACAATCCAAGCACTAAGGATATCACAACAAGCCGTGATGTGATCATTATAGAAAATGCTAAACAAACAGAAAGTTTAGTCCAGATTGAGGAAACTGAACAATCACAATCAATTGAGGATTCAGTGGGAGACACATCGTATGAATCAGGAAGTGAAAGTTTTCATGATGATGATGAGACTTATGTACCAGATGATTCTTCTGATGACAGTGTGGAAAGTGTTGTGGGTGTCAAAAGAAGTGATTCCTCTAGGCAAAGGAAGAAGCCGGACAGGTATGGTCATTCTAATATATGTTTAGAAAGTAGTGTTATTCAAAACATTTGTGAACTTTCACTTGATGAGGCTCTAAAAGGACCAGATAGGGAACAGTGGTTAGAGGCAATAAGGGACGAATTACAGTGTTTTGATGATAATGATGCTTGGGAACTTACTGATGCACCTAAAGACAGTACTATAGTTAAATGTAGATGGGTTTTGTGTAAGAAATATGATAGTGAAAGTAAGGTTAGGTTCCGCGCCAGACTTGTAGCTAAAGGTTTTTCCCAGAAACAAGGAGTAGATTATACGGAAACCTTCTCGCCTGTTGTTAGACATACAACATTAAGACTTTTGTTTTCACTATCAGTCCAATTAGATCTTGATGTTACACATTTAGATGTAAAAACTGCTTTTTTAAATGGTAACTTAGAGGAGACTATATACATGCAAAAACCTGAATGTTTTAATTCCCCAGATAACTCTAAGAAAGTATTAAAACTTAATAAAGCCATCTATGGCTTAAAACAGGCGTCCAGGGCCTGGAACAAAAAGGTAGATAGTTGTTTAATTGAAAATGGTTATAAGAAATCTAAATTAGAACATTGTATGTATACCAAGAAAATTAAAAATATGGTAACTATAGTGGCCCTTTATGTCGATGATTTTTTTATTTTTTCCAATAATAAAAAGGAAACTAATAGCCTGAAGGAAATATTGTCAAATAAATTTAAAATTAAGGATTTAGGGCAAGTAAAACAGTGTCTTGGGATGAATGTTAAATTTGATAAAAAGGAAGGGTCTGTTACTTTAAATCAAGAAAGTTATATTGAGAGTTTATTAGAAAAATTTCAAATGACAGACTGTAAGACTGTTGAAACTCCAATGGAGACTAAGTTAAATGTAAACACTGGTCAAAATGTAACTAAACAAGTGCCTTATCAGCAGCTTATAGGTAGTCTAATGTACCTGTCGGTTTTAACCAGACCAGATATAACTTACTCTGTAAGCTATTTAAGCCAGTTTAATATTATTCATACTGATGAGCATTGGCATTATGCCAAGAGGATTTTAAAATATTTAAAAAAGACTAAATCATTTGGTATTAAATATTGTAAGAATGGAAATAAAGAAATTAAAGGTTTTGCTGATGCTGATTGGGCAAACAATACATATGATAGACGGTCATATACTGGTTATTGTTTTTTGTTATCCAATGGAGTAATATCCTGGGAGTGTAAGAAACAAAAAACAATAGCTCTTTCAAGCTGTGAAGCTGAATACATGAGTATTTCAGAGGCATGTAAAGAAGCCATATATTTAAGAACTTTGCAGTTTGAAATCACAGATAAAATGTATACTTTAAGTTTGTTTAATGACAATCAGAGTGCACAGAAGTTGTCGATGAATCCAGTATTTCACAAAAAATCTAAGCACATAGATGTGAAATATCATTTTACCAGAGAGTGTGTTTCAAATAATATAATCAAATTATACTATTTATCGACTGCTGACATGCCCGCTGACTTGTTTACTAAAAGTTTGTGTGCTAAGAAACATTATGTCTTTATGGAGTTGTTAGGATTGGTGATTGCGTAAAGTGTTACCTAATATTTTTTTTGTAAATGCTTATGTTTATGATTATTAGATATAGTGGGAGTGTTAAAGTTTATATCTAATTAATCTACATCAAATACTGCTATCGACATCTGTTGTCACTAATGTGAAACTACCTACTACCTACATTAGTATTTGTATATTTTAACTGTGGCACTGAGTAAAATATAGTTCTCTTTTGAATCTCAACGTGCTTGTTTTATTAGAGCCCTCGACCACCTGCTGCAGGAAGCTGGGCTGGAGAGTCTCGGTAAGGGGGGGGCCCGCCGTGCGGAGCTTCTGACGCACCGCACGATATGGGCGACCCCAGGGGTCACGGTCGAGACTCTCCAGCATCTCCTTTCTTTTCTCCTCTTTGGCGCGGCAAATGGCCAGCTTCAGAGTCCTCCGCGCTTCGCGATACTCCTCATGAAGCCGGCCCTCCTCCCCGTCTACGCGGTGGCGTCGCCGCCGGCAACGGGTGTAGGACCTCCGGGCACGAGTGCAGGCCGCACGGAGGTCCGCCAACTCCTGGGACCACCAGTAGACCCCGTTCCGTGGAAGTCGACAACCCCGAACGCGGGGCATGGCCGCATCGCAGATCTGCGTTATCGCAGTGCGAAAGCGGCCAGCCCCCATGTCGACCTCCTCGGCCGGGGCCCGCGGAGACAGCCATGACTGAACGATGGCCGCCTCCTCTAGCAGGTCCCTATCGAGCTTGGCAACAGCCCACCGCGGAAAGCGGGAGGTATGCCGCGCCACGTGACCCCTACTGGGGCCCTGGGACCGGGAGAGCTCGAATCGGATATAAAGATGATCCGAGAGCGTCTCAACCTCATCCAGGACACACCAGTTCCTTACTCGTGCGGCAACAGCAGGGGTAGCGAACGAAAGGTCCACTATCGACCCCCCCTGCTGTCGCACGCACGTGTTGGTGGCGCCTCTGTTCAGCAAACAGAGGCCCACCGAAGCCGCCCACTCCACAACGGCATCGCCCCTGGCGTCCGTCGCTGGGGAACCCCACGCAATGGATTTTGCGTTGAAGTCCCCCAGCACGAGGACGTGCCCAGACGCTAGTCGCCGCATCGAGGTCTCCAAGTTGTTAAGGAAGACCTCGAAGTCGCTCAAACTCCGGTTGGGGGAGAAATACACACCGTAAACGGTGATTCCCCCCCACTCGGCGGCCACATATCCAGAGCCCTTGTCTCTTAGCGACAAGGGCGGGGAACGAGCCGCCGAGGAGCCGACGACTGCCACGGAGCCGTCCCGGTCACCCATCCAGTTTGGACGGGGAGGGACGTAGTAGGGCTCCGCGACTACGGCAACACCTATCGACCACTGCGCCATGGTTTGCAGGAAGAGATCCTGCGCCGCGGCGCAGTGGTTGAGGTTCGTCTGGACAAGGAGGTTGGAGACTTGATCCATTACTGGATCGTCTCTACAACCTCCTCCATGGGCGACGACGTGGTCGCACGATCGACGTCGGAGGCAGCCTGGGTCGACAGGCTAGCCCCCGACGTCTGCCGAGAAGCTCGGGGAGGCTTGCAGCCCCCCTGCCCCATCTGGTGATTGGCGGGCTTATTGCCCGCCGCACACACGGGGCAGTGAGGGGCCGCAGAGCACTCTGCCGCCTTGTGCCCCGGTCGACCGCAGCGGAAACAAAGTCCGCTGCAGTCGAAGCAGCTGGCGCACTTCGAGCGAGTGTGTCCCGCGGCAAGGCACTTGTAGCACCTCATCGGCCTCGGGGCCAGGACCGTGATCCTGGCACTCACGAAGCCGACGAGGAGCCTGCCGGCATCAGCCAAAATTTTGGCCGACGCTACGGGACAACTCACCCAAACGGCGCCAAGCCCTCCTGGACCGGGGCGGATGGTGCCGACCCTGACGTTGTCCGCGCTACAGCTCGTCTTCTCCTGAACTGCAGCGCGGACATCCCCGGCCGTGACGGAATCGTCCAGGCCCGAAATGCGCAGTTCAGCGCACTTTGTGGGCCTGGCGATCCTGACACCATCCACGGCGGCAAACATTTCCCGCAACCTCTCAGCAGCGGTGTCCGCCGTCTTTGCGCCATCAGCCCCAGGGAACTCGAGAATTCGAGCTCCCGTTTGGGCGCGGCGCAAAAACCTAACCTTTTTTTTTTTTTTTTTGCCAGGCTGGCGTCCAAAACCTCCCTGAGGCGGTCCGACATATGGTCGAGGGCTCGGGCCATCACTCGGGGTGGTACCCCGTCCGGCCCGGGGGCGGTGTTCTTGGAACGAATCCTTAGAACAGCCGCCCCTACCTCCGATTCCCTAACGGGCACGGCACCTCACTCCCTCCGTCCCCGTCGTCCCTGGCCGGACCGGCCATCGACGGGGGCGTGTGCTCCGCCCGCTGCGGGACCGGCCATGGAACCTAACCTAACCTAACCTTTTTTTTTTTTTTTTTACGTGTGGAAACCCCCTCGGGCCGTCACCCCGCCGGGGTTTGCGGCGGGGCGGTGTGTCGGAATCGAACCGACTAAAACCACACGGTGTGCCAACTCTGCGCCTGAGAAGGGAGGGGTCCGGGATCGCTGTTACTAACGCAAACCGGACCCCTCCCAGCGCCTGCCCGCACTGAAGCGGGCACCTTCTTCCAGTAAACTCTCAATTTAGGCGACGCACGGCACACGCGTGCGTCGCCCCTTCGCGGCTGGCCACTAAAGCGGATGGACGGGAAAACCCATCCCGTCCATCCGCGGCCACACTCAGGGCGGCATGAGGCGCAGATGGGCGCGCCTCCGCCGCCCAGTTCGCCGGCGGCGGATCGGGTCCGAGTGGAGATCATCCTCCCGGGCCTTCTCCGCCGCCTCCTTCTGCGAAATTACGTCTTCGCAGAAGGATGCGACCGCGGTAAAACTGCTGTCGCTACCGGCCATGGAGCGTATGATGGCCGGTAGCGACAGATCTCCTCCGATGACTGCAGTGAGGGCCCGGCGCTGCTCCGCCCAGGCGGGGCAGAACTCCAGCGTATGCTGGGCCGAGTCCTCACTGCAGTCGCAGTGGTGGCAGGCGGGACTCAATTCCCTCCTAGCGACCGAGTGCAGGTACCTTCCGAAGCAACCATGCCCGGAAAGCACCTGCGTCAGCCGGAAGGAAAGGGTCCCGTGCTGCCGCCCTGCCCACTCGAGGATGACCGGCTGGAGCGCCTCCACGGTGGCAAAGCCAGCGCGTGGAGCCTCCAGCCGGGACGACCAACGAGCCATCGTGGCTCGGCGAGCGGCTTCACGCCAATCGCGTACCTCTTCGGGCGGAGGACGATACCCGTTCTCCGCCCGATATTCAGCCGCTCGCCGATAAACTTCGGCGAGCACTTCCGCCTCCAAATCCCACGGGGGTGTTCCGGCCAAGGCGCACGCCGCCTCCGTCGACACGGTGCGGTATCCGCGTATGGCTCTGACCGCCAATACCCTCTGAGGCCGCCACAGGCGGGCCTTATTCTGGGCGGTCAGAGCCAGGACCCACACCGGTGACCCGTAAAGGGCCATCGACCGGACCACCCCCGTGTAGAGGTGTCTTGTTTCGACGCTGGCTCCACCCAAGTTGGGCAAAAGACGCCCAAGGGCGGAGGCAGCGTCGACCAGCTTGGGGCCAAGCTGTCGGAAGTGCTCGTCGAAGAGCCACCTACCGTCGAGGATCAGGCCCAGATACCTCATCTGGGCCCGAACCGGTACGAGGACCGAGTTGACTTCGATTGAGGCGCCGGGGGGTGGACCACGACGGGGCCCATGGAAAAGCAGGGCCTCCGTCTTGTCAAGGGCCACCCGTAAGCCCAGCGCCTCTATGCGCCCAACCACCAGAGAAACACCCCTGGTGGCCAGGCGCGCCGCCTCTTGGAAATTGGCCCCCCGGGCTGTGACAAGTGTGTCATCGGCGTAACAAATTACGCCCAGCCCGGGAGGCAGACGACTTCGAAGGACCCAGTCGTACCCCACGTTCCACAGGAGTGGTCCGAGGACAGACCCCTGTGGAACGCCGCACGACATGGGTCGCCGTCTCAAGACGCCATCTCGATCCTCGTACACGACGGTACGCTCCTCCAAATAGTCTGCCACCAGCCGCCTCAGGTACTCTGGCACCCCATGATACTGGAGTGCTTCCCTGATGCAGCTGAATGGCAGACTATTAAAGGCGTTGGCGATGTCCAAGGACACCGCCAACACCACGCCGCCACAGCCAACCGCCTCTTCGGTCACGGCCCTAAGGCGCACCACGGCATCGACCGTCGAACGCCCCTCTCGGAACCCGAATTGGGCGTCCGACAGGTCGGGCCCCACCTCGCTTAGGTGCCGGACGATGCGGGCAGAGAGAATCCTCTCGAACAATTTGCCCGCCTCGTCCAGCAACACGATGGGCCTATAGGCCGTGACCGAATCGGCTGGCCGTCCCGGCTTCGGCAACAGGACCAGCTTCCCACATTTCCAGCACTCAGGGAAGCGTCCGGACGCCAGGCTGGCGTCCAAAACCTCCCTGAGGCGGTCCGACATATGGTCGAGGGCTCGGGCCATCACTCGGGGTGGTACCCCGTCCGGCCCGGGGGCGGTGTTCTTGGAACGGATCCGAAGAACAGCCGCCCCAACCTCCGATTCCCTAACGGGCGGCACCTCACTCCCTCCATCCCCGTCGCCTCTGACCTGATAGGCCATAGACGGGGGCGTGTGCTCCGCCCGCTGCGGGAAAAGGCCCTCGACCACTTGCTGCAGGAAGCTGGGCTGGAGAGTCTCGGTAAGGGGGGGGCCCGCCGTGCGGAGCTTTTGTCGCACCGCACGATATGGGCGACCCCAGGGGTCACGATCGAGACTCTCCAGCATCTCCTTTCTCTTTTCCTCTTTGGCGCGGCAAATGGCCAGCTTCAGAGTTTTCCGCGCTTCGCGGTATTCCTCATGAAGCCGGCCCTCCTCCCCGTCTACGCGGTGGCGTCGCCGCCGGCATCGGGTGTAGGACCTCCGGGCACGAGTGCAGGCCGCACGGAGGTCCGCCAACTCCTGGGACCACCAGTAGACCCCGTTCCGTGGAAGTCGACAACCCCGAACGCGGGGCATTTGCATCGCAGATCTGCGTTATCGCAGTGCGAAAGCGGCCAGCCCCCATGTCGACCTCCTCGGCCGGGGCCCGCGGAGACAGCCATGACTGAACGATGGCCGCCTCCTCTAGCAGGTCCCTATCGAGCTTGGCGACTGCCCACCGCGGAAAGCGGGAGGCCTCAGTGATACGGTTCTCGTGTTGAAGAACCTGATCCTTCACTACCTTGATTTCTTTGCCGAAAGTCTCATGAATGCCTTTTAAAAAGAGCATTTGTTCCTCCTGATGGCGGGTCTGCTCCTCCTTGTCCAGCTGCAGTTGCTCTTCCAAGCGCCGGGCCTGCTCCTCCTGGCGGCGGGCCTGCTCCACCTGGCGGCGGGCCTGCTCTTGGAGCATCGCCATTAGGGCCGTGATATCTGGAGCTGCTGCCGATGTGGACGGCGAGGTTTCCATAGCTGGCTGCTGATCTTCCGATGTAGGCAGTTGTGCACTTCAAAATCGCCTCTGATCAGCCTCTTGCTGGCGCTGACTCCTAGTTCGGATACCTTCCGTGTCTTCCTTTGGTAAAACCGGCATACTTTAATCCCACTTCTGACACCAAATTCTTCCAAGTAGTCGATTAATTACCAAAAATAACACAATATTTATTAACAACACTTTTTACAATAAGAAATCACTAAATCACTCGTTAGTCGCACTAGAAGATCTCTTCGATGTTTATCCGCTGTATCGTGAAACAATACTGCCCCTACGGCCAACACGTTTCGCTTTTATATGGCCGTGGAAATTACTCGAAAGTACGAAAGTATTCGATCGATGTTTCTAGGCTAAATAGATTACTCTAGAGCTTCTTGAAGCGCCATCTAGCGTCGAGTAATTGTCATAATGCCCACAGTTGCGCGCTTTCCGACGCTAGATGGCGTTGTCTTCGATAGTTCTCGATCGTTCTCGTAAATATGAGATCCATCTGGTTATAGCGCAACAGTACTATAGTCTGGCCACTGAGAGAATGCGTTCCTGACAGGTCGTGATTCAATGGGCAATGTAACTTTGAACTGGCGTACAATTTGTGGCAAAATTTTAAATATCTTTTATTAACCTTAATAATGAGTAATAACATTAAAAATTGAATAATCATACCAATGTACAATAAACGTTTTATTTTGGGCTAAAGTTATTAATAATTAATCAATTAATTAATTTAAGAACAATAATTTTTAAAAGTCTAACGACGTCAAACTGCGCTGTTTCAAGGTTATGTCAATAGTTTGTTTTTGTAGTGATGAGACAAAATAAGACTGAATTGTAACTGAGTATTTTTGGAATCGTAATATATTCTGTCGGGCGATATATTGTTAAATAAAACGTTCTAATTTTATAATATATAATTTTATTTATTTATCTTTATTGAATACACAAAAAAACAGTAGAACAAGATGAGTTACAAAGTATGTAAGGATGTCGTACAGTCGAATGTTGTCACCATTTCAGGGAAATGTGCCGAAATGTTTTGGGTATTTATACGAACGACATTAAAGTTCCTGGGGACATCGGAGAAATTATTCGAGAGTGTGTATAATGTACTTAATAATAATAATAATAATAAGGCTTTTGACTCCGTTCCTCATACATGGCTTTTGAAGGTGCTTGAGTTGTATAAAATTGATACAACTCTGTGCACTTTCTTGAAGTTATGTATGGGGCAATGGAGAACAGTACTTCACTATCCTGGATGTCGGCAGTCTGCGATGAACGACGTACTTATAAAGATCGAGCGAGGCATCTTTCAAGGTGACAGTCTGAGCCCCTTGTGGTTTTGTCTAGCTTTGAACCCTCTCAGCACTCTGTTAGAGGGTTCAGGGTTAGGCTACAGATTGCAGAAAGATGATCGAGTTATATCTCACTTCCTTTACATGGATGATTTGAAACTACTTGCCCCCACTAAATTACAATTGACAGCATTACTAAAGGTTACGGAAAACTTCAGTAATTCTATCAAAATGGAATTTGGTGTAGACAAGTGTGCAGTTATGTATGTAAAAAAAGGTGAGATTGTGGAATCTGAAGGTATAGAGCTCTCAGATTCCACAAAACTCAGATCTCTGTCTGCAACCGAAACCTACAAATATCTAGGTTTTTCACAGTCCTTAGGAATACCAGAATCTGACATGAAACAAACGTTGCGGGAACGCTTCTTTAGCCGCCTGAGAAAAGTATTTAAAAGTCTTTTATCAGGCGGTAACAAGGTACGAGCCTGCAATGGTTGGGTTATGCCGGTTCTGATGTATTCCTTTGGTGTACTTAGATGGACTCAGACTGAATTGGATGCCATTGACAGGAGAGTCCGTACATTGTTGACTGCATTCCGAATGTATATCCCGCGAAGGTTAGGGGGTCGTGGGTTACTAAATATCAAGACCCTACACAATCGCGAGGTATACAATCTTAGAGAATATTTTCTACAAACTGATGTGGGAGTGCATCGTAGTATAGTTACAGTGGATACCGGGCTCACTCCGCTCGCTCTGGCTAAAGAGAATTGGCGCAAACCTGTAGTACTTAGTACTAATGATCGCAGAGAAGTATGGAAGGGCAAAGTACTTCATGGTCGATTCTATCGGGCCCTAAATGGGCCTGATATAGACTTCAAAGCATCTACGTCCTGGCTACGGTATGGTGATCTCTTCGGAGAAACCGAAGGTTTTGTCTGTGCGATTATGGACGAAGTTATCATGACGAATAACTATCGGAAATATATCCTGAAAGATGGGACGGTTGACATTTGTCGGGCATGTCACCGCCCAGGAGAATCTATCAGGCATATTATTTCTGGTTGTTCTCGTCTTGCTAACGGCGAGTATTTGCACAGGCACAACCAAGTGACTGCACGGTTGGCCGAGTGGTGTCAGCGGTCGCCATGCCGCTTGCTACTGCGCCAGGTGTCGTGGGTTCAAATCCCACGCGGTACCTACAACACTTTGTGTGATCCACGAATTGTTGTCCCGAGTCTGGATGTTCTTTGTGTCCGTTTCATGTATGTTTGTAAAGTCCCCCACGACACAGGAGTTGTTTATTCCTAATGTGGGAGTTGTCTTTTAAAAAAAAAGAAAGTAGCCAGGATCATACATCAGCAACTTGCCCTTAAATACAATCTTGTGAGTTCAGAGGTACCATACTACAGGTATGTGCCCGACCCAGTTCTCGAGAATGGTCGTGCTACGTTATATTTTTTTTTTTTTTTTTTTTTTATATCATACATCAGCAACTTGCCCTTAAATACAATCTTGTGAGTTCAGAGGTACCATACTACAGGTATGTGCCCGACCCAGTTCTCGAGAATGGTCGTGCTACGTTATATTGGGATGGATCTATTATTACAGACAGAACTATTGTTGCCAATAAGCCTGATATTGTGGTGATAGATCGATTAGAGCGCCGCGCAATGATTGTCGATATCGCCGTTCCTCATGACGAGAATCTCGTGAAAGTCGAAAAAGAAAAACAAAATTATGTTAGTTCATATAACGATTGCAATTACAACCTCTTACTTCCACCACAATGCACCTGCCTCACAAAATTTCCACATCTCCCAAAGGTTGGCTGGTAGAGAATGCCTTGGGCATTAAGTCCGCCGTTGTACATGTGTGCATGAAGTTGTAAAATAAATAAATAAAAACAAATAAAATATTTGGATTTATCTCACGAGATTGTCGATATGTGGAATGTGGATTCGGTGATTATTGTTCCGATAATCGTATCTGTGCACGGATTAAGCCAAGAGCCTCGACCAACACCTTAAGAAGCTGTTAGTTAGAGGGCTGGATCAAGGGTCTGATACAGAAGGCAGTCCTTCTTGACACGGCACGTATAGTGAGGAGGTTCCTGTCTTTGGAGCCCTAGCCACCGGTTTCTTGGTCCCTGTACCCGAAGTCGGTGGTCTACTAATTTTATATTTTTAAATGTATTTATTTTTATATGTATATTTAAATGTAATAAAGGAAATAATAATAATAAATTCTTTATTCCAGCAAATTACATTTAACAATATAAATATAAGCCCTGATTCCCAAACTAGCGTGAGCTGTATGTTGGGAATACATATTTAATATAGTTTATAATACGATATAGGTACGACCAAACGAAACTTATGAAAATAATTTCGTGATATCAGTCAGCTGAATTAAAAATAAATGAAAAACTATTTTTATCCCTTTATATTCCTGGTAAAAAGAATTATTTTTCTAAGAGAAGCAAAAAAAAAAAATGATAATTGGGACAATGTCGTTTTCATTGACGAGACATGGCTGAACACCAATCACGAGCTTTCTCGTTCTTGGACAGATGACACTCAAGCGTCGACGTCGAAAGTGCAAATCGGTAAAGGAGCACGTCTCATAATATGCCACGCTAGTTGTGCGAAGTATGGTTTTGTGGAAAATGGTTTATTAGCATTTGAGTCAAAAACTACTACTAACTACCACGAAGAAATGAATGCGGCTGTATTCAAGGAGTGGTTCCAAGATGTGTTGCTACCTGGCCTTCCAGAGCCTTCAGTTATAATAATGGATAACGCCCCTCATCATTCGGTGCAAATAAATAAAGCACCTACTCAAGCTAATAGAAAAGAGGAATTGGTGGCTTGGCTGCAAAGAAGTGGCAATGCTAAAAGCTGAGCTGATGAAATTAGTCAACGACCATAAGCTATCAAATATTCGAATTCCTCCATATCACTGCCAGTACAATGCCATAGAGCTAATCTGGGCTCAAATTAAAGGTTATGCAGCCCGCCATAATACTTCTCCACCATATGGCATAAAAAGATGAAGACGCTTTTAAAAGAAGCATGCGAAAAAGTCACAAGAGATGACTGGATGAAGGTGGTTGAAAAAACTAAAAAAATGATATTTGATGACTTTGACCGCGATATTCGTATAGACACTATGATTGATAATAACATGATAATACATGTTGGTGAAGATGACAGCGAGTCCTCAAGCGAATCGGAGTCGGATTAAATTTTGATTTGACATAATTGAAATCTTAAAACTATGTATTTCAAAATATATATTTTTCAATAAATACAGTATTTTTATTTTCTTTCCCTTGGTTTCATTCAGAAATTGCGATTAAATTTAATTCATCTATCAACAATTTTGTTAATATTGTGTTTGAAATATAAAATATATCTAAATTGAATAATTATGCATAATGAATGCTATAAATACTGTTACCAAATATTATTAATGATATTCATGGTACATCACTACTCGTGACGAATTTACAAGTGTCAGAAACGCATTCTCTGAGTGGCCGGACTGTAATTTTGTAGGAGCTTTTAATGAACTTTACCGACTTTTGGAGGAATCCAATATTGCATCGCATATTGCTCAGGAAGGGATTGAGTTTACCTTCTCTCCGCCTCATTCGCCGCACTTCAACGGTCTTGCTGAAGCAGCCGATCGTTCAACAAAACACCACCTAAAGAGGTTGCTCAAAATTACTTATTTAACTTACGAGGAAATGTCTACTTTACTAACCCAAATTGAGGCCATTTTAAACTCACGTCCCCTAACACCTCTGTCCAGCGACCCATCTGATTTATCTGCCCTTACTCCATCCCTATTCCTGATTGGACGGACACTGTTACCTGTTCCACATCCGCCTATTGCCGACGCCTCTATCACCCGGTTGGAGCGCTACAAACGAGTGGAACTGTTGAAACAGCATTTTTGGCAGCGCTTTAACCTAGAATATATTTCCATGCTTCAACAGAAACACAAATGGGCTGTCCCGTCGACCAACATGCAACCAGGCGCGCTTGTCTTGGTCAAGGACAAGGCTCTACCGCCTCTACTTTGGTTTCTGGGTCAAGTAGTGAGAATATATCCAGGAAGTGATGGAGCTGTAAGGGTCGCTGAGGTGAAGACGAAGAGGGGGACAGTTCGACGAGGGTTTAACAATATTTGCCCTCTACCACTATCTTGAAGTTAACAACTTCAACCCGGGCAGCATGTCTACGCGCGTGCCGTCGTCGACAGGCAGAGGGGCTGCGGGGCGCATCGAACGTTCGAGAGGATTCGACGCCGGCCGCCCACTTAGCTTCTCGCCCGCTGCGCATACTTGTTCATACATTTATTATTCACATAGTCAAAATTAACCGGTTTCTACGCAATAGTACTGAGATTTTATTCTGCTAGTATCCACCGGAACCGCCTATACAGAACTATCTCTAATACAAGTAAAGTTGTAAATAAAAACACATGATAAATCAGTATAACTGATTGAAATATTAAATATCTCACTGGTCTGCTACTGGTATATACTGGTATGATACAAAGTTTGTTGATTGGTCTTTTAATCTTAGATGACTTGGTGCGCAACGTGACCACTCGAGTGACACCATCATTACCCGGATGCATTTCCAAAATACGACCTAACAGCCTACGACAAGGTGGGAGGTCGTCCTCCTTGATTAAAACAACGTCGCCCATTTTCGGTTCAGGAGTTTTAGAAGTCCATTTGTATCTGTTCATTAGATTAGCTAGATAGTCTTGAGACCAACGTCTCCAAAATGTTTGTACCATCCTTCGAACGAATCGCCATCTGGTTAAAGAACTTACGGATGAACTTTCACGGTTGTAATGAAAGGTTCCCCAATCAAGAAATGACCTGGGGTTAACGGGACCGGCTCTCCAGGGTCATCCAAGTTTAAGATACTCATCGGCCTTAGAAGTTCGAAGAGTTAGAAGAGTGCTAAGTTAATCATACGTAAGGGTAGACTCAATAACACGCTTAAGATGAAACTTGGTGGCTTTCACTCCCGCTTCCCACAAACCGCCAAAATTGAGTGCATGGGGAGAAATGAAATGCCACTCAGTGCCATTTGCTTCCAAATAAGCGGCAATCGCAGTGTCGATATTTACCAATTGTTGCAACTCTCTTGAAGCACCAACAAAGGTGGTGCCATTGTCACTCCACAGCTTACTGCAGTGACCTCGTCTAGACACAAATCGCCTAAAAGCAGCCATAAATACTTGCGTGCTCATATCACTAACTAGTTCCATGTGTACTGCGCGGGTGGACATACACACAAACAAACATATACATATACCTCCAAATATACTTATTTACATAGTTACACAGCGCCACGCATATATACCACCATACATACACACCCCCACACATGCATACCACAATATATATTATACACACTCACATACATATCTTAATTACGACATCCACGACTACTCACATATATTCAGACCACCCCATATTCTTTAAATCGTAATTCAAATCCCTTAGTGTTCTTCTTTATTGATCTAAACCTGGTACTTTGTAATCTGTTAAGTCAATGACTACTTTTTCTAATGATAAGGCACATGCATTACAATGTTTTTGTTTCACAGTGACAGCAGGACACTGACTGCTAAGTCACATGATTACCTAGTTTAAGGGGTCAGGGTCAGGTCAGACATGTGTCCTAATTTGAATCGATGCAAGGTTTCTGTATTAATAAAGATTTTTATTTTATTTTTTTATAACAGGATTATGTCGATGGACTAACTGAAAACTACAACTACTAAAAAAATGACGGAATTTTTTATTTAGTAAAATTAAACCCGAAAAGTTCTTAGATCAATCGGCCAAATGACCAAAATTTAAAGTTGCAACGACTACGGGATTTGAATCCTAGAAATTGATGTTTGAAGAAATGGTCGATTAATTAAGTAAAATGTTTAAAAATAATAATATTAACTAGGAATAATGCAAAAACACGACTGCTTAAAAGTAATGAACTGAAAAAAGAAAAACAAGTTATACAATATAAATATGTATGTATATTTCAATTAGTCAAACTAAATACGAGTAAACTAACTAAACTAAACTCACTTTGTGATGCTGTAGGCGGGGAGGAATAGTACTTTGTTACCTATGGACAAACAAATATCTACCAAAACTACTGTTGTTTTGTAACCACATGCGGTATTTACCACCATAATGTACGAGTATTTAGTTAATATCGAAAAGTGTCGACGGTACTTACAGACCATTGCCATCGCGACTGTCGTGTGTATGATGAGTCAATTTGATTGACAATAACTTGCTACAACAATACACGAATCATTTTAATTCTAACGTAAGTAACTCATCAATAGGAATTTTAAGGATTTTGAAAATACAAACTACTATTGTCTTGTAACCTGTACATTTCCAAGGTCGTATATTTTCAACGGCATAAAAAAAGCAGCTTCCAGAAATCCTTTGGCATACATAAATACGAACGCCTCCCTTTTTTATGTTACGCAGTACAGCTAAACGATAATGTATCGGCGAGCGGTCGAATAAGTCTCGGCGTGCGCGACATTCGAATGCTGTTGCGCAGCACGCCTGCCTCGGGGCAAGGGGGGAGCGAGGGTGGGGGCGAAGGCGGGGGCGAGGACGGGGGCGGGAGCGGGTGCGAGGAGGGGGGCGGGAGCGGGGGCGAGGACGGGAGCGGGAGCGGGGGCAAGGACGGGGGCGGGAGCGGGGGCGGTTCACGGCGCCTGCGGCGGACTCTTCGGCGGCGCGGACGCGACACGCGCTGTTCGCTACACTCGTCGGTGGCGCAGTATTGCTCCAACAGGTCCAGCGCTTGTCGTTTTCGCTCGCTTAGCTCGTCGCCATCGTCGTGTCCTTGGGCGGCTCCGAAAGGAGTAAGCATTTCGTCCACACCGGCGTAGATCTCGGTGTATTCGCGATCTGTCGTGGGACAGAGCCGATCGCCGTCCGTGTCGGGACGGTTGGAGTCGATCGTACCGAACTCTGAAGCCGAAACGATAGTGCGGCAGACGGAATCGACATCGTCGGCTTTGGCCCGTTCTTCTTCGAGATCTACACGAGAAGGCACCACACTGAAAATAAATAATAACCACATTAAACACCAAGAAGAGGACGGCAGGATTGGCAGCGATCACGATTTTAATAAGAACCAATTTTGATTGTATCCATTTTTGATCTAAATAAAGACCGCTCGATCAATCGTATACATATGTGGTCTCGACCGAACCGATCAGGTTTAGTGATATAGAAAAGTGACCGTCTGTCGTTTTAGCCGATCAACTCGAGCTTACTACTGTCCTTATCCGTCTCTAGATAAATAATGATGTGTGAGACGGAGTTCGGTCTAGTTACGTATAGTCGTATAGTCGATGGTCGCGCGCACTCACTGGACGAGGTCGTCGGGGCGCAGCACGGCGAGCGGCTCGTCGGGCGGCAGCAGGTGGCCGGCGCAGAGCATGGCGAAGCGCGGCGGCAGCGCGAAGAGCGCGCGCAGGCGCCGCTGCAGCCAGCGCACGCGCCGCTCGCCGCGCACCATCACCAGCGCCAGCGCGCGCTCGTCGCTGAAGTACTGCTGCATGTTCACCCGCACGCGGAACCGCGCGCCCGCCTCGCCCGCCTCACCCGCTCGAGCCGGCGATGCTGCCTCTACGGACCTTTGACGTTTCATAGTACCACTCACGATGTTCCCGTGCGTCACCGGTCGGTGACTCAGATGTTGATCTATAATTAACAAACGTCGCGTGAGCACCACGATTATGTGTTCGATTAAAGGAAAGGAAACAACCTTTTATCGCCAAACTTAAAACAAACATTGAGGCCCAATGATACAGAAGCATCTCACTGCGCTGGGTCACCATGCTGCACTGTTGATTTGTGTGCATTTCCAGTGAATATGGTGACCACCACTCTTGGATTCTGCTTATGCTTTCCATCAGGCAGAGTAGAGTCACTTATTGCAGGCCCATACATAAAAATTGCCTTCCTTAGTGCTTCAATCATATGAATCTCAATGTTAAATTATGGACCTCCTCCAGTTTAACACCAGACCACCCAGTCACTCTGTGTAACTGTAAAGATTCTATTAAGTGTCTTTGTTTTATTCATGATTTTGTATTTTTTTAAATAATTCTACATAATCAACACTAATTGTTAGGTTTAAAAGGCTTTAAGTATTTTTTACTAATTTGACAATCAGTAAGTGTAACCATACTACAACAGGTCTTGTTGACTATGCGCTATATATAAAATGCACAAAATGATGAATTAAAATATACATTTTTACAAAAAGTGCCTTCACTATTATGTATAAATCTGTATATTTTAATTCAAGTCACCTGTGAAATCTACTCATTAATAATTATGCAGTTTGCTGTTCTGTCAACAAAGCTTTGAATGTAGCTGACATTTGCAAAATATGTTGCTTCACTGGACAAGTAATAATCTATGGGACTGCAATACTCATATTATTATTTTAAATAAAGTAAGCATTGCACATGCTTCATTAATACTTCTTTTTTTTGGTTGGACAAATATAAAGCTGAAGTAGCACAAAGTACACAAGTTTATATACTTTGCATTACTACTACTACTTAAGTATAGTTATACATAAAGCTAAAACTTAATAGTGCTTCATTCACATATTTAATGTTCCCGTATAAGTCTTGTGTGCTAACAATGATCATAGCTACCTTTCAGTGATACCACTGATACCAGAAACAAATAACTGCACAAGTTCAACTTCCTACTTTCAAATTCACTTTTGATTGTGCAATGCACTCTCTTATATAATATAACAGTACAATTTGATTAAAAACTACATGTAAACGAATATCATACACCATGTTCTCTATATTGAGTGATTGCGGGATGAGAGATGCCTTCAAGTAGCTGAAATGCAAATGTTGAGATGCATGCGTGGTGTGACTAGAATGCATAAGGTGAAGAATGATTACATTAGAGGAAGCCTGAAAGCAGCACCAGTGGATGAAAAGAAGATGAAACCTGGAGAGAGAGTTAAACTGGTATGGAAATGTGATTCATAGAGATAAGCAAAATGTAGTTGAAATAGTTTTAAGTATTGAAGTCGATGGACATAAGAGTAGAGGATGACAACAAAAAAAATGGATGTACTGTGGAAAAGGGGATATGGTCAGGAAGGGAGATAGAGTGAACTGATAAGTGATAGAGAAGGATAGAGGAAGAAAACTCATTGCACCGATCCCAATGATGCAGGGCACTGTAGTTGTTGTGCTGAGTGAGACAGACAGACAGATGCTAAGTCACTGGTTGTGGATTTAATCAACACCCAGGAATACATATAAGCACAATCACTTTGATTTGTGTGGAAGTCATTTATCTCTGTGTATTAGAACTAATAATAATAAATTAATACCAATTTACGCACTTTTCTGATAAAACTGCATTTTCATTAGTTATTGAATAAATTTCTTTTTTGGCAGGCTACTAAAGATAGCACAAGCACTGGAGCTTGTTCTGGATCAGAATGTGTGTATGTATGAAATCTGTACTATAATATTAAATTTATTATTTCTATAGAATATAGATTATACTTTATAGTGTCAGGTATTGCATACAATAATCTTCGGATGCAATACCATTTGAAATAACATGTTCCTTAATGGACAATGAAAAGTAAAAATATATATTCTCGACAAACCCATCGGCGACGCCGGCTACCCATCCAACGTAGGATAAACGTATTGCAAAGCATCTTTTAAGCTAGCACATCTTACTGATGGGGTACCCAAATGTGTGAGTTATGGGTGCATATCATGATACCCTGGGGCACTATCACTCATCATAAGATTTGCAAGTTTATCAATAGCGCAAGACTGGGTACTGCACTTTGAGAAAAGCGAGCGAAGAACAACATACTAGAAATGGTCAAGTACATAGTTGTATGCTCTTAAAACCAATAATAATAACAGCAGCAGCAGCTCCCGGCAATATTTGGGTTGGTTATGAGACCGTCAGACGACTAATCACGTATTTGCGTACGTGCTAATTAGGGTTTTGTTTAGCTTTCGGTACAAGTTTGTTAAGCAAAATATGTTGCAAAGTTTGTTTAATACTTACAGTAACAGTGTTTTTTATCTAGCGGAATAACGACAACAGACAGCCACAAAATCCACAATTTAGTTACCTACGTTAACTTTTCCTTTCCTTCATTCATATTGGTGACAAAGTGACAAGCGACAAAGCATTGCGTTGAAGTTTGAACGCAACGTCAACGTGACAATGACAGATGTAACTGATATTTGACACAACTATGTTTGTCCATGTCTATCTTCTAAGTAGTGATGGAGATTTTATGATTTTGTATCGTGTAGTACTGTCCGAGACAAAAGAATAAAAATAATATTGAACATATTGACGGGATCTGGTAGCACTAAAAATAAGTAGGGCTGTCAATTTCTACGTTCTAATTTTTTTTTATTTTTCTACTTTATAATTCTAAAAATTTGCTGAAAAGAATCGTCTAGATTCTAGATGTATGGCATTGCGTTCTAAACAAATAAAAATTATTTGTTAAAACAAATTTCAGCTTTCCTGTACTGTCCTATCAACGACAAAAAAGTGCATCGGTTTTTGTCACTAAATAAAATAAAATAATTCTTTCCTGGTGTGGAAAAGTGAAGTAAAGAAGTCACGTAGTAGAACACAACAATAATAATGTTGTTGTTTTTTTTTTATTTTTTATTATATAGGTGGCAAACGAGCAGACGTATCACCTGATGGTAAGCGATTACCGCCGCCCATGGACACCCGCAACACCAGAGGCGTCACAAGTGCGTTGCCGGCCTTTTAGGAAGGAGTACGCTCTTTTCTTGAAGGTTTGAAGGTCGTATTGGTCCGGGAACACCGCAGGCGACAGCTCATTCAACAGTTTTGCTGTGCGTGGCAGAAAATTTCGGGAAAATCGCACAGTTGTGGACTGCCAACCATCTAGATGATGGGGATGAAATTTCTGTCGCGTAGGACGATGGCGGAAAGATGCGGCAGGGATCAATCCGAACAATTCCTCGGAGCACTCCCCATGGTAAATGCGGTAGAAGATGCACAGTGAAGCCACATCTCTACGCAGCGCCAGAGAGTCTAGCCGAATTGAAAGATCCCGGCAATCGACGATACGAATCGCCCTCCGCTGAATGCGGTCCAGAGGGAGGAGCTGGTATTAAGGGGGCCCCTGCCCAAAGATGAGGACAGTATTCCATGTGAGGCCGAACCTGCGCTTTGTAAAGCCGAAGGCGGTGGGCCGGAGTGAAATACTGCCTCGATCTGTTGAGCACACCTAGCTTTTTTGAGGCCAATTTGGCCTTACCCTCCAAATGGCCACGAAACTGGACTTCGTTCGATACGTCGAGACCGAGTATCCCAATATTGGCTGAGGCAGATAGGGGAGTGTCTTCAAAACGAGGACATACGACCCACGGGAGTTTTTTTGCGGTGAACGCCCAAATTTGTGTCTTTGTCGGGTTGAATTGGACCAAATTAAGTCTACCCCAATTTGAGACCCTTTTCAAAGCGGTCTCAACTTCAGACACAAGTTTGTTTCGACTCTCAATGACGTTTTCCCGAGAAATATCGGCGCGGCCGGTATAGAGAGCATCGCCCGTACTGTCATCCGCATAACAATGAATGCCGCTAATTGGCAGCATGTCATTGATATGGAGGAGGAACAGAGTAGGCGATAGCACACAGCCTTGCGGGACACCAGCATTCACAGACATGCAGTCAGAGCATTCACCGTCGACTACGACCTTTATGCTTCTACATGCCAGAAAGCTAGTGACCCAATCACATAATTTCTCGGGAAGCCCATAGGAAGGGAGCTTCGAAAGAAGCGCTTTGTGCCAGACCCGATCGAACGCTTTCGCGATGTCCAAACTAACTGCCAATGCTTCCCCCTTAGTCTCAATCGCCTGAGCCCAGCGATGTGTCAGGTATGCCAGAAGATCACCAGCTGATCGACCCTTACGGAAACCGTACTGCCGATCACTAAGCAGATGATGATCCTCTAGGTACCGCAGGAGTTGATGGTTAATGATGGACTCCATTATTTTCGAGAAGAGGGAAGTTATGGCTATCGGCCTGTAGTTAGTCGGATTTGAGCGATCGCCCTTTTTAGGGATCGGGTGGACCAATGCTGCCCTCCATGATGACAGGACTACGCCAGTGGAGTAGGAGAGTCGAAAAAGACGCGTTAAGACCGGTGCCAACTCTGGAGCGCACATCTTCAACACAATAGGAGGGATTCCATCCGGGCCACTCGACTTATGGACATCAAGGGACAAAAGTGCTAAGCGCACTGAGCGTTGGTGGAACTGGATATCCAGCATACAGCTCTCGCACCGCGGTATGGTAGGCGGTTCCTGCCCCCCGTCATCCAAGGTCGAGTTGGACGCAAAGTGTTTTGCCAGGAGATCGGCTTTCTTCTTTGCGTCATAGGCCAACGGATTATTTCCCATGTGAAGAGGTGGAAAGGACGGCTTACAAAAAATCCCTTCGATAGCCTTGGCAAGAGACCAAAATGCCCGAGTTCCCGAAGGAAGACGCTCAAGCCACTCGCCAACCCTAGCGATGTGCTCCGATTTCATCCTTGCAATGTCTCTTTTGAGGGACCTGGAGGCAAAGTTGTACTTCTTTTTCAGAGCGCTGGTATTTTGATCCCGCACCGCCACCGCGCCAGCCCAGGCTTGGTAAGCCTCCTGCTTCATGCGAGAAGCTTTTCTGGAAGATGAACCAAACCAGGGCCGACACTTGCCACCAATGGGGACCACAGAGGATGGGATGAAAAGCTCCATACCCTGCAGCACAACATCAGCAACAGAATCAGCAGCAGTGCTGGGATTATCCGGCGAGAAGCACAACTGTCTCCAAGGGTAGGACGCAAAGAACGTCCGCATCCCATCCCAATCTGCTGACCTGTAGTGCCACACACGACGGCCGCGCACAACGTGCGATCGCGGCGAGGGTGTGATAAACACTAAACTCCGGACAAGGCAATGGTCTGACGCGCCAAGTGGAGCGTTAACGGTAACGCGGTAACCGTCCGGATGAGAGGTCAGCAGAAGGACCAGCAGTGAATGATTCTGGCCCTCCACATCTGGGACTCGCGTGGGCGTGGTAACCAGTTGTGTCAGGCCATATGCTAGGGCGAAATCGTGAACAGATCTCCCCGCATGATCCGTTTTACTGGAACTGAGCCAGTCGGCGTGGTGGGTGTTAAAATCGCCAAATACGACGATCTCTGCGGAGGCGATCTGCTGCTGCACGAGGTCTGCAGCCATCTGGATGTGCTCGATGAGTCGGTCAGTTTCGGCATCACCGCTATGGGACCTATAGAGGCACGCATAGACGCGAGGATGGTCGTCGCTGTCTACACGGAGCCATAAGATGGAGAGGTTCCTACCTTCAAGATTGCTGAGGCGACGAGAGCTGATATCGTCTCTGACGTACACGCACACTCCAGTCTTGGAGAAGAAGGAGTGTTCCAAACCGTACCCAGGATAAGTGAGGTAGGAAGTGTCCGCTGGAGACGATATCTGCGTCTCTGTCAAAAAGAACAAGGCTGGCTTTGCTGTCTCGAGGTGGTGATGGACAGCATCTAGATTACTATGTAATCCCCTGATGTTGCACAAGTCCACGACTAGCGTGGCAGGGGGTGCCATGGTGGTACTGCTCTTACCCCGAGCATGATAGAGCGTAGTTTTGCCCCCCCTAGAATACGAGGGGCAGCCTGGGCATCCACGCTCAGGCGCGTTGTGTTCTAAGTGCGGACGTCCAGAGAGGGATTCTCCAACGCTAGCGCAGTTGGTACCTTCCTGGGGTAATATAAGTTTCAACTGCGCCATCATAGGGGGGATAGGGGGATGGGCCTCCGGTAACCTCACTTACGCGGTGAAACACAGCTAAAGCGCTGTTTCACACCGGATTTTGATAGCAGATCCTGAATTAAAATTAAGGAACTCTGTGCAGAAAAACAACAAGGCAATATTTTTAACTGTATTTCAAGGCTTTATGCCGGTCTTTTTTTTTTATATATTGGGGGCAAACGAGCAGACATATCCCCTGGTGGTAAGCGATTAGCGCCTCCCATGGACACTAACAACACCGGAGGCGTTAGAAGTGCGTTGCCTGCCTTTTAGGAAGGAGTACAACCTTTTCTTGAAGGTTTGAAGGTCGTATTGGTCTGGGAACACCGCAGGCGACAGCTCATTCCACAGTTTTGCTGTGCGCCGCAGAAAGTTTAGGGAAAATCGCACAGTTGTGGACTGCCAACCATCTAGATGATGGGGATGAAATTTATAAATGCGGTAGAAGATGCACAGCGAAGCGACATCTCTACGCAGCGCCAGAGAGTCTAGCCGAATTGGAAGATACTGGCAATCGACGATACGAATCGCCCTCCGCTGAATGCGGTCCAGAGGGAGGAGCTGGTATTGGGGTGCCCCTGCCCAAAGATGAGGACAGTATTCCATGTGAGGCTGAACCTGCGCTTTGTAAAGCCGAAGGTGGTGGGCCGGAGTGAAATACTGCCTCGGTCTGTTGAGCACACTTAGCTTTTTCGAGGCCAATTTGGGCTTACCCTCCAAATGGCCACGAACTGGACTTCGCTCGATACGTCGAGACCAAGTTTCCCAATATTGGCAGAGGCAGATAGGGGAGTGTCTTCAAAATGAGGACATACGACCCACGGTAGTTATTTTGCGGTGAACGCGCAAATTTGTGTCTTTGTTGGGTTGAATTGGACCCAATTAAGTCTACCCCGATTTGAGACCTTTTCCAAAGTGGTCTCAACTTCAGACACAAGTTTGTTTCGACTCTCAATGACGTTTTCCCGAGAAATATTGGCGCGGCTGGTGTAGAGAGCATCGCCCGTACTGTCACCCGCATAACAATGAATGCCGCTAATTGGCAGCATGTCATTGATATGAAGGAGGAACAGAGTAGGCGATAGCACACAGCCTTGCGGGACACCAGCATTCACAGGCATGGAGCCGGAGCATTTACCGTCGACTACGACCTTTATGCTTCTGCATGCCAGAAAGCTAGTGACCCAATCGCATAATTTCTCGGAAAGCCCATAGAAAAAGAAGCGCTTTGTACCAGACCCGATCGAAGGCTTCCGCGATGTCCAAACTAACTGCCAAGGCTTCCCCCTTAGTGTCAATCGCCTGAGCCCAGCGATGTGTCAGGTATGCCAGAAGATCACTAGCTGATCGACCCTTACGGAAACCGTACTGCCGGTCACTAAGCAGATGATGATCCTCTAGTTACCGCAGGAGTTGGTGGTTAATTATGGACTCCATTATTTTCGAGAAGAGGGAAGTTATGGCTATCAGCCTGTAGTTATTCGTATTTGAGCGATCGCCCTTTTTAGGGATCGGGTGGACCAATGCTGCCTTCCATGATGTCGGGTCTACGCCAGTGGAGTAGGAGAGCCGAAAAAGACGCGTTAAGACCGGTGAAAACTCTGGAGCGCACATCTTCAACACAATAGGAGGAATTCCATCCAGGCCACTCGACTTATGGATATCAAGGGACAAAAGTGCTAAGCGCACTTCGCACCGCGGTATGGTAAGCGGCTTCTGTCCCCTGTCATCCAAGGTCGAGTTGGACGCAAAGTGTTTTGCCAGAAGATCGGCTTTCTCCTTTGCGTCATAGGTCAATCATCTTTGAAAAGACTATTAATAAATCCATCACACTTTTAACAGTGTTGATGGTGCAACTTCAAGTTAAAGAATTTCGAAGGAGGCACTTCGCAAAACGTATCTACATACATCTACATTCTTACAACGATGTAGAAGCTATAATCCTCTCTGGAAGCAGTAATCCACGCAATGGTTGTTTGAAGAGGGCGATTTGCCACAAAACTTGTTCACGATCGGTCGAAGCGTTAATAAAAAAAATGGGAGTGGTTTTTTTTGACGCAGTGGACCTATTGGTCCCGGACTTAGCAGTAATTCCGCTAGAAGACCGTATAACAGTTTCTAGTAAATGATATGGCGAAATTGGTCTGCCTCAAGCTTTCGGGGAGTTGGATAGCGAGCGCCCAAGGAGCGGCGTCTGTGGCACTTTTTTTCACCAAGATAACTCACACAGCTGCTAGAACTATTTGACAACTTCGGGGGACAAATGTTACCTTATTCTCCGTACAGCCCAGTTTTTTTTTAATTCCCCACGGTAAATAAATGATTTGTGTGCGAAAATTTAGCACTGCAGACGAGGCCGTCGAAGAATTCCGGTGGTTATTTTTCGACGAGACAAGCAAGACACGTTTTTTAAATATTTTGAAAGCTGGTTCACCCGAATGCATTTAATAAGTGCATTAAGATTGGAGGGGGCTATTTTGAATAGATGTAAATAAACTTTCTTTTTATATTCTAACTATTTTTGGAACAGCTTCGTAGAAACTGGCGCCTGGTATATCTTTAGTACAGTATCGGGTTAACTTGGCTCTTGGATCTTTCAGCAAGTCAGTGCCAGGATCCAGTAGTGTTGTGTAGTGTTCCAGTGTGTGTGTCACACGGAAGGTCAGGTTTCTACGATTCGACGTCGAATTCAACGAAAAGATGCCATTATAAACTTCTTTGCAGTTGGTACACTAACTGTGACTTATGTCGATGCATGGAACAATATTTTTCCTAGATCATACTTAAGTTTGTCCCTACTTCACTAAAACTTTGAACGGAACTCTCGGTGCGCGAGGCCGATTCCCCTCGTCGAAACTGAAACCTGGCTACACCCGTGATTCCAATGATACTTCAACGCTTTCGTTACTAAAAATTGTTCAAAACTAGTGAAGTAAAATATAAAACTCTTCCTCTTTTGGAGTCCAGCACTCACGGCAGATATACGCTGCTCCAGTATTTTTTTTTTCTTAGCTTATTATTGGAATACCGAAATTTAAGTACTAAGCTTACAGATTTATAATTAAAATATCCACTTAACATTTTTAATTTAAACTTCGGTAGTAACTTAGCGTCGTCAACAGCATTGGTACCACGATCACTACATTCTTCTACATCAATTATACTGTGGTTTAAACCTGGTGTAATTAAATAGTAAAAGTTCTAAAGACACTTCTTGTAGGTACTAATTTGACATTCAACGCATTTTCATTGCATAGTACAGGAGTAAAATTTGTTGACTCACCATAATTAAGTTTCAGATATCAAGAAAGAACATCTTTTGCCCAGAAATATTATACAGTCGTTTAATTTATTGTTACAAAAAGTAGGTGTAGAATCGATACTGTCTTCACTCTGGAATTTAACACACCACTAGCCACTATCTGGTTGAATGATTGAAGATTGAATTGAATTGAATGTTTTACAACATTTATTCTAAATTGAGTTGATTTGCGAATTTTGTTTGATTTTTAATACCTACGTAAAATAGAGTTTATTTTCTTAACAGTTTTAAGTTTTACGTTGATAATTCGTGACTGCGTTGTATGTTTGTTCATGAACATATCTGATATTTAACAGTATACGAGTTCATTATTGTAATATGTTGATCGACCGTTACAGCTTAAAGTATTAATTGAATGAACTCTTACCAGAAAACGAAGTAAGTGATGCTGATGATATCTCCAGAGTTTCATAGCTGGGCTTGAGCTGACGAATCTGCAAAATTGTGGCGGCAACGGCATGTCGAACGTGGAGAACGTATGCCCGCAGGTTTTACGCGGCGTTTCGCGGGAACTGCGGCGTCTGGCAGCCAATCCTCCCGCAGGAATCAAGCTTGTGCTGCGGGATGATGATCTCACCGACGTCGTCGCTCATATCGAAGGCCCGGGTACTATTTCTTGTTTTTATATTTAGATGTACTACTTATCATACTTCTAAGCAACTATTTTTTACACTTCTTACTAAAACACCTCGTGCCAAAATGTTATGCATACACATAATATACCTACATATGTAGCAAATTCAAGTAATTCTTATTGTTAAAACTTAACTAGTGTTGTAGTGTTCTTTTTCATGTTGATAAGTTGCCTTAATTATATCTCTCTCTTTAATCATCTTTGGTTGAATGCACTAATTTCAGTAAGTGCAGTCCGATTTGAAAAATTATTTCAGAGGAAGGCTATTTATCATCACTTTACCACATATGGAAGTGAGTACCAATACAAAATGTTGCAACAACAGTGGAACATTATTACTTTTGAGAGCTTCCATGGCATGCGCTGCATAAATAGTTAAAGTTTTACAAAACAATATGCATAGTATGCATATTGTTTTAATAATAATAAGATATAGAATATTCCCCTTTAAAAGTTCTAAAAGTCTGTGAGAGCATTATGTTTCTCTTTTAGATTGGCTCACCATCAACTTTTTATGGTTAACAATTTTTTTCATATTGTCAGAACATCACCCTAGGGGCACTAGGAGATGTGTCTCCTATTACCAACTACTTTTATAGTAATCACTGTTGATAGACTTATTTTGCTGGTCTTGATGTGTGTATAAAATCAAACAAAAAAATATACAGTCAAATGTATTTTTTATCATTTATGGTAATGTCAATCATGCAAAACTCAACCAACAATTCTAATTTACACACACTACTACTACAGTTCAACTGGATTCTAGATGATTGGTGTGAATCTTTTCGGATATTAGTAATCAATTTAAGTTAAAACTTACTATATTTCACATAAAGTTATCACCACAATGTATAAGTATGTATTATGTTAAATATTTTATGATCATGTTAGTAAACTCTCATTACGCTAGAGAGGAATTATTGTGCTCATGCACTCATTTCTCTCCATTATTAAATAAAGAGAAACAATATGTAATGCTTGTCCTTGTAGACAAGCCTAACTCATAAAATAGGCTTGTGCTGTATTTGACCACATTGTGCATCTGTCATTTTAATCTGATGCTTATTATCAGAAATGACTTTTAATATATTTAACAAATATTTTTTTTTTGTACATTAAATGATTGTCAAAAACCATTATGTCAGTTATTATAATGATGTGCTGGGTTCTGAGCCGCACTTAGAACTTTAATCTACTTTTTGTTTTTTTATATGACATTTATTTAATAAGTAGGTACAGTCGACCAAATTGAAAGGTGACCCACTTTGACAATTATTCCTTTGTAATCATAAATGTAGTTAGGTTTTCTTCGCTATTTGCACATAGTACATTTTGGATATAAACATAAATGCGTCATGATGTCAATGCAATTTAAACCTTTGTCATCATTGAACAAGATATATTTTTGATACAGCAGTCTTATTTGAATTTCAAATAATGTAATCGTTTAAATTCCAAACTCTTTTCATTGCGGAGAAAAAGTATTATAATTTTTAAAATGAAATGACATTATTTGTGAGATGTCAAGTAGTAGTCAATCTGAATATATTAAAATAAAAATCTAAGAATATATTTATATCTATAAACGAATCGTATAATGGCCAATTTGGTAGAACAAAGAGCTCGGATTGTAGTGCTCAGTGAGCAAGGTTGCGGCGTTAGAGAAATATCACGTGAGTTAAATGTAAGTCGTAACACGGTCAGAACCTGGATCAGACGGCACGCTGAAGAGGGTATCCTTGAAGACCGACGACAACATAATCATGGGGTTCGTCGAATCACAAACCAACAGAGAACGGAAATGCAACACCATTACGAAGAACATCCTTTTACTCGTACCCGCTATTTTGCAGCACGTTACGACGTTTGTCTAGAAACAATTAGAAATAATTTGCACCGCACTGGGCTGCATTACAGACATCATGCTAAGAAAGTTCATTTAACGGATGCACAAAGAACTGTGAGATTGAATTTTGCATGTAATTATTTAGATTTCGACTGGACAAACACCATCTTTACAGACGAAAAATCATTTTGCTCTTCTCAACATGGTCGCTTAACTTTGTGGCGTTACGATAACGCGATACACAGAGGACCACGTAGTGCCCAACCAATCATCTGGCCGTATTTCAGCTAACATGTGGGCATGGATGGATGCTGGAAACATAGGCGAACTTGTTCCTATTTCTCCTCGTCATAACGCTATCAACTATGTCGATTTATTGGAAGAATCAATGTTACCGACTTTGCGAACAGTTTACCCCCGTGAAGATGTGCCAGTATTCTCCTATGTTCATGATAACTGTCGAGTGCATACTGCCAGAATTGTCTCAAATTGGTTTACGGAGCATGAAGATGAATTTACTCTCATTCCATGGCCGTCTAGGTCACCAGATTTTAACCCAATAGAAAATTTATGATGTTTGATGGTTCAAATGTGGGATAACATTAACGAGAGAACTAAAGAAGCAATCGAGCTGCATTGTAACGAAATCTGGGATTTCATGAGGGGAAGTGACATTTGCAGTCGTCTAATCGGGTCTATGCGTAATCGATTATTAGACGCTATTGGAAAACCATGGCGCTTATTGGTTTTAGGTTTAACCAGTAATCCTACAGACCCAAACAATTGGAACCATTATAACCCACAAATTAACTATTGAGAAGTTTTCTTTTTTATTCGCTTTACGAAGTGAATACCTTTTTTTTAAATTTAATAATATGAAATAAACAAAGTTCTCAAATTTATTGTTTTATTTTATTAATATGTATGACTAGCTGTCTCGACAGACTTCGTTCTGTCAAATAAATGCTTTTCTATTTTTGTTCTACACCTACCCTACGCTACCTTTACGGTACCTCTACCCTCCTACCTCAAGTCTACCCATTATCTACACTATCTACACTAATATTATAAACAGGAAAGATTTGTATTTTTGTATGTAACGAATAAATTCAAAAAGTACTGGACCTATTTTAAAAATTATTTCACCATTCGAAAGCTACATTATCCACGAGTAACATAGGCTATATTTTATTTTGAAAAAAAATAGGGTTCCGTAAGATATTATCGGTTATATAATAGGAGCGGAGCACCAATGAAGAATGTTTCAAAAACGGGGGAATTTTTTTACGCTACGGGCAATAGAAGACGCAAACGAGGTTGCGGGGGTCAGCTAGTTCGAAATAAAATCAATCCTATGTCTCAAACAAACACAATTAAATCTTTCCTAATATACCTATAGATAAGGACGTTCACTGGCTAACAAACTTTTTCGTGCAATACTTATCATAGTATACGTCTGTCTATGTCATGGCTTTGTCAGTGTCTAGTAGAATGATAACGGTTCGTCACTTATGAAATGTATGTTCAAGCTAATCTCAACCTAATGGAATAGAATAATTGTAGGAAAATGACTTTAAGGGGGGTCATGAATCCATTTGGTCCACTGTACATGGAAGACTAACAGCAATTCACAACATTATATATTACAAGAAGGCCAATTAGAAGATTTCACTTCTAGATATACATTAGAATTATGTGAGTGTGATTCAACACATTTAACCACTAATAGCTCATCCGAGGCCACATCAAGCATCACCGAGCAAAAAAAAAACAAATAAAAATATAAAACCAATGAGCTGCTTCACCTTTAACACTGCCTAAAAAGTCTTGGCTTAAGCAGTTTCTAGCCGTTGCCACACTAATTACAAAGAGATTAATGTCTTACTGTTTACAAAGTATATTAAAGTTTCTACATTTGCGCACAATGTAACTATTTTGTCTATAGCTGATGAAGCTTTATGTATATCAGGATTAAAATGAGTGTTTAAATGGTATGTTGAATTTCATTGTGGACAAAAGCTTGGGGTAGTCTATGTCATGTCGGTTCGGTCGTGTTAATAACAGAAGTTCCCGGACACCTCCCTTCTCAAGCGCAGAGTGGCACACCATGTGGTTTTAGTCGGTTCGATTAAGACACACCGCCCCGCCGTAAACTCCAGTGGGGTGAAGGCCCGTGAGGGATCCCACACATATAAAAAAAAGTCTATCATGTCGAAGTAGTCATATGTTTTTGCTCATATTTCAATCCAATACGTGTCACTAGTGAGTAATAAGCTAGCAGTCCTTTTGTTTGTTACACTGGATAGTTCCCAGTATGAGGTGAACAGCTATATCTATCAATAATGTAAGTCTACTCCTTATTTCAGCGGACACTCCGTACTTCGGTGGCGTATTCCGTGTGCGTCTGGTTCTTGGCAGGGAGTTCCCGACGGCGCCGCCTCGCGCTTATTTTCTGACGAAGCTGTTCCACCCCAACGTGGCGCCGGACTCGGGCGAGGTGTGCGTGAACACCCTGAAGCGCGACTGGCGGCCCGAGCTGGGCCTGGAACACGCGCTGCTGGCCGTCAAGTGCCTGCTCATCGCGCCCAACGCCGAGTCGGCGCTGAACGCGGACGCGGCGGCCATGCTGCGCGACCGCTACGCCGACTACTTCGCGCGCGCCAAGCTGCTCACCGACATACACGCGCGCCCCGCCAAGCCGCGCGCCAAGCCCTCGCCGCGACCCGTGAGTACAGCGCACGCACACACACACACACACACGCACACACACACACGCTGGCTGCTCTACTTGCCAATGCACTTTTTTTTTGTGTGGAAATCCCCTTGGATAACACCTCCTGGTGTGTCCTTTTTATGTCGGACTCGAACCGACGTAAAAAGTAGAGTGAGCATCATCAATCCCAAGCAAATTGGTCATCTAAATAATCCAAAACTGTGTAAAAAGTATTTTCACATAGTTTTTGTTTCATTAAGGTCTTACTTAACTCTTGATATTTGCTTGAAATTTTATTGTAGAATCGCACACCCTGACATCGGAAAGACTAGCTTACTCTTTGTAATCTAGTAGTTGGCAACACGAGTCCGTGTTTATTTCTAGTATTGATATCACGAACGTCGCTAAACTTTTTGTATAAATGAATTGAGATGCAACTGTCATGATTCCAATTTCTTTAAATTTAACCTTCAGTCGCTGCCTATAACCAAGATTATAAATTGCACGAATAGCCCTCTCTTCTGCAACACAAAGATACTTTGAATGTCAGTAGCATTCCCCCACAACAAAATACCATATGACATTACACTATGAAAATAACTAAAATGTACTAATCTAGTTATTTATACATCGTAATTAACGAATTTTATAAAGCGGAAAGCTGGAAACTGGTTTTTACTTGCTTAACATTTAGTGTAAAAAATCTAAAACATTTAGTTTTGTTCTCGTTAAAAAGTAAATAATTAAAATTGAACCAGTTCACTACATTAGAGATAGTGTCATTTACGTCATTAATAACAGATTGTTGTCGCTTTAGTTAAAATAAAAGTGAAGTTTCGTCTGCCGTCCGAAATTAGGCAGGTCATTGATGTAAATGAGAAACAAAAATGGGCCGAGAATCGAGCCCTGCGGAACCCTCATAGGGACAGGGAGATCCCAAGTATCTATGACCATTAACTTCCACTGGATCCTATTACCCAAATGAGAGATAAGAAGATCAAAAGCAGTGTTCCTAATTCCATGGTAATACAATTTCCTAACCAATGTTGCATGAAAAACGCAATCGAATGCTTTAGAGATAAATCAAAAACACAGCTAATGCATCCATCTTCAATAAATAAATAAATAAATATTCTGGACATCTAACAATCAATCAATTCAATCTTCAAATACCGTCTCTAATAGTTCAACATCAGCATCAGTTGTTGAGCGACCTCTTCTGAAGCAAAATTGATTCCTGTGTACAATATTGTTACCACTAAAGTCAGTTTGCAACTAAAACAAACTTTTTTTTTTTAAATTTACTGTATGTAGGTAACACTGAAATAGGTCTATAATTTGTGGGATCAGACGTGTTACCTGACTTAATCCGAGAGCTGGCACCAATTTTTGGGTAGGTATTTGAGGCAAGCTGAAAACTTGTCAGATACCTCTCCTATTATATCCCAACTCGGGACTGCAGACCTGGCTGGTGAGTAGCGGGGCTAAATCAACCCCTACATTTTTAAAAACATTTTTTTTTTCCCACATATATATATTTGGGGCACTACGCAATTTATATATGTTGCAGTGTAATACTTAATGAATACGAAAAAAAATAAGCCAGATAATTTAATCAGGGTTTTAACATTGCCAGACGCGTGCAAAAATATTTTGCAAAAAATTATAAAAAATGTTTTTGAGGCAGCTTGAAATTTTAATGGAGTGTTATTTATAACAAAAAAAATAAGATTCCCAAAAAGACAGATTATTTCGGTGGGGCTTTCTACCTGCCAGGTGATCAAACAAATAATATACGAATATATACGCTGACATTTAAATATGTCTGTCGGGCCGCTTTGATAATATTATAATTTCGTCGGTCAGCCGAAATGGTTTAGGACGACTAATTTTTATTAAAATTAGTCGTCATAAACCTCTGTGTCGGTAATTTATGAAATATTGACCAAATCACCAATAGTGCGGCAGCAACGAGAGTTACTTACGAACTGACTCACTGTAACTAACGTAGACGTTTAGGAAGGACAAAATATCTAATAAATGTTATAGTTCTTCGCTTTAAACCTTTGTTACTGGTTAAGTTCGCTCATTCGGGCTTCCTTTGGACTGTTCATGTTTATGAAAGATTTAACTTTGCGCAGGAGAGTAGCGGCTCGGAGACGGACAGCGTGGCGCGGGACGGCGCGGCCTGGGACGGAGCGGGGCGGGAGGGCGCGGCGCGGGGGGGCGAGGAGCGAGGGAGCGAGGCGCGAGGGAGCGAGGCGCGAGGGAGCGAGGCGCGAGGGAGCGAGGCGCGAGGGAGCGAGGCGCGAGGGAGCGAGGCGCGAGGGAGCGAGGCGCGAGGGAGCGAGGCGCGAGGGAGCGAGGCGCGAGGGAGCGAGGCGCGAGGGAGCGAGGCGCGGGAGGGCGCGGCGCGGGAGGGCGCGGCGCGGGAGGGCGGGGCGCGGGAGGGCCCGTGCGCCAAGCGCGAGCGCCGGCCCGCGCTCAAGGACAAGCGGCGCGTGCTCAAGCGGTTATGAGCCGAGCGGTGCCGGCGCGCCTGGTCCGCCGCGCGACGGAGCAGCGACCGCTTGTGAATAAATATTACTGTACACTTAGATTAATTGGTGTTCTTTTGCCTTCCGCGACTGTATTTATTGCTTTAGAGAAAATCGATGCACACGAAGCTGTTACATAATAAGTAGGTTACTTGTAATTATGAACATTTGTATTAGTTTAGATTAATCGATACCATAGTTATTTTAAAAAGAACGTCTTTTATTTCGCCTAGAATATAAGCTTCTCATCACATAGCGACATACAGATTACCCAGATTAGAAAAGAGCGTACTCCTTCCTAAAAGGCCGGCAACGCACTTGTGACGCCTCTGGTGTTGCGGGTGTCTATGGGCGGCGGTAATCGCTTACCATCAGGTGATACGTCTGCTCGTTTGCCCCCTATACAATAAAAAAAAAAAAAACCCCCTAGTAGGTACCGCACCATTTAATATTTGTTCCGCTTTGACTTCACCAAATTTCGAAGTATGCACGGGACGATTGGAAGATCTGGATAATGGATATTTTTATTTTCGTTTTTTATTATTTATAAACATATACATTAGATAACTTGAAAAAAATTGTTAAAAATGTTCAAATGATGAAATAGAAAATTAAACTAATAAACATTTCTTTGCGACTAAATATGTTTTTTCGTAACTGTATGTATTTATGTAATGTTACCAAGGGCTAGCATGTCACGGGACAGAGCCCACATCGTCGCAAAGAGGTCTAATGCGGTGCTGGTGCTGGTGCAGGAATGCTGTAACCCAGTTGCCAACTTTTGATGGCCAATGCCTGATTTCCTATGCCTGTCAATAAATAGCCTTATTCCAAAGGTGTGTGTACAGTCAGCATCATATTGATTTGTGCTCTCAAAATGCTCAAAATTTTGTGAAAATCTTCAATTCAATTTTATTTTAGTAAACATGGCGCTTAATTGTTGTATGCGTTCAAAGTAGTAAAAACATCTTAGCTATCAGTTGTCAGTACTGTGTTGGCTAACATAATGTTTATATTAATGTTACGAAATTGGTTGTTCAATGGTAGGTGCAAACTAGTTAAAATATCTTTTCAATAAACAAAAATCAACGTTTCGAAAGTGAACTTTGCAGTAATTTTAAATATTTCCACCCCTTGGTCTTTCAAGACCAAGGTATTCATACCTATCCAGCTCATTTCTTGCATGACGTAACTGACATGTCTTTAGAAAATAAACGTTTTGTAGTATTCTAATGTATCTACAGTATTGTACTGAGAATAGGGAGTATGAATGCAGGTGTTTGAATGAGATAAAACTATTTGAAATTTCTTTGAAAAGACACGTCATCTTCCTAGCCTTTATTATTCCCAATAGTATTTGGGATCGGCTACTAATTCAACCGGTTTTACCTGAATATCAGTTTTTCCACGGAGCGACTTGGTTGAACTAGTTGTCAGTATATTTTATCGTGCGGTGCGACAAAAGCTCCGCACGTCAACTTACTGAGACTCCAGCCCAGCTTCCTGCAGGAAGTGGTCTAGGGTCTTTTCCCGCAGCGGGCGGAGCACACACCCCCGTCGAGAGGCAGTGTGGCAGCACGGGACCCTTTCCTTCCGACTGACGCAGGTGCTTTCCGGGCACGGTTGCTTCGGGAAGTACCTGCACTCGGTCGCTAGTAGAGAACTGAGTCCCGTCTGCCACCACTGCGACTGTAGTGAGGACTCGGCCCAGCACACGCTGGCGACTTGCCCCGCTTGGGCGTCGCTGCGTCGGGCCCTCACTGCATACGCTCCATGGCCGGTAGCGATAGCAGTATCACCGCCGGCGAACCGGGCAGCGGAGGCGCGCCTACCAGCGCCTCGCCGCCCTGAGTGTGGCCGCAGATGGACGGGACTGGTTTTCCCCTTCATCCGCTTCAGAGGCCAGCCGCGAGGAGGCGAGGAGGCGACGAACGCGTGTGCCGTACGTCGCCTAAATTGAGATAGTATACCAGCAGACGGTGCCCTCTTCAGTGCGGGCAGGCGCTGGGAGGGGTCCGGTCGTGTTAATAACTGCAGTTCCCGGACCCCTCCCTTCTCAGGCGCAGAGTTGGCACACCGTGTGGTTTTAGTCGGTTCGATTCCGACACACCGCCTCGCTGCAATCCCCGGTGGGGTGTTTAGTTATATATATATAAATATATATTGTAATTGTTAGTTATTTTACGAAAAAAAAATAATAATTACTATGTATCAGTTTTATTATTGTGCACGTGTTTTTGCGGATTTCACCAAGTCGAATATATTTACAACATTTACGGTAGTAAATATATTTTATAAAAACTTTAATTAAAGAAATTATAAATTGTTTTATTTACGTCTTCATATTCGTACACCTGATTGCCTTATTATTTTACTTATATTTATTTTTGTAGTAAGTGAATATGTAAATGTTCAGAAATAAACTTAGACAACAGTACAAAAGAAATAAAACGAAAATTTATTACAGAAATTACACTACGATAAAGGAGTGATAGTATTTAAAGTATGACAATATAAACAAAACACGTTAGGATAATTTTCGGGTAGGTGCTAAAAAGATATAACACTCATAGTAAAGAGCTCTTAAATTATTTAATTAATATTTCTCTTTTATTTTGTAAATAAAAGTACAGTTAACCTTAGAGTCAGTGCACTTATTGTAATCACATCGGTTACATGAACTAAAAGTGATATTTTAATCATCTGCCAGCACAACAAATTATCAACTTGCAAGATACACTTTAACAAATTCTTCTCTCACTATGTCTCAACTGTCTGATATAAGAGAAGCCCAGAACAACTTAGAAGAAAGCTTTTCTAGGAGAATGGCTCAGCTTGAGTTGCAATTGCACTCTGGTGGTAACAGCAAGGAGACGGTGGCGAGGGTTTCAGAGGAGTTTAAAGCCTTCCGCGAGCTGATGTTTTCCATGTTGGGTCTCTTACGGAAGCCAAATAAGTGAGTGTGTTAAGACTGTTGATGCTATGGAGACCCGACATCGCCACAAATCACTCTTATTCCTAGGTGTGCCCGAGGCTGTCAAGGAGGACTGCGGTGCAACCCTACTCGAGATCATAGGTACGAAGATGGGCCTCCGGGACATCTCACGTCTCAACATGAGACATTGCTATCGCATTGGAGCACCCTCAAAGGAACATCGAAGGCCAATACTGGTGAGGTTTACTACGGCAGAGGCTAGATATGCAGTCTGGAAGTCCAAGACAGCATTAAAGGGTTCCGGCGTCTCGGTAAGAGAATTTCTAACCAGAATACGTCAGACAGTTTTCGCCGAAGCCCGGCAACATTTCGGCTTGTCGTCTTGCTGGACTCAGGACGGTATTATAGTCATTAAAGCAAGCGATAATCACAGGTATAAAATAACTTCTACCGATGAGCTAAAGCCTTTACTAGTCAAGTTTCCAAAAATAAATTCCACAAGCAGGAGTGACCCTGGCAATGCGACTAATGCGAGTTCGGGCAACAACAGCAAGAGTTCACGAAAACGTTAGTTACTTGTGACAACGTTAGTGTTTTCGTGCGTACTACATATCACTTTCATTGTCTGTCTACATCTATAACCATGGCTTTTAATTTACTCTGTTATAGTACCTTCAACTTTATTTATTATCTTTTACAAAACACGTCACGTAATGTTTACCGTAAATTCGTGACAATTATGACAGCCGCATCTGTCAATTCGACGTTTCGCTTCCCTCTTTTGTCATTCTCTCGGGTACGTTCCGTTTCTTACAACTGTTAGTAGGATCACAACAAAGTTATGAGTTATCAATTCAATCTTTTGTTTTTATATTTTTAAAATCTTTTGTTATAGCTCTTTTTTTTATTTTTTTCGCATACACTGCTATGGTTATTATTGTTTTGTATACCGTCTAGGGCCCTATTACATAAATTTGTATTTTGTTCTATAATCATTTTAGTCTTGTGAGCTGGCGGGTGGTGTAGAACTACGGTGTAAATTCGACTAAGGTAATTTCTTATTTAGAATATTCTTATTATTTATATATAAGTATTTTTGTATTTGTTTATTTTTTTTTTATGTCTTAGCTGCCAAAATGACTCTGCTCTGCCTGATGGAAAGCACGAGCAGAATCCAGGAGTGGTGGTCACCATCCTCAATGCTAATAGGGACATTGCAGCATGGCGACCCACACTATGGCGGCCTAGTGAGATGCTTCTTCACGCTCCGCTTAAAGGACCCGGGTTCATAGTGGGAGGGAAACACGTACGCAGGTAGTGAGTTCCAGGTTTTGACCGCTCGGCACAGGAAGGAAGAACCGAAGCGGTGAGTACGAGAGCGTATGTCTACCACTCTGAAGCGGTGACATCCAAGACCGGCACGTGTTGTCCTGTATAGGAAGGGGGAAGGGGGGACCAGTTGGAACAGCTCTTCAGAACACTCTCCATGATAAAGGCGATAGAGGACTGCCATAGAGGCGATATCTCTACGCAACTGCAGAGGCTCAAGGGACTTGGTGGTCTAGGGACTGCCGACAATGCGGATGGCTCGCCGCTGCAACCGGTCGAGAGCGTCGAACAGATACTGCGCGGCTCCATCGCAAAGATGAGAACAGTACTCCACGCACGAGCGAACCTGGGTCTTGTAAAGCAGACACCGATGCTCGGGCGAGAAGAACCGTCTCACCCTATTAAGGATACCTAGCTTCCGCGAGGCCGCCCTAGTGACACTCTCAACGTATTCGCGAGGGTTGAGATCGCGGCTGATATCCATGCCCAGGATATCGAGCCTACCTTGTAATGGCAGTCGAGTGCTCTGAAAAGTGGGAAGGGGAAGGAATGGAGACTTTTTGGCAGAGAACGCGCACACCTGTGTTTTCTTGGCGTTGAACTCGACCAGATTCTCAGAGCCCCATTGAGAAATGCGGTCCAAGTCATGGTCGAGTTGAGCGACAAGTTCCCGTCGTTTTTTATCATTATCTGCTAGCCCAGCTGTGGGATGTCCAAAATATCGCCCGTGAACTGTGCTGTCGTCTGCATAGCAATGAATGTTGGCAAGGGCGAGCATGTCATTGATATGCAGAAGAAACAGCGTGGGTGACAGGACAGACCCCTGAGGTACTCCAGCGTTGATCAGCTGAAAATCGGAGGCCGCACCGTCGCAAAGGACTCTAATGCGGCGCTGGTGCAGAAATGCGGCAACCCAGTTGCAGAGTTTGGGGGGTAAACCGTATGCCGGTAGCTTGGAGAGAAGCGAACAGTGCCAAACCCTATCAAAGGCTTTGGCCATGTCAAGGCTGATTGCCAAGGATTCCCCATGCCTGTCAATAGCTTCACCCCAAAGGTGTGTCACATACGCTAGAAGATCACCCGTGGATCGGTTCGGTCTAAAACCATATTGACGATCGTTTAGTACGGAGTGATCCTCCAGGTAGTGAATCAGTTGTTTATTTATTATTCTTTCAAATACCTTGCAGAGAATTGAGGTGACGGCTATCGGACGGTAGTTTGCCGGGTTTGAACGGTCGCCCTTTTTGGGGATGGGTTGAACATTCGCCTCTCTCCAGGCCATCGGCGAATACAGGCGCGTCAATACCGGAGACAACTCTGGTGCACATTTCTTAAGAACCACCGCTGGGATGCCATCGGGTCCACTGGCTTTCCGGACGTCGAGTGACCGAAGCTCCGCGCGGACATCATTCAACCGGATGCGAATATCCCGCATCGTAGTGTCGCAGGTCGGAATGGTAGGCGGGTGCTTGCCACGGTCGTCGATTCGGGAGTTACCCGCTAAGAGATCAACAAGCAGTTTTGCTTTCTCCTGCGGCTGATGGGCGAGTGATCCGTCGGGGCATTTCAGCGGTGGTAGCGAGGACTGGCAGAAGTTGGACTGCACGGCTTTAGCCAATCGCCAGAACTTTCGGCTACCCGTAGGGTGTGCGACGAGTTCTTGGCCAAGCCGCGCAATGCGCTGGGCATCCGCTCTAATGTAAGCCTTCTTGCATTCCCTTGTGGCTTTGTTGAACGCTGCTTTTAGTTGACCTACGTCGGGGCAGCCGCGAGCGCGAGCTCTGGTCCATGCGCGGTAAGCCGATCGTTTTTGCGCAACAGCATGGGCGCACTCGCGATTAAACCAAGGACGGGTCGTTGCGCTGGCGACCTCACTATAGGGAACATAGTATTCCATTCCAACAGTGATTTCGCCAGCCACGGCGGCCGCAGTTTGCGACACATCTTTGTCTTTAAAGCAGCGTTGAGCCCACGGGATGGATGCAAAATAATCCCGCATTCCATCCCAGTCCGCTGACGAGTAGTGCCATAGTCGTCTTTTCGCTGCCACTGGTCGTGGGGCGGCAACTAAAGGCACCGTGGTAGACACCAGGCAGTGATCGGAGGATCCTAAAGGGGCGAGCACCGATATATTGTACTGCGCTGGGTGACTCGTCAGCAGAAGGTCCAGCAAGGAAGGCGCTTGACTCTGTATGTCTGGTATCCTGGTGGGCTGGAGTACCAGCTGGGTGAGGTCATGCGTGAGAGCGAATGCGTGGACAGTCCGACCCGCGTGGTCAGTTCTGGAAGATCCCAACCAGGACTCATGGTGGGCGTTAAAGTCTCCCAGAAACACCAGTTCGGCGGTGGGAAACTGCTCCTGCGCTTTGTCCACCGCCTGACTGAGATATTCAAATAGTCGAGTTGTCTCAGAGTCTCCGGAGTGGGATCGATATAGGCACACGTAGAATCGGCTCACGGAGCCAATATCCACGTGCAACCACAGGATGGAGAAGGATGGGTCCTCAAGGCAGCGGAAACGGCGACAACAAACATCCGCCCTAACGAAAAGACATACCCCAGCCTTCGCGAGGAAGCACTCCTCAAGAACGTAGCCGGGATAGTGTAGATATGTCGTGTCGGCAGGGCGGCGTATTTGTGTCTCCGTTAGAAAAAGCATGGCCGGCCGTACCGTCTCAAGATGCTGGTGGACGGCGTTGAGGTTTGCATGGAGTCCACGGATGTTTGTGAACTCCACCTCAAAAAGCGCGTTGGTGGGTGGATGGAGTGCCGCTGTTGAACATTTTAACTTTTTCTTTGCTGCCATGATAAAAAAAGGGGGTAGGGGAAGGGGAGCGTAAAAGGCGCGACAGTTGTTGTGGCTGTGTAGTACTGAGACTCGTAGTGCTGTGTCGTCATACAACAGTGAGGCATGACGGTGACCGAACCGTCGGACGGAAGGGCCCCCGTACCCTCCCGGAAGTGGTCGCCTGGTCCCACCGTCCGGTCACCAACCGGCACGACGAGCCACTCCGTGGATTATGCGCGACCTGACGGGGCAGCCTCCCAGGGTGGTTAGCCGCGGTTGGGCCCCTCTCTATGTCGCGGGCGGCCAGCGGCACCACCGTTTCTACGGGTCTCCCTGGCCGACGGATCGATCCAAGCCACCCTCAACATGACTCCACGAGCATTACACTGCTCTCACACTAACCACGACAACTGTCACCCCTGCATCATTGGGCCTCCGGTCTCGCACTCACCAACGAAACACGACAGTACGAAGCCTGTCATTTTGGGTTGGTCTTCTGTGCGAGGGTAGTACCGCCCCGGTCGAGCCTGGCCCATTCGTGCTGAAATCAGCATGACTCTACTACCTATTAAATTATTATTCGTATTAGGTTGATTTTATTTAATTTTTTTTTCTTTGTTTTTTTTTTGGTTATATTTATTTCATAATATACGCACACAGCTATAATATGCTTGAAGATGATAATAATATTGACAATGTAGTGTACTTTTCTGCCAACGAATCCTCTGTGGATGAGAGCTTCAGTTCGCTACCCGACACCTTGGGTGACCAATTGCGTGACGCATTTAACAATCAATCTCAATCGCTACTAAATGTGTGCCACGTAAATGCTCAGAGTGTCCCTAGTCACTTTGGCGAATTGACTGAAACTTTCACAGGTAATAATGTGCATGCCATCCTGATTTCGGAAACATGGCTTAAACCTCACTTATCTTCCACCGCTTATCCTCTCACTGATTTCGTTCTCATTCGCAACGACCGACCTGAGTCGAGAAGGGGTGGTGGGGTAGCCATCTACCTCCGTAGCTACCTACCCTATAAAATCCTTGCTACTTCGTGTTCCGAAACATCTGGTACTGCGGAATACCTTTTCCTTGAAGTTTGTGTCAAGGGATCTAAGGTTTTACTAGGGGTAGTGTACTGCCCTCCTGCTGTCAACTACTTCTCCAGTCTAGAAATTGTTCTGGAATCTTTAGGGTCAGAATACTTACACCACATCATCATGGGCGATTTCAACACCGATCTCCTAGCATTTAACTCCCCCCGTACTCGAAATCTCCTTCACATCATCCAATCTACTGGCCTGCATGTACTCCCTCTTCAAGCAACTCATTTCAACATCGAGCTTCAGGATACCTGGCTTGACCTAATGCTCACCTCTGCTCCTAACCTTATCCATTCCCACGGTCAACATCCCGCTCCTGGATTTTCCCATCATGATTTAATTTTTCTCACTTATATCCTAAAACCTCCTAAATCTCCTTCCAAAACTCGGCACGTTCGTAGCTTTAGACGAATGGACATTAACCAACTGTGTGCGGATGCATCCGAATTAGACTGGTCAAAATTGGGAGCAGCTACAGATATAAACGATAAAGTCAATATTTTTAATGATGTAATTCTGAATTTATATGACATCCACGCACCTGTAAAGAGAATGACGTTAAAACGCCCCCCTGCTCCTTGGATGACGGACGAAATTCGCGTTGCCATGAGACGGAGAGATCGTTGTTTCGCTAAGTACAGGAAGAATCGCTGTGAGGAGACAACGGAACGTTTTTAAAACTGCTAGGAATCGGTGTAACCAGGTGATACGTAACGCCAAACGCCGCCACATAATTCAAAATATAGAATCCTGTACAACTTCCGGTATGTGGAAGTTCCTTGCATCACTAGGCATTGGTAAACAACATCACCCTGAGGTTAGGATGACGATCGGTTTGGATGACATAAACCGTCATTTCTCGACTGCACCTCAGATAGATTATCAAACCAAGAGCCAAACCCTGTGCTATATAGCTAGTCTTACACGACCGGACATTGTGTCCTTTGGCTTTTCTCCGGTATCTTCTGGGGATATCAAAAAGGTTATCCTGAGCATCCGTTCCAATGCTGTGGGATGTGACGGCATCAGTCGTCGCATGATTGTTGCTATCCTGGATCATATTCTTCCACCAATATCACATATAATTAATTTTTCACTCGATTCCAATACCTTTCCCTCACTCTGGCGTAAGGCCGTCGTCATACTTTTACCCAAAATAAGTAACCCTTCCCTTCCTGAACACTTCCGACCAATTTCTATACTTCCCTTCCTTTCTAAAGTGCTGGAGGCCTGTGTTCATAGGCAGCTTTCACAATTTGTATATCGGCAGAATCTTCTCAGTCCTTTACAATCTGGGTTCAGACCCGGTCACAGTACAACCACCGCTCTCCTCAAAGTGACTGGCGATATACGGCAAGGTATGGAGGACACCAAAGTCACAGTGCTGGCTTTGATTGATTTCTCGAATGCCTTTAACACCGTTTGCCATGAAGTCTTACTGGCCATCCTGTCCCGTTTTGATATCTCCTCAGAAGCCCTGGAATGGTTCTCATCCTATCTTCAGGGACGACAACAGTGTGTTCGCATTGACGACTTATCGTCGAGTTGGTGTGATGTTTGCACTGGCGTCCCTCAAGGCGGTATATTATCTCCATTATTATTTTCAATTTTCATAAATCTCGTAACCCAACATCTTCAGTGTTCGTATCACCTATACGCTGACGATCTACAAGTGTACACACAGTCAAGGGTTGAGGACATTTCACACGCAATTGACAAAGTCAACAATGACTTAGACTTCATAAGGAGCTGGTCGGCGAGGTTTGGGTTGTCGGTAAATCCAACTAAGTGTCAAGCTATTGTCGTAAGGAGCAAGTTGATGATAAGTAGGTTGGATACTGCGGTTCTCCCACAAATAGTCTACAACAACGTGGTTTTACCTCTGAGCGCAGTAGTAAAGAACCTGGGATTATATATAGACTCGACACTTGATTGGCGGGCACAGGTTACTCACGTCAGTCAGAAAGTCACCTATTGTCTCCGAGCCTTATATCGTCGTAAGAACTTCCTTCCCGTCAAAACCAAGACCACACTTATGCAGTCTTTAGTCATTCCCTTGATCGACTATGGTGATGTGTGTTATTTTGACCTGAATGCAGACCTCCTCAATAAACTAGACCGTCTTCTCAATAACTGCATTCGATTCGTTTTTGATCTCCGCAAGTATGATCATGTGTCTGCTTTACGTTCCCAGTTGCAATGGCTACCAATTCGTCAGCGCCGCAGTCTGCGTGCTCTGACTTCTCTTTTTTCCTTTTTGAACTCCCCATCATTGCCCGAATACTTGGTACCACACTTCCGCTTCCTTTGTTCCAATCACGACCGAAGTCTTCGGTCAACAAACAACTTGGTTCTCCTATGCCCCTCTCACACCACTAACTTTATCAATTCTTCGTTCTATGTGCAGTCAGTCCTACTGTGGAACGCACTTCCCACCGAAATCAGGATGTCCACAAACCGCCTTACATTTAAGAAAAGAGTGCGCGAACTTCTTCGAAATGAATTGGCAATACAGTCTCAACGCTAGTACCCGTGTATGTATACTCGGTTATATATATTTATATATTTTTATAGTAGTATATATGTATATGGTTGTGTATACTGTGTATGTATTAATATATGTAGTAGTATAGTATGTAGTATAATTGTGTATGTTTGTTACATTTGATAAAAGTTTATCTATTATATTTGCGTAATTACAACGTGTCGAATGCAATATTTTGACCTTGCACCTACCGCATCATATTTCTGCAACACCTGAAGGTTGTCTGGTAGATAATGCCTAATGGCATTAAGTCCGCCTTTGTGCTTCATGTGCAGTAAGTTAATAAATAAATAAATAAAAAAATAATCAAATATTAGCGCGGCAAAATATGTAAAGTGGCAAGTATAGAACCGGAAAGGTACTGCCCGTCCTCATATGAACGAGACGTCGCGCGGCGCGTGTGCACGAGCGCGTCCTTAAGATAGTGCCGTCTCGCCCGCACTCGCCTGCGCCTGCGAGACTGCTTCCTACCTTATCCTAATTAGTTTTTACCTCCAACATTTTTCGCCACGAAAAGTCGTGTTCCCAGGACCCTGCATCGCGACAGGCTCGCCGGTATATATTAGATAGTAATAGAGAATTAGATTTGACTAGTTAATATTAAAATGTCGCACGACCCTGATGTTATTTTTAAGGCCTTGCGCTTAGTGCCAGAGTTCGATGGCAATCCTAACATTTTAACAAGATTTATTCACATCTGCGATAGGATAGTCGCTCAATACGCGAGTTCCGAACCAGGTAGCGAGCTAGGAAATTTGTGTCTTCTGAATGGAATTTTAAATAAAATTACCGCCGCATCTACCATAAACTCAAACGGCATTCCCGATACCTGGACAGGGATCAGATCAGCGCTAGTTAATAATTTTTCAGACCAACGAGACGAGACGGCTTTGTATAGTGACCTCTCTTTAGCCACTCAGGGTAATAAATCCCCACAAGAATTCTATGACCAATGCCAAACTTTGTTTAGTACAATCATGACATATGTGACGTTACACGAAACCATATCAACGACCATAGAAGCTAAAAGAGCCCTTTACAAGAAGGTTACCATGCAGGCTTTCGTACGAGGTTTAAAAGAACCCTTAGGATCGCGAATGCGGTGCATGCGTCCGGAGACCGTAGAAAAAGCTTTAGAATATGTACAAGAAGAATTAAATATCATGTACTTACAGCACCGTAACGATTCCACAAGGAATCAGGACAACTCTAAAGTCCCCATACACCATAGTATACCTCTAAATATACTGGGCGTCCCGCGACCCCGAATACCTTATTGGCCTAACCCTATAGGACATTTTGGCCATCAGCCACAACCCCTGCCTATGACATCAGGTAACGATTGGCGTAGATCGGGAATTCGCCACCAAATAATTATCTTAAAACTCGGGAACTGAATCTATGAACGAATTTACGTTGCCGGATAGTTCCTACTACTCTTGTTAGTACTATGAACCAGAATAGTGTCTAGTTAAGAAGAACTCGGTGCGAAGTATGGTTTTGTGGAAAATGGTTTATTAGCATTTGAGTCAAAAACTACTACTGACCACCACGAAGAAATGAATGCGGCTGTATTCAAGGAGTGGTTCCAGGATGTGTTGCTACCTGGCCTTCCAGAGCCTTCAGTTATAATAATGGATAACGCCCCTTATCATTCGGTGCAAATAAATAAAGCACCTACTCAAGCTAATAGAAAAGAGGAATTGATGGCTTGGCTGCAAAGAAGTGGCATTGACGCAAATATGTCAATGCTAAAAGCTGAGCTAATGAAATTAGTCAACGACAATAAGCTATCAAATATTCGATACGAAATAGATGAGCTGGCTCTGGAGTACGGTCATCGCGTTCTCCGTATTCCTCCATATCACTGCCAGTACAATGCCATAGAGCTAATCTGGGCTCAAATTAAAGGTTATGCAGCCCGCCATAATACTTCTCCACCATATGGCATTAAAAAGATCAAGACGCTTTTAAAAGAGGCATGCGAAAAAGTCACAAGAGATGACTGGATGAAGGTGGTTGAAAAAACTAAAAAAATGATATTTGATGACTTTGACCGCTATATTCGTATAGACACTATGATTGATAATAACATGATAATACATGTTGGTGAAGATGACAGCGAGTCCTCAAGCGAATCGGAGTCGGATTAAATTTTGATTTGACATTATTGAAATCTTAAAACTATGTATTTCATAATATATATTTTTCAATAAATACAGTATTTTTATTTTCTTTCCCTTGGTTTCATTCAGAAATTACGATTAAATTTAATTCATCCATCAACAATTTTGTTAATATTGTGTTTGAAATATAAAATATATCTAAATTGAATAATTATGCATAATGAATGCTATAAATACTGTTACCAAATATTATTAATGATATTCATGGTACATCACTACTCATGACGAATTTACAAGTGTCAGAAACGCATTCTCTGAGTGGCCGGACTGTAAATGCGTTTAAAAAGGTCAAACACAATTAGCATCTTCAAAACGATACATTTTTCGCTAAATATGTTTAAGAAAGTGCTGAAGTTAAATATCGAAACTTAGGTATTTAGCGGCGCTAAACGTGTTCAACAGTTGAAGAACTGCCTCTGCTTTAAGTTTTAGTAAGAGTGTACGTTTAACCGTTTAACTATGTGAGTAGTGCCGAAATACGTATTTGATCACAAATATTCATTTGTATTTCATGGACTTGTGTTCTGAAGATAATGAAGAAATTGTAGAATATTTAAATCTTACACACACACCGTGCTTTCTTTATTTTTATACGTACTTGCATACCTGTAGACTTGATACTACTAGTGGTCTATTACTGATATAACGATAATATTAGGGTACGATATGTGCGTGGATACTAATAGATATTATGTATATATATATACATGTCTCGGGTTCGATTCCCGGGTCGAACCAAATGTTTGTATGATCTGCAAATATTTGTTTCGGAGTTTGGGTGTTTTCTATGTATAATATGTATGTATTTACAAAAAAAAAGTATATATGTATTCATATCAGTTGTCTAGTACCCATAACACAAGCTCTGCTTAGCTTGGGACTAGATGGCGTTGTGTGTTAGATGTCCGGCATATTTATTTATTTATTTATTTATAAATTATTGTACGATTGAATTCCTTAGTCGCACCACAGGCAGGCAACACGTTGAGGTCGCAGGTTGTCATGGTCAAACACACATACACACCTACACGGCATGCATGGCGGTTTGACAATTTGTTGCCACATTGTTTACGAAATCACATTTGGCATTGTTCTTGACTTGAAATACCTATATAGTTATCCAACAATTAACAGCGTAATCGATAAGAAAATAAAGTAGTTTAATGTTTACAGTGACGTCGCTCGGTGACGTGCTAAACTACTCACAAAACTTTAATGCGTCTTTTTTCGTATGATAGAGACCTACCTCCACTATATATGATAGAGACCTACCTCCACTATATATGATAGAGACCTACCTCCACTATATATGATAGAGACCTACCTCCACTATATATGATAGAGACCTACCTACACTATATATGATAGAGACCTACCTCCACTATATATGATAGAGACCTACCTACACTATATATGATAGAGACCTACCTCCACTACATATATATGATTCTACTCTGCCTGATGAAAAGTATGAGCAGAATCCAAGAGTAGCGGTCACCATACTCATTGCAAATGCAGACTTCACCATACTGCAACAATGCAGCGTAGTTACCGACACAAAGGCGGATCAATGAGGTGCTTCTCCATTATTGGGCCTGCGGTCGCGCTCTCACTAACGGAAAACGACAGAACCAATGCTGTCAGTTTAGGTTGGTCTTCTGTGAGAGGATAGCTTTGTCCCGATCCGAAAACAGCGTAGCTAGCTTACCTTGCGCTCTGTGCAGTATTTTAGTAGTGTATCATCTTAGGATGATGATGTGTCAGTCGAGTACCGCCGAGGTGAAATAAGAAGTAAAACAAGTTTTTTTAAAAATAATATAAAAATTAAATAGAGTAAATGTTAGTGATGAGATTAGTGACTAAGGCTTGTCGTTGAGGGGTATCTCCGCGTCGTGCAGGTCGTGCGCGTGGTGCGGGTCGGCGGCGGGCGCGGGGCGGGGCGGGGCCAGCGCCCAGCGGTGCAGCAGCGCCGCCAGCGCGGCGCCCAGCAGCGGGCCCACCCAGTACACCTGCAACACGCCGTACTTTCCTCAAACATCGCTCTACTCTCTCTACACTAATGATCCTCATACTTTTATCGTCATTTCGGCCGAAAGACGTCCACCGCCACCACAGACATAGGTCTCCCCTAAGATTCGCCCCGATATCCTCATAATTACTTTTTAAATGGCACAGCAGCTGTTTTACCAATACCTGGAAGGTATAAAATGAATCCACGAAGACAGTCACAGAATACGTGACCCGGGACAGGGCTCGTTGACTGTCCAGGAGATACGGCACGTAACAAGTACCGTGCTCACGCCTCGCTTAAAATTGTCTTATGTAACATGTTACCATCGCCACAGATACTCACCCAGTGAGACTCCCACACGTTCTGCACCAATGCTGCTCCGAAGCTCCTTGCAGGGTTAAGACTGGCGCCCGTGGCAGGACCCTGTCGCACAAACAGATAGATATTACAGTTTAGAAACGGGGCACTTATCGGAGTCTTTCTTTTCGCCGAGTAGTAGGTAGAATAGGCGTTGAAGTCTCCGTCCTGGTCATAAAAAAGGGCATAAAAATCTAAATCAATTAAACGATGTAAAGTTAAAAAAGAAGGTGCTACATTTGTATCTAAGAGAAATCCACTGGCTCTCATTTTCTGAAAAACTAGACTTCGAATACCTACTACTAATGTTTAGTATGTAATTTGTGTTCATTCACGCAATAATGAGTCAGATTTTTATTAAAGTTTTTTATTAGTTGTAAGACTCACCCCAGCATATACCAAGCCGGCCACGACCACCCCGATCTTTAGGGGCGCAGAGTAGTCAGGTCGCAGTGGGTCGTGTGCGGCCCACACTCCACAAACCGTCAGGACTAGCACGCCCGTGATGGCAGCCTCCGTGGCTACAGCGGCCAACGAAGATACTCCGGGACCCGGCAACGTTACGCCTGTCTTGTTAAGGACTACGTCGGCGGGTGAAGTCGCAACGAGCCCAGCGAAACCGATGGCAGCGCCTACGAGCTGGGCTATCACGTACGTGAGGGCGGGCAGCCATTCTAGCTGGCCATAGATGAGTGCGCCCAACGTCACGGCGGGATTCATGTGCGCTCCGGACGCCGCTCCGAATGCGCAAATATTCCCCACAACCAAAAAGCCGAATGCGAAAGCAGGGTGTGTCAGCTGCACGGACGTGGGCCCCGCGACCGGCACCAACGTGGCGCAGCCCAGCCACACCAGCAGCGCCGTGGACACCAGCTCCGCCAGCAGCGCGCGCCACCAACGCCGCACCCAGGCGCCCACTCCCGGGCCCTCATCTGAAATATCAACATATCGTGTCATCATACGTATGGAACGTTTGTATAGAACTGGACAAATGAGATATCGTTAGAAGCGTCTTGATCGTTCTCTGATCGTGTATCGTGTGTATCTATACGTGTCACTGAATCTAATGTGGCGTCCTCTAGCGGTCATAAAGTACTATGTTAAAAAATAAACATGAGATAAATGTGCCGTGTTTGGTATCATTGAAAAGGACGTTATTTGTACATTTCAAAAATATATATATTATTAACATTTGCTCGTGATTTTATCCGTATTTATTAAAAACTACTACTGAATGGTATTTAGAATATACTTTTCAAAGAAATTAATATTATAACGGCACCAAAACATTTTAAATAAAAAAAGTGAAACATAATGTAGGTATGTTTCACTTTTTAGGTGCCTACATAAATACAACGTGTGATTACTAATTTTCAAACTTGATTTATACTTTTTCAGCGTCGTTTTTTGTCGTAGCTGCGTTTTAGTTTTTACTTTTTTTTACTTAATTGAACATGTACCTATCCATTATGAAAAATTGAATTTATTAAAAAATAGTTTTATTGCCATGCAACGTTCACTCATGTAATACCTATGTAGGTACCTAAATTATGTAGGTACCTATAATTTAAGTACTATCACTGTACCTACTATAAAGAAGTCAAAAAGTAAAGCAATAAATGAATAAATAAACAAATAAAACTGGTACATAATATATTTTTAACTCTCACATTAATGAGTGTGAGTACCGTGGGGCGTAGGCGTACCCAGCATTTACGCAAACGGGGAAGGAGCGTGGGTTTTGCAAAATTAGGAAAACTTGTTAAATGTTTGAAATTGAATGTAGGTACCTAATCTATACTAATAATAAAGCTGCAGAGTTTGTTTGTTTGTTTGAACGCGCTAATCACAGAAACCGCTAGTCCGATTCGAAAAATTCTTTCGGTGTTGGATAGTCCATTTATCGAGGAAGGCTATAGGCTATATATCATCAGGCTACTACTAATAGGAGCGGAGTACCAATAAAGAATGTTTCAAAAACGGGGGAAAATTTTCACGCTACGGGCAATATAAGTTATAGTTTTTGACTGTAGGAATCTAGGAAAATAATTGTCAGAAGTCTAGGTCGGGGCTTAAAGGCTTTCAGAAGTCAACAAAGTTGTAAAAATATTGTTTAAATTTAAACCATAAGGTGTAGTTCTGACAAATGCATTTTTATATTATTTGTTGCTTTTCGAACCTGTACCTACATATAATGTCAGAAGGCTAAATAATGGCTAAGCACAGAAAAAATTATGATATTGCCAGAAGTTGGTGAAGCGGCTATCGCGATGAAAAGCAATTTTCCTAGATTCCTGCAGTTAAAAACTATAACTCTACCAAATTTCAGAACTAACATTTTTTTTGTTATTGAAAATTTACGACTTTGACCGCCCACACGCGCCTTCCGCCCCGGCAGAGAGTTCTGACGGGTCTCGCTATGTACTTATAAGCTACCAAGTAGAGGTTATATATATATATATATAATTCGTTACTACACCTTATCAGTTCACGTTTTCGTAGCCAGCTCTTAGACTATATCTTCATAACTTTTACAAAATTTGACCAAAAAGTTCAAGAAAAAATTCAATTAATGTCCAAATTTATGTGTCAAGTATGTGCTCCAAGTTCGACACGAATTATAATATTAAAAAACGTACGTAAATAGAAAGAAACGACATGTTTGTAAGTAAATAATGCACCGAGCGTAGTGCACGGACCGTGTTTAGCTTTACCAATCAATATCCTCACTATTGCGACGTCACAGAATCTGTCGCCAATACTCGCGAACAATTGGAGGACAATCAAAATGTACCCCGACATGTCATCACTCCGTGTGTAACTAGTTATGTAGGCACCTTCACATCTACATCCATATATATATATAAATATATATATGTAGTAGTTTGATTACTAGCCTTGACATTTCACTTCGAATACAAGATTTGTTTGTGTGATGTTTTATTTTATTTTGGCTACTAAATTTGTAATCTGGCATTCTAATGAATAACAATAATCTTATCGTCATTGTTAGGATTATTATCAGCGAGACCTGTTCGTAGAGTGTACTTTACGAGACGTGCGAACAATCAGTGTTTTCCTACAGCGGTGTTCCACTGCTCAGAGGGCTTTCCGGTCCCCGATGCGCCCGACAGCCCCGATAGATATCCTGACGAGGCGTCGCATGCACCTGCCTCCCTAGCCAGGTTGCATTCTACAAACGTTACCATCAATATAAAACTAACAAATGCTCTGCACCCTACACTGCACCACTACCCGCAACTGGGCGAGTGCACAGAGGTCATTGTTCCCAGGTGAGTAAATCTCTTAGGTACACCTAATTCTAGGGGGTCGTGGCCAATGTAGAGCCAATAGAAAGACACTATGAGAGCCGCCCGTTCGTTTAAGCTTGGAAACAGTGCGTTCGGTGCGGCAGGTTGCGATGCCGAGCTCGAAGTTCGACCGACGCGGCTCGGCTTGGCGCAGGTACAAGAGACTTCAACGAAAGCCCAACACTGAGGGTTCACAAGGAATTAGAATATCTTTTTAACCGATTTAAAAAAGGAGATAATACTTAATTCGACAGTTTATGTTTCTGTACCTATATTAGGCGATATTTTCGCCTGCGCGATATTTACTGCACATATTGGAATATAGTTAAATAGTTAAGGGATGTAGAATACAATTTTTATGAATTTATCATGACGCATTACAATCGGTAAAACCATCTTTATGGTTGTAATTGATATATACTCGTATGATTCTGAGAGTACAAAAAGTAGGTATAACGATGCAACAAGATTAACTTAAAACTAGCCCTTATTACGCTTCCTTATGGCTTGGTCGTAGTCAAATATGAAGGGCTAGTTTTTGCACCGTACTTTTTGAACTCACGCTCTCTCATGACTTTCACTACATTAAATAACTCTCATATAAATAAAAGAAGACAAGTCTTTTAAACGTTAAAATAAATTAATTTAAATGTTAAAAGTAGGTACATAGAGCCTTCGCGAAGGGAAGGAAAGGGAAGGAGCCCGGGACCGCGTTTAACCGAATATTGTGAAGCGTGTGCGCTATCGGTGAGAGGCGGGAGTCGGCCAGCGGCGTGGCGCCCGTTTTGGTGTCATTTATAAATAGGTACGTGTTGGTAAAAGTGGTGGCGGGTACTGACCGTTGCGTGGTCGAGACATGTCTTCGTGGGCTGTGCGCGACGGCCGGGCGAGCGGCGAGCGGCGAGCGGCGAGCGTGCGAGGCGGCGCGGCGCGGAGGACTGACAGCGCCGGCGCCGCCGCCACCACCGCCACTGTCGCCCCACGCGCCACGCGCCACGACGCCATTCGCGTGCTCGTCTCCGTCATTTCAGGGGGTTTAACAAACGACTAGGTGGTACATAGTTTTCGCGCAGTTACCTAAAACTCTAAACCGATCGTCGAGTTCACACAAATCACTCAATGTACCTAAATATTTACTTTATCAAGTAGGTATCAACATTATCAAGGTAGATAGGGATCGTTCATTTAGACCTACGTACCCAATATCAATTAACTGCAATCGGCTAATTATCATCTATGACCAACGAATACCTACGTCTATTTGTAACAAAATATCATTATCATGTATATTTTTGTAAAACCGCACATGTGTGTACTTTTCTTGGAATTTGTGTGCAAAGCAAATGTATGATATGGACTAAAATCAAAAATAGTATAATGTTAATGTACTTATTTTGGCATTACATTGTTTAGGTCGAGTGCAAGTCCAAGGGGTTTATTAAAACACACCAGTAGGTAAGGATAGAAGTTATTGAGAGCAACGGTCGCCGGTCGTCGGGATGAGAAGCGCTTGGCACACGACGCGGAAACGCGCAATAATGCTTAAAGTACAATTTCGCTAATACACAACAACAAAACAGTGCACTCTGTACCGCTCTTATTCGATTTTCAGCTAAAACATGTGTAGGTATTTCAATAGTGGCAATAAGGCCCAATATTTATATGTAGATTTATACTTGGCATTATTTGGTGCGAAAGGTCTTGATCTTGACTTACTAGTTTCACGAAGCAAATGGTGTTACATCACTGTTTAGGTATGTATAATAATGAATATATTTATACATAACAAAGGAAACGTAACAATTTCGAGGTGACTATCGCATCGCCGTTAGTTTAGGTGTGCATTGCACAATATATTTACCCCCAATTCTATGACGTTACACCGACATCCTCGCTAAGCTTACGTTTATATGTCAGTGCAACAGACCTTGCTCAGGACACTGGAGTGGTAATAATAATAAGTAATTACGACATGAATGTATTTTTCATGAATTTAAATTTAATTAATTAAAATGAACATTGGTGGTAATTCTGTTCCAATCATCACTAAACTAAAATTCACTAAAATTTGTTGTTGGATGTTGGATTACATAGTTTAATTTCATGTGCTTAAAGTCCATTTTTCGATATATCACATCTCAACTGTCACTGTGTTTAGTTCAGTACCAAATAAACGTTAATCAGGGACACAGACTTGTTTATTTTTTATACTTGAAAAAGTAAAATTTAGAATGACATTAGCAAAATTTGTTAATTTACTCAACTTAGACCATAATTTTTCTTTTGCTTTCCGTGTGTTGAACGTTTAAAACGTGTAACGTCTGACGTAAAACTTGACAGATCGCACTAAACTTAGACTTTTGCCTAAATACATGGCGACTAAATTACTTACGTAACTATTTCTTATAATATTTACATTTAGGTTTTAGTTTATTTTTTTAAAGCGTGTACTTCTGGTAAGAAGGTGCTTCCGCCGATGACGTCTGCAGACGCATCTGTCTACGTGTACCTATAAAGCAGGCATTTGAGTCTTCGAGATTGCACATCGATATCATCAACCGCGAGTGGTTATGTAATGTTACACAGTTGGGTAGCGCCGTAGCGGGGACAGTTTAAACAAGTGCACAAACACATTTATGTTTATAGTGTTACAATGATACACCTCCTTATACTGTTGAATTAGTGTATTTCGAGTATAATAATAAGAGTTGGCGTTGTGTTGTTATGGTTGTAGTTAATGTAGAATGGGGGTCGAGGAGAGTTGTCGGGGGTGAGTTGCGTTAGCTTGCGGTACGCGCGCTCGTGGCGAGGGAGTCGAGGACGCACACGTGGACCGCGAGTGCTGTGAGACGAGCCCCCCACACGCACTGCGACACACCTCCGCACGCGTCAGCATCGAGCAACGCTAGCCCCCTGCCTCCTCCCCCCTCCTTTACACACACACACTCGTTTCGTTTCACTCTTCGTCAGACTGAAGTTACCTTTTCAGAGTGGATAATATAAGTGTTACTGGCTTGGTCTTTTGGTGCATTGTCTGCAGTCGCAAAGAGGATGGTGACCACTACTCTTGGATGCTAATTATGCTTTACCCAAACCGCCACTTTACCCGAAGAGCACTAGGTAGGTACTTAACATATTATACTGAAAACTTTACCTGTTAACATGACGCACGCAGTCTCTCACAGCTATCGAAAGTGTTCCTGCTTGTTTAACACTCGTTACGAATGAAGAAACGTTAAAGAGTCTAACATTAACAATATACACATATAATGTGTAGACATGTACTTTAAACCTTTGTGGTTATGACCGAACTACGACATGCACTACTTGAAAATACATATTTGTATAATACCTAAATATATTTTTGATAAAGTGGACCTATCAGATAAGTAGCTACATGGGATTACATTACTTTGTTGAGTTTGTGATAGTGACAGGACTCGACAGGTGCTTAGTAGTTATAATTACTGTGGCAGTGCGCATGAGGGCCACTTTTCTACGAGTATTGATTTTTTGGAAGAGCGTTATCTTAAGAACTTGGCTTGCTGAGAAACAATATTTAGTTATATGCAAACAGCGAACCAACCAAAATATAACTACAATTGGCTGCCCGCGGAACTTCAGCTGCCTCCCTTATTGGGTCGTAGCGTGGTGATGTATACCCCCATAGCATTCAGAGATAAATGGGGTAACTGTAAAATATTTTTTAAAGGTTGGACCAGAAATGTTTATAGTGTAGATTCTGCGACTAAAGCAAAAGTGTGAGTGGATGTTACAGGCGTTACAGCAAATTTCTACAATTCGTCCTTGTGACGAACTGGAACTAAACTGATGTCCGGTGGGGCTTCGTCGGTAGCGTTCTTAGCCGCTTACACCCCCACGACGCCACTAATAATAATACGTTTTAATGTCCTGAGATTCAAACGAACAAGTAAACTAATTAATCGATAACGCATTTTTTTCACGATACATACTCATTTTGAAGCTGACCTTCGGTCGCCAATCGCCGGCACGTAATACGCTTGCTATAAACTTCGGCAAAAACAATTTAATATCTTTCGCAACTTCATTTGTATACAATACCTATAATCTAATATAATAGGTAGGTAGGTACTTGTTAATTTTGTTCTCTGCTCACATTAGACATTTGGCTTGGGCTGATGTTTTGAAGGTAACTTGTCTTTAGTTAGTTTAGTTACACAGTGTAAGATGTAAACTGTACATTAATGTTAATATATCGGCGGGAAGATGTAGCTTACAACGAATAAAACAAATATAAACACAATTTCTATTATGTTGCACATAACATATGTGTAACTGATAAACTTGGTTAAAGAATGGTGCTGTGCTATTATACCTACCAGCCTACGGCTATGACCATCAGGAATTACAATTTGAACTAATTCATGTGTGTGTTTTAACTTCTAATCCTAATTGTACATGGTATTATATTCAATGGCATAATATATCATTGAATATAATGAAACTAAATATAATATAATTAGCAAATGAAACAAGAGGCAAGTGTGATGTGAAGCAAATGATCCACCTCACCCAGCTCGAATGTCCTTATTTGTGTTCCCTTAGGTTTGAGTCCTTGAGCTACATCGTTATATACCCCGTAGCTGTAAATAGTGTGACACTTTAATTAGATGACTCAGTGCTGCTAATCAGAGTTCGGAAAAACAAACAACAATTTTGCCCAGCCCGGTAATCGAACACTGGACCTTCCGGTCATAAGATGGACTGAGGACCTGGTGAAGGTAGCGAAAAGCCGTTAGATGCGGGTAGCACAGGACCAGTAGTCGTGGGCAGAGGTCAATGTCCAGCGGTGGACCTACTTCGACTGAGCTGATGACCGTTCGTCTTTGCTGATCAAGTTTTAGTAATAGATACGACTTAGGATTGTATGTCTGTAACTTAATACTCTAATACGTATTAGGTTTTACAGCCTCAAGTAGGACTCGTATTAATTAGTGCAGGTTATAATATCATTGGTGCAGGTCATAAATCTAATATTAGCAGAACCAGCTTTAATGCAATGAGATACAACATTCGTGTAGGTTTAACTGGTTTTTGTAATAATAGCAGTGTTTACAACAACATGGCCGTTGCCAACGTCTTGTTGAATGATAAGTTGGTCGCAAATGTGAAATGAAACAAAATTATAAGAAAATTAAATAAATAAATATTTCGGAATTATTACACACAACATCATCTAGTCCCAAGCTAAGCAGAGCTTTATTAGAGTAAGTGCGCCAATTATGGACCTGTGCCGTAATATGGACTACCTACATTTCTCAAAAACCATCGGTCGTATTTAGCTATCGGTCTTCGCACACTAAGTTCCACCCCTCCCAAGGCTCGTTAGTCGTTTGCCGGTCGGCAGAGAGCGCTCACGCATTCACGGCAGCCATTTTTCATTTTTTTCATCGTGCGATGTAATTTTTTACTTAACTTCGTAAGGTTATAATTTTAGCAAATATTACTGTTTGGGAAAGTGGATTAAACTAGGGGAAAGGTGAGTTATTTTACAATTATTCGTAATAAGTTGATATATCCAATAGTTTTAATAATTTTCTTAGCAACAATATTAACCTAGAAATGTATGTGTATTATAATATGGACCACCGGCATGTTTTGAATATGGACTAGTGGTCCATATTCAAAACATGCCGGTCACTTATATTTTAATTAGATTTTTTTAGGATGGCATCTATAAATTCTACAATCAAAGAAAAGACCAGACAAACATGGGATAAAGATGCAATGGCTAATGCAATTAAAGCTATACAAAAGAAAAGAAAGATCACAGCAGAAAGAAAATCATCGTCTAAAAGTTCTGATAAAAGTGATTATTCAGTCAATGATAGTACCGATGAAAGTCATGATCGTTCCCAAAATCAAAATGGCAAATGTTTGTATTGTAATGGGCTTTTTTCTGAAGACGTTCATGGAGAGAAATGGATCCAATGTGCATCATGTAGGAAGTGGGCTCATGAAGAATTTGCTGGCATAGAAGATATGGTTGATTTTCTTGTATGTGAATTGTGTACCAGCAATTAGTTTAATCTTAATAATTGACTGATTTAATTTTAGGCAACACGTCCTTTTTACTCAATAATTTTGAACCAAAGTGACTATGGTCCATATTTAAAACCATGTGGTCCATATTTTGTACACTTTTTGCTAATGCACAATAATTGTATATTTTAGAAAATGTTGATTATTTCTAAGATGTTCATGTTTCTTAAGAATTCTAACAATCGTTTTTGATACCAAATAGTTATCGATCCGTTCAAAATATATAAGGCTGACTAATCTTTATAATTCTGAGTTTTATTACACAAAATCCTTATGGTGGTCCATAATTGGCGCACTTACTCTAAATGTTTAAAGCGACAATTTATAGTTAATATGTTTTTTTAAGTATTGTTAAAATGATCCCACGCCACGGGCTCTGTCCGTGACCTTAAATTCTAATCTGGAGGTATTTCATCACGGGGTGTACACTAGTTGCTTATTGTTATCAATAAGCATGAAATATTAGGCTTTGTCCCCATTGTATAATTGGTATAATTACTGCTCAGCGCTGCTGGCGTTCACCATTTACCTTGTTTATTACATTTACTTGTGAGTGTGTCATTTGTCGCATTTATAATTATTATTACTAGCTCAGCCCCGCGGTGTTATCAACGATTGTTGGTGTACCTTTATAGCAACTATCGCGGGTGTGGGGCGAATCTACTCTAACAAGAAGTCTAAAGTTACTCTATATATCATCATCTGCCAGTGAAAGTCTCGCGAAACCGGTGGAGCCGTCCCAAAGATTATAAAATTGGTGGAGCCGTCCCAAAGATTATAAAATCGGTGGAGCCGTCCCAAAGATTATAAAATCGTTGGAGCCGTCCCAAAGATTGTAAGCTATAAGCTAAGAACTATTTGTATATATTACTTGTTAGTGAATGTGACATTTACTCTCCTGAGACATCATAAACACAGTAATCTGTGCCAACTGGCTGCACGTATGCCATAGTGGCGTTGAGCGGTCACCTCGTACATTTTTACTGCGCTGATTATTGTAGGTTCCAATCACATGGAACACTTTTACTAATCCGTAAATTGTTGTTCTGATTCTGGGTGTTCTTTGTGTCTGTTTCAGGTATGTTTGTAAAGTCTTGCGAGAGAAAATAAAGTATATTTCCTTAGTTACCGTTCTATTCTTTTCTCAGTTAGCGAACTAACACATTTAATCAAGAACGTAACTGTGTTAGTTCGATAAATTAAAATTTGGAACGAGCTGTTAGTAAAATATTCATGATCTATTTAATTCAACTCTTTATAGGTATATCTACGTAGACATTATGATACTGCCACGAGGTGCATCTATATACATATAAGCAGATACTAATATTAAAAAGAAAGGCTGTAGGCTATAAATACATATAAAGCCACGTCATAGGGTGTTCACGCTACGACCAAAGGAACGGAGTATCGATAAAAATGTTACAAAAACGGGGGAAAAGAATTCTTGTTGAGAGCTTCCATTGCGTGCGCTGCGTGGATTTGTAATGGGAAGTAGGTCAGGAAATGCTGTGGACCATTCTATGGTCTACGGAAGCTTCAGATATACTGCCTCATACATATAGTCGCCTCGTACGAAATGCGAACTCTAACGGGTTTGGTGCTATTCTACTCTGCCGGACCACCCAGCCACACGGTCACCCAGCCACACTGTCACCCAGCCACACCGTCACCCAGCCACACCGTCACCCAGCCACACTGTCACCCAGCCACACCGTCACCCAGCCACGCCGTCACCTGGCCAACACACGTCAAGTTACCTATTTCTAGACACTTATGTAATCAAACACAAAAAAAACAGTTGTAAGAATTGATAGTAGACAAATAGGTACAACCGGTAGCTGTGAGTAAGTAGCGGGCGGCGTGTGTTTGATAGCGCTTTATTTACATATTTCAAGTTTATTCGTGATAACATAAGTCAAGGGTGCTTGACTTTGGACGACCAGGGAATTTTATAACGTCGAACTACACCAAATAATAACACGACTTGATGCGGGACAGCAAGCGGAGAACGCTTGTGGAAATGTCAGGCATAGAAAACACCCAAACTTCCAGATAAATATTTTGCCGATCATGTAAATTATTGGAGCCGACCGGGGATTAGATGACATTACGTAGGTGTGGAGTGGTCCCGTGCCACCTTGTCTGGCTAAATATGACTTTGTACTTGAAGTACGCGTGACTACGGCATTTCAAACTTGAATATATGTATCTCTGTACGTTGTTTAATCCAGTGTTCTGAAAATCTTGTTTCATACTTTTCCAGAGTCGTTTTTTGTCGTACTTGGGTTTTAGTTTTTACTTATTTTTATTTAAATGTTTTGGTGTCGTTATAATATTAAATTAATTTCTTTTGCAGGGTATATTTAAATTAATTACCGGAACCGAGTAATAAATTGTCTGCTTCAGAAATAACGGACAAAGTCACGAGGAAATGCTGATATATATATTTAAAATGTACAAGTAACGTCCTTTCCAATGATACCAATCACAGAATATTTATCACAAATTTATTTTTAACACAGTACTTTATGACCGCTGGAGGGCGCTACATTAGATTCAGTGACACGTCACATAGCCTATAACCAGAGGACAATCAAGACGCTTCTAACGATACCTTATTTGTTCAGTTCTAATTAGTAGTTGAGGAGCTACGAGGGAACAGATGACCATACACACATACATAGCCATTATATATTCCCCGTATCCCCCTTCTACGTTCGCCCCTGGTGGCAGACAGAGATCTGAGTTTTGTCTAATCTAAAAGCTACATGCACCTTTATTTATTTATTTAAGCTTCCTGCAATTACGTTGCGTAAGGCGGACTTACATACAGGACTGCACTATTGACTTCACCAAATTCTATCTATATGACTAAAGTTTTCAGTAACCTAGAGAATAATAAAGAAGAATTATAAATTAAGAATGCTAGAGTTGTATAAATTGTATACCACTCTAGTACTTTCAAAAACCCAGTAGGCGGAACCGAATCCGACGTCTTCTTACAATGTATGCAACAGGTAGGCGACCTGTTGCATACATTGTAAGAAGACGTCTCTTACGCCTTACGACTCTTACGATTACGACGTTCCTGTTGGCTAATGGTCATCTCTATGATGATAAGGAATTCTTTAGTACCACGGGTTTCACATGTAGGTACATCCATTCTCAGAAACGTTAGGTACTGAATGTTTACTGATAGAAGAAAAATAAGAACAATTTCGAGTCTCAGAACAACTAGATGTTAGAAATGTATACAAGTACCTAGCGGGTATCATTTGTTTGGGATTTATGGCACTATCAGATTTATAGTGTACATAGGTTATGTCAGTGCTAAAAAGTTGAGATACTTAATCAGAACTCAACACTGCTCGGAATTGAGATGCTAAACACGCAATTATAATTATTTTGGTGAATATGATATCTGATATGTAGGTTAAAAGTCATCAGTTCGTAACAAAATGTTATCAAAAATGTGGTATTCTTTGATACTTACCTACTAATAATTAATTATTTTATATTGGCAGTTACATCATGCATCAGCGTGTCGAGAGCGATGTGGCCACTGCCCGGTGCCCCGCAGTGACAAGTCTGTCCAGTTTACTCATCTGGCGGCAATTCTGTCTAAGTGGTTGACAACTACCAATTTCCCTTCAATTGAGGAATTACAAACTTATCTTTCAGTTAGACATTGAGTTCCTCTAACACGGACAAGTACCTACCTAATGACACGCCCGTGACCACTGCGCGTGTACTACACGACATCCGTCCTATAAGAATAAGATGAGACCAAAACGGTCACAATGACCGCTCGAACTTTCCATTTTCATCATTCATTCATTCATCACAAATAATTCAAACTGAAATTTATTATCTATTATAAAATTTTGTGTCAGTCACATTTCACATCACACTCTTTGTACATTAGAGTTAGGTACTCTAATGTACAAAGAGGATTATTTAAAATTTTGATAACATCATCACCATTCATTGATAACATCATAGACAATGTTTAGCTATAAGTATAGGTACAGTTGCGCGCGAGACGCAGTAACGAGTGTACGTACGTATTTACTGTGTATCGAGCTTGCAATAGTTTTTAGCATAAAGTTCTCAGTTATTAGCAATTATGGTTGAAAGTAATTCAGCGTCTAGTGAGGAGGATGGGGATAAAAGTGACACGGATATATTAAACAAGTGTAAAAGTCAGTTACAAAATTTATATCAAAATACCCTCGAAAATAATAGTGAAAATTCAAAATCTGTTGAGAAGAGGCAAAGGGAAAGCAGTGAGGGTAGTATTGAAGAAGGCTTTATTACGGTTCTAAACAGAAAATCTAAGAGGTTATTGAGGAGTTATTCATCGGATATACGAGATATGAGTACTAATGAAGAAGGCGGAGAAATTGCAGGTAAATACGAAATAATTTTATCTTCACTAAAAATATTGCCAAAACAAATGGCATTGGCGAAGCTATTACGTAATGAAAATATACAAAATATCACGACTTTGAAATACAAAAGTCCATATAAAGTGCTGATACGATTAAGTTGTAAAGAACAAGCAGACAAAATAGTTAATTGCCAGAAGTTTAAAGAACAGGACATGAAAGCAAATTATGCAGATCAAAATGTCACTTCCTATGGGGTAATAAAAGGTGTGGATTTGGACATAAGTGATGATGAAATTATGCAATCCTTATCCTGCTTAACTAAAATTTTAGCTATTAAAAGAATGAAAAGAATTGACAGAGATGGAAAATGGATAGATAGTGAGACTGTGCGCATTTGTTTTCAAAGCCCTTCAGTTCCGCCATTTGTCTATGCTTATGGGTGTAGATTTAGAGTAGAAAACTACATTTTTCAAGTTATGCAATGTTCTACTTGCTGGAGATATGGTCACACCAAGAAATATTGCCCATCTAATCATGTTTTCTGTCCTAAATGTGGACAAGAACATGCCAACTGTAATACGCAGGTATTTAAATGTCTGAACTGCAAAGGCCCCCATATGGCCCTGGATAAGACGTGTCCTTTCTTCTTGAAAGAAAAGAAAATACGCCTAATCATGAGTCAAGAAGATGTAGGATACAAAAAAGCTTATGATATATATTTGAGGAGAGAACGAAAAAATAAAGACCCAAAAAATATAGGAAATGCTCCCCAAACACCTTACACAAAGGTAAATAAGTCATATAGTAGTGTGGTCCAAATGACATTAGACGATCAAGAAGAGACATCTGATGAAATTTCTGAAACAGATCAAAATGTAGGAATTTCTACAAATCAATCTACTAGTATTAAAAAAATTAAAAAAAAGTCTAAAAATATGAAGTTGAAACCTACATTAGAGGCCACAGAAATGCAAAGAGAACCGGAAATTAGCTGTATAGAAAACTCAGGAAATGGTGACCGACATGAGGAGCAGATTTACTTGAAAAGTTTGTTAAATAAATTAAAGTGTATTGCATTGTCTAAAATGGACTTTGTAGATAAAATTTATGAAGTTTTTAAAATATTAATTGTTGAAGTAAAAAAATATTTTATAGAGATACTGAAGCAAACTGAGTGTTTTAATAGTATTTTAAATTTGTTCAGTCATGGCCAGTAGTTCCTCATGCTTTAAGTTGAATATAATTCAATGGAATGCTCAAAGTATCAAATCCAAGCGATCGGAGTTTGAATGTTTAATGCAACAAGAAAATATTCATATAGCCATTTTAAGTGAGACATGGTTGAACCCAGGTATTGAACTTAACTTTAGTGGTTACAGCACATATAGGAGGGACAGAGAAGATTCATATGGAGGGGTGGCGTTTGTTATACATAAATCAGTTAAGTTAGAAACATCCTTACATAGATTAAATAATTTAGGTATAGAAATAATACATATTAGATTATTAAATTGTTATAGCCTGGAGAATATTGTCTCTGTATACTGTCCGTCAAGTGTAAATACCTCCCAGATGGATTGGGATAGGTTGTTTGGTTTATTTTCTAAAAAGGCGCTAATAGCAGGTGATTTCAATGCACATCACACAAACTGGTCATATAAAAATGACACAAGAGGCGTTCAAATAATGAGCGCTTCGATAGATAATGGTTTCATCTCTTTAAATGATGGAAGTGTCACTAGATTAAAACTTGTCAATGGTGCGCTTCAAGAGTCTTCTCCCGATATAACATTTATTTCTACTGACATTGCTGTGAACTTTACTTGGAATGTGACTAATGAAACACTTGGCAGCGATCATTTAATTATAAAAATAGTGTTAGATTACAAAAGTCATAATTATTTTATTAAAAAGCGTAATTTTAAGTTGGCTGACTGGAGCAAATATAGAGATATTATTAAGAATGGGCTTAAGAGTTTTGTTGTAACGAATAACGTCCAAGACCGGTATGACTTTTTTGTTACACAGATTAATTACGCGGCTGATCAGAGTATTCCTATGATTAAAATAAGTAAAGATCCTACATCTAAATTCCAACCTAAATCTTGGTGGACACCGGAGCTTTCTAGGTCTGTTGCTCAGCGTCGCTTATTATTGAAAACATTTAGAAAAAATCCTACTCCAGATAACCTCTCCAGGCTAGAAGACAAAATACGTGACACAAAACATATGATCATGAAAGCTAAGTCAGAGAACTGGCATAAATTCTGTGATGGTATTGATGAGACTGTTTCAGTCTCTGAGATGTGGCGTCGAATGCGTTGGGTTAAAGGATATAAAAAAAAAACTCAATTTCAAGTGACTACCGATCAAAAAGAGGAGTTATTATGCAGTTTAGCACCTGACTATGTAATGTCACAAGCACCAACATTTCACTCGGCAAATGCATCTCTTGAATCTGACTTCAGCATGGAAGAAATGGTCAAATGTTTTAAAAAGAAAGACACAGCTCCGGGAAATGATCTCATTACATATTCAATGTTGTATAATTTACCTTCTGTAGCTAAATTTTATATGTTAGAAATATTTAACCTAATATTCGTTAGCAGCATAGTTCCTTCGCAATGGCGTAATGTGAAAATTTGTCCCATTCCCAAAGTAAATGACTCTGTTTGCTCCATACCCAAGCTAAGACCAATCGCGTTAATCTCGTGTGTTTGTAAAATTTTCAATACGATGTTAGCAAAACGCTTAGAATGGTATGTTGAAAAGAATAGATATTTGTCACCTAAAACAACTGGTTTTAGGCGTGCACAATCAACATTGGATTCTCTGGCGAGATTAATATGTAAAATACAGATAGGATTTTCGAACAACTTATCTACTCTTGCTTGTTTTCTAGACATTGACGGCGCATACAATAATATTTTGATAGGGGAAGTTGTTACAATTTTGGAAGAATTAAATGTAAGTGCCAAAATATCTAAATATATGTGGTCTTATCTGAGTGAGAGGCGATTGTTAGTAGAGGTGCGTGGTGGGGGTTGCGATGACACGATATGTCGTTGGGCTAATAGAGGAATCGGGCAAGGTGATCCTCTTTCACCTCTAATATTTAACATTGTCACCCATAAGATATGTCTAAACATAGCAGATGTCGAAATATGTCAGTATGCTGATGATTTTGTTTTGTATACAAGTAGTAATAATATTCTAAGGGATAGTGTAAATAAAATGCAAAAATCTTTAGATACTATGTACAAAATTTTGCAAGATATTGGCCTTCAATTATCTGGTAATAAGTCGAAATACATTATTTTTAGCAGAGGACACAAAAAAATACAAGTACAATCATGGGCGTACCCAGGGTAGGGCAGGGGAGGGCAGCTGCCCCCCCCTAGATGTTGACGGTCCCACTTTCTTATTCTCTCGATTATATATAAAGCACACTGAGACGCGTAAAAACGTGTCTAAGATCGACTATGGACAAAAACAGATTTATTTTTTGTGTTGTTGTAAGATCGGCAATCGTCATCAGTCCTAGGGCTATGCGATGTTCGAGCGCAGGGACGATCAGAGCGTGCTCTCTAGCCAGGAGAACTACTCATCATACTCGTAGTCCTAAGATAGTAAATCTTCTGAGTCGTTTTATGTAGTTTTTTATGGTCAGCTGACATGCCCATTCATTTAGAATGTAGGCTAGGGCTCCGATGACTTCTGCAGGAGACTATAGGCGGGAGTTGTGCGATCCCCAGTATGGGCGGAGGTCCTGAAGGCCAGCAATATCGGGCTATTGCGACGTCCTCAACAAGTGTTGACCTTCAGGTAGGAGTCCTAAGACTCGAGAAATCGAAGACCACAAATTTCAATTCCACCAGGTCTTTGTGGAGGAATGGAACGACTTGGACAACCGAGTGCTGGGCACGCCGTTATTGCGACGGTAAGACCCGTTATGGAGGATTGGCTCGAGTTTCTCACCAGATCTTCTCATGAATGCAATACCCATCGGAGCTGCTACTTGGATTGATTTCAATTTAAACCTTTGAGTTGAATCGAAATCAATCTAAGCTCCGGTAATTCAAATCATCTCAGTGCATTTAGTATTAGTACTACTGAACTGATTACTTGAGTAGTGTTTTATATTTTGATGTTTGTATTTTTGACGTGTTCAAGTGCCTTTTCGGGCCTATGGAAATAAATGATTTGAGTTTGAGAGGCATCACGGGACACTCTCATACCGGCTGACACAGGTGATCACTGGGAAAGGATGCTTCGAAGGGCACCTGTGTCTGATCCGCAATGAGCCAACACCTGAGTGCCACCACTGCGATGACCAGACCGTAGACACGGCATGCCACACGCTGGCAGAATGTCCGGAGTAGGGCGAGTCGAGGCGACCATCGGAGTGGGGGGTTCTCTCGCTTGGTAACATTATTGCAGCCATGTTGCGTAGCGAGAGCGCGTAGAACTCTGCCGTTTTTTTCTGCGAGCCAGTTATGCTTGCGAAGGAGATGGCAGAGCGGGACCGTGCGAGGTTTAGAACATTTCCTGGCCGCCAGGCCCGGGATCGGGCCAGGTACCGCAGACGACTCGGGCGCCAGAGATCGCCAAACGATACGATAACGATAAACCTGTCACCCGACAGGTGAGGATCTCCCTAGCAGAAGCAAGCCGAGGTAGCTTGGGTGGCGCGAGCTCCTAAAGTGCTCGCGCCCCTTTTTAAAATAGAAAAGGAGCAACAGGATTCCTACACAGGAGGGGGCCATCTACAAACCATAGGTGGCCCGAGGTACGTCGGGGTTCCAGGGATTTCCTTTCAAGGGTAAGGGTGCACCTGATTCCCCGGCTTCTAATATCCAAAACGGTGTGCGGTTTTCAGTCGGTTCAAGTCCAACATAACCACCAGAAGGTGATATTGGAGGGAATTTCCGCACAAAAAAAAAACGAAAAGGTTCACACACTCACGTTGCGGTAAGATATTTTCTCCGATTTTTACTTGCGAATTACCCTTTTTTCTGTACGGAAATCCCCCCGGATACCACTGACTGGTCCTGGACCGCGCGCCGTCTCGGTTACTAGAAGTCGGAGAACCAGATGCATCTTAAAAAGGAAAACCCTCCAACTTACGGTTTGTAGATGGCTCCATCCTGTGCAGAAATACCGGTGTTACTTTTCTGCCCAAAAATAAGCGCTTATGTAGCCACCTCGGCCTGATTGCGGACAGTTACCCTGACGAAGAGTGAATGTTATTTGGGCTGATTTAGCGGCACTTGCTTTTAGCCTCCAGTCCTGTAGGCAATTGTGGACTTCAAGAAGCAAGTCTGAGACTCGCTTTGGATTTTTGTAGCTCACAAGTACCGTTGTGAATATTGCTATACCAGACCAGGCAAATATAGAATAAATGGACTTTTTTGCTCAGTGTACATATAACAATTTGTTAACGATAACGTTTATGTTTCATCTTAAACTGTTTTGCCGAAGACTTTTGAAAATTTATTTTAATGTGATCGAAACAAGTGCCGTGCAATTAATTGGAGAAGCCTATGTCTAGTAGTGGACTGCGAAAGGGTTTTTAAAATAGTTATTCTATAATGAAATAATTTATTTAAAAAAATGCCTTTTTCATATAATTTTATTTGACGAGGAGCTTTTAAAAAATTCCGATTTGCCCCCCCCTGGCCCAGAACCTGGGTACGCCCATGAGTACAATTAAAAATTGATAATTTAGTGTTACAATCATGTGACAATGTTAAATACTTGGGTGTGTGGCTCGACAGATCACTGCGTTGGGGAAAACATATTGGTGAGATAAGTTGTAAAACGCATAAATTTCTAAATGTTCTTAAACTTTTATCAGGCCCTTCGTGGGGTGTTCATCCCAATTACTTGCGTAGGTTATATATAACTTTAATAAGAAGTAGGATAGATTATGGTTGCTTTATATACGATAACAGTGCGAAAGTACATTTACATAAACTAAATATTGTTCGGAATCAAGCCCTAAGAGTTATTGGCGGATTTATTAGGAGTACGCCGATTCATGTTATGGAAAGCGAGTTGAGTATTTCACCATTGTTTGTACGTAGGGAATATTTATCTATAAAATATGTATTAAAGACAAAATCATGCTATAATAATTTAATTTACGAATTGTTAGGTGAATTAAGCGCTCTTTGTACCAACAGATATTGGACAAAAAAAAAGAAACCGCTTCTAGCAATTGTGTATAACAAAGTTCAACAAGAAAACATAAATGTTAGTGACACTTTGGAAATGTTTACACTGGATACATGGGTTTCAAATATTAAAACTTTTCAAGTAGTACAGTGTAATTTAGATTGCATAACATTAAATAAAAATAGTTATAATCGCGATATGCTCAAAAGTAACATACTCAATGAACTTCACAACAAATATGACAGTTGGCACACTATATATACTGATGGTTCAAAGGGTGCTAGTGGTTTGGGGTCAGCATTTATTGATACTGGTAACGAAATGAGTGGCAATTTTAGAATGTGTAATAAAAATTTATGTATAATGACAGTAGAGTTAACTGCGATTTTAGAGGCATTACGTTATATTAAAAGTTCTGGGTATGAAAAGGCGGCCATATTTACTGACAGTAAAAGTGCCCTGCAACATCTGGCTCGATGTGCCTCTGGATCTAGAGGTGTATCGATAGCTTATGGTATTTTAAATCTGTTGTATTGGTTCGAAATTAATAACGTTCTAGTGAAGTTGCAGTGGGTGCCTTCGCATATCGGACTCAGGGTGAACGAGCTGGTTGACAATTTAGCCAAAAGTGCAGCTATTAGTGGCACAATTATTGATATAAAACCTTGTTATTTTGAAGTCCTACCTAAATTTAGTGCTGAATGTTATGAAGTTTGGAAAGAATATTTTAATGAATTATCACGAGAAAAGGGAATATGGTATAAAACGATGCAGTGTGAACCTCCTCGTATCCCATGGTTTTCTAATAGAATTGTTTGTAAAAGACATGTAGTTATTGCACATAGGTTAAGATCTGGACACGTTCCGCTTAACAAGTTCGGCTTTCTAATGAAGAAAGTTAGTAGTCCCAATTGTGAACAATGTGGAATTGTTGAAGATGTCCATCACTTGTTAGTGGAATGTGTCCAGTACGGAAAAGAAAGGGAAGCATTACTGTCAAGTTTAGAGAATAATGTATTGGATGTTGGTACGTTCCAGTCCATCCTATCCAAGCCGCATAGTGAGGACGCAATCAAAATTTATAAATTTATTAATAATTTAAAGAGAATATAACATTAATATTATGTGTTTTGATTGAGTCCTTACTTCATGGCATTATGTATTTATAACTTTTTTTAAACCTTTTATGTGTTGTTAGTTGTTATAGGTTACAATGAGGCTGGCATAATCATTATTGATTAAAAGCCTCTACATTAATAATGTAAACAATAAAGATAATAAAAAAAAAAAAAAAAAAGTATAGGTAGCAAAATGGAGAATTGTGACCACTGACCACAGATGAAACGCAGGAGACACATTGATCTTAGTCGATGTTAACTATCCTATCTTCAACACGCCAGCAAAATAATTTAAAAATATGTGAAAATCAGTTATATAGGAGTTTATTTATTCGGGGTTAATCATGAGCAACAACGTGACATGACAATTATATGCATATATAAACGATTTATTTCTGTGATCACTAAATTCCTTGACCCTAGTTGATAGTTCCAGTAATTAGGAATTTTTATACATACATACATAGCTTTCGCCCGCGGCTTCGCTCGCATTGAATAAAAAGTATCCTATTTTACTTCTAATACCTCCCACAATATGTGTACAAAGTTCATATATAATTAAATATATGAACTTTGTATAGGTACTCATAATGTCAATACTATAAAGTCATGATGATTGGTTAAGTACTTAGTTTTCGCGTGAAAGCGTCACAAACATACTTACATTCACATTTATAATTATAGAAGATAGTTTAGGATATCTGTTTCTAGTTGCTGCATGTTATTGTACGTTAGAAACGCCTGCAGAGACGCATAAAGTAAACCGACGCACGTGTCGTCAGCCGTGAGCTGTAGATAGGTACTGCAGATACATCATTTGTTTATTGTTGTAGCTGCAAATAGTACAAGCCGCACAGCTTACAGATATTTTTGTTTTTGACCGAGAGCGAGGGAGGACGAAGCTAGGCCGCTCACACTTTCGGGGCGAGCTTGCTATTTACTAGACTATGCTGGGAGTACCTACATTAAGTGGTTATGGTTTTTAACTTGTTATTGGACGCGTTAAAAAACATTTTAATGATATCACTATTAAAAGCCTTTCACAGTCCACACTACACAGCTGGACATAGGCCTCTCCTTAGAAAAAAGATTTTGGCGGACCAACCAACCAACCAACTATAAGTAGGTACCACCCGTGGCCAGTCGCGTTCGTACAGGATTTGTTTCAAGGTTTCCTTCTAATATCTACATTCATTCATTAGATGTTCATTAGTGTTCCTGTTAGTAAGGAACACGTATGTATGGTTTTACACTTAGTGCACTTGTTTTTCAAAGACCGACTTAATGCCATGAGGTAGACGCTCTCACTGGGCCTTCGGATGATGCACAAATATGAAGCGGAAGGTGCCAAGACAACATACTGAATTTGACATAGTCCATAATGTTTTGGTAGGTAATTATGGAATGAACCTACACTAGAGCCACTAGATATATACCAGACACCAGCCTGTATGAGATTAGTTTGGCTGTCAAACAGCTTAAGAACTACGAATCGGGTGAAGAAGGAATCAGAAGCATGTCTAGCCCGTACAGATTCACCAAATACACACAAATCACTGCTGCGCTCGTCTTTGTCGCACATCTGCACTATAGGTTTTTAATTTATCTTTATTCCACAACGATTTCTGCGGTGAGTGATCTTGACTGAATAATAAATTAAACCAATGTGTGTTCTATGAGTTCATAGAAACTCACCTTTTCTATGTGCAAACCCAGCCTCTGGCTTATACGCCAGACATGTTCACCATAAGATGAGGATTTCTATAATATTGCATTTATCTGCAACCAACCTGTCACTGGCCACTGAGCGCTAACCAGTCCGGACCTGGGCAGTTCGCATCCATCCGCTGCCAGCCACTTTATAAAAATCGTCAGTTCATTCCGTCTTTCCTAATTACAATTCCGTATGATTATACTCGGAAGAGCCAAATATCTAAGATTCGTTTCCCTAATTATAGCCATTAATGATAATAGTGTGGTGACCTGATGTTGACCTGTAAACACGATGTGGCGTCTCTTTGGTCATGTACTTACGGCAGTTTCTGCATTTTAAGTTAGCTGAGCACCACGGTGATACTCGCGGTACGACATCAACCGTCAACAAAGCTAGTCTAAAAAGGTAACCAAAGTTACTACATATATTTTCAGCTATCTGCCAGTGAAAGTCCCTTCAAAATCGGTTCAGCCTTTCCAGATATTAGCTGGAACAAACCAAAAGACAGACGAAAATTGAAAAGAAACATTATTTTGGTATATTAGTCCGGTCGTTTTAGACAATTGAAATAAAGAAAATTCCGACAGAGCCAAATCTTCGTAGAGACCTTAGGTTTACCACAAGGAATAAAGTGTCAAACGTCCCCATCAGTCCCATGTGAGCTTAGGGACTTATTCGGGGCCCAAGGTCAAAATTTTAGGTTTTATGGATTTTTCTCGAAAACGGTAAGTTTTATCGAAAAAGTACCTCAGCAAAGTTGTAGATCTTAAAATTCTCTATAAAAATGGTCCCTATTTTTTCTCTAAGACCCACTATTTCCTAGATATTGCGCTTGTAAGAATCATGTTCTACATAGTATGCACACATATGCCACGTATATACATATTTAGGTACTCAAGCAAGCAAAAATGCCTCTTTTATGTATACATTATACTATTCTAAGAAAATTTACTCTAAAATGACCGCCGGTCCTTTACCGAATCCCCTCTACTTGAATAACATCTGACCTTGAAAAACATCTGCCTATTCTTTTGTCCATGTGGTGTCGTTCACGTATACCTGCTTCTTTTAGTGTTGAACGAGCAGTTCGAGTGACTACGTATTTATTACAAGCGTCTACTATTGAAGTTAGTGCTGATTAATATTAAAAAAAAAATGTCACAATTTTGCTTTATTTGTAATAAACTTTTGACTGAAGATAAAACTGTTGTGGTCAGTCGTGGAATGCCAACTTTAATCGATGCAAGTGTCGCGAGAAGTGATGAGTTTGCTGATTATTTAAGAAGCCAAAAGTTCGTAACAATTCACGTGGATTGCAGAAAATCATACACCCGGAAAACTTCAATTTCTGCATCAAAAAGACAACGTGAGGAAGAACAGGCCAGTACTTCAAAAGTAAGTCCTTCTTGTCTTCTTCCAACATCGGCATCTGCTACTTAACTTCGAGTATACTATCAAGTTCAGACATGGCAAGGCAATGAACTGAACCCTGAAGACTGGGGTTGAAAATTGATAAATAATACTTTGGAACCGATTCGAACCCTGCTCCAGAAAAACTTCTTAACACTATTTTTTGCAATTGCAAGAAAGGTTGTAGTGCCAAATGTGGCTGTAAAAAAGTAGGGTTGCAGTGTTCTCCAGCGTGTACCAATTGCCAAGGTGTCTCTTGCTCAAATGTTCAATTAAATACAAGAGAGGAAGATTCATGTGATTTTGATGAAGAGACAACTGATTCATCTTCATTTGAACAATTTCTAAGCGTTCATCAACAGGAAGGAGAAGAAGAAGAACAAGAAGTAATTGAAGAAAACATGATTGTTGAAGTTGAATATGAAGAGTATGAGTCAGATTAAAGTAATAAAAAAAAGTTAGAACGACAGTTAAACTCAGTAACCCATATCAATAATCTTCATACTATTAAATAATTATTGTTCCTGAAAATAACGTCATAAAGGTTCGTGGAATAGGCCTACCGGGGATACCACGTTAAAAAAAAACGCGCCGAGTACACTACCTCACAGGTGGTGTGGAAATGTGTGCATATTATGTAGAACGTGATTCTTACAAGCGCAATATCTGGGAAATAGTGGATCTTAGAGAAAAAATCATAGGGACCATTTTTATAGAGAATTTTAAGATCTACAACTTTGCTGAGGTACTTTTTCGATAAAACTTACCGTTTTTGAGAAAAATCTAAAAAACCTAAAATTTTGTCCTTGGGCCCCGAATAAGTCCCTAAGCTCACATGGGACTGATGGGGACTTTTGACACTTTATTCCTTGTGGTAAACCTAAGGTCTCTACGAAGATTTGGCTCTGTCGGAATTTTCTTTATTTGATCACTATTTTTATGTCTAAAATGACCGGACTATATGCACCGTGTTTGCATATATTAATGCATTTAGGAAAAAGCGGTAATTTCCATATTACAAACATACACTCTAATTGTATTTATTTTTATAGATAATAATAATAATAATAGATGTATAGACTATATAGGTACCATACATATTTCTTCATATTTAAGTTAAAATATGTCCTAGCTTTGTTTCTTAACAACATTCTAGGGAGTTTATATATAGTGTACCTACTATATATACTACGAGTATATAGTGTACATTGAATCATGTCTCCATGTTTTAAAAATCGTTCAAAGTACACAGAAATGTTTAATTAATTACTTCAAGCCGATTAGAATATGTATTTATGCATATTGGATGTCAGCCGCTGTCCTTGTGTATAATCGTTAGGTGGTCGCTCCTAATATTGTTTGGTAACTTTGTATCGTCGGCAGTCGGCAGCTGGTGACACGTGTCGGAAATGTTAACCTGTTCACCTTCCTTGCCGTATTGGTTTGTTTGCGTCAGAAGTAGTTAGAGCCAGGTATGTCGCAACAGCTCAACGAATACTGGCATAATGTACACAAACTAACGGAAGCCGTAAAGTCGCGGACCTGTGCTGCAGTGGCTCTTGTGATAGCTGCCAGGAAGGTGTTTGGTGTGGGCACGCGCTGGCGTTACCGTTTGTAACAAGATACCCTTATGAGGGAGTGTGGCAAATCGCACATCTCACACACTGCGGTCTGTGCCCAAATTATGCAGCGTCTTTGCTGTGGTAACTAGCATCAAAAATTTGCTGAAGTTACTCCGTATATCATCAGCTATCTGCCAGTGAAAGTCCCGTCAAAATCGGGCCAGATGTTCCAGAGATTACCGATAAAACCGCATTGTCGGCAGTCCCCAGGCCACCGAGTCCCTTGAGCCTCTGCAGCTGCGTAGAGATATCGCCTCTATGGCAGTCCTCTATCGCCTTTATCATGGAGAGTATTCTAAAGAGCTGTTCCAACTGGTCCCCCCTTCTCCCTTCCTCTACAGGACAACACGTGTCGGTCTTGGAAGACACCGCTTCAGAGTGGTAGACATACCTACGCTCTCGTACTCACCGCTTTGGTTCTCCCTTCCTGTGCCGAGCGGTCAAAACCTGTAACTCACTACCTGCGTACGTGTTTCCCTCCCACTATGAACCCGGGTTCTTTAAGCGGAGCGTGAAAAAGTATCTCACCAGGCCGCCATAGTGTGGATCACCATGCTGCATTGTCCACTCCTGGATTCTGTTCGTGCTTTCCATCAGGCAGAGCAGAGTCATTTTGGCAGCTAAGACATAAAAAAAGAAACGGCAGAAAAAAAGTTTTCAAGATTGTTTTTTTAAAGTAAGAACCGTATAGGTATAATTACTATAACATGCATTTAGTGAAAAGCAAATAATTTGAAATTACAAACAGACACTTCAAGTTTGTTTATTTAACACAGGGCAAATGATAATGTTCCTTACACAATTATTTGTCATGTATGGGATCGAACTAACAACCTCTGGCGTAGCGGTCGGAATAACTGACTACTAGACTAACGGGCCCGTCATCATGGAACTAGAGTGAGTACTTACGTAACGGAACCCGGTCAACAAAATAATCAACAATTTGTGTCCGTTTGTTATCTGTTACAACAAACTCGGTTAGATAACCCCGGCCCCAGCCAGAACAACAAGCGTCCACTCGAACCTACTAGATACCCGAATGTTATTCCATGCAATGCATTATCTGATACACCATTCGTGATTTTTACAGGGCTGACGTAAAGTTATACTTGACAAACAAAGCATTTATCAGCCGATAACCGCTGCTACTGTGTGAGTGCCACGTGTGACGAGCGACGCGCTAGCAAGGTGAACCTCTTCGATCTTCCGAATTCGCACATCGACATCGCACTGTCACTAGCAGTCAGTTAAGATTAACAAAATTGAAGTGTTTGTTTGTAATTTCAAATTAACAGTTTGATAATAAATGCATATAAAAGTATATACGATATTTAGCTCCATTAAAAAAACAATTTAAGTTTTTTGTCTGTTGTTTTGTGCCGGATAATCTCCGGAACGGCTGGACTGACTGAAGAGACTCACTGGCAGATTGTGCAGTCTTAGCGAAAACGTATAACGTTAGTTTGGGACATTATTACCTTCCCGAGGACATGATTAAAACGCTTGTTGTGCTTAGACCTAAAAATAGAACGCGTGATATATCTTGTATGAATAACTATCGATCAATCTCACTTGCAGCGATACTGGCTGGGGTGCTTAAACGATTCATTCATAAAAACTTAACACCGTCTTTACAGCTGGATGACGATCAATTCGGTTGTAGATCAGAAGTATCAACAGATATGCGGGATATGGCTATTTTTGGTTTGAAACAGGTTGTTAACTACTACAAGTGTGGCCAGACAAGCGTATACGCCTGTTTTTTAGATTTAAGTCGAGCGTTCGATACTCTTAAGTACAACCTACTGTGGCAAAAGCTACACTACAGACATCTGTTCCGCATGAGGTTGTTGGTTTGCTTACTGCTTTCGTAATCCAACCAATAGCGTTAGATGGGGAGAGGAGCTCTCGGACAGCTGCAAATCGTCGTCTCAGTCGTGTGGAGTAAGACAGGGAGGGCTGACCTCTCCGAACCTATTTAATACGTACTTAAACGATCTTATCGTGGAGCTGAGCGGCACCCCGGTGAGGCTTAAATTGGATGGTAGATATGTCAACAATCTTAGCTATGCAGATGATATGGTGCTTCTCAGCCCCACGTATAAGAGGTTTAAGTGAAAAATTTGCAAGGGACCATAATTTAATATACATTGTTAAAAAGACAAAAATAGTAATATTTAGGTGCAGAAAGGGACCTGACATCGTTCCCAGCCTGTTTCTTGACGGACAGCCTATTGAAGTAGTCGAAAGCTTTAGGTACCTTGGCCACATTGTAATGTCAAACCTGAAGATAACAGCGGCATTGAACATCAACGGAGAGCGTTGTGTTGTAGGCAATATGATCTGTAGGAAATATTGTAAGTCTTCCCCAGATGGTAAAGTAACATTGTTTCGCTCCTTTTGTCAGATATTTTACACTAGTCAACTTTAGACAGACGATAATAAAAAATCAAACAGCATTCGAGTGGCGCACAACAACATCTTTAGGCAACTCATGGGACTACCACGATACTGTAGCGCTTCCGGTTTGTTCTTTAAGGCGCGAGTCTTTTGAAGCCATCCAGAGAAACCGCATAGTTCAATTCATGTCCAGAATTGACAGGCGTCAGACATGACTGTCAGATAGGAATATTACGTCCTGTATGTATAAGCACATAACCAGTAGCGTGATTTTTATATTTCACTAGCTGATCCAGGCAACCTCGTTTGCGTCTTGTATTGCCCATATCGTGAAAATTTTCCCCCGTTTTTGAAACATTCTTCATTGGTGCTCCGCTTCTATTAGTATTAGCGTGATGATATGTATATCCTCTATAGCCTTCCTCGATAAATAGACTATCCAACACAGAAAGAATTTTAAATCGGACCATCACTTCCTGGGATTAGCCCGTTCAAACAAACAAACTTGTCAGCTTTATAATATTAGTATAGATTTGTGTAGGTATATTATATTATTTACACGGTATTATTTGGTCTGTATCCTTTTCTTTTCGTTTGTTTATTTATTTGTATTTTATTTTTCTCTATCTCCTAGATTCATTTGGCCATGACTATTGTGTTCGAAATAAATTATTATTATTATTATCTTTATTTTATTTTTAAATATATAAAAAGAAATGTAAAATACTTATTTAAAAATATAAAAAATAGTAGACCACCGACTTCGGGACAAGAAACCAGTGGTTAGGGCTCCAAGGACAGGAACCTCCTCACCTATACGTGTCGTGTCAAGGAGTACTGTCTTCTGTATCAGACCCTTGATGGATCAAGGCTGGAGCCTTTTAACGTGAGCCTCTTAAGGTGTTGCTCGAGGGCTTTGGCTATCAATCCACGAGCAGATACGACTATCGGAACAATGATCACCGGATCCACATTCCACATATCGTCAATTTCGTGAGATAAATCCAAATATTTCATTATTTTCCTTTATCGACTTTCACGAGATTGGTTATGAGGAACGGCGATATCGATAATCATTGCGCGGTGCTCTAATCGATCTATCACCACAATATCAGGCTTATTGGCAACAATAGTCCTGTCTGTAATAATAGATCGATCCCAATATAATGTAGCACGACCATTCTCGAGAACTGGGTCGGGCACATACCTGTAGTATGGCACCTCTGAGTTCACAAGATGGTATTTAAGGGCAAGTTGCTGATGTACGATCCTGGCTACTTGGTTGTGCCTGTGCAAATACTCGCCGTTAGCAAGACGAGAACAATCAGAAATAATATGCTTGATAGATTCTCCAGGACGGTGACATGCCCGACAGATGTCGACCGTACCATCCTTCAGGATATACTTCCGATAGTTATTCGTCATGATAACTTCGTCCATAATCGCACAAACAAAACCTTTGGTTTCTCCGAAGAGGTCACCATACCGTAGCCAGGACGTAGATGTTTTAAAATCTATATCGGGTCCATGAAGGGCCCGATAAAACCGACCATGGAGTTCCTTGCCCTTCCATACCTCCCTGCGATCATTAGTACTAAGTACCACAGGTTTGCGCCAATTCTCTTTAGCCAGAGCGAGCGGAGTGAGCCCGCTATCCACTGCAACTACACTGCGATGCATTTCCACATCAGTATGCAGAAAATATTCTCTAAGATTGTATATCTCCGATTGTGTAGGGTCTTGATATTTAAAAGTCCACGACCCCCAAATGTTCGCGGGATATACAACCTCATAACCGAAGAACGTGGGTTTTCGAAATGCAGTCAGCAATGTACGGACTCTTCTATCTAGGGCATCTAATTCGGTCTGAGTCCATCTAAGTACACCAAAGGAATACATCAGAACCAGCATGACCCAACTATTGTAGGCTCGCACCTTGTTACTACCCTGATAAAAGACTTATTTTATTTATTATTATTATATTTTAAGTTGCTTTTAGCAACATTGGTTTGATTGCTTTAAACATTAAAGTGCTAACATTATGACTGCCTCTGTGGTGCAGTGGTAGCGTATGCAACTGCTCTGCTTGAGGTCTCAACGACGACGACGGGTTCCATTCCCGGGTCAAACGCTTGTATGATCTGCAAATATTTGTTTCGGTGTTTTCTATTTATAATATGTATTTATTATATTCACTACACTATTTAGGTATTACATTCACTAAACACAAGGAATAAGCACAAATTAGTAGGCCAATATTATCGCCTGAACAAAGTCCACAATTCATTTGAAGGACTTTGTGTGCGTTTTTATAACAAAGTTCCTGTCGAAATCTTGAACTTACCCCTACAAAAGTCTTATGGAGAGGGGCTAATATACAATAAACGATTTCTTAACCGACACAATGCCTTGGATATAAATGAAAATCTAGTATTAACTTATCATGTACTAATTAGAATATTTTATATTTATACGCAATGTATTTATTTATTTACAATCCTTAATATAATTTATTTGATTGTAATTAATTCTTGACATCTTATTCTGCATTTATTACCTGACATTTGAATTTTGTTAAGTTAAGGCGATCTGTGTTTACATTGTTGGAGCGTAAATAATTAGTATTTATTATTTTATTCCATTTTGAATGTTTTTTTTTTCTGGGACCAGTATGTATGCACACATTGCTTTTACTCCTTGATGTGTAAGTGATTGCAACCTTATATGCTATGGACTTATTTTTATTATTTTATTAGATAAAAAATTGATTTCCCTAGCTTTAAAATCTCATTAGACCGCTTTCTAGCTTTTGTGTTTTGGTTGCCTTAACTTGCACATAGAAGTACTGTTGTCAAAAACAAACAAACTTTGTATGAATTATTTGAATGTAATACCCATCGGAGCTGGTACTTGGATTGATTTCAATTTAAACCTTTGAGTTGAATCGAAATCAATCTAACTCAAATTATTTCAATGCATTTAGTATTAGTACCTTTTATCACTGAATTGATTACTTGAGTTTTGTTTTATATTTTGATGTTTGTATTTTTGACGTGTTCAAGTGCCTTTTGGGGCCTATGGAAATAAATGATTTGACTTTGACTATATTTATTGATGCATATTCAATGATATTCAATATTATTTTTGGCTATTATTTTTTTTTTATTTGATACCTATTTATTTCTTTAAAATATTTTAATGCCACCACATATTTCAGCGAGGCATGTGTTATAGCCGGCCAATCCACCCTAAAAAGGTAAGTATTCTAATTGTTTTAAAGAGAAATATGTTCAACGCAAAAAAAAAATGTTTTAAGATCATCCATGGACTTGATCACCCCAGCAACCCAGTCAACCTCTCGCGGACATAGATTGCCGCCGCCCATGCCTGTGTCGTGGGAGACTTTACAAACATACATGAAACGGATACAAAGAACACCCAGACTCAGAAAAACAATTTGTGAAGTAGTTGTTGCTACTTTTATAAAATTATTTTAATTATTTTTTACTTTTAAAGCACACAGTAATTAAAACAATTGCGTTATTGAGCTATCAATATTTAAATAAAAGTTTTTTGGAAAAAAGAACCATGTCACATCCATGTTATTTAGTCTTATGGAGTAAATATGTTAATTTTTCACGATGTTTATGAACTTGGTTTTTGATATTTTTCTTCCAAATATGTAGTATATTTTATTGGAATGAATGCCTAGTTCCATTTCAATCTTGAATAATTAATTAATATAACCATTGTAAACATATATTCTGCAAAATCTAAGTTTTTATGAGACACTGTTTTTTGTGCCAATTTTGAGTCTCATATTTAGAGCATTCATACTCAAGATCTGTATTATATAACAACATACTATTCTCGAAACTAGCTTAGCGATAAGCTTAAATTATTGTAAACAAAACACCCTTTGTCCCTGACGCCAAGAATGTTTTGATATCTAATGAAATGTGAGACCCACTTGAGTGACATTTGAAGACCTTTTTTTGTCCAAAGTTTAAAAACAAGTGCAGTATAAAAAAAATGTATTGGAGCATATGGGATTCGGTTTTTATTTGATCATATACGTAAGATTGTATAATAAATACATAACATTACAGCCAGCAAGCGTTTTATTTTTTATTAATCGAGATTAAAGTTAGGTTTTGGGTGACTCGTAATGTTTTTCACAGAACAGTTGCAATGCAATTCAAACTGAAGTGTAATGTAAGAAATTGTATTAAGAAAAATATACTATTGATAAAACTAATTGCAGTTTTACAAAATTTCAATTAGTTTTCGAGAAAACCATGTTTTTATAAATCTAGGTTTCAGCAATTAGTGCTCAAACCCCTATCTGTGGAAAGTCCTGTCATGGGATTCACAGATTACCTAGATATGTCAGATTTTTCCTTCACAGATAAGAGGTATGTTTGCAAATAGATATTTTGTACTGTTCTAAACAGTAAAAATTCTGAGGGCTTTAAGCGTTGCTAGCTTATTCTATATTATTATTATATTTTTTAGACTATATTCGCCCCGCGGTTGTTGTTTTAATGGTAAGGTATACAACAAGAATCGTAAGTAGCACCGCAGATCGCAGCTAGTATATAAGTAAAGCATATATGTGAATCGCGGGCTGGGCTCGGGCCTGAGGAACAGATACTGGGTCGTTAACAAGCCAAACCTTACCAATTGCGTTGTCTTTGTGAGTTTGCTAAACTGCAATAAAAATATGATATATACTAATATGTGAAAGAAAACAAAGCTAAGCAGGCATTCGGTAAAATACAAAACTTTGTTTACAGATTAATGTTGACTCGAACGACGAAAATGTTAAAAAGTAATGTTTTTAAATTTTGCCACTTCTTTCATTTTCTAAAGTAACTGTTAATGCTTTAATGAAATGCTTTTCGATCATTATATAGTATAATTAAAAATATATCTAACTAGTTTAAGCGTTAAAAATGATTAACACTAGAAGTACCAATCCACGTATTTCTCTTGTAAAGCTAAGCAACAGGCCGAGTTATCGCTCGCGCTCGCCCACACCACACAATATTATCCTGTTGTCCCGCGTCTTATCGGCCTTTGTTTTGTTTGCTGACGTGACCGCGTGATACCACTGCTTCGTGGATTTGACGGAGTCAGTTTTCCTTCTCATACTCAGATCAGAAAAATGCAACGATCACCTCGCCCCTCACCAGCTTAGATGAGAAATAATGTGACGCCGTGTTTTCTTTATCAATCTACGTTTATATAAATCACGCCAGACACAATAAGCCCTATCGTTGTACCCTATAATCCTCATTAAATAAACGATAGTTTCAGCATTCGAAATAACTTTTTTTTTTCAGAGAAAGTGCGGTAATTGTTATTTTTGAGAGCTTCTATTGCGTGCGCCGCGTAAACGCTTACAGTTTCGCAAAAATATTTTATGACAGAATTGTTCTCCTTCAATAGTTAAAAAAGGTTGTTTAGTAGTAGCTTCCCTGAGACGAATCCTTCCATCGGCCTACAGGTTGAAGAAGTGCCGCATTGGATACTTTGGCCAAGATAGGCGCTTTCTTGTACCATTCCGACAGTAGCGCTATTTGCGGACACAGGACTCACACACACACAAGACATGAGACATGTTGTGTGAGTCAATAATAAATAAATATTTCGGACAACTGCAATAGACAACTGATATAAAGACATTAATACTTTTTTGTAAATACTTATATACTTATTATACATAGAAAACACCCAAACCTCAAAACAAATATTTGCAGATCATACAAAAATTTATTCCGACCCGGGAATCGAAGCCAAAACATCAACCATAGCTATCACATACGTTACCACTGCGTTGCCGAAGCACACCTAATAGGTACCGACCCATAAGATCGTGTCAGCATGAAAGAAAGGCCCTTAAGGCTGCCCGTATATGTAGATACGCCATCTTTCAATCACTTTCTGTGATTAGCCGCACAGAACTTGTATTGTCATATTGTTATTGGTCCGACTACGTCCAGCAGGGGAGATCGTTTTTTGTTTTTTCGGAAGACAGTCCCTATTTTATGTCATCCACATTTTATATATTTTTTATCATTAATTTCATCACGACGACGACTTGAAGACTTGAAGACTTGATAATTGAAGACTATAAATACTTGTCATTGGCAGAAATAGCTGATCCGAGTGATCCGGCTAGTTGCCATTCATCATCAAAAAAAAAATAAAAATACGTCCAGCAGTGACATGAGATTAGGCTTCAAATTAAATGCCAATCGAAGTCTGTCTATAATATATTGGCCTATTCTTAATAGTATCACGTTGCTTTTGGTAGTCCACGGGCTGGCCATAGGCCTTCCCTTAGAAAGAACATTTTGATCTTGATTCATCTTGGTCTTTGACTACGGTACACTGAGCCGTTGGAGACGAGAGATTCAATCATTGCTGCCTACAATGATCATCTGGCATTTGGTTAGCGACGAGAAATTTATAGAAATACTTTCTGCTGCTGCTCTATGTCGTTCACTCTAGTTTTATTCACAGGCATTTTCAGATCATCAGCATACAGGAGATAATATACCACTTTGAGGGACGCCAGAGTGAAGGTCACACCAACTCCAAAACAAGTCCCCCGTCGCTCTTCGTATAAGTCATTTTAAGGAAGGCGGTAACTGTGCTATGGTCGGGTTTGAAGCCAGACTGTAAAGGGCTTAGTTTGCCGCAGGAGAGCCACACTTCGGCAGGCATGGGCCGGTTCGACCGGAGTGCGGAGACCGGAGCACGGTCTCACAGAGAACCAGTGTGAAACAGCACCTGCGCTGTGTTTCACCGAGTGAGTGAGGATACCGGAGGCCCATACCCCATCCCCTCCCCTCATTCTCTAAAGGTCGGCAACGCACTGGTGACGCCTCTGGTGTTGCGGGTGTCCATGGGCGGCGGTAATCGTCTACCATCAGGCGATACGTCTGCTCGTTTGCCCACTCTTACATGGGGAGAAAATGTCTCTGAGCGATAGTTAGTATAGTATAGAGATAGAGGGGGTGTCTTCCTTAAGGGATGATAATAATAATAATGTGTCTTTGACATATGTCGAAAGTGTCGTTACAATTCCGTCTAGCCCCCTTTCGCAACGCGCGATAAGTAACTTCGTTCCAATAAAAAAGTTTGTCTGTAAAGCTGGTTACAACATGGCCTGCATGTTGAATAAGAAGCAGAAGCAAGCAGGCGACCCAGGCGTCCTCCATTGCAGGCTGGCAGGAGCAGGCCCAGGTGACGGGGCGCCCTGGTGGACAGTAGCGGGAACATCGGTGTTCATCATCATCACACAGGAGGGGGCCATCTACAAAGCGTAGGTGGCCCGAGATACGTCGGTGTTCCAGGGTTTTCCTTCCTAGGGTGCACCTGGTCCCTCGGCATCTAGTACCCGAGATGGCGTGCGGTTTTAGTCGGTTCGAGTCCGACATGCCACCAGGGGGTGGTATTCGAGGGGAATTCCGCACAGAATATTAAAAAAAGGAGACGGTGAACGGTAACTGATGTTTCTCAGATGTTCTCAGATTCTCGTTCGGAATCCATAAAAAAAAGAATGGGAATAGAAAAATCACGTACGTTTTTCAATATTTATTAAAGTACATAAAAACGTTACATAATCGAATAAATAATACATAATATCATAAATATATTTACATGGTTACTACGTGATCGGTGCTAGCAGCTCTTAGTCGAACGAAGACGGTTCACTCAAGAGCGGTAGTGGGACGCGGCTAGCTCACGCCCCCTCGTCCCCCCGGCCCTTGCGCGAGGGGGCGTGCAAGGGGGAGGGGACGTGCGCGGGCGGGGGGCGCCACGCCGCCACGTACAGCAGCGTGCACAGCAGCGAGCCGCTCAACGGCCCCACCCAGTATATCTGGACATAAGCACAGGTACCTATTAGGCTACATACTACTCGATACGATCGATCGCCGCACCGTTCGTGGTCTGCAAAATAAGGATGTCTCGATACCGATTCATAGTCAATCGTAAGTACTAGCGAGTGTATACGAAATGAACGGAAACGTCGGTGTGGTCAAGGTAATTTGGAGCGTACAGCTCTTAGTTCACGTAGGCTTTTGTAGGCAGACAGACAGACAGATGATCAATCTAAAATAACAGCATTAGCGCTGTCGTGTTTCGTTGGTGAGTGCGAGACCGGAGGCCGTTTTGGCTGGGCCATAGATAAGACAAAAGTGAGCGTACCCAGTGGTGCGTCCACGTGCCGCTCCACAGCGCGGGCCCGAAGCTGCGCGCCGGGTTCATGCTGGCGCCCGTCAGCTCGCCCTGCAACACGCCACGCGCCGCTGTACACTGCGGGCCCGGCACACTGGCCCTCCTCGCGCGACACGCGACACAAACAGTCGACGGTCGATGTTACCATCTCAGTTTTATGTGCGACATGCGGACGCTCGCCGACAAAGGCCGGTGTATAAAAACGAGATGTCGAATCTACTGAACGATAACTTTCAGTAGATCCAGTTAAGTGATCAAACCCCTAATTTAATTAACATTCCATATTTTATATCTAACTAGTTATGTTATAACCTGCATAATCACTCATGGTAGTGAAACATTCCAACTGGCTAATTTCTATAAAATATATGAATAAGGTACGAGTATATCAGTCCAAGACCCCAGTCAACTTAGACTACGTCATTTTAGGAAGCCTGAATTTTAAGTTTATTGGAACTAACGCCTCTGCTATGTTTACGGCAGATGTACGCGTCATGTGTATTGCTATATAAGTTAGCGTAGGCGTTTGTAATTCTCAACAATATAAACCAAAAACTAAGAACATGCTAACTGAGAGGCAGGAGTTGTAAGAGATCAAGTGTCTGGTATGCAGGGAGAGCTGCTGTCCGAACTACTACTGATCCTCCGCGATAATGGTCCCTTAAGCGGCTAACAGAGAGATGGTCGTAGCCACATCCTACGTCGCGGATGACGCCATAATGTTTCCAAACCAGGCCGCCAGGTCCACCGGATCGAACCAAAACCTTTTCCTCCTACCTCTGCAACTGTAAAACCGCCCCGCTTTTAGCTTTGCGAGTATCCAATTTTTTCTGAGTATATGTTAGACTACCGATCTTAAAAATATCATCTTTCCTAAAATAACGTAAGTCTGGGCTAACCGGGATCTTAGTCTGTTTGGGTAGAGGAAGAACGAATGAAGTGACAAGACAAATCGTTAACACATCACAATGGGATGTTACACATATCGAGCGAGGGCGGTGGTGGAGGGCGACTCACGGCGACAAGCGAGAGCGCGGCGACGGTGAGGCCGATCCTGGCGGGCCACGAGTCGCGACGCTTCGCCGTGCGCGTGTGTGTGTGTGGGGGAGGACGGGGCGGAGGTGAGGGAGCGAGTGAGGGTGGTGCGACTCACGGCGACAAGTGAGAGCGCGGCGACGGTGAGGCCGATCCTGGCGGGCCACGAGTCGCGACGCTTCGCCGTGCGCGTGTGTGTGTGTGGGGGAGGACGGGGCGGAGGTGAGGGAGCGAGTGAGGGTGGTGCGACTCACGGCGACAAGTGAGAGCGCGGCGACGGTGAGGCCGATCCTGGCGGGCCACGAGTCGCGACGCTTCGCCGTGCGCGTGTGTGTGTGTGGGGGAGGACGGGGCGGAGGTGAGGGAGCGAGTGAGGGTGGTGCGACTCACGGCGACAAGTGAGAGCGCGGCGACGGTGAGGCCGATCCTGGCGGGCCACGAGTCGCGACGCTTCGCCGTGCGCGTGTGTGTGTGTGGGGGAGGACGGGGCGGAGGTGAGGGAGCGAGTGAGGGTGGTGCGACTCACGGCGACAAGTGAGAGCGCGGCGACGGTGAGGCCGATCCTGGCGGGCCACGAGTCGCGACGCTTCGCCGTGCGCGTGTGTGTGTGTGGGGGAGGACGGGGCGGAGGTGAGGGAGCGAGTGAGGGTGGTGCGACTCACGGCGACAAGTGAGAGCGCGGCGACGGTGAGGCCGATCCTGGCGGGCCACGAGTCGCGACGCTTCGCCGTGCGCGTGTGTGTGTGTGGGGGAGGACGGGGCGGAGGTGAGGGAGCGAGTGAGGGTGGTGCGACTCACGGCGACAAGTGAGAGCGCGGCGACGGTGAGGCCGATCCTGGCGGGCCACGAGTCGCGACGCTTCGCCGTGCGCGTGTGTGTGTGTGGGGGAGGACGGGGCGGAGGTGAGGGAGCGAGTGAGGGTGGTGCGACTCACGGCGACAAGTGAGAGCGCGGCGACGGTGAGGCCGATCCTGGCGGGCCACGAGTCGCGCCGCTCCGCCGTGCGCGCGTCCCACGCGCCGCAGTTGGCCAGCGCCAGGCAGCCGCCCAGCACGGCCTCGATGAGCAGCGCCTGGAGGGGCGCCAGGCCGGGCGCGGGCCGCGTGACGCACGAGGCGCTGGCGGGGGGCTGCAGCGCCCGCAGCGCGCCGCCCCCCAGCGCCGCGCCCAGCAGCTGCGCGCTCGCCAGCGCCAGCGCGCGCCTCCCCCCCACGCGGCCCCACACCACACCCGCCAGCAGCACCGTCGGGTTGAAGAACGCCCCCGATATGTGGTCCAATGCCTGGCAAATACGTACGTCTCGCTCTTAACATCGAACGCTTCTGTACTCACTCTCTGACCGACTCACTGATTAAAGGTATCTAGAAAAAGTTTATTTACGGGAATCGTTTTAACGACTATTATTCTTCTTTTCCGATGGTGTGCGTTGTGCGTTTTATCCAAACGCTCGCGTGCTCTTAAATATGATGTTTATCAGCGGTTAGAGAAAAACAAATCTGTCACCGAGTGACCGATAAATTTTATTTATTTGTCACTAAAGTTATGATAAACATACTTTTTGTTCACCTGTATGACAATATGTAAAATAGATAGTTCGATTATGTTAAAAAAGCATCTACACAATACCTAATATTAGTTTTAACAATAATTTTTGGATGGTTATCTGTGCCTCACGGTACAGACTTATTAGCAGTATTTATACTTAGTGTTTGTTCATGAATTCGAGAGTTCGTCGATGTTCTTCGATGCTCTCCTTAGGTTTACATTGAGTTTCAATACCTTTTATCCCTATTATTTTACTCATCTTGGAAACTTTCCTGTCAATAGTAGTTTCGCACTTACACAATACTTGATAAAGATAGGGAAAAGATCGGTCGGAACTGGCGAGAGGGAGGAGAACAGGGAGATACTCGTAGATAGTTATGGCGGGCGTCACCTGCACGAGCGCGGTGACGACGAGCCCGGCGGCGAGCGCGCGGTGCAGCGGCAGCGCGGCGCCGGGCGCGCAGCCCGCCAGGCAGCTCAGCAGCACCAGCAGCGCCGTGCCGCACAGCTCGGCCAGCGCCGCGCGCCACGCCTCGCCCCGCGCCACCTGCACCCTGCCCGCCCCTGCCACCCAGCTTGTGCGTCTATTATACATGTCTGTCTCTTTTTACTTTTGCGCGAAACGATTTAATACGAGTCAATGTTTCTGCTATCCTTTTTGAAGTTCCGTAGGTAGCCAAATTGCAAAAAATAGACCCCTTATAATTTTGTCATGTCTGTCTGTCCACGATATATTTCACAGAGTGTTAACGCTAGAAACCTAAGTAACTTCGCATACACGTACCTACCTAGTGATCACGCTAAAAACTACAATTAAATAATCTATACATGGGCGTACCCAAGGTAGGGCAGCTGCCCCCCCCCCCCCCCCTGGATGTATACGTTCCTACTCTCTTCTTCTGCTGATAAACACACACTCGGACGCATAAAAACGTGACGAAGATCGGCAATCAGTTCTAAGACTATGAGCAGATGTGATGGTCGAGCGTAGGGACGATCAGAGCGTGCTCTCCAGCGAAAAGAACTATTCATGCATATTGCTACTTACGTGTCTTTAGTATCAAATCTTTTGAGCCAGTTTATGTAATATTTTATGGTCAGCTGACATGCCAATTCATTTGGAAGGTTTTTTAGTCACTACATAAAATTCTCAGGGGCATGTCGTATTTTCTTACTTACTATTTTCACTGGGACCTGTTGATGCAGTTACACATTGATAACAAACCACATTACATTTGCTATCAACCTTAGGATCTTGTTCTGAGCTTTCAGTATGAAATTTATGTTGGAGTTTTTTTTTGGAGTGCTATAATTGAATGCCGTACATCCATCCATTGAAGGTTTAATTATCGTCTGATATACCTATCGGAAGTTTGTTGTCCAGTGATAATTTGGAGTTTACTCATAGCATCCAGTACAGATTTTTGTGCCGCATAGATATATCATCTCGTTTTGCTTCGATATGGTTTTTCCACCGGTCCACGTTTCTGCATCATAGAGAAATATAGGAAATACTAAGCTTTTCATGAGGCGGACATTCGTGACTTTGGTGATGTTAAGGTTGCACCAGACCCTTTTCAGCCTGTCAACGGCAAATGATGTGATAACGCATATCCTTCAAATCTCATCTTCACATCCTCCAGTGTTTGTGACGGTGGAACTAAGGTACACATAAGATTTAACAACCTCACAGTTATCAATCACAATGATGTCGGAATGGTTTAGTTCAGCTCGGTTCACTATCATCATCTTGGTTTTCTCTCTGTTGAGCGTAAAACCGAAGGAGAGGCTTGTTGTCTCTAGAAGTGTTAGCAGGTGTTCCATATCTCCCTGCGTTAATATTAATACGGAGTATAATAAGAGAATCGTGTTGACACAATGGTACAAAGTGATTTCAGTGGGAGGTGGAAAGGTGTCTAACTTAAGGTATGCCAACGACACTACCCTTCTCAGGAACAGGAGATGAGACAATATGCAACCCTGTCGAACGCCAGTTTGAGTACGAAAGCTTTTTGAGTCAACGTCGTCTATCCGAACAGTCGAAGTTCCGTCCTCATAAAGCCGGCGTATGAGACTAACTTATTGGAGCGGCACTCCCATTTGAATTAACACGTCCCATATAATAAGCCATTTCACGGTATCGAAGGCCTTGCGAAAGTCGACGACGCAGGTATAGAGTCTGCATTTTGGTGTTGATGACATGAAGGAGTACTTTGTTGGCATGGGTATTTAAAATAGCTATTCTATAATTGAAGAATTTATTACAAATAAACCTTTTTTATATAAATTTATTTGACGAGGCGCTTTTAAACAGCCCGTTTAGCCCCCTCCCGCTGGCCCAGAACCTGGGTACGCCAATGAATCTTTTTAAATATTTTCTTTAAAGCTAAGTATCTATAGTATTCTTAAAGTGTGGAATGTAAATGTTATTTTTTACATTCATGTTAGGTACTTATATATTAATTCACATTATTGTTATATTAGCAAACACAATACATAACTCTACCCATAGGTATAAGGCGTGTCGCGACGCACAATATCGATTTCTGCAATTGTAATTCAAGTAACAAATTATTTTCATCCAGCAGCTAGGTCCACTTTAAATTAAAATAACTAATTTTAATATCACTTTCTACATCTCACGCAACTCTCGGTATTCACGAACAGTCGCACGGAAAGTGGATCAGCTCAAATATTTACACTACACAAACACCAAGTTTTATTTTTTAAATAAATATACAGACGTACATAAAGCGGTTTAAGTATATTCTTCAACATTATTTTATTAATTAAATACTTAAAAGGTATTTTGTTGTAAAATTCCCTCAAATACCCATCCACAGTGTTGAATTTCTTTGTAACGACAAAAATCACGTTTGGAACTGGTCGCAACCTTACATCAAAGCTACATCGGTGTTAGCGATTCGGGTGAAGTAAACTTAATAGATGGAGGGTCGCATCGAAACGATTTTGTAGGTGGATGATGCGGAACATTACGGCGGTGGTTGGCGTGAAACGATAAATAAAGAGAAGCGCAGGCACTCACCGTCGCAGCGGCCGGCGCCAAGCGGCGGGGGCGGGGGCGGGGCCGGGGGGGGCGCCATGAGGTCGCGGCTCAGCTCCGCGGCTCCGGCCGGCGCGCCCGCTCCTCGCATGTCTACCTCTACCTACTGCTCATCGTGCCCATGCGGGTATTGGGTATTCCGTAACTTTACTCTTTGTACCGGTGTGTACTAACACTGCAACAGAATTCGAAACACATAAACCTAGCGGTGAAGTAGCGCCCCACACGGATATAGATACTCTTTTATACTTACATACTTAGTCCAATGTTCCACTGCTGGCCCTCGATTAACTAAAATGATGTCACGAAAGCGTTTTAAAGTGCGCTGATTTTATTAATAAATTTATAATTTTAAGCGAATCGATATAATTAACGTATGGTCATTTCGGACTATATTTATCACTGATATACTGAAAACTGAAACTAAAATTGTACTAGACATAAATATCCTTCGTCTCGCCCTTATAAGGATCCGATAAGTGGTGCTCTGCACGTAGGTTATTATTGTGATAACATCTCAAATAAACTCTGTCATGAACATATAAGGTGTTGTTAGTGGTTATTTCTGTCAAGTAAACACTCTCAACAAATACGAATCAATCACGACCCCCCACCCTATCGTGCCGTGAGGTGAGTCTTCGTGTTGAGTCGACACTACATCACACATTCATACTGTGCACTCGCACTGTACACACACTCATATCACCATTTCATGACACAAATTGTAGTAAGTAGGTATAGGAACATACCATGACAAGGCCGGACCTACTTATAGTCATCGTTCAAAACTATCACATAAACGTGTAACTACTGACTCAGATAACAGATGAATGACACGTGTAAAAATATACTAAGTACACATTACCTAAATATAATGTACCCGGATGTAAGAAACTGATCTCATACAAATGTAAATCGTGATCGCACACATATCTGCCTCCATATCTGTAAACTGTCTAACGTGAATAATATTTGAACTTGGGTATTGTTCAACTGTAAATAAGTACATGGCTTTTTATTTCACACATTACAATTCCATGCAGTTACTAATAAAACGATACCAAAGCTATCTAATTAAGTAGGTGTTATCTATGAGATGGTTGACGTATCAACAAACATCCAAACATTTACTTGTCATATCTGATAAGAAACACCGATACGCATCTCTTATTTCCGAAAGGTTAGATTGATCTAAGATTTGCGCATACGCAGACATGAGAGGTTAAGTCGACAAGCTCAAGAGCGAAGAGACCTTGATCTCGATCCAAATCAAAAGTACGAGTACACTTGATTTATCACTACTGTATACCTGGAGGGAATTATAAACTATGCTAAAATGTATCAAGAATAAATAAGAGTTAGAAGAACATCACAGGTCCCTAACCTGTAGGGTAAAGCAGTAAGCACTGGGCCGACTTTCGCCAGATTGCGCGCCTGAATGCTTTATAGGGTAAAACCGGGACAAATGCCACACTTTTTGAAATACCTTCATAATTTAAAAAATAATTAATTTAAATGAATAATGTTATGCATGTAGCTAGTTTAGGCACTTATATTGAATTATTATTTGTTTTTTCTGACCTACCACTTACAGATATAGCAAAATGTAGGCTTTTGTGGAACGCTTTTTTTTTTTACGCTAAATGCTCCTGGCTAACTTTCAAAGATATTTTCTCCATCTCTCATTAGAAACTTAAACTCATGATGGAGTACCACGTACTGTCAAAGTGCAGCTCCTAATCTATAAAAAGAGAATGTGATAGAACGGACATTGACATGTTGCTGCTTGGAAGCAGTGGGGGAGACTCGCGACTTATTAATAAACGTGAAGCGACGACAACGAACAAGACTTATTCGCGGCAGTGTTGGGCAAATTTTAATTGCAATTAAAATTAATGACTAACAATGGATTAATCGTGAAAGGACACTATTAAAACTAACTAAACCAAATAAAAAAAAAGTTTTAATAGTGTCCTTTCACGATTAATCAATTGTTAGTCATTAATTTTAATTGCAATTAAAATTTGCCCAACACTGATTTGCGGAAAGTAAGTTATTAAGTCACATTTAGTTCTATTGAGCCTTTAATTTTACTTTTTAATTTCATTTCTTAGATTATCAATATTACTCCAAGTAGGTACTTAGTTTGATTTGATTGCGGTATTTTATATAAAGTAGCCAGATAAATGTCGGCTATTACAGCTAACGTTTTATGATGTAGATGTTTAATACATAAGCAAGTTGCAAAGAGAAGTATTTACCAGGTCCTCAGGTCCTCAGTTGAGGCGAGCGCTAGGATGCTACCGAGGTCGCTTCAGTGCGAGGTGATCCTAATGAGTGTTGTCGCAGCGCACTCTCATTGCTACTGGTTTAATATTCAATTAACGTGGTATATATAATGGTGTTGGTGTTTGCGAATCACAGCAGCGAACAAACTGAATAAGTAAAAGATAAGCAAATACAAGCGCCACTATCTACCTCTTACCTTAGATAAGGTGGTGCGAGTGCCGCTCATCAAGCGTTCGCCGACTTTTCGCTTGTCGACACTCGTTTATTCGTTTCTTTAGTGGTTAGTGAAATACAAACCTTTGATTTGTTCTAAACAATACTCTCGTGAATATATCTGATACGTCTGTGTTGTTTTGTATAAGTTTTATGTAATTCTTCTAACTTCCAGTAAATAGCAAAATAAATAAAATGTTGCTCGTCGATTTCGTCCACCTGCCTTCAACCATGGACTGGTTTGGAATGGAAATTGTTTGGAAAATGACTTATCATATCTTTCCTTTATAGTTGTATGATGGTACAAGACCCTGAGACCTAATATAGATACGTTTAGTGAGCACATCATGTCACGCGGCTCAAGAGTAATAATTATCTTTTGAACTTGAAACCTCTAGATCTCATAGTCATCCAACAGGAACCGACGGTAGCTGCCCTAAGACTAAGATCAAACGGATTGTGGAAGATAAACATAGAAGCAACACACTCAAAACTTCTGCAGTGGATCCTAAAGGAATTCCACTCCTTGAGGCACCCACGGACAAAACTTCATGACAACATGTTTTCGATCTAAATTATTATATCCAACTATCCACAGAAACAAAAGATAGCTCTGGCGTCGGCGAACTTAGGATATATACAGACGGCTCCAAAACACAAACGGGTACCGGAGCTGGCGTCTTCTCGTAATTTAAATATCAACTACTCTCGCAAGTAGTTGATTTCTTGCTTGCTTAGGTATAGCTTGTCTACAAGCTAAACACAATCTGCCAAGAAGAATGTGTTGGCATAATCAAAGCAGCACAAGCAGTTGCAACCAGAGATATGAGAGACTCGAACATCAAAATTGTCTCTGACAGTGCATCCATGCTCCAAGCGCTGCAAAACAACAAGATGACCTCTGCCCTATTCACTATAGGCGCAACAGACAGCCCGCTGTGTAGGGAATGGGGGACGGGCATGGAGGCAGAACAAACGCCGCAGCACGTTCTCACAGAATTTAGAAGTGAGGCAGATCATCGCCATGGGCGAGCATCTTCCAATCAAAATCTGTAAAGGCTGCTGAGCTTCTGGGATGATCTGGGATGGTTGGAGTAGGAAGATGACAAACTCACGTACAACGGCCCAGTCAAGAGGCTAAGTGGAAATGGCCGGTAAAACAAACAAAGTTACGCGGCGTGAATAAATCTAGGTAAGTAGGTCCGACTGCGCCGGGAGGATTATCTTGTTTGAGTTATTTCTGTGGCGTACTGGATATTTGCTTGAAAGGTGTCGTTGGATTTGTTCTAACTATGACAGGGACATTCAGTATGTGCATTTGTTTAACAAAAAAATCAATTAATGGTGCCGTTTAGGTCTCCCAAATTTATTTCTACTTCAAACCAATCAATGGGGTATCAAAACAGAGGGTTTCCTACATTAATTGGAAGGAGAAAAGCTAAAAAAAAAAATTCTTAAAATTCATTTATTAAGTTTAAGAGTATATAATCACGCAGTCTAGATTATTTTGATAATTAATTATTATAAGCATTGCAATAGAGTTGCGACCAAAGGTTTCACAATATTGTTAGTATTTGTGTCTGAATGTAATTAATTTGAACATTTCTTGTGTGTAATATGAATCTAATAACATTGTCAATACAAGTGAACGATCGCAATAATAATGAGGCAAGAATACCTTTTGTGATCACTGGGCGATCACTGGGCGATCACTGGGCGATCACTGGGCTATCCCCGGCCGCCAGTCGGACGTGGTGCTTAGATACAGATCGCTTCGATCCTTCACTGTATGGCACTGTATGGTCCATTCGTTTAGATAGAGGCGGGACACCCGCACGCAATTGTGGTTATTGTTGTGAAATAAGAATATATATGTAATTACGGATTTTTGTTCATCTCATTGTCTAATTTTAACTTGATTCTTTAATGGACTTGATTGTCAATGTATTTGTTCTCGGTTCATTGATTTTAATCTGCCTTTTGTGGGACAGAAGATATTTGGTTTGTAGTCTATTGAGATGTGATTTGATATTCATTTTTACATTGTTATTTAATTACGTGGTTCATATGTACCTACCACATACCTCACAAGATGTCTACACCACCCTTAGGTTGACTGGTAGAGAATGCCCTGGGCATGTACAAAACTGCATAAAGTTATAAATTAAATAAATATGCTTTTTTTCAATTCTTGTTTTTTTAATTTGTAAATAATTCTCTCCACTTGGACCATATTAAATAGCATACAGTATTCCCTCACTCATTACATTTACAAAATTGTAATCATATTGTTGTGACTGTTGGCGATTCTATACTAAATAAATATTAATTCATACAAAGCCGTAAACTGACAAATCATACTTATTTGTGCGTGTACGTCCTAGGCGTAGCTTGTTTTGATATTTTGTCGGCGTTCCTTTGACAAGCATCGCAGTCGCAGTCGCATGTGCAACGGTGGTGCGATCAAAGCGACCGTATCTAAGCGAATGAACTATATAATAATCGCTGTCTAATGCAAATTGTGAACTTAGAGGTCTACATCTACAGTAATGGAGTTTTCATGCAATTGAAAGAAATATTCACTAAAATAAAGTAGCGAACACGTCGAACTCATGCTATTTATTTTTACATAAACAGTTGTTTGAAATTTTGTGGGAAAACCATTAAACCTGCATTATGGAGTCGGTGATACAATAGAGACCGCTCTAGATACAACTCGTTACATAGTTTTAAGTAGATGCAGCGTTTATAAGTTTTTTTCGTCACATCGCTGATCATATTTTATGATAGCTAATATTTTTACTGACCGTGCATATCATAGAGCAACACGGGTGGACGGATCGAAACGGAGGTTCCGTAGCGTTTTTTCGCGATGTGAAAGTCTGTTATTTTTGGGAAACGTTCACATAGTCTCGTATACAAAAACAAGAGTCTGGCACTCACGTATACAATTAAAACAAATTATTTAAAACATAATCCGGTCACAACAGCGTAGTGAGGTATAGGGTATAGGCTCATCGGGTCGGTACTTTGCTCGAGGGGCACGTTCGCGTAAGGCTGCACGGCTACTCTGTATCGTGTTGCTCTACGAGTGACGGGGCAGCTCGGCGCGAGGGAAGTAAATGAAAGGCGCAGTGGAGAGCAGACGTGTTTACTGGCGGTTAGAGGCGCTGCAGGGCGGCGGCGGGGTGTGCGGGGTGTGCGGGGGGCAGCAGCGCCAGCTCCAGGTCGCGGCGGCGCTGCGCCAGGCGCTGCGTCATGTAGCGCGCCACGCCCTCGCCGGCCCAGGGCTGCGCGTAGAAGGCGCCGAGCCGCTCCTCCTCCGCGTTGCCGGCGCCCGCGGCCGCGCCCATGCTCTGCGCACGAGGGGGGGGCGGGGGGGTGAGCGGCGCGGGGGGGGCGCGGGGGGAGCGCGCCTCCCTCGCGCCGCCTCCACTCACCTTCAGGTCGCGCGACTGCGACACCAGCCACTTCTGGATGAACTGCTGCGGGTCCATGCTGAAGCTCAGGAAGAACTCGCGGTTCGTCTTCAACTGGTTGATCGTGTCCACCTGCAACGGTGAGCCGGCCCATCAGTATCGAGGATGTTCCGAGACGAAACGACCGATTGCAAATATTATCAAAAGAGCCGGTTCTTTAAATAATTTCCACGCATCGAAGCTTCGATTCCGATGCGAGCTATGCCCGCGCGATCTAAACGCGTCGTCCGACGATCGCATACCTACGCATTACGCATACATGAGCAGTTCAGTTGAACACTGGCCACGCGTTCCTTCGTTGTTGGATATGGAGCCAGCGCCAGCCTACCATAACTATAACATAGCGATTTAGTTTCAACACTCGCTACCTGAATATTGGACGTTCTACGTTACAAATGTCTACCACTAGACATTCCACGCTAGGTATACGTTTTTGTTAAGAGAGAGTTAAAATAGAAAAAGTGGGTTTCTATGACTTCGATCAAGTTGAGGATTTTTTTTCTCGGAAATAGATAATTTAAGTTATTTATTAAGCAACTAAGATGTTCTTTTAGTATCAATTAATCAAGTGAACTCTTTAATTTCTATAAAACCGCAAGTGGATTTTAGACATTTTTAGGAACGCGCCCTTTAATGCATGCAAATGCAAACATGTGACGCGCAGACACAAGAGTTCTTTGTTACACTGCACGACAACGACACCTGCACGACATTAGTTTACATGTCACTTCTTACTTTTTCTAATTGACTCGACGCATGAGCTAGAACTGGATATAGGTCTACGAGTAGTGTAATATACTTACTTGATCGAAATCCTAGCTAACAGTTTAACGTATACATTTAGAACACGTTCTAAAGATTTTTTATAGTTAATGTTTTCTTTGGAATAAATAAATATGCAAGTGCTTCGAGTCGGTTGCGGTGCTACGGTACAGGTACGGTACAGCAGGTGAGCAGGTGAGCAGGTGAGCAGGTGGACATACCGTCTCGTGTATCTTGGCGTCCAGCCCCTGGATCTCCTGCTGGTTGGCCGTGCTGAGCAGGAAGTTGTTCATCTGCGCCTTGAGCGTGTCGTCCACCTCCACGTCGATGTCGTAGCAGGCCGTCTGCTTGGTGTCGTGCGGCGGCTCCACGGCGATGACGTGGTTGATGACGATGGGGTCGGGCGGGTGCAGCAGCGCCCCCAGGCGGCCCGGCACCTCGGCCAGCTTCATGCGCGCGGCGCCGAAGATCTGCTCCAGGTACTTGTCGCACACCACGAACTCGCGCTCGTGCGGGTCCTGCAGCTTGTGCGTCTTCACGTACTGCCACAGCGCGTTGACGATCACGGGCCGCGTCTGCGTGTGCACGCCCAGCAGGCGCGCCAGGCGCTGGTCCAGCTTGAACTGCAGCGGCTGGTAGTCCAGCAGCAGCAGGATCGTGCAGCGCACGTTCTTGTAGCCGGGCCGCTTCACCTGCGACACGAGACACGAGACCGCTCACCCTTCGCTCATATATTGGGATTAACTAAACGTACGAGTATAACACCGTCGTCGATTACTACTTAAGAACATGACCGATGTGCGAGTGCTGTACGGGTCGCATACATAGCTTGCTGAATGATAGATGTTGCTTGATTTGATTTTATTTATTTGTTGTTGAATTCGCTGCCACATTCCACTAAAGGTCGTGCTACACTCTGCACTAGTCATATATCTTTAACATACGAGTATAGACGACTCAGACCCTTCGATTCGCTACCGATTATACGAGTATGTATGATCGTATGATAAGAACAACCACATCGGAACATTTACAAATATTCAGTGTGTTTCAATGTGTATTTGAGATAGTAGGTAGATATGGAGAGAGATCATGTCGGTGGGAGGTGGGGGTGGGGGGTGAAGGCCAGGAGTACCGCCGTACCTGGAAGCCATCGGTCTCCTGCGTGGTGAGCGTGCGGTGCCACTCCACGAGGTGGTTGTCGGGCCCGTACAGCTCCTTGTCCAGTTCGATGACCAGCGACTTGAAGAACGACGAGAACTTGCGCTTCACCTGCAATACCTCCGGACCCCAAACCTTACACATTACTATTACTTTGTATATACTGCCTTACACTCGATTGTGCTAAACATACATTGGTACGAACCTACGCTGTCAGTGGGAACGATCGTTGAGATCACACAGACGATCTACAAAATTACCCGTAATGTCGAACTAGACATTTCCCTATAAAATTATGTTTTTAACACATCTACAACTTACTTGTCATTTTTTTCAAATTGAACTACACTTTCATAACCATAACTACAGATTCAGTTAATCTACACTAATATTATAAAGAGGAAAACTTTGTTTGTTTGTAATGAATAGGCTCAAAAACTACTGGACCGATTTTGAAAATTCTTTCACCATTCGAAAGCTACATTATCCACGAGTAACATAGGCTATATTTTATTTTGGAAAAAATAGGGTTCCGTAAGATATTTGGGTTTTTCGGACACAAGGTGTAAAAATCAACCAGAAAAGTTACTTATTTTGCGTACGCTGCCTAAGCTATAAAAGATAGAACCATAAAATGTTCTAATTAATCATAGATCTTATAAATATCTACAAAAAAGTCTATGTCGAGTGAGGCACAACAACCATTTTTTTATTTAAAAATCTTGAATTTTTTATGGACTACATTTAAACGCGTTTATTTTACTCATGCTATCAATCCTTATCAAAATAAATTATTTCATCACTAACTACAGTTTACGTAGATAATATTTGGTCTTTGAATGATAAAAATTGGACGTTTGGTTTGAAGTTATGGCAAAATTAAAATATTACGATTGCACTCGGGGACTGCCGGCAGAAGTGAAAACTTAGTATTAATTACATTTAAATATTTTCCTCATTAACTTAACATCCACAGAAAGACAATCTGTGCAGCCTGCGGATAATGACTGCGTCGTCGATGTTAGTGTCGGTGTCTGTGAATTGACCTGGGATTCATTTTGCTGACCGTGTCTTGCCTGGGTAGGCTTTTTGCAGACGTAACCGACATCCACGCGGGCGGAGCCGCGGGCGACCGCTAGTAAATGGTATAAATGTAGTAACCGTTCATTAATCTGGAGAGTCCAGAACGATAGTAACATTGTAAGTAAACAGGCCACTGCTCCCACGTGGATAATAGCTATCAACTGGCTCTACTTTACTTTGGCTAGTATATACACATACATACATAATGTATTTGCGACACTAATGGACACTTCTAGGACGTGTCATAGAAGCTGTGCACAATAGAGGAATGTTCTGTGTATAGCAGAGACAGCGCAGGGCGGCAATGAGAGGTTCAAGGAGTAGAGCTATTACTTTGTTGGGGTCGTTCTTGGTGTCGTCGAGCAGCCGCCCCTCCACGCGCAGCTCCCACGACGGTACGGCGTTGTCGCCCTGCCCTGCACACACACACACACCAGCTAAGAACGACATTCAATATGCCACTTTCAACAGCGATAACAATTCCGAGTGTATTTTATAATACTGAATTATAAACCGTTCTCGTGATTCCAGGAGGAACGAAAAAGCTGGATAATTACAATCCGGCCAGTGTAAATACAAATTTCACCGGTACGCGCAAACTAGAGGCGACCGCAATACCTGGATAGAACGTGTTAGATATGAATATTCGCAGCTTCCTCTTCTGTTTCATGGGTCGCTTGAGCGCCTCCTGAATGTCGAGACGCTTGCGCATGATGGTCGCGTCGAGTTTCCGCTCGAAGGCGAGCAGGTCCATGTAGGCCTGCGACTCGGGCACCAAGTCGCGAACCTGCAACCGGCACCGAACGCTCGGATCACATCTACGGCGGCTCACTCGTCGACGACGAACAAAAAGCGAACAGCAGTAAAGGAAGGGGGTACCTTCTGCGGTAGTATCTTGTCGGCGAGCCGCTTCTTGCGCTTGGCGGGGCCGCCCCCCGGCGAGGAGTACGCGTCGGGGTTGTACAAGGGCTTGTGCTGCGGAGGCATGGGCGCCCGCGCGTCGGGCGCGCGCTTGGCGGGCGGCGCGGGCGCGGGCGCGGCGGGCGCGGGCCGCATGGCGGGCGGCGCGCCTGGGCCCGGGCCCGCCGCCGCGCCGCCGCCGTACGCCGCGCCGCCCGCCGCGCGCGCCGCCCCGCCAGCCGCGACCCCCGCCACTCCGCCCACCCCTCCGCCCGCCGCGCCCCCCGGGCCCACCGCGCCCACGGCGCCCACCGGCGGCGGCGTGAACCCGCTGCGAGCCTGCCGGTTACGCATAAGTTTATACTCTCTATGATTAACCGAGGTGGCCTTCCACTGATCAATAAATAAGCGGAAGAATAAAATAATTAATGCATCACTTTTCTTTAACATAATGAAGTTTGTAAAGGCGACTATTGTATCGCTAAAATTATAAAGAGTTAACCGACATGGTAACGATAACATATCGGTTTAGAATATCTTCATCATCATTCAACGTCCTCGTAAAAAAATTATAGTCGTTCCAATACTTTTTATGGGCGGGCTCCGCCTACTTAGGGATGTGTCATTCGTAATTAATGACCACAGACTATAAAAACGGTTTTGAAATAAATCGATTATCGATTATATTAATAAAACATACAATAAAATTATTGTGATTATATTTTATATCAAATCACGTAAAAAGCTTTATTATTTTGCATTAAAATGCCCTAAATGTCTCTGTTTCAATGCATAAATAATTTGCGTAATGAAAACAGTTCCATCGTACTCGTACCTAGTAATGGGATCGAATGTATTCGCCGCAAATTAATGAATCTAAAATAATTGTTTAGACTTACTATAGTTGGTTCAAATAAAAACTACCTGCGGTACCTACTTGTAATGAACAGGTACAAAATGTTGAAATTCGTAGTAATTTACGGATTAAAAATAAAACAACCAAAAGAGGTACTGTAATACTAATTTTAATTATAAAGAATCGTCTTCTTCGTATGACCAGGAATCATCATCACTTGAGTTCTCAGTAATATTGATTATCATTTCTTGGATAGATAAATTGTCGAATGCAACATCCCGATCCCAATCCGACATTATCACCTTCTTTGTTTTTTCTACAACATTCGCCCAGTTTTCTGGAGTTACTTTTTCACACGCATTTTTCAGTAAATTCAGCATTTTTCTTGCGGTGAAAGGAGGAGTTGTATTGTTCCTCGCAGCATATCCTTTAACTTGTGCCCAGATCATTTCAATTGCATTATATTGGCAGTGATATGGGGGAATTCTGAGGACGGTATGCCCATGCTCTGCTGCCATTTCATCTATGACGTATCGTTTTGGCAGCTTCTTTGTTTTTAATATCTTTACTAACTCTACTTTTAGTAGGGACTCATTCACCTCTTCGCCATTGTCACGGAGCCAGTTTATAATTTCATGTTTTTTGTTGGCCTGTGTTGGTATTTTATTAATTTGACGAGAGTGATAAGGTGCATTATCAATAAATATTATTGATGGCTCTTCGAGTGATGTAAGCATTTCTCTGAACCACTTTTCATACACGTTCGAATTCATCTCCTCATGATAATCTCCTGTTTTCTGGGATTTAAAAGCTAATAGAGCGCCTGGCACAAATCCTTTTACTGTTCCTGCATGACAAATAATCAGTCGTTCGCCTTTTCCCATTGGTACTGTAGAAGTGGAGCCAACGGTGTTGTCAGTCCAAGTTTTTGACAGCGTATGATTCGCATTGAGCCAAGTTTCATCTGTGAAAACAACATTCGACCAATCTTCTATTTTTTTTGCTTGTCTTAAAAATCGCATCTATACAAAGCAATATCATTGCGTTCCATTAAAATTTTTCGTTTGTCACATTTTTGAAATAACATTCCAATGTCTTTCAATACCTTTGTCAGAGAAGATTTTTGACCACGGAACAAACCACTATTTCGAAGAGATTGTGTTAGTTTTTTTAAATGTTGGAATCTCTTTTCTTTGGTAATAGTCGTATATATGACGACGAATAGCATCAGCGTCAAAATTGTCAACGGCTGTAACTTTACTAGGCGGACGTTTTTTCTTAGGTGTAGATAGCTTATTCTGTTCCATGCCACTGCTGCCGTAGCCTTCTTTTGTTATTTTTGCCACTGTTGGAGCACTAATACCTAATGCTGCTGCAACACGGTCTCTAACTTGAGTCACTGGTATAAGAGGCCCACCATTACGGCTTTCCTTTTCAAAGTATTCACGAAGTCGCAAGACAAACTCTCTTGTTTGTCCTTTGAGTACTTTCTTTTTTGGCATTTTGACAGTAACGAAGGCAGGAACGATACGCTCAACTCAACCAAACGTGAGAATTCACAAATAAATCAATACGGAGGAATATAAATACTCAACTATATTGAAGGTTACTCATTGAAATACTGTAGATTATTTTAAAATAGACATAGAGAGATTTAATAAAGATCATCAATAGTTTAACAAATACAATATTAACCACTGAATTACAACACAATACAATAATACATTTTGAAAATTCAGTTCCTTTTATATATTTTTTCATGACATAGAACCGTCATATTTGAACAACATTCTTTTAATCCATTTCTTCTTTATTTTGACAAAGGAGGTCGCACATTGAAACACATAGAAATATGAAGTACGAAATTATCTATAAAATAATGAGTTTGTTAAATCGATTAAAACTTCTTAATGCATAAAATCGATCGATGAAAGAAATCGAATAGGTAACGGGTCAGGGTATCACTATTTGATTAAGTATTAGAGCTGTCAAAAGTTAAATAAACTATTGGAACGACTATAACATGTTAACTGCTACCTATATTACCTAATTATAGCTGCTACCTATAGTAACTAATGTACATAGGTATATAATAAATTTAACAATTAACATTTTGCAGTAAGTAGAGTAATGAACGAAAGGCCTTAATAAACAGTTCAACCAGACCCACCCTGTAACAGAATACTTACAGAAGTACCTATTCAGAGTCTCTTGGCCTAAGTAGAGCGTGACTTCTATCCCACTAAAATAATACAATGAATAAAGTAACAAGTATACCACTAATAAAGTAAATAATTGTTTTATTATCACTGTAGCCTGATAAAATAAAGTTTATAAATAAATTTGAATTTAATCTTTTTTTTGCTTACTTAGCATAAACAGAATAAAAAACAGCTCTCTGTGTTTATGCTGAGTGTTCCCAATCATGTCATTCAATTAGGTACTCAGTATTGGGTCCCTTCATTTAAGATATAATTTATTACTGCAACTGTGCTATGTTGTATAGCATAGTGTGTGTGTTATAAGCACTGTACATTATTTCCTAGTTAATTTATACTAATATTATAATCTGAAGACTTTATTGATTTGTTGGGTAGATTGTGCTAATTTCAAGAAGTACTGGTCTGTTTTGAAAAAATCTTTTAGTATAAATTATTGTGGAAGGCTATAGGATATATGTCATTACTCTCTAACTAAAAGGATAGAGCATCAGTACAAATTCTATTGTGTGCAATGCATAAATGGTTAAAGTTTCACAAAATAGTGTACAAAAGAATTATTCACTTTTAACAGTGCTAAAAAAGTCCTCAACAGCATTATAATATGTGTATCTTCTAAGGTTGGCTCACTATAACCTTTTTTATTGTAAACAATGTTTTTGCACTGTTATAACATCATGCTCTACAGGCAATATGAGATGCAGACGAGGTTGTGTGGGTCAGCTAGTATGACAAAATAAACGAAAATAAAACATTTGTAAACTCTAAAGTATGTTCACAGAACATATTGGTTTGGTTTTCGGTTTAAAGATTTTATTTTCTCATTAGGACAATCGTCACTTACATGAGAACAATTTGATGATGAACAAACAATGAGGGCAAAACTAGATGCAAATGTCAAAAAGATATTGAATTTATGGCTTGGAATTGCTCACTGGCGTTTGCCATAGTTAGTTCTTACGTTATACAATACAAGGTAATTGGCAGGACATTTTTTTTTTTCACACATGCAACATGCAGCACATTTGCTGGTTTTACTTTTCATTATGAAATTAATTTGTGAGTGGAGTCTATGATTTCTGTTTAATTTTAATTAGTGTTAAGTTTGATTCAAATGCATTTCCCCATAACGGAGGTACAATAAATGAGGTTAAACAAAGGCATTGTATATAAGGAGCTGAATTGTTTTTGGAATACTCCTGACTATTCTGTGTAGTGAGCCCACTAGTGAAGATAGTTTATTTGTGATGTGTTCTAAATGGGCATTCCAGGTAAGTTGCTATCCAGTATTAATCCATGATATTAGTATTAACTCTTAGTTAGTAGGTTGCAATACTTTCCCATTCATTCTAACTTGAGGATAATCGGACAGTTTTTTTTTGGTTTTAAATATTAAGTATGATGTTCTAGAAGTATTAACAGTAAGGAAGTTGTGCTGAAACCATTTTTGGACTGTGTTGAGGTCAGTTTGAACATATTCAATGATTTCAGTAATATTGCTACCAAAATAGAACAAACATGTATAGTTCCGATAAAAGGTTATAAATGCCCTTGTAGTCCTGCTTGGTGTATGTTGTTAATGTAGACTAAAAACAACAAAGGCCCTAGGACAGATCCTTGGGGCACTCGGCAAGTTAACAGTTTGCAACTACTTTGATGTTCTCCCACTTTTACTACCTGATATTGATCACTTTAATAAGACTCAAGGATACTGTAGGCAGTTCCAGTAATACCAATACTCAACAGTTTTTTAAGTAGCAGAGAATGACTGACAGTATCAAAAGCTTTTTAAGTCAATGAACACCCCCAGTGCTATCTGTTTATTGTCAACTTTAGTTTTTATAGTGGTAATTAAATCAATAGTAGCACTGAGTGTGTTTGATTGAGATTGAAAGCTGTTTTGCTGATTGTATATAAGTTCAATTTTACTTAGATAATCGTCTAGCCTTATAGATAATTTTCTACAGTATCTTGGAGAGAACTGGTAACACTGGAACCGATCTGTAATTACCAGGATATTACTTTACACGGGACTTATGGATAGGAGTGACTCTAGCGATCTTTAACTTGTCTAGGAAGGTTCCGTTATTGTTGTTATTCAAAAGTTGATTTAAGCTGTCTGTTAGGTGTTGAATGATGAGATTTTTTTCTACATTTTAAAGCCTTTTTATACATAGAGTTGCCTGGTATTTAATGGGAACAACACAATTGCACTGGAGGGGTAACTAAGTTGAATGAATAAAACTATAACTTACACTTTAAAGATATTACTCTTTACTATTCCATAATATACTACTACTATCTTCCTTCATTTACCTGTATAAGTATAAATATTGTGTCCATGGTTTGTTGCAGTTTTCTATTCTTCTTTACTTTTTACTAACATTTTAAATACTGTTTGTAGTTGCTGTGATTAGAACACAAAATTACACACATGAAATTGAATGAATATCACATCATTTATGTTAACAACAATTGTTACTAAATGACCAGAATGTAGGACGAGACAAAATTGCTCTAAAATTTTATATCTTTACCGGAAAGTTGGGTCCCGGGTAAGGTCTAGGCGGCATGGGAGAACCCTGAGGTTGCGCTGGACCAGGGTACCGTTGCTGTGGTTGCATGGCGCCCGGCGGTGGTGCAGGGCTTGGTCCACTCGGAGGAAAACTGCGCTGAGCCATTTTGTCACTGATTTTTGTTACACTTAATAATTACTAAAACATCACTTTTTCTTATATTGTATAGGATTTAAATGCTTTATTATCATGAATTTGTACAATTTCTTTCCCCGCAAAACTGTCAAAATAAAAATCATATAGTCTATGAAATGCTAAAATGACGCGATGCGATGAGTATTGCCAGTTTTTTTAAAAGAAATAACTGGCATGGTCAGCCATAGAGCAACACAGGCGCGCGAACCGGATCACTCTAGTTGTCAGCTTTTGATTTATTTATGAAATTCACTTGAATTTGATAATTATTAAAACAACAAAAAAAAACTAGATATAACTTCTTTCTTTCCTTTAAATTGTGTCACTTAAGGTACAAAGTACACTTAAGGTTCGCAAAAAAGTCGTGTAAATAATGATTGTTTTGGAGTTTGAGTATCCTCAACGTATAACGTTTTCCATCAAAAACATAAACGTGAATTGAGAGCCAACTTCCATATTAGAAAATTGCATTCCAAAATTTTTAAAATGTCCCGGTCACACTCTTGTCAAACACACTGTATATATATTTGTTAGATTGGGCAAACAAAGATGCAAAGGTGAATCAAGACAAAACCTATTTCTAGGTCTATTTTCACAAAAGTATTAGACTAGACCCCGTGTCAATATTTATACTACTAGTAGGGGTTACTGTTGACTGGTAGAGAATGCCCTGGGCACTAAGTCCGCCGATGTAAAAAAATTCATAAAATTATACATAAATAAATAAATAATGTTCAAAGACTACACCAGAATTTAACAGTTCCGCTACAAGTCGGTGTATCAATAAGGGAAATCAACTGGCCACGCGGTGAAATTTTAGCTCGTGTCACAACCAATGCTTGGCTCACCATTAGACAAAACGGAGCTATTTATGATGAGAAAACGTTTTTCAACGCTGCAAACATCTCATCATCCAAAATTTACAATAAATCCGGTGGAATATCTGAAAGCACTGGCGCGCTCAAACTACATTTTCAAGAGAGATGAGAGGAGAGATTTTTCATAAAGCTTCACTTCCTATCGCAGACAAACAATACTTCAAGGCAAGACACATAAACGGAACGTAACTAATAGCTTCATCTATGCCATTAGTGCGGAACTCATTCCACTTGACAAGTAATCGACCACATGTGGCTTTGGGCCGTATTTATTACAAAGTTTAGCTAAAGTTCTTCACCGTATGAGGCATGAATTTGAATGAATTTCGCATACGTAGGTATTAATTCATCATCATCATCAGCCTATTGCAGTAAACTACTGGACATAGGCTTCTCCAACTTCACGCCACTTAGTACGATCCTCAGCTTCTCGCATCCAATTAATAATACTCGTATAAATTACTATAGAAATACATTATGAACCAAACTACTATAGTTATACTATAACTATCATATTATTAATTCACACATTTATGAAATTGCATGACCACAATTTATTTGCTAATTATATTATCAATTATCTTATTCTCATGAATAAAGCAAAACTTTATAATTAAATACATATTCTGCTAGTTTGGGGGAAAAAAGATGTGTGAATGGAATGGTACGTAAAGAACGTAAGTAGCAACAACATTGACAAAAAATGATGGGCAATCTGTCACATTAGTTCTATTTTTCGCCGTGACACTTTTTTGTAAGGCAGAGTTTATAATTATTGTAATTATGTAATAAACTGTGCAGTGAGGCAAAAATTATGATAATAATGAAAAACTATAAACATTATATATTTTACTAATAAAATAATCGAAATAAATGAGAGACTAATGATACGGTTGGTTATGTTGTTTATTATTTTGCCGGGAATTTACAGAAGAAGTTTATGCTAACCTGCTTTTCATTACTCCTAGTATCATAATAATAATAGTTGCCAACATACATTGTTTAAAAATAAATTATATAATGAAAAGAATATAACATACACACTCTACAGTGTACAGTGTAGGTAGTACACAGTAGTTTAGGTAAACAGTTTCATAATATCTACAAATAAATAGTTAGTTTAGTTAAAATCAAATATTGTACATTTACAATTTTTTTATATAACAGTGTTTATTGAAGATTTATGTTACATAGTCTAGCACAGTGACTCGTAAGCGACTGTTTATGAAAATAACTGGGCAGAGTTTAATTTATCTAAGACTAGCTGAATCCCGCGGTGCTACCCCGAGTACGACAATAACCGCGGGCAACGCCGCGAGGCGAAGCTAGTATCTTTATATGTAGCCTATATTATTCTGATGTATAGGCTATATTATTGTAAAGTTTAATTAAAATCCATTCAGTAATTTTTGCGTGAAAGAGCAACAAATATATTCACTTAAATCCTCACAAACTTTCGAATTTTTAATAATAATAGGATGTTTGTGTCGCCATGTCGTTGTGTTTGTTTTTACGGGGTGAGCACTTATCCATTCTATCGTGATAGTGAAGGATAAAATATTTTAATCAACAGATGGCGTTAGCGTACCGTCAATTGATTTTATTGCAAGTTTTACATTAAATTAGTTATGTTTAACTGGGATGATTAAATTTACTATTTCTACCCGAGTTTGAGTTCCTTCCATACCTTATGTAATTAGGTTCTTTTGGTACGCAAAATTGATATTCTTCAAAAGGAAATAAACGTTTATGTCAGAGTTATACCGTAACAAATACTAGGCAATGAACCGAACCTATCTATGGTGTGTGCAACTGTTGTGTCTAATCTCACATGGGAATGGGACATCATTTTGTCATCCACAAATTGTTGTTCTGAGTTTGTGTGTTGGAGATCGTTTTTTGTTTTTTCGGAAGACGGTCCCCATTTCATGTCATCCACATTTTATATATTTTTTATCATTAATTTCATCACGACGACGACTTGAAGACTTGAAGACTTGATAATTGAAGACTATAAATACTTGTCATTGGCAGAAATAGCTGATCCGAGTGATCCGGCTAGTTGCCATTCATCATCAAAAAAAAAAACAAGAGTTTGTGTGTTCTTTGTGTCCGTTTTATGTTAAGTATTTGTAAAGTCACGAGATATATTCTTAGTGCGGGACGGCTGTCAGAAAGTATGCGGATGGGGTATTCCGTTACTTCCTGGAAGTGATTGCATGTGCTGCCAATATTATACCCATACACTCTGCCTGGAAGACTGTGTTGTGGGCTCCTAGTGGTGTCGAGATGTGTATGTTTAGGTCCTCAGAGAATACTTCCGAGCCAGTGCCTGACCTTGTTTTCGATCCATCTGTGAAGATTCTCAACTCTTTTGGATGAAGTCCTTCTATGTTTATACTAAAAACTGATCAAGTGCTTATCACGCCACGCAAAGAGTAGGATTCCGTAGTCACCCGTAATTTATTTATTTTATTACTTTATGCACAAACATATGCATCGGCGGACTTATGACTAAGACATTCGCTGCCAGCTGACCGGTTGGGCAAGGCAGAGAAAGATGAGGTGCACTTAAGAGGAAATTATAGATTTTGGTGGTTTTAATAAATACTTCAGTTAGATTGAATATATTGCCTACTATCATATTATGTCCATCGTATGTTATACAATCGCAGTGAATTGAAGGCATCCAAAGAACATTTACGAGACACTTGGCATACATATCGTCAGGTATCTCCCATAGAACTCCCTACACTGAGAGTTGAATTCCTCAGAATGAACAGCCTTAATCGTCGGCGTACAATCTAGGACCTTTTATTCCTCCACAAACTTGTCAATGGTGGAGTTGACTGCAGTAAACTGCTAAGTAACATTAAGTTAACGGTACCATACAAACCACAAACTGCACCACAAACGCTGGCAAACACTCACCGCTAGTGCGTATGTGTCTCGAATATAATACATACTTTATGTGGACGCTCAGATCATTTTGACATTTTTCACGATTCCTTCAAAGCATTTAAGCGAAAGATAATGCAGTGCTACATCTGGTTATCCTTTGTGAAACTTTGTTTTATTTTAATTTAATTTTATTTTTACTTTTGCTTTTATTTTATTCTTAATTTTGACAGAATAATTAATAATAACATATATGTAGAAATTGTGTTTTTTTTTGTTATTCTGTACAGACAATGTTGTGTGGGCCGCCAACCGGTTTATGTAATTTATTGTAATACTGCAACCCAACTTGCACCGGGCGAGTAGATAACATATACTTATAAGTTTTTGTTCTTAGCCCTAATGTTAACCGGTTTTGTATATGTATATTGTTAAGGTTCCTTAAAATAATAATAATATTTGTTATCTAAGATGATATAAGTTGTGCAGTCCGTTCATTGCAGAATTGGAAATCACCAGCCGGACTGCACAACTTTTGGCTCAAGTGGTTCCGAAGCTTACATGCGTGTTTGGCGTTTCAATTCCAAGCCGCAGTGGATTCGGATTTCCCTTAGTTTTTAACCACTGGTATAACTCACTTACTCTATGAATCTGGTGGTGCCATGGATCCCAAAATATTTAGATACATCTATAACATGTTTACCAACCATATGTAAATTAAAGTTTCTCGGAATTGATGTAGAAGTGGGACCCGTGGCAGTAAAGAGCTCCTTATTATAGACATGACCATTAGCCAACAAGTACGTCGTAATCGTAAGAGTCTGGCGACATGTTGGATAGATCACAAGAAGGCTTTCGACTCGGTTCCACATACGTGGCTTTTGAGGGTGTTGGAGTTGTATAAAATTGATACAACTCTGTGCACTTTCTTAAAGTCATTTATGGGGCAATGGAGAACAGTACTTCGCTATCCTGGATGTCGGCAGATTGCGGTAAACGACGTACTTATAAATATCATCTTTCAAGGTAACAGTCAGAGTACCTTGTGGTATTATCTAGCTTTGAACCTTCTTAGCACCTTGTGGGAGGGTTCAGAGTTAGATATATTATATAGAAGTCTCCTTCTATATATGAATGATTTGAAACTTCTCGCCCTCACTGAATTACAATTTACAGAGTTACTAAAGGTCACGGAAAACTTTGGCAATTCTATCAAGATTGAATTTGGTGTAGACAAGTGTGCAGTCATGTACGTAAAGAAAGATGCGGTTGTAGAATCTGAAGGAATAGAGCTTTCAGATTCTATGAAACTCAGATCTCTCTCTCCCACCGAAACCTACAAATATCTAGGTTTCTCACACTGTCCTTAGGAATTCCGGAATCGGACATGAAACAAACGTTTCGGGAACGCTTCTTTGGCCGCCTGAAAAAGTTCTTAAAAGTCTTTTATCAAGCGGCAACAAGGTGCCAGCCTGCAATGGTTGGGTCATGTCATGATGAATTCCTTTGGTGTACGTAGATGGACTTAGACTGAATTAGATGCCATTGACAGGAAAGTCCGTACAATGTTAACTGCATTCCGAATGCACCACCCACGCTCATCGGTAATGAGATTGTATATCCCGCGAAGGTTTGGGGTCGTGGACTACTAATTATCCAGGCCCTACACAATGGCGAGGTATACAATCTTAGAGAATATTTTCTACCTATTATCTATTGTTCCGATAGTCGTATCTGCTCACGGATTGATAGCCAAAAGCCTCGACCAACACCTTAAGAGGCTCACGTTAGAAGGCTGTATCAAGGGTCTGATACAGAAGGCAGTCCTCCTTGACACAGCACGAATAGTGAGGAGGTTCCTGTATCCCTTTGCGTCGGTGTTCTACTATTTTTTATATTTTTAAACGGTATTTTTCTATATAAAATATAAATAATAAAACCACAGTACGGCCAGCAGTGACCTATGGTGCAGTGTTGGCCAATCACAAAAGCACAGTTAAACAATGTGCATGTTAACGAAATGCGAATGCTCAGATGGTTCGCAGGCGTCTCACTTCTAGATAAAGTGCCGAATGTGTATATCAGAGGTAGCTTCAAAGTGAGACCAATATCGGAGAAGCTCAAAGAGATGCGTTTGAGGTGGTACGGTCACGTCATGCGTCGACCTGACGTACGCATGACCAAGAAGGTGCTGCAACTGGATTCAGGACCAATAGGGCGTGGCAGACCCCAATTTACATGGATGTCGACCATTAAGAAAGACCTCTAAGAAGATAAGGTGGACCCTACGACGACCAAGAACAGATGTCTCTGGAGAAAAAGGATAAGGAGAGCCGACCCCGATTAGAAACGGGAAAAGGCCAGACGAAGAAGAAGAAGTAAATGTGTATGTAAAATGAAATAAAGAGAATAATAATAACTATAATGGTGAGCCCTGATAGATGACCTTACAGGCCTTGCAGGTAGGCTTAGTTCGGCAGCTTATGCAGTATGGAAGGTACGTCAGCTCACTGATACGGGCACAGCTAGGCTAGTTCATTTTACTACTTTCTTTCTACTTTCACAGCGTCATGTCCTATGGTATACACACACAGTATATATTTGCAATTATTATGTTTGTTAGACACAACATTAATGACTATAAAAAAGCAGTGATATACACAATATTAATACAAGAAAGAAATCTAAGCTCTTTGGTACCTATCATCGCTTACATAAGGTACACAACTCGTTCGAAGGTCTTGGTATACTTTCTTAAATTAAATTCCTATAGGTAGATGTAATCGACCTTCCTGTACATAAATTCAAGCTAACTTTAATAAAAATACATTATTAGGAAAGCCTACTATACGATCAACAATTATCTAAACGACAAATTTTCATGTACTTAAGGTGTCATTAGGTATATACAAACAAACTTCTTTGTCTATACTAATATTCTAAAGAAGTGAAGTTTGTGTGTTTGTTAAATTGTAGGGGGTAATCTCGGGATCTACTAAACCGATTTTAAAAATTCTTTCACCCATAGAAAGGCACATTATTGCTGAGTGTCATAGGCTATATTTTATTTTGGAAAAAAATAGGGTTCCGTAAGATATTTGGGTTTTTCGGACACAAGGTGTAAAAATCAACCAGAAAAGTTACTTATTTTGCGAAAATTTTCATGCTACGGGCTATATAATAATTTATAAAGATACTAGCTTCGCCTCGCGACGTTGCCTGTGATTATTGTCGTACCGCGGGTAGCACCGCGGGGTTCAGCTAGTCTTATATAATTAAGCTAAATTATTAACAAACTATTGTTGGTTGAAAGTAATGCGTGACGATTATTATGGTAATTTTTTAGTACTGATTTTTATCATAATCTCGAATCTCGACTATGGTTTGTCATGCTCACTAACATGTGTCATCGTAGGGTAAGAAATGGCCCTTCTTACCCTCTAAAGGCGAAGGAGATGATGGCTGGTCCATGTGTCATACTCGTGAACGGGTGGTGCTTGGGGTGATTGGTCAGCCTAGTCAGCGATGCTTTAGCTTTTAGCTATTATTTTGGTTTGTTCAACTGTAACTAAATGTAAGTAGATGTGCACTTTGAATGATATCTATGTTCAATAGGTTCAACGGTATTACTGAGTGTTATTTATTGGTACGTTAGCTTTTGGAGCAATTCAATAAAATGAAATTCAGGTGGCGACAGCTTGCATACTATTTACCTTTCATGCAATACTAACAATATTGTAGCTGAAGATCTGAGTTTTAAAAAGAGTGGCTATGAGTTCCTTCTCATAAGGTGCCACGCATTTTGGAAACTGAAAGTTTTAGATCGACACAAGCAGGCAGGAGATTTTGGTTTTTCACCTAATTTACCTTATCAATCCATTACATGCTGCCGCGTCTATTTGTCTCGATCTGTGATTTATAACTGTATCCTTAATTTAACGTTCACAAATGTCACTTAGAGTCTTAATTGAATAAATGATTTAGGATTTGTAAACGGCATCTAGTCCCAAGCTGAACAGTGCTTGTGTTATGGGTACTAGACAACTGATATAAATACATATATACTTTTTTAATACATAGAAAACATCTAAACTTCGATACAAATATTTGTAGATCATACAAACATTTGGTCCGACCCGGGAACCGAACCCGAGACCTTGAGCACGGCAGTTGCTTACGTTATCACTATGCCACCGAGGTAGTTTGATTTTGCCAATTCACCTAGTAAGAAGAGGAACCGCATTCCACAAGAGAACAGACTGGCCAAAGAACGAAGAGCTAATAAACCAGTAGAGTGAGAAGAACAAAGGAGCAGGAGATTGATAGCAGAGCGAAGGTTTTGGTTAGGTCGTTGCTTAAGAGTTGGAAACGTGTTGTTAAATAAGTAGGAGGAGATGGGGAATTGAAGATGGTACACAGGCTGGTGGGGGCGTGCGTTTTTTTGCGTTGTCGAATAGGTAACCGACTTAACTGGGAATTAAAACTGGAAATGTGGTCATAGACAGATATATTAAAGATTAATCGAATGTAGTCATCTAACTTATTGAGAATATCTGCATTCATGTCATAATTTCAGACGTCATCATAGTCCATCAAAAGAAAGATAAGAGATTGCACAAGCATTGTATTCGTTTTCACGAGCAGGAAGTTTTTTAGGCGATATAGTTCTCTGAGAATGATGATAGACGATACGCACGGCGAAGTTTGAGAGAAGGAGAGAAGGAACATTGATAAACACCGAAAAAAGTAAAGGAGAAAGTATACTGTCTTGAGGGACACCAGAGTCATACCACCTTAAGGAGAATCGTCATCGCTAACCGACTGTTAGCGTCCCTGAAAACCAGTTTTTTTCTTTTATTGAATAGTTTGCAAACGAGCAGACACATCACCTTATGGTAAGCGATTACCGCCGCCAATGGACACCCGCAACACCAAAAGCATCACAAGTGCGTTGCCGACCTTTGGGGGATGGGGAGTGAGAATACTGGAGGCCCATACCCCAACGGTATGGGCCTCCAGTATTCTCACTCACTCGGTGAAACACAGCTCAAGCGCTATTTCACTGGTTTTCTGTGAGGCCGTGGTATCACTCCGGTCAAGCCGGCCCATTCATGCCGAAGCGTGGCTCTCGCACGAAATAATGTGAACCATTTCAGCACTTCAGGTGAAATCTTAAGATAGTAGAGGATGGCCAAGTGGATATCGGGACTGACGGTAATAAAGGCGTTCGAAAAGTCAACTAGATCTAAGATTATCGCGTATTTATACCACTCTGAGGCGGTGACTTCCAAGACCAGCATGTGTTGTCTTTAGAGGAACGGAGAAGATGGGACCAGTTGGAAGAACTCTTCAGAATACTCTCCATGGTAAAGATGATAGAGGACTGCCATTAACAGTCGATTGAGCCTCTGCACCTGCAGAGGCTCAATCGACTGTTAATGATGCGGACTCCTTGCCGCTACAACCGATCGAGAGCGTCAAGTAAACACTGCGCAGAACCATCGCAGAGATACTCAGATACAGTACTCCACGCACAAGTGAACCTAAAAGATTTGTATTGAAATTGGAATTTAAATTAATAAAAAAAATAAACTAAGTTCAATTTAATAGATTGAATTTAGATGCCGAAACTGCTAAAATTTTAACGAGAAAACTTTATGAAATGTGTATCGTTCCAAATTGATTTCGTGTAATACGTCACTTTATTCTAGTTTGTCTATGACATGAAATTGAGCTTTTTGTAAAACCTTGGCCGGTAACACTTGTTAATTAGGCTTGTTGAGAGTTTTGTAGCGTGGAGTACCACGGTGATGATGTGTCGGAATCGGACCGACTAAACGGTGTGCCACTCTGCGCCTGAGATGAGAGGGATCCAGCAGCTGCTGTTATTACGACATCCGGACCCCTCCCTGCGTCTGTTGATGAAAGCGGATGGAGGGTAAAACCCGTCCCGACCATCTGCGGCCACACTCAGGGTGGCATGAGGAGCTGGTGAGCGCACCTACGCCGCACTGTTCGCCGGCGGCGAATTGGGTCCGAGTTTGCTCCCTATTCAATAAAAAAAGCCAGCACATGGAGTCTCCAGCCGAGATGACTATCGAGCCATTGTGGTTCAACGAGCGGCTTCATGCCACTAGCGTACCTCTTCGGGCGGAGGCCGAAAGCCGTTCTCCGCCCGAAAGTCAGCCGCCCGCCGATAAACTTCGGTGAGCACTTCCGCCTCCAAATTCCACGTGGAAGTTCCGTCCAAGGCACACGCCGCCTCGTTTCATTATTCATACAATGCCATTGACCGGATTACCTCCGTGTACAGCTGTCTTGTTACGAGGCTCCAGGGGGAGGACTACAACGGGGCCCATGGATCAACAGGGCTTCCGTCTCATCCAGGGACACTCGTGAGCACAGCGTCTCAATACGCCTATCATAAAGAGACATCCCTCGTGGCCAGGCCACGTGCCGCCACTTGAAAATTCGCCCCTGTGCTGTGCTGTGACAATTGTGGCGTAGCAAATTACATCCAGCTCGGGAAGGAGACCACCTCGAAGCACCCAGTCGTATCCCATGTTCCACTGGAGTGGAAATATATTATACTTACTTTTTTTTTACTTTTGGAAACCCTCACGGGCCGTCACCCTACCGGCGTTTACGGCGGGGCGGTTTGTCGAAATCGGACCAACTAAAACAATAAAAATGGATAAGCAAGAATGAACTATGAATGAATACTGTATGATGATACTGAATGAATTAAAAAAAACGAATGAATACAAAATATGAATACTTAAAGTATTTTTCCCATTATACAAGGTGTCTCAAAAGAAATTTCATATTTAGTGGATTGATTAAAAAAAAAGGAAGCGGTATATAGAAAAAATGTTTATTTATTGTTAAAATACACTTTTTGGGAATTCATTTCTTAAAAATAATATCGTCTAAATGTAAAGCCTCACGTTGTTGGCACTCATTTAATCGAACAGTAAAATTACTTATGACTGCTCGACAGGTGGAGTGAGGGATGGCTGCCATTTCGTGACGGATATTTTCTTTCAAATGCGCCAGTGAAGTTGGTTTATTGGCGTAAACTTTAGATTTAAGATAACCCCATAGGAAAAAGTCCATAGGGGTTAAATCTGGGCTACGTGGAGGCCAATTTATGTCACCTCTCCGGGAGATCAATTTTCCTGAGAAAATTTCACGAACACGTGGCAGAGATATATTGGACGTGTGTGAAGTTGCTCCGTCCTGTTGAAACCATGTTCTTTGGTTATAGCCAGGAAAGTTTTGCAGTTCAGGTACCAAGAAGTTGTCTAACATCTCCACATAACGCTCTGAATTCACTGTAACTGTACGCCCCATTTCGTCTTCAAAAAAGTAAGGGCCGATAATTCCTCGCGCCGACATGGCAGCCCATACGGTCACTTTAGGCGAGTGTAGGGGTTTCTGATGTTTGCGTTTCGGATTGGCTGAACTCCAGTAGCGGCAGTTTTGCTTATTTACGTGGCCATTAAGATGAAAATGAGCTTCATCCGAAAACAAAATGTTGGTAAACGTTGAAAATCGCTCAATCATCTGATTTACGAAATTAAGCCTCTGACCGGCATCTTGGGGCTTTAATTCTTGCACCAATTGAATTTTGTAGGGGTGCAGCTTTAGATCTTTGTGCATAATGCGATGTAATGATGATCTATGCACATTTAAAGCACTCGCGCGCTTCCGAATAGAAAGGCTCGGGTCGTCACGTACAGATTGATTAACACTCTCCACGTTTTCTACCGTTCTTGATGACCTAGGTCGCCCGGATTTTGATTTATCCAGCGTTGATCCAGTTTCTTCAAACTTTTTAACCCAATGTCGAATGAGAGGAAGGCTTGGCGCATCATTTAAGTGGCGAAAACCTCGAATACTGCAGAATTTTCTACGCGCGACAGTTGTCGAATCACCGTTCTTGTAAAACTCTCGCACGCACAACGCGCGGTCTGCTCCCGAGAAACGCTCCATAGCGACTGAATCCCCAAGAGCCAAGCTACCAATTGACATAACCCCCGCACCCCTCAAGTACGCAGCGTTCACGCAGTAAGCTAAACAAATATAAAATTTCTTTTGAGACACCCTGTATTTCATAATATAATTCATAACAACATATAACAATTTTACACAACGATTAACTTTAATTGTCGTTTGACGGGTTTGTCCCGAAATCATAACGAAACCGCAGCCCTAAATCACCGGTATCAAACAGTGTCTCGTCTCATAATCATTTACAAACTAATAATTATTTTCAAAAATCGTCCACCTAATGTTGTACTTTTCTCAAGTCATTTATTACTACATAAAACAGGCTCGCGTGGCTGAACACCGCTATTGCTCATTTTTATGGGCTGAGTTTTTAAAACTAATGAATTTCAACTTACCGAAGTGTGCCATACGTTTGCCTACTTTGAATTTAAGATGATTTTTAAATACATTCAAATGGCATCGTATAATGCGGTAGAGTGGACTTTGCGCGGCGGTGCGAGGGCTGGTGTTGGCGCGCGCGTCCTCCTCATTCATATTCACGCACGGTGACACCGCCGACCCTACGTCTCTATACTTAACCTCGCGCACTCTTATATTCTTTTGGTAACCATTGTCGATGGCTTGCCGATAACTTGTTTTCGAATAGTTTTTTATATCATGGAAATATATTAAAAAATAAAAGTTGCGGTAGGTTAGGTTAGGTAGGGGAGATAAATAAAAAGAGTAGTATGTTTATTTATTTATACATGTCATGTTAATGAATTATTGTGATTTGAGAAGATTTTTTTTTCAATATTATAGGGACAAAGGAAGAAGTGTCAGCTAAAGACAAATGTCGAGTGACCTCAAGATTAATAAGAGCGTTGCTGTCCCTTGATTGTCTATATATGTAGATCAGATAAGTTCCTTCGGAAACCTCGCTCACTGGGTAATATGCAGAGAAAGGAAAATTTAATCTGGAGTTTAGGAATTGTGTCGTCAAGTTTTTCTGTAAAATCGCGTTATCTCCACAGTCGAGCCGGCTAGCATGTGATAAAGCATGGCTCTGTCTCATTTATAAATAAAGACACTTAAAAAAATATGTTCTTAAATGTTGTTTAGATCTAGATCTGTAATTTCGGGCATTTTATGGCCTGTTTTGAGTTAGAACTGTAACCATTAAACCCTCATTTGTAACACGTTTTTATTAGTTGCACCATACACACTACTAAAAACACTTTTAATTATTATTATATATTATATATATTAAATAGAAAATCAATTCATAATACATATAATAATAATATAATAAACTAAACATATTTGTATTATTGTGGTTTGTACCTTGTGCCATATCTTACGAACGAACAATCAAATATTTTCGAGAACTGATCAATCGAGCACCCATGCTTTTTCTCCCCACAAACGTAATTTTTTTGTTAATTATTTCATTTCTATATCAATAATTGTTTTTCAATTTTTAGTTCGAGTAATAATTCTATTCTAATACAAGTGATATTGTAATTCTGTTACGTCACTCAGCTAATCTTTTTTGATAATATTTAACCGTAAGATGAAACTTTCGAAATTCCAAAATTTCCAAAATCTTTAACAATTATTCATATACCATGTACCTTTAAATATTTTCTAATTGAATACAAGGAAAATCATATAACCGAGTGAGAGCCTTTACCATATAAATAGCAATACCGACTAAAGCAAAACGATAAAATGTCCTCTTTATTAAAGTATTAGATATATTTCAGAATACAAAATATTTGACAAATGCTCGTTTACTATGAATGTCGTTTCGCACATTACTGCGGCTGGGTGATTTAAAAGGTCATCACATACAATATTTAAAACCCACATCACAAACAAAAATCAGCAATATCCTTTTCAAATAGCTTTAGTGTTGCTTCTGCAAGACATGACATGACACTGCTGTCATACTTCATTACAATTTGTTTATTTCCGTTATCTGGAAAATCTATGCTACAAATAATAATAATAACTTTATTGTATAATCAGTGTTCTAAGCGAAAACATACCACAGATATTGTTTTTATTCTATACGTATATATTCTTGTTATGAATACTAGTGTCCTTTAAATCTGTCTTCTGTTCCAATGTTCCTTTTAGTTGTACCTAATTGAACTTGAAGAGTATAACTATGCGATTTCGCCTGATTCCAGTGAGATTTAGCATGTCGCTTGACTTGACACTTGAAATCTTAACCGTATATCTTCTGACTGATAGGGCTGACATCTATTGTAAGTGTTGGGGAAACCTAGGTTCAGTTGGTGTCAGCGCATGATGCCAGTAGTGCTACCTTCAGCAATTAAAATGATATAATGTGTGACCACGGACATGGAAGGCTGAGTTCTAATCTGTGAATTAATCAACGTAATCTAACGTTAAAACTAAATGTTGGACTCTATTCACAGATGGTCATGCCCGGTTTGTACTTCAGAGATCCTATAAAACATAATGTCGTTAACAATCTATGACATTCACAACCAAAGCTTTCCTGGATGATTCTGTATCGGATTATGTCATACAAAAATTAATTGAGTCTGCATTTAGTTTGAGCACACAGAGGCTGGCTCTGTGACCCTTCACCCTTTATGTTTGTATTATTGCACAGTTCCCATCCCGAGTGTTCATTGACCGCTCAAGAAAGTATTTATTACATTGTGTACCTACTTTAACGCAAACACGATAAGAGTGAATTATAGTTATGAAGCAAATAAGTCAAATGTAGGACATTGTAAATCAGAGGTCACAGTTATATAAACCGGGGTTATCTAAACTTAGTGGAAAATATGACTCGAGGAGTCGCAGCGGCTCAGGTCACCTATTATAGCTAGAGATAATTACGGAATCTACACATACCGCCTGTCAGAGTGTTTGTCGCTACGTTAATTTCATTTGAACCAATCTGGTCTTCTGAAAAAGTTGCTCTATAAAAATATACAAGTCCAGTCCTACTGCAGTGAACCTCCTGGAAACCGGTAAGTATTGAGACGACGACAGTAAAGTGGACACAATGGCAAATAGGAAGAGTGGTAGTGGTGTAAGTGGTGAGGAGGGTGGTGGTGCGTATGGGGTGGTGGTGGTGGCCGGGAGCGGGCGCGCGCAGGCGGTGTCGCGGGCGTGGGGCGTGCGGCCGTCGGCGCCGCCTCCGCCGCTCCCAGCGCGGCCGCGGCGGAGGAGGCGAGCGCTCCGGCGCCGCGCTCTGGGCCAGTCCGCGTCTAGCGCCGCCACCGCGAGCACGCGCACCTTCGCTCGCGACCCGCGCTCGTGCCCGAGCACGCCACGCACCGGCCCTGCTCATTCTGCCTGCTTCGATTGGAGTGGCGGTTCGCATCTTACCGGGCAGCATTAGAGTCGTATCCCTATTTTCTAATACTGTCAGGTAAAGATGTCGTCCGCGCTCCACTTTCGACGGTCGACGATGGAGATTCTGAGAGATCGTTGAGAAACCGGTCCTGTGACGACGGATATGTTGACCGGCTCCCGGTTCGTGTTGGACGTACTTCGCTTCAGGTAACCGGAGGTGAAGAGCGTCGCTTGCGCCGCCAGCAGCGCGTGCGACTTCGATAAGACCGGCGGGAAACTTCTCATCTCTGGATTATATGGTAATTTTAAGGAGTGTTGCGGTGTCCGCTTACGATCTCAGCACATTTTGAGCAGTCTCCGTGACATTACGTCACACGTGTCGAGTGGACGCGAGCCCGTCATCGGCCGCAGGAGGTGTCGCTCGCGTCGGCAACGTGTCACCGGTTGCGGTGGCGCGCCGCCCGATAGCACCTAATGGCAGTTGGCTTCCAACACATACATGCATGCATAATGTTGACACATGCTTCGTTTAGTTGTCGAAGGTAGAAAACTGAAGTCGAGTCAGCGACAAACTCGTGCGCATCTCTTCAGCGCTACCTGTAGGTCCATCATTAGGTACTGAATAATAATTGTTTCATTAGCCGCAATTTGCATTCATCAATGTCCAATTATCTATCTGAATTTACTTCTTATATAAAATATAAATAATAGTTACACAAACGTCATCGGTTAGGTAATGCAGCTAACCCTGGAATGGCGAGGAACAGTTGGCTTGTAGGTAATGAGAAATTCGTAACAGTCGAGTTGTTCGGAGCAAGAAACGCTTCCCGGAGTCGATATTATCAACATAATCCGCGCACTGTTGCGTTTCCTCGTTGTCGCTCACGTAACCCACTTAACTAATTAAAATTCCTCATGGCCGGCAATGAGCACGCGTTTTCAACTCATTAACTCGCCGCACGATATTCCCGACGCCCGCGTCGCTGGAGCCGCGCCGCCGTGCCGTTGTCGTCCCGCGCTCTTCTTGCGCCTCGTGCAATATGTGTCTCATGTCTGCTGGTTTAAATTGTGCGTTTAAACCCTAGCAAGATTTAATCACTAGCAAGCTGTACTCTTGAGATGTACGCTGTCTAGTAATTAAATCGTTTTTAGTGCATTGCCATGTGATTGATGATAGTTGTACCGTCCAACGACGTCAACCGAGCCGGCCAATATCTCTAGGCGTCTTTTCAGGACAGAAATGTATAATTCACGTGCTCATTATTACCCTGCCTTACATTATTCAATAGTGGGTGAAAAGTTTTGGCTTACCGAATATTAAGATGTAGGTCAAGGCCTGAACCTTCTCCGCACGTTTAGATGCAACCTCTTTTTTGCGTACTATAATTACTCTTTAAAGCATCCGATACCATAGAATTGCCTTTTGTTTATGTTTTATATCTACATAATTTAAACCTACTAAGAAAAGGCATTTTGTAATTATCTTGATATTGTAAAGTTAACTTAGAGACAACAACGAGTGATCGTTGAAAGCAACAACAATGGTGCAAGGACATGCGTATGATGCGGTGTGGATGGGTGCGCGGCAGCACGCTGCAGACGCGTGCGGCGCTGGGCGCAGGCGCAGCGGGCGCGGTTGCCGATACTCGGCCGCTCGATAACGCGACCGGTGAAAGCCGTTGTACATTAATCGCTCAGGTGGATTCCGCTTTCGAAATGAATTTTTATCGGTATTGGAGTGTCGTCGCTCGGGACCGGTTCTTAATTTCTTATAGGTGCTCGCGTTGTGCATCTATTTCGGGAGTCGTTGACCGCGGGATTGGCACCACGGGCGGCCGGTTCCATTCTGTTCGTGTCGAGAGTCGTTCCGGGAGCGCCTCGCCCGCCGAACGCCGATTTCGTGTAAAACTCGGGCGTATTTCAGGCGATGACGTAACACGCGGGAGTGCGTCGTCCCCAGGCGCCGGGAGGGACATGCCTAATCGAGCATAATGTTATTAATAAGCCGGGGACAGGGGCGACTCGCCCTCGCATAAAACAATGTTTATTGGCCATCGGCTGCATGCGATGCTACCGCGACACTGCAACATACATGTCATAGTACGAGGAGTCCTCGTCTCCCAGTGTCGGGCCCTGTGCACGAAGCATTGTCGGGCTATTTATACGCGGCACTTATAACTGAGCGGTCGCTGAGTTGGCACTGTCATCGTGGCCGATCCATTACCAATACCACCCTGTTCCATCTAACTTACCATCATCAGCACTGTATGCCGATCATTAATTGCGTATTATACAAAATTCTGTAAAGTAACATTATGTACTGACAAATGTGTGAAATGCACTGCCAACAGCGTCGATTATCAATTTGTTCTAGAGCGCGCTATCAGTGGATAGTGATATGATAATTAGGGGCAAGCATTGCCCACTGACACACAATAAGCTTGAGTCAACTGAGTTACTGATTAGACCCATCGAGATGTCACTTTTCATTGAACTCAACGTGCATGTGGTCGTGCGCGTTTAGTAGTCTTGCTTGCAGCACGCCGTCGCGCCGCCTCGTCCATGTGGTCGATGACAAATGCACGCTAATGTATAAACAATTTAACTTAATAGTACATTACGTTAGCGTGGTTGTCGTTCAGCGACTAAAGTGACGAAATAATAATATTCAATAAATCAGCTGTAATTTAGTAACGATGTTAAATAGGACTGACAAAGATATCGCTGGCGGTGAGGCTCTGTTGATGGGCAACATTACGGAGTTATCGCTTTCAATTTAATAGGAGATAATATACACATATGTGTGTTTGTACCTAAGTATGTAACTGATTGGATATATAGGTATTAGATAGATCAGAGTTTGTGGATTCCAATACCTAGATGCTATAATATAGGTAGTTTGATTTCCGCAAAAAAATTGAAGAAGCTTTTTAGGATTCCATAGTTCACGTCTCGGAACCCTTTTAGTTTTGTCATGTCCGTCCGTCCATGGCTTTTTTCCAAACAGTTAGTGCTAGAAAGTTTTTAGTTACCGATTTTTATGTTAATTTAGAATAATTAAAAAAAAATCGCCGATGTATTTGGCAGAGTCTAATACATGGGTTATAATTATGTTCGTGATAGTAAATGTACGTTGTATCAGCAACAAAGGCTTTTTCCAGATTTTTTTTAAAGCCTTTTTTAATAATTAAAAAAAAAACTTTTTTACGTTTTTGTACAAATACAAGGCCAAAGTGGCCTATACATAAACAAAATGTTTATAAAACATTGTTTTATTCTGTCAATTAGAACTGTAACTATATAGAAAGAAAATATAAATGAATGTTAATATATTACAATTATGCGTGATTTAAAAAATAAAACATTTTAAATTTATATTTTATAATTACACTAGCTTTCTTTAAAACTATATTTTTGTGCCTCGGAAAGAAAGCACACACGGGATCAATGGCGACTTTTCAGGAATTAATTAGAGTGGTATCCATAACGAGCCTGAAAATTTTCAGCTTGTTGGGAATTAATGCAACTATTTTTCAGACTAATTTGACCGGTTCGAAGCATCCATTCTTATAATCTATATTATTTTTCTGAATTTTATAAATTATCGTTAGTAGTTATTATGTAAAGCAAAATAGTAGAGCATGTATGAGCGTAACAAATAGACAAACACCTATGTGAGTTTAAATATCGTGCCTTTGGTTTAATGTGTAGTGTTCAGACGCCAAGATCTAATTAATATTAGTCCACTGTGTGAAAGTGTAGAGACATTCGCCTCAAGTTTGTTGACGAGGGAAGAGTTGACTTGACACACATGCCCTTGTTGTATGTTACATATCACCTGATCTTATCCTTAAGTCATTTGCGGCAAACGGACCTTGTGTTTTCCATATTCCCTTCTCATTTGTCAGTCTAATTGTTAATCCTTTCTTAAAAATATTCTGTTTTATTTGCAACATATGATTATGGCTGGCTCACCCAGTCCTAAGTACATGCTTCAGACTAAGCTTCCTTCGTGACACAAGAGATCATACATCGCCATTCAATACAGCAATACATTATTGTTAATGTTTATATTTTTTCAACCATGTTTTTATTTAACTTTGTCACAGCCATATTTATTTGTCCGATGAGTGCTGAACTCTTATTCTATCGAAGAACAGGACTGTTGGGTTCCGAACAGCACTTTCAAATTAAACTCAATATCAGCACAAAGCAATGGTCGCAAGAGATGTAGCTTTTGGGCGCTAATTAGCATTCAAATGTGTACTGGACTGGTATCAACACCAAACAGGTTTCCTTCACAGACCAGTCTCGTTTAGTCGACAACCTCGACACTATGGCACGCACTGTGTGTCTACGTACGTGTGTTAATAACGTATTCTATTAGATAGGGAATTAAATATCGAAGGGTGACCTAGCTTTTTAAATGGTTTTTGAAGATCATCTAGATATTTACTTCAAACATTACAGTTTTATATTTTTTTATTCGTATAGCCTTCTAGAAACACTCGCTCCAAGGGGGTTGATAATGTTATATTTTGACAAATTTTATTTAAGCACAATTTGCGTAAACCACTAACAAAACGAAAACGAAAGCATAGAGATTATATAGAAATACAGAGGCAGTCGAAGGAATGATCAGGACAGAGGCCTGTCTGTATGGTCTGTCTGATTATTTCTTGGAAATCTAAACTTTGGTCCCTACTATGTCTGAACAAATTAACTATATTAAAATAATTGTTTTAGCCAAAGTTACTTAAAAAAAATTTGGTTTTATGGTATCAAAAATACAAGCGAGCGTTGAGATCTTTAACAGCATCCCTCTCGTCTCATACGAGACGGGAGGGGTCGAGTCCACCTGCGCGCCTTCGCGTGTAAAAGACATCAACGCCCGTCCGGCGCGCGACAGCCTTACGTATAAGTGGTTAACGTACATGTAATTGTAATCTATTGCATAGCGCCGCGGGGCATGCGAACCTCCGCCGCACATTAAGTAAATAGCGCCCAACAATGAGCTCTCTAATTGAAGCGTCGACTATGAAATAGCGATAATCGCGGTCATGAGATGAGAACGGACCACGCAACCTATTATTATGTAAATAAATTGTTTGTTTGCAACATTTATTTTATTATGGATTATTTCGGTTGTTGGCGGCGCGTTACGTGACGTTGGGCCGGCGAGGCGCGGCACAGGCGCAAGCGCCAAGTTCCTGGGCCGCGTGTCTGTTGGTCTCGAACCGCCGATGTTGAGCTCTGTTTGATCAGCTGCAATCGAAGGCTACCGTATGTGACGTCACACACGTGTGTTCAACACTCACACAGACATTCTGTTGAAGCGATTTATTGTGTTACATATAATTATTAATGTATAAGTTATGCTTGTTCGTTCATATGAAGTTTGTATTTTAAGGCACAATTAAGCACAGATCTAACCTTCTTCGCCGAGTGACAATTCTGACAGAATGTTTGTATTCAATTAATTATCATTAAAGCGCTATTAATAAACGTCTCTTTTTATACTCTTTAATTATAATTGTGTACATACTCGTAGAGGAGTGAGCGCCTTTATCGAAGAGGCGGACCACTTAGTATTTTATAACTATCAAACGCACTGTCGTCACTCGGCCCAATGATGCAGAAGCAGCACTAGGCCGCCATGGTGGGGGTTATCATACTGCATTGTTGCATTTTCTGCATTCGCAATGATTATAGTGTCCACCAGTTTTGGATTGTGCAGATGCTTTCAATCAGGCAGAATAGAGACACTTTGGTAGGCTAAAAAAGAAAGTGAAAACCCTGAAAACTTTGAATATTACTTGTAAAATGTATGTGTAATTTCATAATGTTGGAATTAAAATATCAACATCAAACATTAGCATCTCGGTGACACGAACCCATAAGATTTTCCCTTACCAAAAAGTGCTCAACGCGGCAAAAGAAGTTTTGTGACGTCAGCATGTCGGTGACGCGATGACGCGTTGTGGCGAAGTCATAAGATTTTCTCCTACCAAAAAGTGGTCAATGCGGAAGTTTTCACTTCAGAAAAACCAAAAGACATGCTTACAAAAGTCGGTTATAAACAAACAAATGTAAAGAAAAGCGTGTTACATACGTTTCCCTGCAACTAACTTCCCCGATGAAGTTGTAAATACTCATAGCGTTTCCAAGAGTTTCACTATCAAATACACTCTGTGCTGTTTGTTCAAGTTTCAAACTCCACAATGTATACATGTGGTTCCGGCGGCGCCGCTCGCTCCCGGCACCGCTGGACGTTGCGCGTCGTCCGCTGACGGCGTATCATTATAGCGAACTATTAATAACCGCCATTGTTGTTGTTGTGTGCGTTTGCGTCTGTTTATTTACGTCTGTGTGCGTGTGCGACATACTATAAATACGACTCTTGTCTTAGCACCGTTTCGTCTCAATATTCCGATTCTCTCGTAAACCCACGTGCTTCAGCTGACACTCGAAGCAAAAATAATAGTTGGCTGCGTTCAAGTGTTACAGTCTTTCAGGAAAAGCGAGTCTTCACGTTGCGAGGTCGCGCAATAAGTTCAAGGCGCTCGCCACACCGCGATCCGTGTCCCTCTGCGTCACATTAATGAGCTTCTATAGGCAACGCTATCAAAGCAAACTTGTAAAGCTTTAGAGCTAATGTCATTCAAAGTCAACTAAATAATAAAGCTAGGTTTTAGTAACGACTCATAAATCGGACAATAAAACCTGATTATTCTTAAACTGACAATGTGTATGAATTTCAGTGAGTGCTGAGCACTGTTTTAGCGACTTTTAGTAGGTTTAGGTTTTTTTTATAACAGACAAGACTGTGCCCATTCGAAAAGTAAAATTTAAATATATAATAAGTACACAAAAGGAAATGAATGCACGGGATTGCAACTTCTCTAAAAATATGAAATACAATTGAATATCTATGTACACTCGTAAGTTGCTTCCGTCATTTATACTTGTTAGGTTACACGAGATTACGACAATCATAACTTTGAGATAAAGGGTCTTAAAGTCTGCTTACAATAACTTGCTGCGACTAGTCGCGGAATATTCCGACATTCACTGAACTAGCCTCCGCTTAGATAATGTTGCAAAAAAGTCATAGTTTTCTTGTGGAATTTTAATTGGGTTTTGGGTTTCAAATAATTGTGTAATACAATTTTATTGCTTCTAATCAATTTGACCCTAACTAAAACGAATGTTGTCTAAGCAAGCTTATTAGGATTTCGAGGTCTAGAGTTCCTTGAGGTCTACGATATACCTATGCTACAAACGATTACCGAATCGTTCCCAAAGGCGACACACGCTATCTCAAACCATCAAACAGTCTCTGGTAGCACTGCGCCTCCTGTCCGATGGAGAGTTGGACCGCGCTTATTACGTGCACACCCTGTGCAGACAGCCGCACATTCAGATTAACATTATTTATGGTTAGTTGGCAGCGTGTATAAAATAATGTTTTTAAATACAGTTTCACGGTAACGGTCACTCTCGCACACGAGGAGATTCATAACGGACGACGAAGGCTTTCGACGTGTGGAGTACGGGAGGGGGAGGCGAGTGGACGAGCCAGTAGTGTGCGGGGCGCGGGGCGCGGGGCGCGGGGCGCGGGACTGCAAAGGTCAGCCGGCGCGCACCTGCGGCGCGTAATGTTGGTCCATTTGTCACAATCGCCTCCGCGCCACTACCACATTACCTATATTTCATAGGAAGGCTCTGGGCCGCCGCAAGTAGCAACTTTCGCACTTGCACGACTCACTTGAACTGATGGATACACGCAACAGCAGTCAGTTCGGTGTTTACTAAGTCACGGCTTGCGGCTAGTTACCACGTTAGGTGCGGTCGATCGTCAGGAGCGCGGAGAGTGGCAGCGCTACCGAAACAGGTGAGTGTGACGCTCGCCGCTGCTTGTGTCGATGGATGCCTCATTAATTTTGTAACGAGCACATACTTTAGTTTTATTCATATATTAATCGTTTAATTACTTCCTTCGAGTAGCGACCAAATGACTACCGAAATGAATGTTATAGAGCTCAGTAGGAACTCGGCTCTTCGGAGTCGCCCAAGGCTTGCTAAGTTAGTGGTAACGCTAAATGACAATCCTACTATTTTGTGTACTAAAACTTTGATTTAGTTTATATCTGACTCATTATGCTTATGTACCAACCTACCTACTGACCATATCGTATTCTGCTCTAATGTATGTAGTGTAACTGACCTCTTAAGAACTGTCAGGTTTATAAAATTTGTCTATATGTACTACCAAATTCCTGTTCTTCGAAATCTTCCCTCATTACGATAGTACTGTCCTTGTGGTGATGGATTAAGTATACGGAGCTACATTACCATATTGACCCCGTGTGTGTGTGTGTGTGTGTGTGTGTGTGTGTGTGTGTGTGTGTGTGTGTGTGTGTGTGTGTAATAAAGAGTCACTAAGGGAATAAACTACGCAGGACAATATCACTGTAAAGAGAAGAATATCTTGAAACAAACCCTGTACCAAACTGTCTGGCTGCGGTAGCATACATTGGGGTAAACCTCCATTGTGAGGAGAAGCCTAGCAACTACTATAATATGTTCTAGTAACTACTGCACTATTGAAATTGATGATGATACGATATATAACATACGAAGTATAACAACTGGCCCAAGTACCAACATGGGAACGATTTTATGCTGAATAAAAATGATCACATTTGATTGAGTGCGACTGAGTCAACGATTAGATACTATTGGAACTCTGTGCGTATGGGACATAGAGGACATCGCATGGAGGCCGTGGACGCACGTGGGCGCGGGTACACTGCACTCCTATCGCCGCTCGTCGCCTTATCTCGAGCTCACAATCGCCTCATTATTATCGAAATTGTTCAGTTTTAGGATACTGCGTTCCGATAATGATCGATAAAGAATTCCACAGCAAAACAACGCTACCCCGTAACCTATTAACTTAGTCACGTACACGTACTAGCCATACGAACTTGGAGTGCAGAAGCACAATGTAAGATGATCAAAGTTTTAATATTTACAGTTACTATAGGTATAAACAGTTAATAGCGTCTTATTTTAATGTCGATAATGTCGGTGACGACCACAACCTCATTGATATTAGCCGTGCAGCGGAGTGATAAGCATACTGGACGTATCTGTGAACAGAACACAATGAACAGCTATTTGGAGAGTATGTATGGAATGTTATCAAAAATTAGCATTGCGGTAAGTAGTTGTGCGTGCGCTTGTGTGCGTGTGTATGTGTGTGTGTATGGCGCGCGGGGTGCCGGTGCGTGTGTGCGGGGTAAGCCGCGGACACACATGACGACAGTGCACACGGGCTCATGTCCATTTGGTGGATGGGCGGTCGGCGACCCCGCGCGGCCGTGGGCGCCCGCGATAAACTTTATATATTCATAGGCGGCAGGCTCGGCGAGCGAGCGAGCTCCGCGCCCGACGGCCGGCTGGTTATGTCCGGTACCGTTACTTTTCTTGCTTTCAGATCTCGTTCGATGCTTAATTCTTGTTTTAAAACAGGCTGCATTGCGTTGGGAGCCGGCGCCGCCGCCGCTAATGAATGTGCGCCCCATTAACATGCGCCACCGGCCGTTCCATGCTCCACGCTCCCGACCGACGCGAACCCACTAGTCTGCCCGCTGCCCACCTGCACGTAGCTGCAGCTCTTTAGTATCGGGACACTGTTCTCACACATCAATATTTACCAAAGTTATAGGAAAATATTCCCCGATGTGCCTACTTATTACAATGTATCGTCAGCAGATGCGTTAGTATACAATTACAAGTTCTTAGCAACTAACCGAGTGAAAGTTGAGAATGACTTAATGTCAGCATAACAAGGTTTTAACACTCGTGTGTTTTGTGATAGAATGTTTACTTCGGCTGACTACAAAATGAATCAAATCTGCAGTTACAAATTATTGATATACCTAATTACACGACAGTAGAAAAGTTACGAGCGGAGGAACCAGAACCAAAAGGTCATTGAAGTGTACTCGCACTTGAATGACCGCACGACTCCATTTAAGTGCATCAACAATAGTAATTGTAAAACTTCACACTTCATGATAACACTGCATAACATTGCGTGAGTCGCTGGAGTGCCCGGCTCCTCGTGGAGTCCTGGCATCACGCCAAGAAACTTTTTTTTTTATTGACACAAAGTTATACACTTTTTTATTGAATTCTTGCGATGGGTAAATCAAAGTCAATGGAATCTCAATTGTCTACTTGCTTTCCCTTTTGCCTGTTGCTGTCTAGCAGTTGGCGTATGTGACTGCTGATCATGAGGCGCCTGGTCTCTCCTCGGTCGTGTTGAATAACCATCTCATCAATTTATTAAAGTAAGGGAACAGAGAGCGCACCTGTGTTTACGGACATACTTGTGCACTATAATACTCGTATCTCCTGCGTAGGTGAATGGTCTCCGTTAAGACTGGCAGCCGCCATATAATTATTTTTTTTCTATCTTCTCGTTAATACTTGCTGCTGCTGTATCCTGTGCGACCATTCTAGCTACGAAGGAAATTATGAGTTCTGAGTTCGACACCAATTACTTCATGTCCATCAACAACCCGTAACGTCCCACTGCTAGGCTCGGGTTTCGATTGACTTATCAGTTTATTTGCAAAATGTTGAAATGGAAACCTTAAATACGAGTAGTATCTTCTGATTCAGGGCGGGGGAATGTAAGAGTGTAAAAATAAGTGTTTGCTGTTAATTTCAAATTCCTGCCTCTACTCACTTCAGTGTAAAGGGATCGACTGACGCAGGTAAATTCAAATATTTCGGGACTATCGCGTGTACAAAGCTACAAGTGTTCATTCTAAGGAATTATTTAGTGAGGTAGCAGCTCCAGATGGGATTTCTTTTTAACTCGATTAGTGACGCTCTTTCGAAGAGCTGTTTTAATTAAACCACAAATACATGCGTTGAATGATCGATGCCGTATCGTGGTGCTACAATATTATAAGTTCGACAGTCGCTCGTTGCGACATTATTACAATCTGTGCGGGTTAAAGTACATCTTTGCAATTTATCACGAATATCATTACTCATAATGGAACCTTAGTCACATGAAACAACCTTTGATCCATTCATCATCATGTCACACATTGCAGCTGTCCCTCACAGGCAACTTGTTGCTGTTGCTGTTGACAGTGACCTAACTTCACACGCCATTTCATAATTTTAAAGTTCATTATGGCCCTTTGTTATGTAGGACTGTTTATATAATTGAAACTCTTAGAAACATTAATTTATGTTTTATGTACCTACTCGTTTGTACCTGCGGTAAGAAACCAAACGCTTTTATAGACAAATACACATAATTATGTTTATATAATGGTGTTCTACTTCGAATCTGTCTGCTCCTGCAGAACTTTGCTCCTCAGGGGCAGACAGAAGTGTAATATAACCCCTGAGTAATAAAGAATTCAATATATGTATATTTATATGATGACCGTCTGTGATGTTACACACGAATACACAGTCCCCTAGGCAGTGAGCGATAAAATAGAATGGCAGTGCTATGTTATATACCTTTCTCGGTAAATAGACTATTCAACACTAGAATATTCTTTCATTTCGATCTAGTAATTGCTGAGATTAGTATATTTAACCAAGAACAGAAACAAACTTTTCAGAAAATTTTACATTAAATGCTGCAGGCATACTTTCCCAATTTATCTAATGCGATATTCACATATTTCTTTTGTCACTATTGAGTGTTCTCTTGTGAACGAGGAGCTATTTACCTATTTACCCGAAATCGTGTTAACTAGTGTTTCTTGAAGCAACAAAATTTATTATACCAAGCGGAATTGTTAATCCTACTAATACTCGTATTATAAACGAGAAAGTTTATGAGTATGTGAGTATGTTTGTTGCTCTTTCACGCAAAAATTACTGAATTAATTTTGATGAAACTTTACAATAATATAGCTTATACATCAGAATAACACATATGCTACAATTTATAAAGATACTATCTTCGCCTCGCGGCGTTGCCCGTGGTTATTCTCGTACCGCGGGTAGCACCGCGGGGTTCTGCCAGTTATTCTATAATATTTTACGAGCTTATCTGACATACTTTAGTCTGTTGATATTATCGAAAGAGTTTTAATTAAATCTATGGTTTGTGCCTCGGGGAAAAAAGGTTGTTTTTACTGTTTTCCTCGCAATTCTTAAGTTTTTCTCCCAACAAGAACCTTTCCTGTGCTTTAACAAAAATGTAGAAAAAAGAATTAATTGAATTACCTCCGAGCACAGTGGTAAAAAGCTTGGGGCTATATATCGACTCAACAATTGATTGACGTGCACAAGTTACACATGTTAGCGAGACAGTCAGCTCGTGTCTTCGCCTCTTCGTCTCTTGTGAAACCTTCGGTCAAGAAACAATATGCTTCTTCTTTGCCCCTCCCCCCACACCATCAATTTCATAAATTCTTCCTTCTTTGTGCAGTCAGTTCTTCTTGGGAACGCGCTCCCAACCGAAATCAGAATGTCCACAAACCGCCTCACATTCAAGACGAAAGTACGAGATCTACTTCAAGGTGAATTGGCAGAAAAATCACAACGAGAATATCCTACCGAGTACTTATATATTACTTATTAAATTCATTTATAAGTATGTTTATGTATTGTGTATGTTTTATTTATGTATTTTGACTTCTATGTTTGTATACATAAGATTTAGCAGTGAGTTTGTGTACCTATGTTTTTCTATGTACAATATTAAATTCTGCTTAAATTCTATTTTTACACCTACGGTAGGTGTTCATTTCTACATCACCAGCATATGTAAAAGATGTGCGTTCAAATTGGTCGAGGGGTCCCCGAGCTTTACGCTAAGCAACACATTTGGCTATTAATTTTCATTAATATAGATTATTAAAGACTTTAGCAACCTGTAACATGAGATTTTTTTATTTTTATTTATTGGAACAAAAAACAGATACATGTTAAATTATAGCTAAATACAATGTGTACACCTTTATGTACATCTTTACCTGACGAGTCTATTTATTAAGTGGTTTCTAATACTACTTCCAAAGTCAGAGGTCATGGTTTGGAAACCCACCCAGGACAAATCATTGTGAGAAGAGCATGATTGATTATTTGTGTCTGTTTATAATTTATTTACAATTGAAATATTTAAGTATGAATAAGTTTAGCAGCAGTCTGGTTACCTTAGTACAGATCCTGTCTAGTACGGAGATAGCCTTGTGTGAGATGTGTGATGTTATTATTATCAACAAAAACTATGATTTATGAGTTTGCAATCAGTACATATAAACAATTATTGACTTAAATATTAGTATCAGTTTGTAGGCATGTGGGCACGTGCGGTGTACCAGCGGCCTACAGGAACTATGTTGAGACTATGAGTGTCGCCTGGGGCGGGGCGAGGCGGCTGACGGCGCAACTGTGCCTCACCAATGCGTACCTCGGTAGTGGTACAATCCAAAATGGTAAATTTTTAATAGCAATAACACAAACAGCTTAGACACGTTTTAACAACATTAATTTGTTCACTTACAAGCGTATATACATATGTCCCTAACAGTTAATATGCTGAATTCAGTCTTGACAAAGAACAAATGCTCGTGCTGATCACATCATAATTGCATTCGTTTGAGAATCGAATCTACATTTTCCAATTTTATCAAATTGGACCACTAACCACTTGGCTAATGGACCTGTTGAAGCAAATGCAAGTATCTTTCCATGAACTGTATCGACATCACAACCAGTTAGAACATAAACTTGCTGTTAGTTGTTCAGTGGCAGTCATTCGTTGCGTGTAAACACTTCCTGGCAAACATCGCTAAGTTTTTGTCCGACTTAATAGTTGTAACAAGTGATCATTCAGACATATTCACTTTTCAATATTTCAATATCTTTTTATTCGACATTGATCACTGTTAAACAGTGTGCTCACAACCGTAGCCTAACCACATACTTCTCATTTCTCCCTTTTGTTCGATTACTTCGTTGACTGCACGGTTGCCTTAGCAGCGGTTTAAACGGTCGCCACGATACGCCTGTCTTGTGGGTCCAAACCCCACATGGAACAACACTTTGTATGATACACAAATTTTTACTCCGAGTCTAAGTGTTCTTTGTGTCCGTTTCGGGTATGTTTGTAATCTCCCGCGACACAATATGCATATCCCTAATGTGGGAGTTGATTTTAAAAAGAGAAGATAAAGAGAATTTGATTCAATTGAATACCTCACTTTCATTAATAACCATGCATCTTATTTATTATTGTTATATAATTTGTTTATCTTTTACTTACTTGACACCGGTGTCGAGATTTTGTTCCCTAATTTTTGCCATAGTTTTCGATCTTGTGTCTTTGTCTTCCATGTAACCCTTTTTCCGAAAATCATCCTCCCATCTTTGAAGTTGTCCACCTCTCTTTCTTTTTTGATGTCTTGGACACCAATCTGTTACGTCCTTAGTACATTTATCTTTTTTACTTGTCACCATGTGGCATCATCATCATCATCATCTTTTCCTCATTTTCAGTAGGTCGATAGTCAACCGTAGCTACCTGCAGAATTTCAAACCTATTTCCATTCTATTATCCAGACTGCCTCTGTGGCGCAGTGTTAGCGTATGCGACTGCTGCTCTTGAGGTCTCGGGTTCGATTACCGGGTCGGACCAAATGTTTGTATGACCTACAAATATCTGTTTCGGAGTTTGGGTATTTTCTATGTATAATAGGTGTGTATTTACAAAAAAAAAGTATATATGTATTTATATCAGTTGTCTAATACCTATAACAAAAGCTCTGCTTAGCTTGGGACTAGATGGCGTTGTGTGTAAGATGTCCGAAATATGTATTTATTTGTTTTATGCTCTTTGCTTCTATACTGTCAATCTAGTCTGTACTCTCTTTAAGTTCTTTCCACCCCGCTGGATGTTTCGACATAGTATTTTAGAGCATCGGTTCTTCATTTTTGTCTACGTTTCCTTATTTCTATGTTTATTTATTCGCTAAGATATTCTATTTCCTTTCTGTTGTTTTGCGTATCTATGTATAAGATTTCCTCTGTGTAATTAAATAGTTGCTGTCGGTCCTATCTTGTCTTTCTTACCATTACTTGATTTAGATTTAATTTCAGCTTTGTTTAATTCATATTCTAGTTTATCGTATTTTTCTTGAACATTACTTGTTTTATTTGTTTCCTTTAGATTATTTTCTAACCCCTTCAAATGCAAATACACTCAAATTCAATTCTTACTTTTAATTTTTTCTTTTACTAATATAATCATAAATTTTAATAAAAAAAAACAACCGACTTCAAGAACTGAACCAAATTAAAATGGGACCATACGGGAAGTACAACCAAATAAAAAAATTATCATCAAAATCGGTTCACCCAGCCGAACGTTATGAGGTAACAAACATAAAAAATATACAGTCGAATTGATAACCTCCTCCTTTTTGAAGTCGGTTATAAATTACATTAAGATTGTGTTCTATTGAGAGAATATCTTGATAGAATTATATTTTCTAACAGTGAAATACAAGGAACAGCACTTGTTACTATTAAACATACGTAGAGTCGTATAGTGTCAATAAACAAAAATGAACGATGTCTAAGAGCCTAGAGTGACGCGTGCGCACCGAGTACATGTAGAGCTGTAGACGACACACACAACAGTCATTCATATTATTATTGACATATATTCTAAGTAGTATTTGTTTTAGAGCCACTGCGATATCTCCGATCGATAACTTTCAAGGAAATTAATGGATTTTTTCTTTGCACATGAAAACGAATTAGGTTTCCAGTTGTGAGCTCACTTAACATACTCGTAAAATATTTGATGTCTGAGTGATGCTATGTCCCCAGGCAATTAGCTATAAATGAATAAATTGCTGTGCTGCTTATATTTGTATGTTTATACCTATATATCTATTAAACACATAGAACTGAATTCAAAGCTTTATGTAAGTAGGTATAGAATGTGATTTAGAATATTCATTTGAAGGAAGTAACAAAGGTCTTAATGTTTAGTGTGGTGACAAATATGTTAAATTGTTTCATAGAACCGTATCGTGGCATATATTTCACATGTTTTAACAAAAACAACTTTAAAAATATTTAACACCATTTAACGTTCATATACAGAATATGGAAAAAAGAATAGAAGATGAATGTTCATTGAACAGAAAATTTAAGGCCAACAGTAAATATGCTCATAAATAAATAAATGTACTAAATATATACCATCCATTGAAGGTTGAAGGTTGATTACGTGTATCGACGCAAGCAAGACTTGCGCGGACGCATTCGATTTCTTGCAAACACAGCAGAAATGCCCTGTTAGCCTCACGTACGTATGTACCTACGTAATATATGTGTCGCATAATCAACTCTAAGTAAGCATATTCATTGATAACTTGTATTAGACGTGAGCTATTTAATAATACCACCAATAGCTTCCACTGTGTGAAGCGACTCAATACCAAAGAACTGAATACTACGACAAAACAAACTCTAAATGGTAGACACAGAGTCGGTTTTTGCACAAGGAGGTGAGTGTCGATACGTAATAGATAATTGTTATTCGTGTATAAGAATGTTAAATCAAGGAAACGTGGCCATGTTTTGTGAGTTAAATACGTTATATTGTGTGGATTTAGATTCACCGCATAGCGATGTTGTGTTGTGAAGGATACTGTTCTGTGACGTAGCACGGCCTTACAGCCTGCTTCTATGTATACATACCTACTGCTTGTTAATTTCGACAACGCAAAATTGATAAATAATTTGTGTACCGATTTTACTACATATATCTATAGATATGAATTACGTCGTTTATCTTTAGCTGTTTTATTTATTAAAACACGAGATTGTTAAACAGTTATTTTTAATAAACCAATCAGGTATTGTGGAATATAAGGCTTCATAAATTGTTGTAACAAGTTGACACCGTTTTAACGCTTGCAGTAAAAATGTAATAAAGTTAGTAATGTAGGTACATAATAATGGAGACATAGTTGTCGTGCCGAGTAACTAAAACGTTACTTTATCATTGTACAGTAATTATACATTCACAAGTATTACAGCTGATCAATTGCTATTGTGTTATACAGTGCGATTTTGATAAGTTATATGATGCACCCACATGACACCACGTGTCTGAATGCACATTGTTGTGACTGCTACGAAAACAGGACCAGTTGACCAGCCGGCGCAACCAACACTAATTCAATCCCAATAAATCCATTAATCATGAGTTTAGTTTTTATTGTCTCTCCTCTCCACTTCTCCTCCGCTGTAGGGATACACGCCTCCGATAAAGTTTATATGAGCTTATGTTGTGTTGTAGGCGGCGGACGGAAAGGTTTTTGAACCGACGACGCGTCACAGCTCGTTGTTTATTGCACGTCTCACACATATAACTATGCAGACAACAGTACATAATCTATGAAACGAGACGTCACCCAACAAAGCATATCTACGTGCAGTAAGCGAGCGAGCTAGGCTACTTGAATGTAACAAAAAGTTTAGCCGCCGAGGTCATCTAGACGAGTAGCGAGCCACCTCGAGCCTGTGCAAATAATGAACGCTTTGCCACTCAACTCATGTATTACATAAACACATGTAACGGCAGCAAATACCTCTATGTGGAAAAACGTCAGCAAGGATCAGCTCACTGGAATCAAATTCCTTGCAAATGGAAGCGCCACTGACTAAGCACAACCAATCGGTTACCATCCGAGTGTCGTACAGGCGTCTATTAATAGACGTGCGCCGTGCAAGTGTGTGTTCTCGTACACACGCGGCTGCCGGTATGAACGCGGCCGCAGGTGCAGGCTCTCGGGCTAGCCTTGAGCGAGCAAGTGTCGCGTCGAGAAATTATTTGATGGCCGGCGTCGCGCCGCGCCCACCACATTACCATCTCGTACCATGTACATAACCAACAGTACCACTTGTAACAATTATTTACAACAATTCACTGCAATATGCAGTTTATCACTGAGGATCAATGAGTAGACACTAGAAAGCAATACTATCATATCCTGTCCTGGTCCATTATTGCTTCTCAGTGGGTAGGTACGAAGATTTACTATTTTAGAAGTATTTATTGTAATTCGAAATCAATTACAGTCGTTACTTAGATATTTCCTCCCAAATTTCTAGTATACAAATATATCTCAGTTCTAGTACATTAACAAGTAGAAGAAAATGTACATGACGAATTCAGCAAATTTTCTTTACAGAATAATAAAGGGTCTAGACTCAATTGTATGCTTCCAATCTGAACTAATTGAAGGCTTATGTCGTATTAACACAACGTAAAGAGAATAAGTCAATATTTGTTAGAGAACAAAAGGAAATATGAAATTGAAAATTATGAATAAAATACATGGGCAATAATTCATACGACATTACACTGACAAGAAAGAAATTATTATACATAGGTCTTTAAACTCAAAGACGATAATATGATTTCCACATTTTTCTGAAAATGTCTACTGAAAAGAAAAAACACATTATTTCTAAAACAAATTACTTAAAATCGTTAATTATATGTAAGTAGTTCTAGAAAAGCATTTATCTATTTACAAAAATGTAGTATAACCTTACTACAAACAATATTGCTAAATAATTTTTAGCGCCATTTATTTGAAACACTTACTTGTAGAATGTCCATTAAAACTTATCAACATACTACTCTTTTTGATGATAAAAAAGCATGTACTCTATCAGTAGTCACGTATCATTTGGATTGGCTCGGTGACGCAGTGTTACCGTATGAGACTGCTGTGCTTGAGGTCTCAACTTCGATTCCCGGCCAAGACCAAATGTTTGTATGATATGCAAATATTTTTTCAGATTTTGGGTATTTTCTATGTATGATATGTATGTATATACAAAAAAAGTGTATATGTATTTATATCAGTTGCCTAGTAACCATAATACAAGCTCTGCTTAGTTTGGGACTAGATTGCGTTGGGTGTGAGATGTTCGAAAAATATTAATAATAGAAATATGTAAAGGAAGGTAAAACTCTCATTTTTATGTTTCTGTTAACTTGCAGTTAAATAGTTTTACTTTGTCTTTACAAATTTGGTTGAGAGGCACTTTACGTCACTCAAGCAGTGGTTTATTAAATAACATGCGCTAATACTAAAATTTATTCACATCTAGGTTTAATTTTTGGCAGTCGCCCTGTTAGTTGTAGAGAACTTGTCAATCACAAACTTTGATCTTAGTTAAACCGGAAATAGCCACCATCACACACATAAAACAAATATCAATAACTCAATTCTTTTAATAATTGTGATTCCTATTATCAAGTGATGTTATTAATCTTTTTTGTACGTTACGGAGGGACGGTATGCTTTACATTAGAATGATTAGACCTTCAGGCCTTAGTTGAAGGTAGCTAGTTATTTAAAAATGTGGATTGTATTGGTGATGGACGCATTAGTACACGAGGAGTAATCTTTGTACAATTAAGATATTAAAAAAAGACTTGAGAGGTGTCAAAGGACACCCGGATAGAACGAAGTTCCTTTCGATGAATTAGTGAAGGAATTGTTATTGCTAAATACATACGTTCTGTTCTCTGGAGAGATTATAACGCGTATGACTTGGTTAGCACAATAGTAAAGAGAGGTTATAATGCGTACTTGCTAAAAATACAAAAGCATTTATTATTGTCTGTATAAAATCTCTACTTACCTAACTCCATCAGCAATATCCGGAACTTGTGCAGAAACACTGTCAAGATTCATTATTGTTATAATTTTTTATTATTTATTATGTACAAAAAACCTGTATACCCTCAATCAAAATTACAATAGCTTACTATAGCAAAAATTGTCGTTACACTATCATCACCAGCCTATCGCAGTTCACTGCTAAACTTATTTATTGATATGTTTTGTATTTATATTTGATATACAGAATTTTAAACATCATTAATTTACAGTGACATCTATATTATTAATATTAAACTAATGTGTCGTTGACATAGGCCGTTGACTTAAGTCCAAAGTGTCGTTATAATTCCGTCTAGCCCCCTTCCGCAACGCGCGATAAGGAACTTCGTTCCAAAATATGGAAGAAAATTACATTTTAAATATTACGTATATAAATATAAAGAGATGTTCAAGTGCAGAAAGAAATATGTGCTATTCAGGGAGGTCTTTATAAGGACGTACTTTAGTGATGCTTCTGCATCATTGGGCCTACGGTTTTGTTCTCACTAATGAAACACGACACCAAAAACTCTGTCATTTTAGGACATTTTAGGTCGAGCGAGCCCGTTCATGCTAAAATCAGAGTGGCTAAACTACCTTTTCAATTTATGTAATATGTTATTGTTCAATACCTCCTCCTATTTATCACATTTAATTCCCTAATAACTTAAAAGGCATGAAAATACTTGAAGCAGATAGGGCCTGGCCTATTATGTTCTATCGATCTCGACTGAAAATAATATGAAGAGTCAAAAATAATAGTATTGTCTCTATAGCGTCTCGGGGATGGAGGGTAGTATTGTGATAAAAACTTTACAACCTATAATATCTACTATACCTTGGTGACAACCAATAAGAGACTCTACCGTGAACTTGGTATCGAACCTGTGAAGGAAGAAATAAAAGATAAAGTCAAAACCTACGAAAACAGATTGCAAGAACACCAAATGCACTCGCACAACACCTAATGTACGATATATTCCTGGGAGTACGCAGACTGAAGAAAAGAGTACCACAGGATCTACTCTGTTTTTTTTAAATTATGAGAATATGTCACTGGGCATAAATCTCACACGCTACCACATCTCAACCAACATTGTAGCTGAATCTCCTTAAAACAGATTGCAATAATAGTAATAAAAAAAAAAAAAAGAAAATCCGGTCGAGTCATTTCGATTACGACCATAAACATCTCGATACGACATATTTGTATATTAAAATAACAAATAGTGCTGAATCTGCAGATACTATTAACTTAAGGCTGGCTTACAGTTGACGCTTTGGCACACACCTATCGCACGTACGTCGTACATGTACACGTATTTGTAGATTCGAACATTATGTGGTACGGTAAGACGATGGCATGGCGCCGGCGCCTGCGCAGCTCCCGACCTACTCGTACTTCCAACGTGGCATGTCGTGTCGTCTACGTCAACATGCATATGTATGTATAATAAACTAAGTTTTGTAACTATACGTACCTACCGTGTACACATAATGTACAGCGAGCAGAAAGACGTCGTTCCCTCTATGTCAAGGTTCTCGTTGAACATGTTCGCTGTTCTGGTTTCAATCTTAATACGTTATTGTCTAAACATGCTTTATATTCCCGGTCTTGTCGGTCGAACACGGAAGGAAGTTTCTAGCGAACAGCACCTTGGTTAAATTGAAATTATGCACGTATAAAAACTTATTTTAAATACAAATAACAATTATACAATGTGTGGCCTGTAGTTTTACAACAGCAAGTTTATCTATCCTGGCAACAATACTTAGCATCATAAGCATTTGAAAATTGTATCTGTTGATGAAGCTGAAACTGAGCACATGCTGAAGATTATGGAAAATGGCGTGATGTAACCTCTTCTTATATCGGACGAGAAAATTCTAAAGGATATGAATCGATGATCGATCGATGATATCGTGTGATACACGATCTTTGAGGGGGCAAACGGGCAAACGAGTTTTATCTGATGGTAAGTGCCAGCCGCCGCTTATGGACCTTGCAACTGAGCACCACGAGTGCGTCAGTCCATTACCAGAACAAGGTGAAGAGGGGGACGGGTATGAATATTTGGGTTTGTAACCTCACTCATTCAGTAAAAAGCAACAGACACTTAGCCGCTTTTCTGTTGTTGTCGTATCACTCCGGTTGATTTAGTATTATCTTGGCTTAGCTTGAACCGCTCATGGTATCGTGCCACTATCGGTTACCCATCTAGGTACTGATCGTGCCATCGTTACTTACCCTCGATGATTGTTTGTAATCACCGAGTACAACTAGGCTATGAGCGCTTCATAGCAGCAGGAATCATTTAAAACAAATATTTATAAAAAAATTAAAAGATAGCTCATACACATGTGTACATGAAATGAAATGAAATCATTTATTCCGCAATTAGGTTACATGAACACTTTTGCAAGTTTAACTTTTTTGAGCTGATGAGTTCGTTGATGTAAATAATTCATAACCAATAGAGATTTGAAATGAAATTAAAAGTTTAAAAAAAATTGAGGTCCTTTATATTTTGAAACCGATTAAAGAAGACAATAGTATATTAATTGTATATTGTTATGTTTTTCACGTTAGTTTAAAATCATTGAATTGTCCTGTAGTATCTCTAGTACTTACATCATCTGAGCTGAGCATAGGCTTCCTCCAAGAGATGTCAAAAAGCATTAAACTATTATTACTAAAATACCTTATGTTACATCTGTTATAAAACTCGTACCTATATAGTATATGACTATATTTATTAAATACAAAAAAAAACCTATTCATAATTAATTAAATTACAAATTTCACATGTCATTCAACACGTCAAAACCAAGGCAAGTGGATGCGGGACTCATTATGAGTTATGTAGTTTACATTGCAGCGTAATTATATGATAATGTGTACACACACTCATCACAAGTACGTACCTACACATACGCGTCAATATACACATTTCAGTGTGTTGGCGGTGAAACAATAACATACACAATGACTATCAGTTCTACTCGTGCTTACTCGAACACACATACACATGTTCATGTACATTATGTTCTTTTCAATAAACTAATATGCCAACAAATTATCAATTTACGGCTTCGAACTTTGAAATTTAAAACATGTATTGTTATAGTTTACACCTCAACTTAAGTTAGTAACTTATTTATATGAAACGATTACTTAACTAGATAACTTATTCCTGGGTACCCTGACAACGCCATCTAGCGTGCGATAACGAAGTTCTATTTAAATAAACGTAACGTATTAGTAGAGATTAGTAAAGGACGCTAAACCACGAATAAGTGAGGTGCCTTTGAGCAGTGCAGCGGCGACACACGAGGCACACTGGCTCCGGCGGGAGCGCGCACCGCGACCCCGAACTACTCATTAACATTCAAATTTATGTCACCATTAACGATCCGTAAATACCGCTTTAGTCGAATCATTGTCTGATTTGAATTTTTCCAATGTAATGGAACTTGTATAAAATTCGTATTTATAATTATTTTCTTTGCGAATAAAAAAAGTAATCCTGGAACTTTCTGAAGTGAACAAGTTTCACGCTAACGTAAGTGAGCTTAAAGAAAACAATCAGTAACGAACAGTGTTTATTGACGTAGCTGAGACAGTGGCCGGGTGCTTTTCCTTGAAGCCTAACGCTGTTTGGGCCTACTATAGGAATACATAAGTATATTAAGTATGCAGTTAAAAGGTTCCAAATATTATTATTAAAATCAACGAGTCGTCGCATCTCAACTTACACTTTTAATAAAAGTTAAAATATGGAGTATAAACTAAAAAATTGTACTGTGGGGTCTTGCATGTGGTTTGAAATAAGTTTAGTGAAAAAATGTCTTAATATGATAGCGCTGTCGCGCTCTGATTTAGTATTACAGACTATTCTTTTCCATTTAAAAAGTCGTTTAAATGTGTTTGATAAAACAGCTGATAGACATTTTTTTTTTATTATTGAATAATGGGCAAACGAGCAGACGTATCACCTGATGGTAAGCGATTACCGCCGCCCATAGACACCCGCAACATCAAAGGCGTCACAAGTGCGTTGCCGACCTTTGGGAGATGGGAAAGGGAGGGGTATGAGCCTCCGGTATCCTCACTCACTCAGTGATACACAGCGCAAACGCTATTTCACACCGGTTTTCTGTGAGGCCGTGGTATCACTCCGGTCGAGCCGACCCATTCATGCCGAAGCATAGCTCTCCCGAAGAAAGCCTAAATTGTTTTATTTAATTATTTAGCTCAGAGAATCTTGTCTAAAAGCGCTGTCGTAGGTGCTCTATTTGTTTACATTTTATGTGAGCGAGCGCTCAATCAGTAAAATACGATAGGAGTTGAAAAAATGTAGTAAACAGGTAATAAGATAGTGGCTGCGTGGTGTACTCAAAGAGTTTAATAATTAATTTAATAAATTACCTTTAAAACCTATCAAATGTACTTACTTATTATTTAAATAAATTACTACGATTACACCTAAAATTAAAAGTGGATGCCTCATGTCTGTATTTCCTTTCCAGTTCACGAGAGACTTGATATCAAAAATTTCAATACGGTTCTATTCCTTTTATGTTTTTCTTTTAATTTCTAATTTAAAGTTATTTGAAAATTTTACAACCTGTGTTAGAAAGCTGTCTGGTTGAAAGCTATATTATTAATTTTCAAGACACATTATTTATTTTTCTTAATTTTTAACGATGCAACTTATTCTTACGGTAACATTATGGTTTACAAATTTTAATAAAACATACGGCACTGATAACCTGTTTGATTCAATAAAATAAAACCTTTCAATTTGATTAGATATCTCTCTTCAGCCTACTGCCGTTCACTGTTGTACGAAGGCCTGCCTCGAAGAGCGTTAACCGTCCCGGTCTTGGGCAGTCCGCATCCATCTGCTGCCACCATTTTCTTCAAGAGTATAGATCATGATTAGGCGAACGTAATTTAGAACGTTTTTATTAGATATACTAGAGTCGAAATATGGAAATGATCACTAATCGGATTAGACGTACTCACAATTTACAATTTACAATTTACAAAATCTTGTTGCATCACAGCGTATCACGTGTAAAGCAAGATTTAGGCAAACGGCGGAGATGTCACAGCTTCCTGGTTAATAAACAAGGTAGTTTAGTTGCGTGTGTGGCGAGACCGGCGGCGCAGATGTTATGAATATTGAGCTCGCCAACATTAGACATCAACGCGCGAACGCACTTGCAAGCCTCGACGAAGCCTCCCACACACTGGCCCTATATCACAACGACACCTGCTAGGGTTTCTTTGACTTGACTTTCAATGTTTTTGTTCAGATAGCGTTAAACATGAAACTTAGTAAAATTAAATTGGAACCATTATCAAACACGATGCGAGTTGAACAGTTGGCAGTATATCTCGAACAAGTGGTACCTATGCATAACAGAAATGTAAAATATTTTTTTCATTACGTTACCTCTTAATGTAAACCAAATAATTATAAGTAAGTCAGTGACTCGACACTTGAACAAACACTGTTAATATGTTTGTATCATTAGAGACTGCGTTTGGGTCCCACCGGGTTATTGATACGTACTCGTTTCAGATGTTCGATAATTGTATTGTGTTATATTGAGTCAGCGAGATACAGTATGCCAAAACCTCTTTTCGAAGGAGAGGCTTGTGTCTAGCAGTGGACTATTAGAAACTGATGGTGAAATCTACGGAACGATGTCGGGTATCTAAGGAAGCTCAAATTAACTACGCGCCACTTTACTCGCCCTTGTTTCAACGCTGAGCGTCATCAGTTTACTTGAACATGTATGTCTCGATAGTTTGACCAATTGGTCAACGAGTACATAACGAGTTCTCGAAAGTTTGAAGTTCATTCTGATTCTGTATTCCCTACCAGCTGATTTTATTCATTCATTTAATTATATAAAGTAAAACTATGTTACATAATCACTGAGGTGATTGTGAAAAACCTTCGCAAGTCAGTTAAACCGTTTCACAGAAAAAACGGCAAAAGTCAAAAGACAAGAAATATGAAAATGTTGGCTAAAAGAGTGATAATCAGTTTTCTATTACTGTCAATAAGCGATAATTTTATGTGGATAAAACGTAATTAATATTCTGTTCGTCGAGTTAAGTTTGAGTGTTGATCAACAGTAGACTGTGATGTTTTTACATTACTTGAATCGGGCTTTTGGTGTATACAGATAACAGAGTTTAACACCCCGCGCACTGCACAGTTGTTAGCGAAGGAGAGAAAGTTCTGAACAAAACATTTATGTAAGTAAAAAAAGTGGCGTAATATAATACCAGTACAAAGTAAGTAAAATGTAAGTGAGATTGTTACGTTTTCAATTAAAAAGTTAGTTGCTTAATTAAAACACAGAGAAAATGATATAATATTTATGTACATTAAAACCTATTTGGAAACATTAACACGACTGCACGGTTGGCCTAGTGGTTTAAGCGGTCACTACGCCGATTGCTACTGCGCCAAGTGCCGTGGGTTCAAATCCCACGTTGGACATCACTTTGTGTGATCCACAAAATGTTGTCCTGAGTCTGGGTGTTCTTTGTGTCCGTTACATGTATGTTTGTAAAGTCCCTCGCGACACAGGATGTATATTCCTAATGCGAAAGAGTTGTCTTTTAAAAAAAAAATATTAACTTCAGAAATCGTTCCTCAGAGCAGGTTAAAATCGAAAGTAATAAAAATTTTGAGCCTAAAAGTACATCGCGCCTACATTCCCGAAGGGGTAGGCACAGAAGTGCGTGTAAAGCTCACATTTTGTCGGTTTAAATATTTATTCTCATCAAGAATTATAATACAATTTTTAATTTAGACGACTATAATTTAAAAAAGATAATGAGACGCTACATTTATGCTACACTGAAAAAATATAAATCATCATTCTACTTGATGATAAACTAATTGAAGTAAAAGTTAAAAAAATACAAATGGATGAAATATGACCTACCTATGAGTTTAATCTAAGCCCAACCTAAACACGTAAGGGAATGTCGAGTGTTTAAGAAGAAGCACTCACTCCCAATAACTTTGGGTAAAATCAAATCAATAATTCATTTATTTATTTTTATGATATAGGGGGCAAACGAGCAGACGTATCGCCACCAGAGGCGTCACAAGTGCGTTGCCGGCCTTTTAGGAAGAAGTACGCTCTTTTCTTCAATCCAATGAATTATAAAATAAATATATTTTTGAATAAACCCTTACATTGCAAGAGTGTATAAAGGTTTACAACACATTAAGTTTAATTAACGTAATAACAAATATGTAATTATGGAACGCGACACACATTAAGATTTAAATCTCATGAAATGTGGAAAGCTCTGCCTGCTTATCTTCACTTACAGTAGCCACTCGGCCATCGTTACAAATGGTCATTTATAAATGGACGTCGATATCGTTGGTGTCTGCAACTTGTTCTAAAGCCGTCGGCGACGTTAATACAAGAAGCTCGGACTAACGTAAGTTTGTAGCGTTTACTTTATGATATGATCTGTTTAACGGACGTGAGAGTACCGTAAGGGTAAAAGAAAATTAATACCAAGAACCGACAGTTCATTATGCTGAGCTACATATGCGACGTAAGCATATTTAGCATTATTTAGCATATTAGCATGACTAGACAACATGAGTGACAGTAGCTCTAAAAATTTCGACAACATCGAACTCTTTTAAGAATTCCTAGAGAATTTTTACTTCACTATATGAAAATAATAATAATATGATATGTTTTCGGACAATAGCTCCCCATAATATTTATATGCCATTAGCAGAATTACACGATCGCGGCCGCTGGCAAAAGATAAATAATGAATTAAATACATATTTCAGCACTCCAGTTCTCGTAAGTATATTTACTATATCACGAAAAACAAAAGTTTCAAGTGTGCGTGCAGCAGCGGGTGGTATCGGCAGATCGCTATCAGCGACTCGAGATGATCGGCGGTTTGACAGAGCCGGGGCCGCGCGTCCTTCTGCGACGAGCGATGTACCGACAGCGACAGGTTGTGGGCAGTGAAAGCTCGACGGACACCCCTCAGTACAACAACATTAATTGACAACAACGTTACCCTTAATTACACATCACAAGTTAAGACTCGCTGCATGTCCTTAACATATAAATATAACACCACGTCTATAAGCGGTACTTAAACCCATTATCCTCCACTTGAAGGGCCACGACTACGACTGACACCGAGGATCTTGTTACCTATCACAAATTTCAAAGTGACCTACTACAACGGCTTTTGTGATTGGATTTATCTCTAAGATAGGAAGAAAGTTTAATATTAGATGGTGGTTTAGTATCTACGACTATGTAAGTAGAAAGTTATAACAGGTTTATTAAGAGACAGCACTCAGCACACCGAAATAGAAACTGATTTACATATTCGTTAAGTAAACACCTTGAACACTTCATTGATAAAGATCTTTTTTGTGTGCACTCAAACTCGTCCGGTTCATCTATTTATAACTTGATTGCAGTTCTATTTCTGTGACTGCATATCTGCCCTTATATGCGGCGTGTGAATGATATTGAACATCATACTGCCAACCTTTGGAAAGGCTAAGCAGAACGGGCATGTTACCATACACTGAGTTGTTAAAGTCTCCCTAGAAACAATACCTTTGTCACCGAGTGAATAGTACTTCCAGACGGGATATTATTGATGATATTATTGATAAATTTTTAAAATGCAATTATGTACATATTTACTATATCGAACCTGTAAAACTATATGTTTATCATCGTCTTCCTAGCCCTTATTATTCTCAAGATCATTTGGGGTCGGCTACTAGTTCAAGCAGTTTTACCTGAATATCAGTTTTTCCACGGAGCGCCTGGCACTGGACTTCTACAACCCTGAAGGTGAACCGAATTCGAAGGTTGAACTAGTTGTCAGAATATTTAAGGGCGCTGACTTCCCAATAGCATTTACCAAATATGTTCAATTGTTTATGACAACCGGGACCGGAGGTATAACGTGCTCTCCGAGTCACGGGCGGGCAACACCGTCATCTTCCATACTCCGGGCTGCTATTAAGAATATCTTGTAAAAAAAAACCCAACAGTAGTCCGACTCGAAATCGAACCCGAATCGAATCGACCTCTTGATCTGCAGTCGCTTTCGCTAACCACTAGATCAACGAGGCAGTTTTGATTGATATACCTAAAAATACCGTAAGCGTAACTCACTTATAAAAGTTGATTGAACACTTTTGTTTAACACCGGTCAGTTCATCAGGCCTTAATACAATTTACTAAAAAATCTTGTACATTTATTCCTTTGAATCCACAAGCTATTAAAGGATAATTTACCACCACCACCTGTCGTGGATAAGCTAATGTATATCTGTGTAATGTACGCCATGATTAGTTTATGTACTGGGTACCATACACATACACCTGCTGGTGGAGTGGTGTTTCAAACATACTGGTATTTTATTGAAGCAGTTTATAGAGATTACGGTTTCATACAATTCGTCTCGCTTCGATATCTTCCTGCAAGCGAGTGCAATATGCATGGATTTAAAAAGGAATAAAGAAAACCATTAATTGGTTCGTAGAGAGGTATATTGAGCTACAGAATGAATTTATTTTATAGCCGCTTTCTCGAATAGTTAGGTAATAAAAGTGTTGAAACAATCGATAATACAGATAAGTGTTGGTGTAATGGCGAATGGCCGCGGCTGGGGTGATCAGGTGAGCTCACTGCGAACTCCAACCGGTTCGACTCCCGCGACACTCACACCTCGTGAGTAACGGGATTTCAATGTACGGGATTTATTCCACTACAAATGCGTTGTATCTCTCAAAATGATTTTGGTCGCGCTGATTATTATTATTGGTTCTTGTTTATTTTTCTAACGAAAATTTTAAATAGGTGTAACATTGTAAAGGTTCAACAGAAGCTACGAACTGATAGTCGTGACTCTTCTTTCCATGATACAATTTATAATCAAAGAAACATAAGAGTTATCTGATTCAACAGGTTTTTTTTCTTTTTTTGCTACATCCTGTGACTCGTGTAAGATTATTTATTACTAGATTTATTCTATACATATATATTTAGGTTAGGTCCTATTCTATCTATTTAATTAATTTAATCTAATAAAAAAACAACCTGATTGTTATCCATCTAACTTTCTTTTTCATTTTTATGGATTAGCGGGCAAACGAGCAGACGTATCGCCTGATGGTAAGCGATTACCGCCGCCCATGGACACTCGCAACACTAGAGGCGTCACAAGTGCGTTGCTGGCCTTTGAGGAATGGGTAGGGGGAGGGGGAAGGGGTTGGTGTATGGGCCTCCGGCATCCTCACTAACTCAGTGAAACACAGCGCTAGCACTATTTCACACCTTGCTTGTGAAGATCCTCTAGCGATTAAATTCTGTGTATGTACACACACATTTAAATAGATTTGCTTCACTTTTAGTTCTTTTTTTTTTTGATTGATTGAAGAATAAATGATGGAGAACCATCTGTTTTGCCATTGTATAACACACTTCTTGTATATACAAGATTGATTACATTACAGCAGACCTAATGATCAGTAGACACGGCGATACACGCGACTGTTTCATTCCTGGATTAGTATGAAATATGTTATACTAATAACCCGCCCCGGTTTCGTACGGGCTCTTTAAGAAAATTATATTATATATTATTTTAGCCAATATACTCAAAAATTTAACAAATTATATACAAAGCGTTACTCAAAAATCACTCTATCTATTAGTAAACACCGCATCAAAATCCGTGCAGTAGCTTTTGAGTTTATCGCGAAGAGACAGACAGACGGATGCGGTGGAGGACTTTGTTTTATATGATATTATTATCAACACTTTCTGAACATTCTGTCAGATTCACTGTAAATTTTATTCTCTCCCCTTAAAAAAATTTTGCATGTAGTTTTATGTATGTTCAATTGTAAAACTGTGTAAATAAACTCTTATTTATTATGTTAAGTGTTTATATTTTCTTTTTTTTATTACTGTTGTCAGTCAGTCACTTTAAGGTTGGCAGAAAATGTCTACGGCATATAGTCCATCTTTGCCTTTTTGTGCATAAAGATTTAAATAAAAAATAAAATTAATTTAACATCTCCGTTAGGAGTTGAGTTTAGTACTTATTTGTAACATTGCGTCAAACTTATGGTTTCAAATATTAATAATTAATAATATTAATAATAATTTATTTATTACTTTTTCATAAAAGTACATATCAGGTAATATCATACAATGCGTGACAAATATTGTTTTTATAGCCCAAGCTCGTTGTTCAGAGGCAGTATCACAAAAGGGATCACAACAGAATATATTTTTAGTTATATGTAATTTGCTTTTAAGTGATCAAAACAGAGCAACTGAATTTTATATTTAATAAAGTAAAATTATTGTACCTGGGGTATCGGTCATGCCTCCGAACCTTTTCTCGAAGTGCTTCGTAATTTGCGGTTAAGTTTCGATGAATGATACTAAAATTCTTTGATATAACTGCCTCGTCCGTGGCATACTAGAGCACTGCGGCGCTATATGGACACCACATTATATGCGACACACACATATATTCAGATAAAACAACATAAATACAGATTGGAGCGTATACAGAGGAGGTTCCTCTGGCACCTAGCATATGCCTCTGGTATAGCTAAAAGGATAAAATCATATGAAGCGAGATTGACACACTTTAAGCTAGTCACTATACAAGCTTCTGTGACACAAAGACAAGGTAGACTGTACACAAGTTTTAGGCAAAATAAAACTTCAGGCTTCAGCTAGGTATCCTCGTTTTCCTATCACACCCCTGCATCCCCGCTTTGCAAAAGCATTCTGGGCACAAACTACACCATCTCACGACTCTGCAAAGTGATCAATAGTTGCAGCGCCCTGGTCGATATACACACTAACTCGCTTAACAAATTTCACAAAACCGTACTTAATACCTTATGAGAGGTACTTTATATGAGTGACATCTGTTTTTGATAAAACTTGTGTTTTATCAAAAACAAATTTTGATATCTAATGATGATGATCTATCTAAGCGGTATGTGTTGTTTAATTTACGTGTCTCTGCACTCTGTACATAACAGTTTATTGAGCATGTGGTGCTAACCTATAAGTAATTTTTACATTAAGCCACTTTATACTTATTGGAAAATATATTTTAAACTGTTAAGCAATATATACAATTGTTGGTGAGCAGTAAATAAATAATCTCTACCATCTCTAAATTCACTAACCCTACATTTCAGTAAAAAAATGAAAATGTATGGCTTGGCAGTTTCGTTACTTGAGAAACTAAATATTCGTATAACACATTACTCTGTGGCGACTTCCACATATAACACAACAATAACCTACTACAGCGCCATCTACCGAAGATACACTGAACTACGAAGTAACGCACTACACGGAGTAACTACAAGTCCTGAATCGCGCAATAAATAGTTCTCGCGCCGATTATCATATATTCAACATCCCAACATCAACTGTTGGGCAACAGCCCGCTAGGCATGATCACCTCGCCTGGTCGGAGGATCCTCCCTTCGTGTTGGTGGGACTGATACTCGTTCCCCCCACAACTTCAGAATTTAAACATTTGCAAACACAAAAGGCGTTCGTTTCTCCTTCGTGACGGCAGCGATGGCGAAATGGCGAAGCCATACATTTTTACTGAGATGTAGATTTTGTGAAGTTCGGGTTGGTAGAGTTAGCACGTGTAGATTCAGAAGCTTGGTTCTACATGAGATCTGATATCTTGTTCACAGGTAAGCCATATGCAGTTGTCTTGGCAACATGTTACATGAAAATGTTTTGATGGGATAGGTATAATTTGGCACCTATAACTTCACTTTTGATTATCTTTTAACAATTTGTCTATAATTAGTCTCATGTTCGTCTGGTAGAAGGGCTGTCACACACGAGTATGTATCGTAGCAGCGATGACCTTTGTCCTTGAGCAGCCGTCAGGTGCAAATGGATGGTCAATACACTAAAGGAGAAACTAGTTGCGTGCACGCTGCAGCCTTCCTTGCTGCGAGGTTGTACGATGCGAGTGTTCTACACGCACAGGACGCCTTAGTTTCAAAAGTAAAAATAGCCCATATATTTGATATAACTGTGTTGTCCAACAAGGGTCTGGTGGAGCGCGTAGTCCGCTAACATTTGATAATCATACTAACGAAGATATTCGGTCGACTACAGCGGCTCTAATGGAAACAATAATAATAATAAAAACGTCTTACACTTTGCAGTCTGAAGCCATTCCCCCGTAACACCCAAATCAACAAAATCTTTATTAACGTGGGTGAAGTCAGAGTATATTGTTGCTTATGTAATTGTCTAGAAACCAATCATTTACATAACACTTGCTTATACACACAGCCTGTTCTAGACGTCAGCATAAAAGTCTCTTGCTCTATTAGATCACGCATAAAGATTTGACTTCGTGTTTTATTTGAAGTCTGTACTTGGAATCGAGCTCAATTAATTGGGATTGATCTGATGATGATGATGATATAGAAACTTTCGTTTCTAAAGGTTTCCGTATTTCGTTTTGTGGAATTGCTAACCGTTATCTCAGAGAAAAAAGATAAGGTCGATAATTGAATAGCACTTTATAATGATTTTAAAATGAAAATGTATTTGAGGCTAGCTGAGGTGTGTACCTCGTAAATCTAGGTAACACATGGTACATAAAATAATTTATCCGATTGATTCAGAGAGTAGCGCGTTTCAAGAAACTAAAACCTATTCAAGTTTACGATATTAGCATGTATTTATAAACCGTAAGAATGTACGTCATTAATTGTAAACATACACATATTACAAAATATGTGTTTAGAAGTAGTCAGTGGTCATTCATTTGACAGATCTCATAAATACTGTGCGATTGTCTCAGATAATGGGCGCCGTGGGCTGGCGCTGGTGTTACGAGTACATCTACGTGTGTGTGCGCTGCGGACGGCGTCACATTTTGTTTGTACTCGTATGTGTCAGTTCAACGCCGATTCATTGTCTGTGACATTAGGTGTAGTAGGTACTTATTGTTGTTTGGCAAGGGGGCTTTTTATGATATTAACTCATTATCAAGTATTATCAACTCATTTAAAGTATACCACATACTTCAGTTCTAGCTTCACCTCTTGTCCTCTTTACTTGTAACCAATTAAAACAAATCTTGGAATGTAAGTATAGTATCTATGTAAAATTCATCACTTAGACTGTTAGGAATAATTACAGAAGTAATTAATAATATGACATAAGTTGCTTTTTAATCTCAAATAGACGGTAAACAAATATAATGTAAAGCGAACAAAGCTAAGTAACGAATAAGTTATTTAAATTAACTGGTTGTAGGTGAGTTTTAACTTACTATAACAAGTAACGAGCTATTATTTTCTACCAAATCTCCAATCATCAAAATTATATTTACTGGGGGGTGTTGGTCAGTGCAGTCGTGACTTTGCTACCTTCTACAGATCGTCAGTCTATCTGACTAAGAGTTTCTTATTGCCTTTTCCATGTACATGACCGTCCCTTGACACATACTGTATACTTAACATTGCTCTGATAAAAACCATGTATCCTTCTTGCTCATAATATATTTTGTTGTTAATGTCGGATCATTTTAAGGGTAATGGGTTGAAAATACGCGTGTAAACACAAAACAACTAATTATGCGGTGCTTACCCTCGAACATGAACATCTATAATTAGTGGTTACTTAAAAAAGTTGCCAAAAATTCATAGCTTTGGCTATAATGTAATGTGCGGGTGGGACACCGGGAGTGGCCAGCACGCGCGGGCCTCGGCGGTGCGCTGCGCGGGGCGGGGCGGGTGTCATTTCACTAATTAACTCGTTGGGCGCGGCGCCACTCCATTACCGACTGTTTATTGTGACAATTATTCTACCTGTGCTACCCCCGCACAGCACCGCACTTCACCCCCTCCCCTGGCACGCTCCAAACGAGCTCATCATTCACCAGCCCGTGCCGCGCCTACGTTTGCGCCTTCGATACTTTCGTGACCTCAACTATATCGGTTATAATTTGGTAATTAAATAATAAATATTCTTATCTTTCTCTCTATACCTACTAATATCCAGCAATGTGTTTCTCCTTGTTAGAGAAACTGTGAGAGTTCGAGAACTACGCGATAAAACCCAGGAAGATAAAGCCACGTGAAGGTTCAACAGTTGAAGTTTGAAAGATCTATGTTTTTCTTTTTTAGGTATGAGAATGCTAAAGTGACTCTACTCTGCCAAATGGAAAGCCTGAGCAGGATCAATAGTAGTGGTCACTATACTCATTGCTCGGGCAGACAATGCAACAATGCAACAATGCAGCACAGTCTTATTAGGTACATTTTCTGTGACAGGGTGGAACCGGCTTGTTCATGCTGAAATTAGCGTGGCTCTACTACCTGAGTTCCATGATGATGATAATGTTCTCCTAGCGGATTACGATTATTAGTCTCAACAGAGACAAGCCCTACAATAACAAGCACTATAATATCTCCTGCGTCACTCTCTGTTCCCTCTCTCTCATAATCTGATCTGAGTTCCATGAATGACAATTTAAATCCGGAGTTTCGTGATTCCGGATTAATAGTTCTATATAAAAACAACTCTGTATGTTCCTAAAATGTTTACCTAGCTTAAGTAGCACAAGTAGGTATTGATCGGCTTTCATTAATAAATTAAAACATTAAACACAACAACAGATGTAGGTGATCAGCTACTGGGTTACTGGGTACAAGACGGCGGCCTCTCTAACGAAAATTATTTTTTCTACTGGATACGATGTTTGCTCGGTTATGAAACTTGCAATTAACCTAGCAAACATTGACCGCAACCTACATGCTAAACGGTGAGTTACTGCCTAGATGTGCTTCGATTTGGGACCTGGGGGTTATGCACGACTCGAGGCTAATTTATGAGGCACACATAGACGCTATTGTTGCTAAAGCTTCTAAAGCGCTAGGGTTCCTAATGCGACTGTCTAGGGGTTTCAAACAAGCAAAAACTTTGAAAATTCTCGATTGTAAAGGGTACCGTATCACCCGGAACTTTACCTTAGTCTCTGCAAAAAGTACCATCTACTACCGCTTACAATCCGCCGTGAGATCGCTGATTATACACTCGTGGTGAAGATTTTTGGGAGCGAAGTCGACTGTTCTGAGCTATAGTCTAAGTTTAATCTTAATATGCCGTCAAGAACTCGCTATAACCCACCACTGTGTGTACCATTTGCATCAACAAATTACAGAAAGAGTTATTTTGTCATCCGTGCAAGTAGGATATTAAATAGTGTTTGCGAACGTTTTGATATCGATATATTTAATGATGGTGTGTCAGAAGTGAGAAGGTGTTTAAGCCTTAAATTCTTTAGGGATAATGATGAGACGTCCGTGTAAATAAATAAAAATGTATCTAAAGAATTTGTTTGCTATGTTGGTGTATTTGTATATATACTAGTATATATACTACTTTGTATTGTCTTGTGATTGGATTTGTCAGTGGCTGTCTGTTTTTTTTTTGTTTGATAATATTTTGTTTTAGTAGCTGTTAATCCTCCATAATATGTAAATAAATAAATAAATAATACAAGCTCTGCTTAGCTTAGGATTAGATGGCGTTGTGTGTTAAATGTCCGAAATATTTATTTATTGTTATTATATTACTTCAGGTGGAAACCCTCAAAGGCTAACAAAAAATTATGGTTTCATTATAATTGTATCATGTCATTATAAAATGTTTTAATTTATTAGTGATTTGTTAAAAAGTACAAACAAACAATCGATTTTAGGGCGTGACACCAATATTTGAAAGTCCTCGTAAGCTTCAACTGGTAAGTACAAGGTGTCTCAAAAGAAATTTCATATTTAGTGGATTGATTAAAAAAAAAGGAAGCGGTATATAGAAAAAATGTTTATTTATTGTTAAAATACACTTTTTGGGAATTCATTTCTTAAAAATAATATCGTCTAAATGTAAACCCTCACGTTGTTGGCACTCATTTAATCGAACAGTAAAATTACTTATGACTGCTCGACAGGTGGAGTGAGGGATGGCTGCCATTTCGTGACGGATATTTTCTTTCAAATGCGCCAGTGAAGTTGGTTTATTGGCGTAAACTTTAGATTTAAGATAACCCCATAGGAAAAAGTCCATAGGGGTTAAATCTGGGCTACGTGGAGGCCAATTTATGTCACCTCTCCGGGAGATCAATTTTCCTGAGAAAATTTCACGAACACGTGGCAGAGATATATTGGACGTGTGTGAAGTTGCTCCGTCCTGTTGAAACCATGTTCTTTGGTTATAGCCAGGAAAGTTTTGCAGTTCAGGTACCAAGAAGTTGTCTAACATCTCCACATAACGCTCTGAATTCACTGTAACTGTACGCCCCATTTCGTCTTCAAAAAAGTAAGGGCCGATAATTCCTCGCGCCGACATGGCAGCCCATACGGTCACTTTAGGCGAGTGTAGGGGTTTCTGATGAACTCCAGCTGATGAGCCATGGGCTGAACTCCAGTAGCGGCAGTTTTGCTTATTTACGTGGCCATTAAGATGAAAATGAGCTTCATCCGAAAACAAAATGTTGGTAAACGTTGAAAATCGCTCAATCATCTGATTTACGAAATTAAGCCTCTGACCGGCATCTTGGGGCTTTAATTCTTGCACCAATTGAATTTTGTAGGGGTGCAGCTTTAGATCTTTGTGCATAATGCGATGTAATGATGATCTATGCACATTTAAAGCACTCGCGCGCTTCCGAATTGAAAGGCTCGGGTCGTCACGTACAGATTGATTAACACTCTCCACGTTTTCTACCGTTCTTGATGACCTAGGTCGCCCGGATTTTGATTTATCCAGCGTTGATCCAGTCTCTTCAAACTTTTTAACCCAATGTCGAATGAGAGGAAGGCTTGGCGCATCATTTAAGTGGCGAAAACCTCGAATACTGCAGAATTTTCTACGCGCGACAGTTGTCGAATCACCGTTCTTGTAAAACTCTCGCACGCACAACGCGCGGTCTGCTCCCGAGAAACGCTCCATAGCGACTGAATCCCCAAGAGCCAAGCTACCAATTGACATAACCCCCGCACCCCTCAAGTACGCAGCGTTCACGCAGTAAGCTAAACAAATATAAAATTTCTTTTGAGACACCCTGTATAATAATAATTTAACTCCGAGTAAAACTTATTACATGTAATTCAAAGCAAATCTCAAAGTTTAACACTTTTTTAACAAATCTAATAAAGAAGAACTATCAACGCTAATGATTATTGTAGTCATTAAATTGTAATGCTTATTGTCAATGTTTGTTATACAATTAACAATATATATATGTCTTTGTATTATGCAACTTGTTCTAGCATCTTAAAAGAGTAACACACCGTCAGTATCAATTAATAATTGATTATTGTAATTAATTGAGGTTCAAATCAATCAAATATTGTGTACTGTTACTATTAGATACTTAGCTTTTTTTCTAAGTATCTAATCTATAGGTATATATAAGTGAAATGTTGTCTGTCATACCGCACATGTCGAAGCTGAGATTTGACTTTTCTTGCCTTATGTGGATATACCCTTGCTGTTTAGTATTGTTTTGCTTTTTATATTAATATGATTGGCTAGGTTGTGTACCTGACGATCTACTTAGCTTAATCTAGATTTTGACGTTCGGTGTAAAAGAATTTTAGCAGTTTTTGAATGTAGGTGACCTATTAACTTTTGTGTAGGTGACATTAGTCTTGTTTGAATAGCCAGTTTGAGTTATACTTTTAGTATAAGACACTCTCCAATGCATGCGTAATACCTATCTCTTTATTCATATTGTCTTCTCTGCTTACCACTTTTTAATATATGTACTCGTATTTTCAATACAAACGTGCTCAGTGGACGACACAGCAGACACCTTATCACCACCTATGGTTACACTAAATTACACGAGAGTAAATTATGCTTTCTTTTAAAGAGCTTGAAGTATAGATATATATTTGGTATTCAGAATTAGTTATTAATGAAACGAACGTATTTTCAGAATGTAGAAATGTTACAATTCTAATAGGTATTGTGGTTTTAGTATTTATATTCTTTTAGACAATTGGTTTTGATCCGAACTATATATCAAACGTAACTATATGTATATGTGTGTGTACACCGGAACATCTGGTTTAAGTGGGCACCCGTTAAATGTCCGTTTTTATTCGCTAATGTGAAGGCACGCGTTGTATTGTAGGGTTCGACGGCGAGTCGATGAACTTTGTTTATGTTTGCGCTCGCAATTATCGACAATCCGCCAATCCGCACCGCTTGTTAGAACCTCGTGGCTTCTTCACACCGATTGTACAAGTATAATGTCTTTTATACAACTTAGTGGTGAGTAAACATAAGGATTGTCTCATAGTAAACTCATGAAAACTTGAAATAATTCCGATACCAACCCGCTTTGCCAGCTTGTATAGTAGGCCAATACCTCTCTTCCGAGGAGAGGCTTTTGTCTAGTACTAGACTATTATGATTAATTAAGAAATCTTTTTAAAAGTAACCTCTTTTGGTGTGCAATAAAGAGTACCTATTTATGTATTTCTTTTTAATGAATGTAGAAAATCTTATTAACTAAACTCAAGTTTATATTTAGGTTTATGGTTTGACATAAATAAGTTTGAACATAAGTTCATGTGAAATTCACTAGTAAGGCTCCTCCACATTAACAAGGCAAGTTAAATAAATAAAACAAATTAAGTTTTGACTCAAGCCACTTGTTGTATACTCTGGATAGTACCTTAACAAAAAAAAACATAAAAAATTTAGGGCCAGCATTATATTATGGCACACGTTATAGGGAGGGGGTCAACGAAGTGTGAAGTATGCGACAAGGGCACTCGCAGCAGCTTATTGTACCACATTATGATATAGTTTATTCGCTAATTAGTCTTGGTTTAATTTATTTTCTAGACTGCTTCATTTGATGTTCAATTTACTAAAAATATAATTTTGGTACTGCTGTTCATACATTTCGTGCTGGGTGTAAAATTGCACAATATATAATTACACGTGAGAGGGATAGCGGATCTGTATCAAATTAGGTACAAATCTGTTACACTTTGTGCACGTGGTCATAGGTGTCGTCGACAAACTCATAAGATGCCTGCTGTGCCGTAGTTTATGGAATGCTCTTTAAAGTGTCAAGTGGTACTATTTAAAATGACATAATGCATTTTATACTTTTTTTTCAATAATGACATGAAACATTATCATTTTACCATCTTTTGTACCACATTTATGTAAATAAATTGATATTATATTATATATTTAAAGTTATATTATATATTATAAGTTATTTTTTGTTATTAAGACTTTACCGTTCACTTATTTTATTAAGCAGTTATTTATACATTTATTAATAAGCATAAAGCTATATATATATATGAATATAAGCATTTAGATAATTACGAACAATGTACCTAATCACATATTTACACATTTATTAAAAGTAATTAGAATGTGTTGTGCAGTGAAGACCTGTTGTCGGTTGGTAGTGACACATTGTGTGCTCGTGAACATATAGGTAGGTATATATTATTATTGCAGTGATGGACGGCGCTGCGGCGGAATCACGCCGGGTCACGGGCTATCGTCGGAGGTGACCGCGCGATACCGACACGTGACAGCAGCATCCCCATTACGTGCTTATTTATGTCCGCGCCACCGAATAAATATTAACAATCATTGTGGAACGCGATATTGTAACGACCGCTGTCTATCGAGTAACAATAAACAGTTTCTTGCTCTAATTACATCTGGCGACATACGCGACCTATTTCGTACGCACACACACACACACGCGGTCCAGTGTAAGCATGTATGCGCGTGTGTGCGCGTACGTGAGTCAGTGTGCGTGCGCGGGTGATAAGAGGTCGCGCGATAAACCGGCTGAGGCCACCGCCGATCACTCGGCAACTTGACGTCCAACGAATTTGTTAATCGAGCGGACAGGGTCGTGGTGGCTACGTAGTAGAGCTCATCCTGCGCTGCATATTTATAGCACGATCCTTGCCGATTGTGGGCGATCGCGCTATTAGACACTAGTTAATGAGTGCGCCACTATGTGTGTGTCACATGTGTGCGCTGAACGCCTGAACTGCCACGCGGAGTCGACACGTGCTCGCGAACGCTTCTACACTCCACTGTTATTATTTAAAGTATGAGTTCGTTATCGGTTAGCAAATAATTCTATAATTGTTGTTCAAGCAAAACAATATAATATTTTATGAATGGGTACGCTGTTGAACATATGTATAGCGGACTGCACCGTAATCCTACTACTATTATAAAGGCGAAAGTTTGTAAGTATGGATGTATGTATGTATGGATGTTTGTTACTCTTTCACGTAAAAACTACTGAATGGATTTGAATGAAACTTTACCACAATATAGCTTATACATCAGAATAACACATAGGCTACTATTTATAAAGATATAGCTTCGCCTCGCGGCGTTGCCCGCAGTTATCATCGTACCGCGGGTAGCACCGCGGGGTTCAGCTAGTAATAGAATAAAGCATTTCTTATTGGCAGACAAATACAAGTCGAAATGATGAATATGCTCAGCTATAATTCTATTCTGCTCGAATACCTACTAGAAAACGGCTTCTTTGAGACTCACCACGATGAAGTAACTCCATCTATGACAAAAGGTTACCATAATAATTAAACGACTGCACGTGTGTGTGCGGTGTACGTATCGTTAGAGAAGGTCGAACGATAGCGAGTGATTACAATTAATAAGCCGACTTAGCTACCGCTGATACGATTTAATGATAACGTAATGTAATACATATTTTTATTGCTCGAAACTTGTAGCTATTTTCTGGGACATCATTACTACTGCTGACCGATAGCATTCACTTACCGCAGTAAACAGTATCCAGAACGTCTATGTACATATAGATGTGCGGGTATATGTGTGTGTTTGGCACCACGTGGCACTAGAGCGTTCCACTGGTGGCGAGCTGGTACCGAACTGTCTGTGAGAATGGTGTCGGTCGACGCGCGCCCAAGAATTCATTACATTATGGCGTCGCGTGAATTTCTATTAGGAAATCGTTACTTCTTAAATTTATAGGCGGACAGAGCATAAAATAAAATAAATGTAGCGATGAAAAAATATTCATAATTAACATGTATTTGGGTTGTGGTATCTGTGGACGGGCGATTTGTGGCCTCCGTGAAATAATTCTTAGTTAGTAGGTACCTAACTATGCTTTCTTTATTAAGTAGAATAGAATGTTGGATATGAACGAATGCTAAGTAACTGTAAATATTAATTAATGTTCTAATGGATGTTCGCACAGTTTGTTAATGATTAGTAAATTAAATATCATTTGCTTTATCATAAGGTTATTTATTATTTCGACATTCACTACCGCTCATTGTAATATTTGTCTTGTTGATTGTAATGTAGCTATTGTCAGTTTAGTTTAAATATTAAATCATCATATTTATCATCAACAATTTGCCACTGTTGGACAAACACCTCTCCTAACACACACTACACCTACCTATGTTGTTAGGAGTATTTCTATGCGATTACTTTATTAACAAGGAAAAATAACAATTTTTTAGTTATTAAACGAATAAGCTTGTTAGTGGGTGGGTATTAGTTTAGGTTTTAATATTTTACAAACATCTTATGAATCGTTATTATTATATTTGGCGGTGGTTTTGTTAGTACACTTATACATCAAGTAAAACAAAATTCAATATTTTAATAATATACGAGTATTTGTTGCTTCATCAGTAGCATTTTATGTCCATTAACCGGCTTTATTTCAGGTCAGTTATATTTTATTTCCAAAATAATTTCGGCTGGTTTCTTCTAGGGTCTGCCGCATGCCTGAGGTGAACCTTCCTTGGGTATGCGATGACTTTCAGGCGACACAAGGAAAGATGGTTATACCTATGTTTCGTAAGGGATATCGCAGGTCTAAAATGAGCCTGAGCGTGCAGTGGTTCAGAGAGACCGGTGTCGTATGCTCCTCCTGTAATACGAGACGCCACTTAGATCTGGACATTGGACCAATTTCAAAGAATGACAATTTGATTCGATATTCATATGAATATTTATAGTATTTATAGTATAAACCGGAATCTAAGTTCCAAATATCCTTAACACTACTAAGATACTATAGATAGCTACTGGATGTACGTCTCTTCTAGGAAAGCAGGTTTTGTTGTACCTGTTGTTGTAGATTTTGAGTCAACTACTACTCTACATTTCATCTGTCTCGCTGATATATGTAGCTAGCTTTCAAACCTCCTTGTCCCATCGAAATTTTTTTTTTTTTTTTTTTATTGAATAGTGAGCAAACGAGCAGACGTATCACCTGATGGTAAGCGATTACCGCCGCCCATGGACACCCGCAACACCAAAGGCATCACAAGTGCGTTCGGTGAGGCCGTGGTATCACTCCGGTCGAGCCGACCCATTCATGCCGAAGCATAGCTCTCCCACGGTAGAAATATTTTGATCCATCCACATCCACTAAAGTTTTGTGAAACTATGTAAAAGAATGTAAAGACGAACAGTTTTCTATCTATCTATCGCTAACTTTTCATCGTTCATTGGATATTGGCTGACCGCGATCGACATGTTCTCGGAAGGAAAACTCATTTCGTGAATGGATGTCACCAGAGCGCGGCCGCGGGGCGCCTCGCCCAGGGAGCGCCGTGGTGGTGCGTGCGTTCCTTAATTACCCGGTAAGGGAATTAATTAGCACACAATTAGATAACAGCAAGTGGAATTAGATACATTTTTTCGTTAATCATCACTATATATATAGGTGAAATAGATATAAGGCGCCATAGTATGTAAATTTTATTGTACTGTATTCCCAAAGAAATGACATCGGTTGAAATGACGTCAGTTGTAAAAGGAATTGGGGTCAACAAGTTCCTCACATATATGACTGTCACGTGTAGGTCATCGAATAAGCATTTAATCTACTCATGGTGGTAAACGACTCGTCAGATATTATAGTGTTAAGTGAACATCATGAATCGTCGTTGTTATTTTCCTTTGCATACTTCTTTTCTTGTGATTTTTCTGATACCCTCATTCGTAACTAGTCCCATCACGTGACGATAGTGAGTACTAAAGAATATGTGTTCTGGTATGTCGACCTTAACTTTGGTTCATATCCAAACATTGGTATTTCACTAATACTGTTTAGTTTGGCGGTAGTCGTGAATAGATAGTAGAAATTTGATTGTGTAAAATCTAATTATTTAAAATTCGCTTTAATTGTGAGAAACGTGAAGAGAGAAGCTCTTAGATATTGTCTGTGTGTGCGATGTGAACGAATCTAGAATACAATTAGTGAAAAGCCGCTTGTTATATTTGTTTGACGTGTCGGTCCGGACGTCCGGCGGGTCGCGCCCTCGCTCAGCACGAGGGCCCGCCGCCGCTGCCGGCCCGTGGGGCTCTCGCCACGCGACCCACAGGGGTGTGACACTTGACCCATGACGTCATCGCAATATTCCCTAAAGCTGATTGATTTCAATAAAGAAAATATCGTTAAAATTGTAAATGCTAAAATTTAAATGACTTTTCACTATCTATGTAACTGAATGTAACTCAGTCACTCAAGACCCACATGAATAATCTTATTAATCTATAAATAATTTAAATTTCGTCGAGTTGTTGTGATTTCAATGAAATATTTTGTAATATCATCATCACCATTTTTCTGCTCTTTTCTGAGTTTTATTTGGGTATTAGTTAATTTCTTGAACAACTGACCGCCTGCCTGAAGCCCTTGAAAATTATTCCCAATAATTTTCAAGGGCTTCAGGCAGGCGGTAGTGTTTTGAGATGAGAATAAAGAAAATAAATGTTACTTTGGGTAAGAATGTGGAGTGACTGCTCTAAAAGAAAATATAGTGAAAGAAACAAAAAGTTGTGAGGGGGCAACGTGAGGGACTAACGCAACTGACTGTGGAATGACTGTTCTAAAAGAAAATATAGTGAAAGATACAACAAGTTGTGAGGAAGCAACGTGAGAGACTAACGCAACTGACTGTGGAATGACTGTTCTAAAAGAAAATATAGTGAAAGATACAACAAGTTGTGAGGAGGCAACGTGAGGGACTAACGCAACTGACTGTGGAGTGACTGCTCTAAAAGACCGTGCTCGTGTCCGTTAATCCCCACTTTGATTAGAGACACCACTTAGATATGGATATTAACTTTCATACCTAATTAAATAACATTCTAAAATCTCTTAATTAACCAACAACTGCTTCAACTATCGCCTAAGATTTTTTTTAATAAAAACTAAGTTGTGCACACGGTCACAATGTTCATACTTGTTCAATTCTTTTAATAACTACTATAATGTGTGAATTCGCGATATTCCAGTAACACACAATATTCGCGTTGATATCGCGAAACACGACAGTTAGTGTGAACAATATTATCGGTGTCGCAGGCGGCCATGAACTTGCCGATGCGATAAACCGAACACTGGTTATGTTAAATGCTCAAACTCCACTCGTCATAATAATAAAATAGTTTGGATTTGGAAGTCATATCGTTTACGTTACGTGCTCTTGTTGCTAAGAAAATTCACATGTACAGGTTGATCCGTTATCGCAGCGTCGAAGAAGTAAAATTTCTTACATGCTGAATCATTCCCTGAATCTAACAGCCATTATCGGCTGATAACTTAGCGAATGCATTGCACTAATAAATTATTTAAGACTTAAGACTGCCTCGGTGGCGTAGAGGTAGCGTATGCGACTGCTAAGCTTGAGGTCTCGGGTTCGATTCCCGGGTCGGACCAAATGTTTGTATGATCTGCAAATATTTGTTTCGGAGTTTGGGTGTTTTCTATGTATAATATATATGTATTTACAAAAAAAAAGTATATAAGTATTTATATCAGTTGTCTAGAACAATGTCTAACACAAGCTCTGCTTAGCTTGGGACTAGATGGCGTTGTGTGTTAGATGTCCGGAATATTTATTTATTTATTTGTTTTTCGCTACATATTTCTCCAAACGATCAGAAATGTTTATCGCCCGTACATTACATATTTCTCCAAACGATCAGAAATGTTTATCGTTCCTTTATTGAACTTAGTCGGGTAGAAGTTCTAACCTTTTATTGTAGACAACAACAAGGGGTCCATCAAATTGACTTCAGAATTTTCTGTTCAAAGGTCTAAGACCTGGAAACAACAGTCTGCGTCTATTTTTGCATACTTCTGGAAGATTCCCGTTGGATTCCAAATTATATAACTATGTATATGTATATTATCGGCAATCTGCATAATCCAGTATTCTATACGATTCCTAGGCAATGTATACAATACCTAAAAGCACAGGCTATCTGGAGTGGTTACTGTTCTAACTTTAACCTAGATGACTCTGAATAAAGTTGATTAAAACAGACTAAAATCTATTATTTTTACACATTGCCGGTGGCTCAGTAGGTATTCTGTATAATCCCTAGTAATATTTCATAGATTGCCTGGACGCCCCAGTTACTATTTATACATTGCCTTGGATAGAGCACCCAAATTGTACAGATTGCCGGTAATATACGAGTATTTAATGAGTATGTTTAGTTCTTCGTGACTAAGTGTAATTTGTCTATGAGATAATAATAATAACTTTATTCAAAAACACGAAGATTGTAGAATAATAATTTAAAACATTGTCAATTTTACAGATGTGTGTATGTATTTTGTTCACGACCAAACAGCACAGCCTCGACAGATGGCGTTGTACCATTTGGCTGAATCGCGCTGTTATTTGATTTCTTGTAATAGTATAAGATATTTTGATATTTTTTAATAAACGAGATCAAAAGGAGATCTCAATAGGCCAAGCTAGACTGCTACATAAGCTTTACTAGTTAGATCAATTTACAGTTGGTGTTTTATTTTCGAACCCTTCTAGTAAATCATTTTAGGTCAACCAAGGTCATATTTACGCTTGTCGTAACATTGGTCCTATCGAGCCGGAAAAAACAAACGGCTTGTTCAACGGTCTTGTCGGAAGACCGAGAATCGTACCTGTAGTGGATCGCTGCGCAAGGGTGCGGTACAACAAATAGCCCTGTGGCGGGTTTGGAGTTTTACCACAAGCTCATCGACGTCAAGGAGCCGAAATACACCTGATAGAGGACGCCACTCGTCAAGACAACCAACACGCATCAGCTCAAGCACGTTGACGATTGAAGTCTTTGTGTTGCAAGAGGAAGCAGAAAGTGCAGTTCACCACCGGTAGAGGGCGCCACCGGTACGTTGGTAATACAGTGAAGTGAAACCGTGAGTACATTTATTTTTATATTATTGATCAAAGTGCGTTACAAACCAAGTGATTTTGAACTTTATGTTAAAGAAGATTTTAACTTTAAACTTTGCGAAATAAGACAGTTTGGACTTAGAAAATTTACAATTATTGTTGAAGAAAAAGGACTTTATTTAGTTTAAGTTGCATGTTAGTTTTAGGGACTTAGAATAATTTATAAAAAACGGGGGAGCGGGGAATCCATGCCGGATCTCCGCCGATAGTAAACATTAATTTCAAACACTTGTAAAATTTTAAGATTTTTACTCTTTTATGTTTCTTCAGAACTGATAACTTGTTTAAATATTTGTTTGGTTTTACTTTGTGTTAAATATGGAAGGCCTACTCAATGTATTAAAAGACCTACAGAAGGTCATAGATAGGGGTTTAATTAATTTTAAAAAGAGTCCTAAGGACAGACTGACGTTTGAGTTTATAGAAATCAAACAAGAATTGTTACAAAAGAATTGGGATCTCTTTAAAGATAATTACACTAAAATTAGAGAGAAATATTCGGTTCAGGAAGATGTACTTGTAGAAATATATGATAGTACGGAGGACACCTATGTTGCTCATAAATGTTTGATGAAATCAATGTTGAAAAAATTTACTTGTGTGAAACAAACTGATATAGGTAATGATAACGGTGGTTCATCTAAAACTAATCTCGCAAAGCTACCGAAAATCACAATACCGAATTTTAGCGGTAAGTACGCCGAATGGACTACCTTTCGGGATTTATTCGTCTCACTTGTGCATAACAATGCGAGTTTAGACAATGTGCAAAAAATGCACTATCTAAAGAGTCATCTCACCGGTGAAGCCGAACAGTTGGTGCGGCACACACCTGTGAGTGATTCAAACTATGTTCAGTGCTGGTCACAGTTAGAGAAACGGTATAGTAATAAAAAGTACCTAGTTAATTGTATTCTAAAACGTTTATTTGGCCAAAAACGTATGCATTTTGAGTCGGCGACTTTCTTAAAGGAAATACTCGACACTACGAACGATTGTCTCGGGGCCCTCGCAAACTTGGACGTCAATGTGACCACTTGGGATGTCATTATTATACATATCGTGTCATTTAAGCTAGATTCTGAGACCCGCAAGCAGTGGGAGTTACATATTAGTAGTAATGATACGAACGAATTGCCTACCTTTACACAATTCTCGAAGTTTCTTGAAACCCGTTTTCGCGCGTTAGAGTGCATAGAACCAAAAAGGGTTATAACTCCACAGTTCAATAGTTCACACTCTTCCAAGGCATTAATAGCCGTGAGTTCAAGCCATGTAAGTTGCGAATACTGCTCTGAAAATCACAAACTATGTTTTTGCAAGAAATTCGCCAAACAACCTGTCAACAACAGGCGCGAGTTCGTAGCAAAACATAAAATTTGTTACAATTGTATGGGCAGTAATCACATGGTTATAAATTGCAAAAAGGAAACCAGTTGCAGACTGTGCAACAAGCGACATCACTCCTTGTTGCATGTAGATGGGACCCCACACGGAGACGATAGTTATTCGTCTAAACAAGATAACGTTGACACTAATGTTTCAACAGGTGGTTCAAGGGTGATCTCTTGTTTTTCTAAAAATATGCTCATACCTCGACAGGTCTTACTAGCCACAGCGCTAGTGAAGGCAGAGTCTAAGACAGGCGACTACCAAGTAGTAAGAGCGCTGATTGACCAGGGCTCTCAAGCCTGTTTTATAACAGAGTCAACTGTTCAATATCTAAGACTGCAAAAGGTACCTGTTCGCGGAGTTGTTTCCGGGTTAGGTAGTGGTTCAGTAGTTGCACGGTTTATGGTAAGTATGATCATACAATCAAGGGTTGATCCTCAGTTCAAACTAGCCGTAAACGCCTACGTACTTAAAAAAATAACATGGAGCTTACCTGATCGACAAATTGATATAGGTGCTTTTAATTTTATAAATGTAGCGGCAATTAATCTAGCGGATCCTCACTTCGACCAACCTAATAGGATTGACTTATTATTAGGAGCAGAAGTGTACAGTATCATCCTAAAAAACGACATGGTAAAGAATCCAGCTAGCACTTTGATTGCCCAAAATACAACTCTGGGTTGGATCCTGTCCGGAGCTATGGATAGTCTAAATAAAGTCAAAGAAGATACAACCCACAAAAATATTCAAGTGATGCATGCACAGTTTAGGGAAGACGATCTTTTAAAACAATTTTGGGAGATCGAAGAACAACATACAAACATGGGAAAGATATTTATACCAGAGGAGCAACGTTGCGAAGAGTTATACAAAGAAACGACTAAACGAAGAGAAGACGGAAGATATGTAGTAAAGTTACCCTTTAAGGTTGAAGACCCTCCCTGTAAGGCAGGGGGATCACGGGTTATTGCTGAAGCTAGATTTAAGGCCTTAGAACGAAGATTACAGAAGAACCAGGATTTAAAAGAGAAATACACCGATGTAATACACGAGTATATACGGTTAGGTCATATGAAACCTGTAAATGAAAAGGATGGTAAGAAAAATTTTGCGGTATACTTACCTCATCACGCAGTAATAAGAGAGGACAAAACCACTACCAAGGTACGAGTGGTATTCAATGCATCTGAAAGGAATAGAAATGGAATATCATTAAACGACACTTTGATGGTTGGACCAACATTACAGGCAGACCTAAGACACACAGTCTTGAAGTGGAGACTACATCCTAATGGAATCGTGGCAGACATCGTAAAGATGTATCGACAGGTATATATAACGAATGATGACACCATGTATCAAAGGATTCTCTGGCGTGATGACCCTACGAAAGAAATTAGGGACTATGAGTTGCTTACAGTCACATTCGGTACTGCATCGGCACCATATCAAGCAGTGAGAACCCTACATCAGATAGTGTATGATGAAGGTGAGAAATATCCATTGGTTGCAGATAAGATATTGAATGGATTCTATATGGATGATTTGATGACCGGTTGTGACAGTGTAAATGAAGGTGTTGAAATCTACCACCAAATGAAAGAGTTGTTAGGAAAAGGAGGGTTTATTTTACAAAAATGGAACACTAACAACAAGGAACTCTTAGCACAAATTAACTCAATGGAAATAATAGATAAGGACAACAAAATAGAGGACAATAATACAAAACGCACAGTTCAAAAGAAAGAGAATGAAGTTGCAATTGAAAGCCTAAATAACACTACAAAAATTTTGGGACTTACCTGGGACCGTAGCGATGACACCTTTCAATACTCGGTATATCTCCCTAAGCCGATAACAGCACCTTTAACGAAGCGATTAATTATATCAGATATAGCCAGATTGTATGACCCATTGGGATGGCTAGCTCCTGCTGTTGTTCTCGCGAAGATATTCATACAAAAACTATGGCTGGCTGGGGTTGGTTGGGATGACGCATTATCTACTGAACTAGTTAACGAATGGAGTACTTACCGTAGAGAACTGTGTTTACTTACCTCAATTCGTATCCCTCGCTGGCTAGGTAACGTTCCAGGTGATGATCTCGAACTGCATGGGTTCTGTGACGCGTCTAAGGTTGCTTACTCCGCCGTAATTTATTTACGTACCGTTAATGTTACGGGTAAGGTACACGTTGCACTGTTGGTAGCAAAAACCAGAGTGGCGCCAATAAAACAAGTCAGTATCCCGCGTTTGGAATTATGCGGCGCAGTTTTATTGTCCAAGCTTCTTGCCGAAACGGCAAGAGTTTTAAACATAAGGAAGGAAAAGATAACGGCATGGACTGACTCAACCGTAGTCCTTGCTTGGCTTAGCAGTCATCCAAGCCGGTGGAAAACATTCATAGCAAATCGGACTTCGGAAATACTGATGACAATGGAGGCTTCTCAGTGGTTCCATGTGGCCACGAAATATAATCCAGCGGACGCGGCCTCAAGGGGATTGCTACCTACTTTATTTATTGAAAATAACTTATGGTTTTCCGGACCCTCATTTCTAAAAGAGGAAATTATAACATACCAAAGGCCAAAGGATTCGAAAACTAAGTTGGAACAAGTCGTGAAGACACTCATGGTTACAACTACGGAACCTTCAATTTTTGAAAGATTTTCAACATTGCCGAGACTTTTAAGAGTTATTACGTATTGTAGACGGTTCATGAAGAAAGGACAAAATAATAATTATTTGAAGAATCAAGAAATAGACGAAACGCTAGAATGTTGCATTAAGGTGACACAAAAACAGGAATTCGAACAGGAATTGAAACAGATTCAAGACCTAGGTTACTTGAAAATGAAAGCCAGTAAGCTGAAAGCTTTATGCCCTTACCTTGACCACAAAGGTGTAATGAGAGCACAAGGTAGGATAGAAAGGGCACCATTAGATGAACAATTAAAGCATCCAATATTGCTGCCTAAAACTGCACATTTTACACAACTCCTAGTAGCAGACGCACACATAAAGACACTACACGGTGGTCCTCAGCTTATGTTAATTATTTAAGGACAGCCTACTGGATCATTGGAGTAAGGCAGTTAGTAAAGCTGTGTGTTAGAAAATGCGTGATATGCGCCAAGCAACGCGCTCAAACACATAACCCTTTAATGGGTTCTCTTCCGTCGGTTCGTTGTTCGCCATCTAGACCCTTTCAGCATTGTGGGGTGGACTATGCTGGACCCATCAACATTAGAACGACAAAGGGTCGTGGACATCGTGCCTACAAGGGCTATATCTGCATATTCGTTTGTATGTCTACTCGTGCAATCCATCTAGAAGTTGTGAGTGACATGAGCTCACACGCGTTTATGGCTGCCTTCAGGAGGTTCGTTTCCAGGCGAGGTCACTGCGATAAGCTTTGGAGTGATAATGGTACTACGTTTGTGGGTGCCTCAAGAGAACTCCAGGAATTGAATAAGGCTCAACAACTACAATTGCGGAGCACTTGGAAGCTAACGGCACAGAGTGGCACTTTATTCCCCCTCACGCACCTAATTTCGGTGGTCTGTGGGAAGCGGGAGTCAAGTCTACGAAATTCCACCTCAAACGAGTCGTTGGTGAGTCTACTCTCACATATGAGGAACTCAGTACATTCCTTACCCAGGTTGAGGCTTGTCTTAATTCACGTCCTATGAGTGTGATTAGTGCTGATGATCCGGGGTTGCCTATGCCGCTAACCCCGGGGCATTTTCTGATCGGGGAGCCCTTGGTTACTGTGCCAGACTACAATCACGATTGTGTTACTGTTAGTTCATTGACAAGGTGGCAATTTGTTCAAAAAATGTTGCGATCATTCTGGAGTCGTTGGTCCCAGGAATACCTTTCGAATTTAATGAATAGGTATAAATGGACAGCCAAAACACCCGACCCCAAAATAGGAGATGTCGTCTTAGTCAAAGAGGACGACTTACCTCCAAGTCGTTGGTTATTAGGTCGTATACTAGAAAAACACCCCGGGCATGATAATGTCACTCGCGTGGTCACATTACGTACAAAGAACTCTAATATTAAACGGCCAACTAACAAAATATGTATTTTACCAGTGGCTGACTAATTGATTGTATGTGTTTTTTTGTGTTTGAATTCAATTGTGAAATCAAAATATTCTATGTCATTTACTTGTTTTTTTTTTTTATGTTCTGTTTGGTCAAATATCTTTTGTTATGTTTTTTTATTTTACACATTCACATCCAGCTTTTGCTTATACATATTTTTTACTTAAGAACAATCTAGATTTTAAGAAATATTTTAAAATTATCATTAAGTGTTTTGTAAAGGACATTCTGTCACTAAATGTCCTTGGTGGGCGGTATGTTCACGACCAAACAGCACAGCCTCGACAGATGGCGTTGTACCATTTGGCTGAATCGCGCTGTTATTTGATTTCTTGTAATAGTATAAGATATTTTGATATTTTTTAATAAACGAGATCAAAAGGAGATCTCAATAGGCCAAGCTAGACTGCTACATAAGCTTTACTAGTTAGATCAATTTACAGTTGGTGTTTTATTTTCGAACCCTTCTAGTAAATCATTTTAGGTCAACCAAGGTCATATTTACGCTTGTCGTAACATAGCTTGTGAAGATTGTAGAATAATAATTTAAAACATTGTCAATTTTACAGATGTGTGTATGTATTTAGAAATAATTATATTTATGGTTTTAACAGCCGTCTCATTTTCATATTACTGGTTCTGCCTAGATTCTGTAGGATGTGTACAGCCTAAAACCATGATAAGAGACTCGAAATACAAGTGGTAATTAGACAGGAAGACGATAATGTCGATTAGAATGTTTATACATTTCGCAGGTGTGACTTTTACCTCTGTGCTAAGTGTAGGTGTTTGCATAATTTATGTGAAAACTTTGTACATTAGCACATTCTGCACACATTGGCTCTATTCTCTGTGATATTTGGGAACTCATATAGAATATACCCTGTAAAATAGTTAATTTACTTTAAGAACCTCCTGTACATACGAATACTAAAAACTATGAGCCCACAAAATCCGTAGTGTATAAATTAGCATTAGAAATATATTGTTATGAAAAACATGGACAATGTCTGCCGGCGGCGCGGCGCGGCGTGGCGCGGGCGAGCGCCTTTAGCTCCTCCTGATTTATCGGCCCGCTCTTGAACAGTCACTGAGCACACGCTTTTTATTAGACATATTCTTTGTTACGTTACGCTTGCTGCTTACAGTTCTGGCTTAGAACAGGCTGCCATACGCCAGAATAGCTTAAAGGTAAGTTATAAATTGAATCATAGAGGGCAAAAGTAAATTCGTCAGAGGGTCGTTAAACTAAGGTAGATTAATTTTATCCTTAGTACTAGCCTTATCTTGTAGTATTTTGATTCAAGATCACAATCATATTAAGGTACTTCTTAATACAGTAGAGCAGTTTACTTAAGGCACCTTTAATTAGGTACAGCTCTTATGAATACTCATAGAAGCCAATAACTTCTACGACTGAATGCATGGTGAAACTGGCCATTTGATGTCCATACAAAGTTCTATGAGAATGCGACGCAATCTGTTCATATTTGATGTTTTTATCAAACGATAGAAAGTTGATCCACAACTTGAAGTTCACTTTCTTAACCAAAAAAAATCATACATATGTATTTGTTAAAATATAGACTCGTAAAACTTTCCGTTACACTAGAGTTTGAAACGGATTTAGCGACATACTCGTATATCTACTTATTCTTATTTCATTCACCACATCAGGGGTTTACCGAGCTACCCTAGTAGGTACATCCCTTCGGTTGTCAAGTTGTGAAACTTTATTTGTAGCGTTGTCTAACTGCTGCTTTCTTTAGGGTAGAGACAATAAGATAACAAATCTACTTTCGAAAACATTAAAGTTAACAGTAAAGTAAGTAACATTAAACAAGAAACTGTTATGCACATGAATAAATTGTAACTTTATATCCTTGATGTGTTTAATACGAACTAAAACGATAGGTACTAGTCACTTTCATTGTGTCTGATTTAGATTTTATTTTGGAAAATCTATTAAATACCGCTACTACTGTCATGACACATGCTTAGTTTAAACTAAATTAGCATTCTTAGTTAAAGCTTCAATAATCCTGGAACAGTCTGGTTGTACCAGTGGATTTTCTAATAAAAAGCAGGTAGACAAATTTTAATTAACTGCGCATGAAGGGAAATGGGCAGTCGTAGATCAAATTTATGTTGATCATTAAACGATTACATAAACATGGTCATTAAAATAAAGCGAAGATTAAAAGGGAGCGCGGCCACTATCCGTTTGTTGACCTCCGAATATGAAGTAGTGCGCTATGGGGCCCCAGCGGCCTCGGCCGGGGCTCGCCGCGCCGGGGATGGTTTATGCGCCCCATTTGTCGGCGAGTTACGAGACAGCGCCACACGTGAGCCGCGCCCTTCACTCGGTCACTAATAATGCTAATAACTGGAATAGCACGTTGTCCGTTGCACATCCGACCTGACACCATTGCGTGCTACAATTAATAACTGAGGCCGCCGCAACGCGCCTCGGGACTAACCACATGTTGTACATGCTATTTGAACGTCGGTCATCCATACACGTTGAAAGAGTTATACCAACTTGTTTATTTATATATCTATGTAGATAATACACCAAATAATAAATTGTCATTAAGAAAAACTAAGAACTCTCTTTTTATTCACAAAATCTCAATTGTTTTAAAAGGTCACTAAATTTTAGGTCAGAAGTGTCCCCGTCTATAGGTCAGAAGGTATCCCTGTCTATGTGATATCTCCAAGTCATAGGACGAACATACGGATATGCGCCTTCTTCGAGTTACCGCAGTCTATAGGCCTATCCCGTTTCCTCATTCTAGACATGCGGTATCCTATACCCTAACTTCCTTACCCTATCCATCTTCCCTTCTCTTTTTACCTATTTCCTTATTCTTCTTCTTGGGTCGGCAACCAGCTTAACCAGTTTTACCTGAATATCAGTTTTTTCACGGAGCGACTGGCATCGGACCTCCGCAACCCTAAGGGTGAATAGAATTCGAAAGTTGAAATAGTTGTCAGCATATTTGAGGGCACAGACTTTCCAATGACGATTGTCATAGGTATTCATGACAACCGGGACCTACGGCTTAACGTGCTCTTCGAGGCACGGGCGGGAAACATCGCCATCTCCCATAAGAATCTGAGACACCCACGTGGCATTGGATAGTATTCTGAAAGAGTGTGTGACGGATGTAAAGAGAGTAAACGATATAATAATAGTTCTGAAAGTAGTGTGTGATAGTTTGATTCTGAATATTATTAGTGCGTATGCACCTCAAGTAGGATGTGAAGCTGCAGTGAAAGAAAAAAATTCGTTTTATTTGGATACAGTAATGATAGGCATTTCGGATTGTGAGGCTTAATGGGCATATTGAATTCGGTAACGAGGATTATGAAAGATTGCATGTTGGGGGTTCAGCAATCGAAAGGTTGGGAGCGACAGCCTACTTCCGTTTACCTTATCGTTCGTCCTCGATATCGTCAACACCTGGTTCCAAAATGGGGATGAACATCTTATCATCTTATCTTCTTATTAGAAGAGGTAAGTTGACCTGTGTAAAAAACTGAAAGGTACTGCCCGGCGAGTCAGTAGAACCGCAACATAATAATAATAAATCTGTAGTGGGCCGAGGCACCCCAGTACCAGCTCCTCCCTCTGGACCGCATTCAACGGAGAGCAGCTCGAATTGTCGACTGCCAGGAATTTTCAATTCGGCTGAAAAAGTAACAGATCAACGTGTAATCAAAAAGTAATTAGTCGAAATGAGAATCTTTTCGATGTTGGTTTAAGAAAATTTCATTAATAAGAAAGTAAAAAATTTGAAATATTTAAGAGCTATTCTACTGTTATTCCAATATGTTGTGTGTGGCGCGGTGACGTTCCACAGGTCGCGAGCCCCAGCTACAGGTGGGGGGTGGTGCCACCCCCTGCCCCCCGGACGTGACGCGGGGTGTGGGCCGCGAGGTGTGTACTCTTCCGTCACTACGACACGATGGTACAATTTGAAATAGTAGTAGGGAACCCCTACGGCCACCACTAATGATGTCAGCTTGCACCCAACGTGTCAAGTGAGCTGTCATGTTGTATCGCACAACAAACAATGCCATCAATACAGTAAGTATTCGCACTTGGAATGTTGATATTTTTGAAACTTATACAACTGAAATTTTAAAATAGAAATTATTTTCTTTCTTTCCTTCTATATGAGTAGCTGTGATATTAGTTTTATTGATTTTGATTTTAATATTTGGTCTCCAAGTTACCTATTTATAAATAAGTTTTACTACACATCGTACACTAATGCTACAATAGGATCTTTGGTAGGCAGAGACTGATCTAGATAAAGCGACAATTTCTACGACGCTGACTGGCTATAATTATTATGGCTCACGCTTCTTTTAGATATTTTGACGATATCTCATGCAGAAGTAAAAGAAATATAAAAATCCCAGGTTCTAATTTTAAAACTAGCCGAGTTGAGTGGAATCTGTTAAGTGGTTACTAGACCTAATGGCAAGAGTTCCAATAGACACATGCAATTCCGTAAAACTAAAATGAAAGAGTCTCCGATGTTCCAGTAGATTGTTGACCCGTTTTAACAAACGATGTCGCAAGTAGTGTTGAAATTCAATATTATGATGAACGAATAAAAATACAGTACGTCATTTAAGGATTTCTCGGTGTGTATATGAGTATCACGTAAAAGACTTTACAAGTAGGTGCGCTATAAAACTGTGACAAAACTACAAATATCAATAAACTGGTAGTTGGTAAACAATTTTAATTACAACAAACATTCGTTAGTAACGGCGATAAACATTAGATACAAATCATAATACATACATTTATATTCAAACTGTTCAATCTTTAATAAGTGTTTATAGGCACCGAGAAAGTAACGGTGGCACTCAATTAAATATTCCTATGTTTGGAATATGTAAATAGTAAAACGAAGATGTTCATCAAACATATAATTTAACCTCACTAATTGATTATCAGATGTAGTCGCCGCGTAGTGCCGACTGTCGTCTCTCAACTCGTACCGCGTACCCCATCTCCCCATCTCCCCATCTCTTAACTTGTTCTCTGACACGCAGTTTAGTAATAGTATACTTTTAATAACACCTTTCGGAAAAAAAGGTAAACAATCAATCCATTCTCTCTCTAATTTTGAATTAACCTTCACGACTTCACACGTGTGTATTATAATGTTCCACACATTTATTAGTGGCAGTAATAAAACGAGATAAACAACAAGCAACTTAAAGCAAAGTGGAGTAAATATATTTCACGTATTTATAACCTTTTAGTATCCACGTGTTTTCGAACATGTAAATATTTATGCATTTGTGGATATTTATTGTATTTCGTTCCGTTTAGTGTGAGCTGTGACATAGAGACGCTGAGTTATCGGATAAGCCCTATTGTGTTCTACGAAAGTGATCACCTTACCCAGTTATCTTAGTATACTATACTACGTGAATTCACTAAAGGCCGGCAACGCACTTGTGACGCCTCTGGTATTGCTTGTTGGGTGTCCATGGACGGCGGTAATCGCATACCATCAGGCGATAGTCTGCTCTTTTGCCCCCTATACCATACAAAAGTATTTTAATAATTATTGTACATTCCGCATTACTCTAAAACGTGGATGGTTTATAAAAAAGACAATTTATAATGACGGAGATTCTCTGGAAAGGATCTAAATTCAGATTACATTTTGACATTAGTTAATCAATTCAATGGGTTATATGTATGTAGCTTAAGAGGTGGCAACAGGTGATTAACACCAAAAGACTGATCGTATCAGACCACCCTAACTAGAAGAATTATAAATGTAAGACCTAAGAATGTACATCTCATTTCATATAAAAAGTGATTTGATGAGGAGGAGACTTTGGTATAGGGCTAGCACTAACCGCAGTCTGAATGGTGGTTTGCATGTTGTAAAGCGGTTTGAAGTAGAGTGCTACACGAGTTACAGACAGTGGTTCAGAAACAGGCTCGCTGTGCTTGTTAATACTCTGTGTCGTTGTGTACCGGCCCAGTTAACAGCTTCATTAGCACCAAATAAACAAACTATTAAAGCTTAACCGTTGGTTGGCGCCGCCTCGCCGTTTATTCAAAATCGAACAATTGCTCTACTGGAATCGATTCAGAAGAGTAGGGAGCTATTGTATTAGTTTTCTTAATCACGTAAGAATAATTAATGAAGTAATGTATACTGATTTCTTCTCTTTTTTTGCCAAGCTCATGATTTAATCTCACAGAAAATATAAAGCAATTTTTTAATTTCTTATATATTAGTTTGTATAAACGTCAGGTTGTAAAGGTATATTTTGAATGCTTATGTGGAATCACTAGCTTACAGATCTCATATGAAAACAATGGAAACAGGTTAATGCGGTTCAGAGGCACAGCGCCATCTGTGTTTTAAAGTTAACATTGTTTAATATTTGAACAAATCAGTTAACTAATAGATTCTATAAATAACAGGTAGGTATATAACTAAAAACGATCTAAATTGTTACATAAATTATTATGAAACGTATTTGGTATTTTTAGTTATATATACATAATAAACATGAGATATATAAAGAAAATATCAATATCTATACTATCTATACTAATATATAAAGCTGAAGAGTTTGTTTGTCTGTTTGAACGCGCTTATCTCAGGAACCGCTGGTCTGATTTGAAAAATTATTTCAGTGTTGGGTAGTCCATTTATCGAGGAAGGCTATATATCATTACGCTAATACTAATAGGAGCGGAGCACCAATGAAGAATGTATAAAAAACGGGGGGAACTTTTCACGCCACGGTCAATAGAAACGCAAACGATTGCGAACGTTGCGTGGGTCAGCTATTTAATGCATAAAGCTGAAGAGTTTGTTTGTTTGCTTGAACGCGCTAATATCAGCAACTATTGGTCCGATTAGAAAACATCTTTCAGTTTTAGATTTCAATCCTATCTATTTATCGAGGAAGGCTATATGTTATCACACTAACACCAATAGGAGGGGAGCACCAATGTTTCAAAAACGGGGGAAAGTTATCACGCTACGGGCAATAGGAGATGCAAATGCGGTTGTGTGGGACAACTAATTTATATACTTATATACGAATATGTATATATATATATATATAGCAAAATATTCGAAGACAATAATGTAAAAAAGTAAATAACGTCCACTCAGTACAATACTTCACTACATTGATGTGTTTCAAAAGAAATCGTAGTGGACTCTTCTCATTATATATGTACATAATATTTAAGTCGGTATATGATTACAATTTGGTTCGAGTTCCTATACCTATTATATAAGACGCTCAACGTCTGAGATGTTTTAATGACCTCGCCGAGTTAATAAGTAGAAAAAATATCGACTAAACGGAAGCGAGGCCGCTGGCGAAAGCTCGATAACTACAAAAGTAGACTAATAGCGTAACAATAAGAATAACTTAGTATTCTATTAAACTGAACACGATCTGTTAACTAGTTGTGGGTAAAGGCGGGTCCACACTTGGCTCCGTGTGCACCACCGACCATCACTATTGCATCATCGGTGTATTATCAGTATCACTTGAGCGCTATCTGAGAGATGAACCAGGCAACTTTGTATCCCCGGTCGAGTGTTCCTGTCACAGACACATTGACATCACGTGCACTCGCCTCGTATATTTGAGTTGGTATTGCTTATTATTAAGCAAGTGCTGAAATAATGTACACATGGCACATATTAGTAGCAGGTTTGTCGGCGTATCCGTGGTTTGCAATGATAATAATAATATAATGGTTCTAATAAACTGTATTGCTCTTAAGAATTTTAGGATAAAATTATAGTCCCAGTAGGAATTTACAGGCATTCACACTTACAACTCATAAATGTTACTATTTATTATGTATTGTTAGTCCTTCTTATCTATAGGTTTTGGTGTTTAATATTGTGTTTCTAATAAATGAGAAATCATTAGGTATTTTGTCTACTAGGTATTGTAACTAGTTGGTATTTGGTCACCATCACATTATTTTTTATTTAACCGTGACAGTACTGTGGTTTACTATGCTTCGTAACGATTAGATATCATCAAAATAGAAGATATCAGATTTGATAAAAGATATATACAATTAGTCAATCCTGTCATGAATGTTAAGATATTGCGTTTGTTAGAACCAATTAGTTCTCTATTTATTTATTTTCAATAATACACATTTTATCTTAAACTGGATAGAGTCTACTATGGTTACCAGACTCACAAATATCTAAATACATACATATTACACAACCGAAGTTTTAAGTTAAGTTTTCATTAGCATTCAAATATATTAAAATCGATTCGAAAAATTACAAAAAATTTACATAGATCAAATTACCGATGCAAAATTATCACAAGTTTAAGTTAAAATAAATACACGTGTGTCGGTGCGTTACAAATGAGTGTGCACCTTTACTCAAGGCTATCTAGTTGAACTTATACATTGGTAATAAGGCTGCGTATTCGAATTGTGGGCTTCACAATATTACCAATTCATTAATTTGTTATATCATTGTACGTCAGCGTTTTGCTGTGAGTTCGTGACCCGACAACGGACGGTAAAGTACTTGGAGGACGACGAGTGTGGCTGGCTGGGATGTTTGGCTGTCATCTGTCGCAGACACATAAATTGGTAAACTAGGTTGGTTTGGACGATCACTAGTCGAACGAAACTCTAATAAAAGACTGTTTTTATGATGTAAGAAGAGTAAACGGACAGGAAAGGTCACCTTGTAGTACCTGATAAATACATCTACATTTAACCTGACATAAGTGAGTTGCTTCTCTTTGAGTGTCCTTCCCATTAGATTACAAATAATAATAATAATAATAATAATAATAATAATAATAATATTTATTAACGTAAAATTAGGTACAGATTTTTTTGATACAAACAACATTTTCTATATAATATGTACACTGTAATAGTCAGGCTCTGGCATCCACAGTAAGATTAAACTTGTGTTGTGGATACCAGTCCCTCTCTCAACTAAAGAAAATGTACACTTAAAGTGCGCTTATTTTTTAAACTACACATTTATCGTCTTTTAACGTGCGAGTGTACATGCATGTGCGTGCATTGGAATTTATTTGCGTGCGTGGAACGTGGAACAAATGGACTTTAAGTTTCTGGTAACCTTAAAAAAACTTAACAAAAATCACTACACAAATAATTCATTATCACCAGGTTTAAACAGTCTACTGCTGGGCATAAGATTCACCTTGGCACGGAAGTTTTGGGGTACTTGGCATACGTGTCTGCAGTGATACTGTCCTGCGTAGTTTGCTCCCTTAGTAGCTTTTTAGAACACTCTAAGTTGAATAGGGATGGTGACGCTCCGTATTGTAATCCATCACCACACGGTGACGGTGAGTGATTAGTATTGGATATGATACACAAATGACTGGTGAGTGAATACACTATCCACCTAGCAACATGCAAGGGTCTCTTAAATACACACAACATAAATGTGGAAACAGTGAGTTGATACGGGAGCTCTAGGTACTTAAGTCGACCGCTGGCGCAGGCCGCAATACATTTGAATTTCAATGTAGTGCCACATTTGACTGAAACTTGAATTATGTATGAATGGAACAGTACTACATAATATTGGTGTTTTCTTACACAAACCATGATATTATGATAATTTTTTGTTTCTAAGAAACCATTCTACGTCAATTTTACATTCAACATTTATATCAAATCTTTAAATTTAATTAATTTTATACTAGAAACTTACATATTTGAAATGAATATGAAATTAAACAGTTGTTTTGTCTGTGTTCGTTAATATGTATATAACAATTCGAATTCGTGGAAGGGTTTTGTATCGTATTGCATTTCCGATCGATGAATGGTGATATAGAATTGTTTACTCAACTTAATCTCTAAATCGATTTGTTTCGTTACATTAATGAAACGAATTGATTTACGAAATTTGAATCAGTCAATTTAGATCTACTAACATTGTAATATCTAAAATATATTGCTTATGTAGTAAATATGCAAACCATCTTACTTACTTTTTAATAGTAAATATTATTAATTTTTTTTATCTGTTTGTATTACTGTTTAGTGTTCTGTGCAAACGATTCTTTTTCTAAGATTTCCTGGATCCATGATCAGTCCAGCAGCGAGGGGAGTCTCTCAAATTGTGATCAATTAAGTTTGAAACGTATTCGCTTCGATACTGAGTGAGGTCATGTTTACTCGCCAAAGTAGAGTAACGTTGTATGAATAGTGCCCTGACACAGATCCTCGTGTGTTTGGTCAAGTGCACGACTGTCCCCCTCTCGCTCGCTCACACACCTAAGCTCTCCACTAATGTATTAAAAAAGCGGTGAGCAAATACCCGCCTGTGTTTGTTGTACTTACGCGCCCGCGAATATTTAAACAATCGATATTCACTTCCAATACGTACTGTTCCGGTGTTGTACCGTTGAATTGTGCTCATAAATACACACATATGTACCTATGTGTTTGTGAACACTGGCACTGCCGCAGTGGGAACTATGTCAACTATTCAGTTATATAATAAACTTTATTTTACTTTATTTCTTGACGTTTTTGTTGAATTCACAACTTCCGAACTAGTTTTTTACATGGTAAAGTTTTTCGGACTTGTTACTCTTAAACATCTACAAGGAGCATTCAAGTAAATGGCAATTTTGTCTTTTGTCTGTCTTAAATTAGGTATCAGCAATATTAGGTACCTACCTAGTGTTTATGAACGCTAGGTACTAGCAGTCAATATTAGACAAATGTTTATTAAACTTATTGATAAGAGTCAAGTGGTCAGTAAATCTAGAGAATATCAATAAGAACAACAACAGCGAAACTGGCTATCGCAACATAAACATAATGAGTAAAATTCAGAGCGACGGAAATCATTAACACGAAATTCATCACTTCTTTATCATTAATATATACAGCTGTGACCTATACCACTTACAGTTACTATCGAGTTCTTCCCTATTGTAGTGCTAAAAGTATTTTCTTTTAAAATATAATGACGATTGGGAACAACTGTTTGTTTTCAAAACAATTAGCTGTCAAACCAACAGAGTTCACCTGATGGTGTCTTCTTTTTATACTTACCACTGACTGACCCACGCAACCTCTTTTGCGTCTTATATTGCCCGCAACGTGAAAACATTTCCCCGTTTTTGAAACATTCTTCGTTGGGGTTCCGCTCCTATTGATCTTAGCGTGATTATATATATCCTATAACCTTCCTCGATAAATGGACTATCCAACACTAAAAAAAATTCTCAAATCGGACCAACAGTTCTTGAGATTAGCGCAGCAGAAATCGTAATATTTTAATTTTGCTATAACTTCAAAACCAAACGTCTAATTTTTATCATTCAAAGACCAAATATTATCTACATAAACTTTAGTTAGTGATGAAATAATTTATTTTGATAAGGATTGATAGCATGAGTAAAATAAACGCGTTTAAAAATAGTCAAAAAAAATTCAAGATTTTTAAATAAAAAAATGGTTCTTGTGCCTCACTCGACATAGATAGGTATAGTGTGTTGCTAACTTTTTTGTAGATATTTATAAGATCTACGATTAATTAGAACATTTTATGGTTCTATCTTTTCTAGTTTAGGCAGCGTACGCAAAATAAGTCACTTTTCTGGTTGATTTTTTACACCTTGTGTCCGAAAAACCCAAATATCTTACAGAACCCTATTTTTTCTAAAATATAGCCTATGTTACTCGTGGATAATGTAGCTTTCGAATGGTGAAAGAATTTTTTAAATTGGTCCAGTAGTTTTTGAGCCTATTCATTACAAACAAACTTACAAACAAAGTTTTCCTCTTTATAATATTAGTGTAGATAACTACGTGGGTTAAGACATTGTAAAGTTGACAGTCTTTCTGCAGAAATTCGATAGCCAACCCTAGTAGGATTGTGGACGTTTGATCGAAGTTCAGCCCTATCCTAGTAGTCATTACGATGGTACTCACTTCGATATGTCGGTTGTGTTCGCGTGCGTGTACGCGTCGAACGACAGACAAAAGGGATGCGAGCGGGCAAAATTGCGCGCCTCCGTATGACTACGGCGAGCGCGCGAGGCAGTCCGCGAGCTCGACACTTCGGCTTCGGTATATTATTGAAGAGAGACTTAGTTTGGGGAAAAGAAGAGGAGTTTGAGTATTTTCTGTGTATTACTATGTATTTACAAAAAAAAAGTATACATGTCATGTAGTTATATCAGTTGTCTAGTACCCATAACACAAAGCTCTGCTTAGCTTGGGACTAGATGGCATTGTATGTGATATGTCCGAAATATATTTTTTATTTAGGAGGAATGTTTCAAAGAAGGTGTTTTTTATAAGTAACCTAGCCACTATTACTCTTATAGTAGCTAACTAGGCTAACGTGTTCATCATAAAATACTTGTCTTAGGTGAGCAACGAATCTACGATCTCTAGCGGTACTAATAGAAGTTGGCAAAAGTTTGGATTTCAAATTGTATTGCTACTAAGGGATGGTGGAACAATAGCTACCTAAGTTTGAACATTAGCTATCTAAGTTTGAACATTAGCTACCTAAGTTTGAACAATAGCTACCTAAGTTTGAACATTAGCTACCTAAGTTTGAACAATAGCTACCTAAGTTTGAACAATAGCTTCCTAAGTTTGAACATTAGCTACCTAAGTTTGAACAATAGCTACCTAAGTTTGAACATTAGCTACCTAAGTTTGAACATTAGCTACCTAAGTTTGAACATTAGCTATCTAAGTTTGAACATTAGCTACCTAAGTTTGAACATTAGCTACCTTAGTTGGAACATTGGCTACCTAAGTTTGAACATTAGCTACCTAAGTTTGAACAGTACCTATCTAAGTTTGAATATTAGCTACCTAAGTTTGAACATTAGCTATCTAAGTTTGAACATTAGCTACCTAAGTTTGAACATTAGCTACCTAAGTTTGAACATTAGCTACCTAAGTTTGAACATTAGCTACCTAAGTTTGAACATTAGCTACCTATGTTTGAACATTGGCCACCTAAGTTTGAACATTAGCTACCTAAGTTTGAACAGTACCTATCTAAGTTTGAATATTAGCTACCTAAGTTTGAACATGTATAATGTTTCAAAAGTCTATTTATCAATTTTTGTCTATGTAATAACAAACGGACAATGCCTTGTGGTGATCCATACTACGGCAGTCTAGTGGAATTATTTCTAGCTCTATCGTCTATCACGCCTAGCTTTAAGGACCCGGGATCATAGTGGGAGGGAAACACGTACGCTGGGAGTGAGTTTCGGGTTTTGACTGCTTAACATTTCGGTCAGTCAAAGTCAAAGTCGAGAGCGCATCTCTACCCTAAACGAGATGTGCTCTAAGAAAGGACTTTTAAGAATTCCACTCCTAAGCGTGCGAATTGGTGTTTGTGTATTTATATGAAACTTCGTTATTTTGATAGAAGCACATTTAAACTGACAGTAAATACCTAATCTGATACATTACCGTCGACCAGGCTGATAAAGTTGTGGGTAAAATATATGTGATCGAGGATGTATGCTACTGTGGTCGCAGCACAGAATATATGTCTTATTTACAGTAAGTACCAGTTTATACTCAGTGACGCCACGCCCACGCGAGTCCCAGATGTGGAGGGCCAGAATCCTTCACTGCTGGACCTTATGCTGACCTCTCATCCGGATGGTTACCGCGTAACCGTTAACGCTCCACTTGGCACTTCAGACCATTGCCTTGTCCGGAGTTCAGTGTTTATCACACTTTTGCCGCGATCGCAAGTTGTGCGCGGCTGTCGTGTGTGGCACTACAGGTCAGCAGATTGGGATGGGATGCGGACGTTATTTGCGTCCTACCCTTGGAGGCGGTTGTGCTTCTCGCCGGATAATCCCAGCACTGCTGCTGATTCTGTTGCTGATGTTGTGCTTCAGGGTATGGAGCTTTTCATCCCATCCTCTGTGGTCCCCATTGGTGGCAAGTGTCGGCCCTGGTTTGGTTCATCTTCCAGAAAAGCTTCTCGCATGAAGCAGAAGGCTTACCAAGCCTGGGCTGGCGCGGTGGCGGTGTGGTATCAAAATACCAGCGCTCTGAAAAAGAAGTACAACTTTGCGTCCAGGTCCCTCAAAAGACACATTGCAAGGGCGAAATCGGAGCACATCGCTAGGGTTGGCGAGAGGCTTGAGCGTCTTCCTTAGGGAACTCGGGCATTTTGGTCTCTTGCCAAGGCTATCGAAGGGAATTTTTGTAAGCCGTCCTTTCCACCTCTTCACATGGGAAATAATACGTTGGCCTATGACGCAAAGAAGAAAGCCGATCTTCTGGCAAAACACTTTGCGTCCAACTCGACCTTGGATGACGGGGGGCAGGAGCCGCCTACCATACCGCGGTGCGAGAGCTGTATGCTGGATATCCAGTTCCACCAACGCTCAGTGCGCTTAGCACTTTTGTCCCTTGATGTCCATAAGTCGAGTGGCCCGGATGGAATCCCTCCTATTGTGTTGAAGATGTGCGCTCTAGAGTTGGCACCGGTCTTAACGTGTCTTTTTCGACTCTCCTACTCCACTGGCGTAGTCCCGTCATCATGGAGGGCAACATTGGTCCACCCGATCCCTAAAAAGGGCGATCGCTCAAATCCGAATAACTACAGGCCGATAGCCATAACTTCCCTCTTCTCGAAAATAATGGAGTCCATAATTAACCATCAACTCCTGCGGTATCTAGAGGATCATCATCTGCTTAGTGACCGGCAGTACGGTTTCCGTAAGGGTCGATGAGCTGGTGATCTTCTGGCATACCTGACACATCGATGGGCTCAGGCGATTGAGACTAAGGGGGAAGCATTGGCAGTTAATAGTAAACTTAGATCTATTTTAGGTAAATTTTATGTTTTAAAAAGAATTATTAACAAACATACGTTAACAGTGGTATACTATGCTTTTGCGGACTCATTACTTAGCTATGGACTCAGTGTGTACGGGCGAACGTTTAAAACTTATGTAAAAGAGATAAAAGATCTTCAAACAAGGCTTATAAAGTATCTGGCTAACGAACAAGACAAATTAATGTGTAGCAAAGAATACGAAAAACTATATCCTTTATGTAAAATTCTGCCAGTAGATAAAAAAATTTAATATTTAATAGGCATAGAATACTATTTTAATGACAAACACAAAAAAGCTGTAGAAAATATATACAATACAAGAAGTATAACAGAAAAAAAACTAAGTAAACCTAGAGTAAATAATTATTATGGTGAAAGAATGTCTTCATACGTGGTTCCCAATGTTTTTAATGAAATCGGCCTACTGCGACAACTACCTAAGTTGAGTTTATGTCAATTGAAGACACAACTAAGGGCTCTTTTGTTAGAGAGGATGGGTGTTGTTGATGTGTGAGGGAATTTGATATTTTGTAATTTTATAATGTACTAGTGAGAGTTGTTTAAATATATATGTAGATAAGAGCGCGTCTCGCCAACAAGCTTAACAGCTTGGCGAGTATTTGATTTTTTGTCATGTGTAAGATGTTGTTGTTTATATAAATAAAAAAAAAAAAAAAAAAAAAAGTTAGTTTGGACATCGCGAAAGCCTTCGACCGGGTCTGGCATAGAGCGCTTCTTTCGAAGCTCCCTTCCTATGGGCTTCCCGAGAAATTATGCGATTGGGTCACTAGCTTTCTGGCATATATAAGCATAAAGGTCGTAGTCGACGGTGAATGCTCTGACTCCATGCCTGTGAATGCTGGTGTCCCGCAAGGCTGTGTGCTATCGCCTACTCTGTTCCTCCTTCATATCAATGACATGCTGCCAATTAGCGGCATTCATTGTTATGCGGATGACAGTACGGGCGATGCTCTCTACACCGGCCTCGCCAATATTTCTCGGGAAAAAGTCATCGGTAGTCGAAACAAACTTGTGTCTGAAGTTGAGACCACTTTTGAAAAGGTCTCAAATTGGGGTAGACTTAACTTGGTCCATTTCAACCCGACAAAGACACAAATTTGCGCGTTCACCGCTAAAAAACTTCCGTGGGTCGTATACCCTTGTTTTGAAGACACTCCCCTTTCTGCCTCTGCCAATATTGGAGTACTTGGTGTCGACGTATCGAGCGAAGTCCAGTTTCGTGGCCATTTGGAGGGCAAGGCCAAATTGGCCTCAAAAAAGCTTGGTGTGCTCAACAGATCGAGGCGGTATTTCACTCCGGCCCACCGCCTTCGCCTTTATAAGGCGCAGGTTCGGCCTCACATGGAATACTGTCCTCATCTTTGGGCAGGGGCACCCCAATACCAGCTCCTCCCTCTGGACCGCATTCAGCGGAGGGCGACTCGTATCGTCAATTGCCAGGATCTTCCGATTCGGCAAGACTCTCTGGCGCTGCGTAGAGATGTTGCTTCGCTGTGTATCTTCTACCGCATTTACCATGGGGAGTGCTCCGAGGAATTGTTCGGATTGATCCCTGCCGCATCTTTCCGCCATCGTCCTACGCGACAGAAATTTCATCCCATCATCTAGATGGTTGGCAGTCCACAACTGTGCGATTTTCCCGAAACTTTCTGCCGCGCACAGCAAAACTGTGGAATGAGCTGTCGCCTGCGGTGTTCCCGGACCAATACGACCTTCAAACCTTCAAGAAAAGAGCGTACTCCTTCCTAAAAGGCAGGCAACGCACTTGTAACGCCTCCGGTGTTGCGGGTGTCCATGGGCGGCGGTAATCGCTTACCACCAGGCGTCTGCTCGTTTGCCACCTATATAATAATAAAAAAAAAAAAGTGACTATTGCCACTACATAGGTACTCGAATAAGTCTCATAGGTAGTCAGGTATGTATAATGAGTATTTTAGTTGCTGAACAAAGAGCTGGAGAGGGACAGAAACTGTCATTAAGGGATTGTTCACTTCTTGACATCATTAAAGCATGCATCATGTGTGCATGTGTGTGTGCATACGATCTTGACGTACGAAGATTGATCACACACGATAACCGCTCCGTCCAACTCGTGAACCAAGCATATTCGTTTAAATATATCAAACGGGAATAATAAATACCGTTGTTCAAAAATATTGTTTTGAACGGCATTCCTAACAATGGTTTTCTTAAAATATTCCTGGTAATACTGGGTACAAAATCAGTAGTGGTCAGTGGTCAGGTTTATTACATTTTCATACACAATTTTTAAGTAAATTTAAATGTTAAAAATTAAAATCAAGTTAGCACGTGCTTCTGTATCTACATAACTAGACAAAAGAACATAAAACAAGAAAGTTGGGACGATTTTGTCCTTGCCTTTTTAGGCACTCCCTAATCTAATACGTACTTAGTTAATACCTACTCAAAGCACCCAGTTCGAGTAGACACTATTGTATAACCAAATCAAATGTAAATGTTAGCCAAGCGTTAAATGTAGTTGGTACCTACTTAAATAAAATAATTCGAGGATGTCTCAAGAATATTAATTTGGTATAGTTTTGCATAATTTCTATTGCGGTGTACGTCCGCACAAACGTTCTACTAAGTAACGGTTGCGTGACTAAACGAAGTTAAAACGTCGCTTTTAATTTTAAAATTAATATCATAGTTGACGTCAAGTGTTTCTGTATGGTGCAATTATGATCGAACACTGCGAGTTGTTGCATTAGTGGTGCAGAGCGTCGTAGTGTGCGGCTGGCAGAGCGATGGGTCGCGCGGACGACCCCGCTCCGGACTGATAGAACGTTCTTGAGATATCGCCGCTTCGAGAAGCGCCCGGTTCAAAGGGCACGTCTTATCATCATTTCATACACAACAGACGATTCTCAACTTTAAATGTCTCATCGTACAGTCGATTGTTGCAATAATGGTGTGCGGATACATCGAGAGGTCCCGGTGTTATCGTCGTCTCTTCGTTATTTTCCGATTATAGTGATTAGGTATAAATATTCGTTGCTCTATTTCTGTATGTGGTGACGACAGATAACGAGCTGATACGTTTTTATGGGAGCTTCGATAAGCTTTGTTATCACAACTTGTTTGTAGACATTTAAAGAGCGGTCAAATCGTGTCGCTTCTGAGGATTTTACCAGATATTAAATATAACATCATTGATAATTTTACCGAAAATAATGTTTCATTTCTTAATAGTTTATTCTTATGAAATCAAAACAAACTGACGTTCATACGATCGTTCTCTCATCTTATAATTCAACAAAAAATCCTAAAAATAATTCTTATTCTGAGTCTGTGAGTTCTTTGTGTTCGTTTCATGTACGAGTATGTCTGCAAACACACACCCTCGCGATACAGGGCGTATATTCCTAATGCGAGAGTTGTCTTTTTCAGAAATAAATGATCTCGAAAATTAATTCATTGAAATTCCTAGCATATTAAACTATAAATATATATACCTACCCTACCCCCACCTACAGTGAGATGTATGTGACAACTATAAAAAATTGTTGGTGATTACGATGACAATGGATGTAGTTAGACAATGATGTTCTAGATCTTAACAATTGTGTTAGTTAGGAAAAGCAAACTTTAAAACGTGAATATTATCTCAGGATGTTGTAAAAGTCTTCATTTTTTGTAAAAAACTCCTATATGACATAACAGAGAATTATCGAGTGACCATTTGTTCCAAAAAAAATACATGCAGATATTTTGGTAATGTAAGAAAGTTCCTAAAGTTATGAAACCAAAACACTACCTACTACCAAAACCCGATGTATAACAAGTAGAAATCGATTATATCCGACTTAGTTTTAAGTTGGTCGTAATATTAAAACCTTTTGCTGTCGTTTCGAAGCTTGTACGGCATAAAAAACAAGACGCGAAAGCTTCACACACGCGGCCGCACACATAAATATAGATATAGGCGCATGTACAGGTACAACGTGTCAGCTTTCGAAGTGGATCACCGATCAGTTGATCAGCGAAGCAGTCAATCTGGTTGTATAAGTAGGTACTTGAAATTAAGGTGTTTGGTGGACGGGTCAGGGCAAGACTCAGTGAGCTGTACCGCGATCTTTATAAGAGGATTCAAAGTTTAAACCCTTTTATCAAACATGTTCTTGTTAATAGTCATGATATTATTATAATTAATTTAATTTTACTTGGAACATATGCCACCGTTTAATAAACTGCCGCGAGTTACATAATTTGCAAGCTGTTACATAACACTCATGTAACACATAATATATGATTATCGGAGCACTGGAATTCGGTTTTTTATGCCTTTAATGTTAAATGGATGTAAGTAGGTTTACTGACCGTTCGAAATACGGTGAGTGGAACTTACAATGAATGTGGCGCAATCGCAAGCCAAAATAACGTTACCGCTCCACAAAATGCACAAAGCAATCTTAATTTATCTTCTACAATCTATATATTATAGGTAATCTTCTATATTATAGGAAACTAAACTGGTTAACTTAATTTTGCAGTGCAGCCTATATACAACACCACATACACAAATTCCTATCATTTTATAGTTTCACAATGATAGAACGAGGAACGAAGTGATCCGGTAGAGAACCAAGGTCATCGACATAGCCCACTGGATTAGCAAGCTGAAGTGGCAGTAGGCTGGCTATATTAGCCGCAGAACTGAGAAACATTGAGGTAAACGGGTTCAAACTCCACCTGGAGTAATGATTTGCGCAAGATAAGTAAATTGAACCAAGTGGCGTGCGATTGGAGAAGCTGATGATGATGATAATTAAATGACAATGAGAATCTATAGGAAATACAAACTTTAACAGCCCCGGCAATCAAATCAAGCTTTTAAGATGTCGTTTAGACCCTGATTGTAATAGAAATATTATAAACGAGTCAACTAATCAATCAATCGGCCCACTCTGAGACACGAGCCTCTCCCAATATGTGCTATGTAGCAACAATAAACAAATAAATACAAGGAAATAAAACTACAGTAAACATATACATGTTTACTGACAACCGATGTCTAGTAGACGGCGTTAGAAGCCGGTTTATGTGAACGGCCCCTCACGACAACGATAACAAACCACTTTTTCTTGATTTCTGAAAAAAAAGGTTTTGGGATTTTAAATAAAACACTTGATCTAGAGATACCACATACAAAGGTTTCGAATAGTTATAGTACTATTGCGGTAAAGTACTATTCTACATTACTAGCTGTGACTACCACGGCGTTCGTTTGTGTTGCTACAGATTTAAATAATTGCCTAAGCTACTTCTTATAGCTTTACTCATGTGTCAGTGAAACTCCTGTGAAAATTAATTCACCGTTTAGGATATTATTCGGCCCAAAAATAATGGTAGATCAACGAAAATGTTTTTTGGCCACTTAGCACTTAATGCTTTAATCACTGCTGGTAAGTAGTTATTGTATCAATAGGAACAAACAAATTTATGAAGCTTATGGAGCACTAGCTTTCGACCACGGCTCCGCTCGGGTGTATGTTGGTTATCGCGACAAATACTGATAATTTGAAATTTCTTGATAATGATGAATTATATTTATTTGTAAGTAAATCTTTACAGATATTTTTACACGTGGAACTTTACAGCTAGAAGAGGCCGGCATTTGCTAAGACTCACACTGGAAAGAAATGCCGAAACCACAGAGGTGTCGTTTTTTTAAGTCCGTGAACATTGATTAATTACAAAATAATAAAAATATGTGCGAGTACAGTATAGGATCTGGGTTGGCCTTTTGAAGAAAGGACCAAAGTATTGAGTCGGCCTGTCCATGTCCATACAGACGGCATACGAGATACAGCCATCGTGTTACCTAACCGGTATAAGTCAAGATTAACGACCCGAAGCGCGACACTACCGCCAGCAGGACATTTGGGTAGGTCGGCCAAACACTCAAAACCACCAGAAAGATACTAAATATGAAGTTATATTACAAGCCTAGACTATACTCACATTTACGTACACAAAATAATTCCGTTCGTATTAACAAATTGAAAAACAACATACAATAATTATAAAAAAAAATGTCTATCACTTTCACACAAAATACGTAGGTACTCGTAGGTAAAAAACTGGAGTGAGCTTCATCAATCCCAGTGTAATAAGTCTTTTCATCTAGTTTTTGTTTTATGAAGATCTTAAATTTGGTAATAATTGATTCTTGATATTTGCTTGGAATTTTATTGTGAAATCGCACACCCTGACATCGGAAAGTTTTGCTTACTCTTTGCAATCTAGTGGTTGGCAACACGAGTTTATGTTTATTTCTAGTGTTGATATCATGAATGTCGCTAAACTTTGTGTTTGAATGAATAGTTTTCCTGACATAAATTCAATTTTGATATATGAAATGAGTTGCAACTGTCATGATATCAATTTCTTTAAATTTATCCCTTAGTGACAATACCAAGGTTATAAATTGCACGAATATCCCTCTTCTGAAACACAAACATACTTGAATCGAAAGATTTGAATGTCAGTAGCATTCCCCCACAACAAAATACCATATGATATTATACTATGAAAATAACTAAAATATACTAATCTAGCTGTTTCTACATCGGTTCAACATCCCAATCGGTTCAACAGTTTAGCCCTGAAAGCGACAGAGTTACCTTTGTAATATTAATATAGATACAGGCACACATGTTCATATGGCATTTTGTACAAACAAACTTGATCTGACTACTATTCATTGAAAGGAATATGCAGAGTTGTAATATGAACTAAAGATAAAAGATAATTTCTATTCATTATGAACAGTTTTCATAGCTATGAACATGGTGGCGGACCGGTTCGACTCGTGGACCTTCCTTAGACATGCCATGATTGCCGACTTGTGTAGTCTGCTCCTTATCGCGACTTGTCAGTTTGCAACTCAAGTTGTTCTTAAATTTAAAGACTAATCTGGACAACATGAAAATTGCATATTTTTGTTTGTATAGACTTAGAGCCTTTAATTTGTTTTCGCGAGTCTTTGAATAATATTAACATACTTAAATATAGCCTATATTTAGGTGAGTAGTGACGAATCAAAAGTTTGACATTTTCATCATTTTTAAGTGGTATAAAATGCAGTCGCTTTCGCTGCCTGTACGCTTAGATCGTTTAATCCACTCAACAGATTATGCAGATTTTCAGTAATAGACAGAGTGATTCAAGAAGAAGATTTAAGTGTGTGTAATGCATGCATGTTACAGTAGGCTACATCCAAGAATTTCAAAGACTTTTGTCCGAAGCCGGGCCGGGTCACTAGGTATTTTATAGTATAATTTTAATTCTGGTAACATATCAAGGGTCAACTCTACTGTCCTCAACAAAGGAACTAAAGAGGTAGATGGAAGGATTGAATGTATAGTGAAAGGCAAGCTAAGCAAGAAAGTAGGGCACGCATTACAAAATATAATACATAGGAATGATAGGAAAGGGATATTTCTCATACAGATAAACGAGGAATGTTAGTTAGCTCAAACAGGTCGAAGTAGGAAATCTGTAATAATGCATTATACTGAATTATCAGCATTCGCAATGAGTATGGTGATCGCCATTCTTGGATTCGAATCATGCTTTTCATCAGGCAGAGTAGAGTGGTTTTGGCAGGCATACATAAGATAAAATGATATGAATTATCTATTGCCGGACCTCTAATCGCTTTTAATGCTATTGATGTAATAAAATGTTATTAAACTGTATAATTATGCTGAAAACTATCATACTGTAAATAGGTATGTAATAATGTATGTGTAGTATATAGCTGTGACGTTAACGTTCGTCTGTCGGTCAGTATAATTCGAGGGTCAGGGTCGCGTTCAACTAAAAACAAGTCAATTAACAGCGATAGCACAGATAACCATGTTAACTTGACACCTAAACATAAAGCTGGCAGATTTGAGAATAATTTCTACAGAAGCTAATTGTTCTAATGACTGCCTCGGTGGCGCGAGTGGTAGCGTAAGCGACTGCCGTGCTTGAGGTCTCGGGTTCGATTCCCGGGTCGGACCAAATGTTTGTATGATCTGCAAATATTTGTTTCGAAGTTTGGGTGTTTTCTATGTATAATATGTATGTATTTACAAAAAAAAAGTATATAAGTATTTATATCAGTTGTCTAGTACCCATAACACAAGCTCTGCTTAGCTTGGGACTAGATGGCGTTGTGTGTTAGATGTCCGGAATATTTATTTATTATTATTTATTTATTTTATAATATCAGGCTACCCTTCTGTAACTGTTTGTGTGATTGTTTTATAGGTACGAAATTAGCTTAAGGTTTTAGAAAGCAATCCAAACAAATGCTAATCACGTTCATTTGTTACGCTTTTACGCGAAAAGTACTAAACCGATAATCATGAAATTTTGTAAAGCCGCGGCAAAACTTCAATGAAAATGATGAAAATACTTTGATTCTTGAGGAAGGACGTAGGATACTCTTTACCGCGTTAATGGACATAAATGTGGGCGGAGTCGCGGGCTAAAGCTTGTTAACAATAATGATTTCACATGCGTTAGTCAGCTCCCAAACTGGACAGGCCCCATAATGTTAACTGGACTGGTGATGAACATACCTACTTCAATCTTTCTAATTATGTACCTACACTATTTGTTCTAGGTGGGAATTGAACCGTGACTTTTGATTTAACATTCGATAAACGAACCACAAGACCAACAGGCAAGTGAACATGTGGTAACTAAACAGTAAAGTATGCATATTTTCCTCTAATAGAAATTATTGAGGTTGAATGGTCCTGTCGGTTCTTTTCTTACATGGGTTCTAGACGTTTTATTATCCTTATATAAATACCGAAACATAAACTTAAATTATTATTAATTAACTAAATTCGATCGCTCACGGCGATATGATAATAAACATAAGTAATAATAATAATTGTATGACAACAAATGTCTCGTCCAAAAACCAATTATTTAAAAGATGGAGTGTAAGATAACAAATGTAAAATTTGAAGCAAAAACAGGTTTGGAAGTCTATAAATATAATAAATAACATCTCAGCTTCGAAATTGTTTTAGAAATATGCAGGAAATAACAATACTTTTTGTTTTTATGTTATTTGTAAAATCTTTAATTTATGATATGATTTATACTGTTTTATACGGTACAAAGAGTAAACGAATCACCTAATGGTAAGTGGTTGTCGTTGCCTATTGACACCTTTAACTAAGAGTTACAAGTATGTACGTTATCGATTTTTTCCCCCTAATAAATGGAGAAAGGGGAAGTTTGGGACCCCAGTAAATTCACTGCACTGTGAAAAGTAAGGCAATAATTGAATACCACTAGTGCTATCTGGCCGTGGTATTCCCACGGTGTAGCCAGCCCGTTTGTGGCGGACCATAGCTCTCCCACGTACGTTGTACAATCCTACTTTATTTTATCAACCCAAAAGTTTTTGAGGATATTTATGTTTATTACTCTTTCACGTAAAAATAACAATACATCAGAAACACATAGGCTACTAATTATCGTAGTAACCGACATACACGCAGGAGCCGCAGGTAAAAGGTGGTCACAAATATTTGTTTGTTTTATTTGTTATTGAATGATAGAGATTTCCTACGGGATTAAATACGATTAGATGCTAGCAATCATCATCTTAGCCTTTATTATTCCCAAGATTATTTGGGATCGGCTACTAGTTCAACCAGTTTTACTTGAATAACTGGCTTAGAACCTCCGCAACCCTGAGGGTGAACTGAATTCGAAAGTTGAACTAGTTATAAGTATATTTGAGGGTTCTGACTTCCCAATACCTATAGCTATTCCCAATACCTATGTTCATGAAAACCAGGACCGACAGCTTAAGCATAGGCACCGGCGGGAAACACCGCCATCTTCCACACTCCGGGCTGATATTATGAATTTCTTGAAAGAAAGCCCCAACAGCAGTTCGACCCGGGAATCAAACCCAAGGCCTCTTGATCGGGAGTCACTTACGCTAACCGCTAGACCAACGACGATTAGATGCTAGCAATATTGAAGATAAATAAGTATCTATAGGCTCATACCACGGAGCAAATACAAAGAGGAGATGCTCTTATAAGATTTTTGTATGAAGCAATGCGTAACAGTTTGCGGGGGTACTTTACTCTTTTCCATCTACCAAACAATAGCAAAATTATTTGCATCGTTATATATTGATGTTGCTATGTACGAGTAGTTCAGCTATCTGACACTGAGACACTGAGTGTAGGATGTAAGGGACGTACTCAGAATGTTCTTACCAGGGAGTAGTTTTCAAAGTCAATTTTATAAACCATCTTGTCATGTAATTCAAAAACTTCATTAATATCGTAAATAATATTGCAAAAGTGAAAGTTTGTGTTGTTTTCTCATAACCCTGGCAAATACATTGGTTAATATTTTTGTTTTTTCCCTTTCTTCCTTGAATACTCATCCCGTTCATTTCTTGCATAACGTAACTGATATGTCTTTTGTTTCGAATAAATTTTCAAAACAAAAACAATAATTACCTACTGATTTTTAAATTCAATTGCTTGTAATTGTAGATAAAACTTAATATGTTATACGTTAATCTTTGCTGCATGTATCAGTGCTGAGTAAGGCGCAATTAATTCGAATGTCATAATATGAATAATATTGTTTAATTAATTTTGACATTTTAGCGTTCAGCTACATAGATGCTCAAACTTTTAAGATGATAATTAAATTCCGGTGTTAAACTAAGTAAGCTATTTATGTAGGTATGCTACGGTTGTATATGAATTTTTGGAACATTAAAATGGTCAGCTACTTTCGAGGCTGACTGTACTTGAATGCAGTTCAATGCGTTTTAACAATATACAAACATGTAAAACAGTCACGAATCGATTGTTCTACATTTGAAATTAAGTGACAACTTTTCTAAATAGAGTTGGATTCTATTGGTCCCCTGGAATGCTCTTATCACGATAAAGTAGCCCCACAGAGGTTTGAACCCGACTGGTGACTGTAAGACGCAGTCAACGCCACCATTAACCTAAAGAGTCATAAAATGCTTGTAATGTCGGGATGTGCATCGTGTCGTCGTGCCACTCACCAATACAATAAGACATAAGAGATTGTTTTTTTAATAATAACAAATATTTTAAACTCGATAATGGTGACGATTATCTACATATTTCACATTAAAAGCATAAGTTTCAGATCATTTCTTTTAGGAAAAACCTGTTTTTTTGTTGGACATATTTGATGTAGAATATCTACTATTTCAAAATACTTCTTAACACTTATGGGCCACAGTCATTCTGTCTCAACCCAACTGGTTCAGTTAATTTCAGTTTAGTGTAGGATATACGATGCCTACATACCCACAGGAACAAATATGTATTCAAAAGTATAGAATAGTATCGGAGACAGAAACAGTGGTCTATAGGAAGAGAATGCCAGGTGCGTTCTCTACGAAATATCATTCAGTAAGAACAAAGTCATTAACATACCTCATTCCATTAGCGTGTTAAATTAAAACTCGTTACATGAACATTTCAAATGTTTAAGTGAATAATATAAATATTAAAGATTCCAAACGCTACTTACAAATTTAATCACAGTTATGATTCACAATAGCTGCTAGAGCGCGTGAGCGGAACCCACTTTGGCTTTCTGTCTTTTCAGCCGTCACACCGACTGAGTTTACTTTCATATTCTCAATTAGTTTCTTAGATAATCAACTAACAAATAACTTTCAATAAATATGGTTATGAAATTTTGTTGTGTTGAGGTATAAATCGTGCATATACGAGATACCGAACGAGAGCTGCGATAGTAAGTAGGCGTAGCTATAAAATAACGTGGAACATTTTATGATACATCTCGTTTGCCGCTGAGGGCACCAATATCCATACATGGTATGGAAGTGACTAGTTAACTAACATTCGCTGTGATTCTGTGACACTCTATGTAGCAGCGACATCCAATATGGAAATGTTTGCAAAAATACGTCTAGAATTTCAATACTTAAAATGACTGTTTTACAGCGCTACACCCATTACCAACCAGTTGTAGATTTGCGACTTGGATCAATATGGACATACCCAAAGCGTTTTCAAAAATTGAAAAGTGCCGCATGAGTTTATTACTACGATTTATTATTTTGTCAAGGAGAGTACCTAATAAAAAAGTTAAAATTATAAATGATTTTTATACTTTCAGCCAGTTTAAAATTCCACGATCATTTGTGGTGTTGGATTATTACGAGTGTATTAAAATTCACAAGCCAAGTTCAAAAACTGGCTGGTAGTTGTGGTAGTGTGTAGGGTGAATACATGGGAATAAACCTGAAATTATACATTTTTTTAATAATATTTTTCCTTTTAATAACGAATTAAATACCACCGTTTATTTTTCAGTTTTAGCACCTACTTATAACTATGTACTCATAACAAAAACTCTTGCACAACTTTCGTATTTATTACGTTATTATCTGGGATTTAGTATTAATTATTATTTCAATTTTAATTGGAAGATCATTATCTATAAAATAAATAAATAATAGGTGGTTTGGACTACGGCGTACTTGCATAATAAGCTTGACAGCGGTCTTGTCGATTTAGGCTCAACTACATTTAGTAAATGACAGGCTTACGTTGGACTCTCCGGAGTCACAACCTTAGATGGAGTACATCTAATAAATTTAATTTAAGGCACAAGAGAGGTCTATTGTAGAATACAACCGCCTGCGCACGTTATACCCGTCTTGGCCAAATGAAGTATAAACAAACAGAAAATGCGGAAAAAAGTTATAGATACCGATCGGGCATTTCACTCGTACATTTCAGAGATACAAAAAATACAGAAAATAATTTAAAAAGACAATTAAACCCCGTAAACGTAGGAAAATACAAACTTAGTAAACAAAAACCATTAAATTTTAATTTTATTACGAATAAGTACCTATTAATAATTTCTGCACAAAAAGTAATGATATCCCATCAAAAACATAAATGTGAAATGAGAAGCAAGTTCAATATTATGATATACGCCTTGATTGTTCACTTCAAGGACAAAAGAAGTGAGATCTAAATGGGTGCCTAATTTAATGGTCAGTACTGAAATTTATTTATTAAATATTTTAAAACAACTTAAAACATAATTTCTGTTCACCCTGTTCTGAAGAGGACCCGGACCATGTTATTTCAGATCCGGTCAGGTCAGGATCGACGCCTTGCCTATCCAGACTCTATCTTAGGAGAAGCGTGGGCTTCCCCCTGCCTATCGGCCCAGTCATTATATATTATGACTCCTCTGACCTGGGATGGGACCTCATGGGTCCCCACTCTCTCACAGCTTGCGGCCTTTTCCCGATCCCGTTCAGTGGTCTCTTTCTGGAGCATTACAGGTTCACAAAAAGAGACCACTGCGTCCCAGCCTGGTTGAATACGAAGTCTGAGACGTCCGATTGGTCGACTAGGACTTCGCATTCAGACGCACACGCGTGTCAGTCCTCCAGCGTATGCTGGGCGGAATCCCAGTCGGCTGCGCAGTGGTGGTTTAGTGCCGTCTCCTCGAGTCCGATCTTATGCAGTCGGTTGGTGACGGTTTGGGGGGAACCCCAACCCCCTCTGCCTGCCCAAGCTTCGAGGTTAGGCAGTACGGTACTAACAACGCGTTGGTGCGCATTCTGCAGCTATTCCACCCGTGCGCGCCACTGTGCCAGTGTCTGTCGGTGAGCGATCCTCTGGTCTTCCCCACTCTCACCCCAGCGGATGGCACTAGTCTGGTCATAGACCTTTGACATCTAACACACAACGCCATCTAGTCCCAAGCTAAGCAGAGCTTGTGTTATGGGTACTAGACAACTGATATAAATACTTATATACATTTTTTTTGTAAATACATACATATTATACATAGAAAACACCCAAACTCCGAAACAAATATTTGCAGATCATACAAACATTTGGTCCGACCCGAGAATCGAACCCGAGACCTCAAGCTTAGCAGTCGCATACGCTACCACTACGCCACCGAGGCAGTCTATCCGTCGCGTCCTTACAAATCATACAGATATCAAAGGTGGTAAACGAGCCAGGAGCGTCGCCATCTCCGACAAGATGGTGCGGTATCCTCGTACGATACGAATGGCCGTTACCCGCTGTTAGGCAGTTTGATTTGAACGCTATGTGGCATCGAACATTTTAACTGTCTTAAAATAAATCTCAGGCAATCACTAACTGGACAGTGGTGTTTTTAACGGTAGACTTTTGTCATTAGCTACCTACACACCTACCAGCAGTTTACCGACAAATTCGGATAAACAACTTCTAATACTTAGATTCTCTCTCTATTACTCTAATACTCTCTCTTAATGAACACTTATGGCTAGTTAATGAGAAAATAGTGACTGAAGCTACAATCGTTATGAGCATATGTTTACGTTCATTGTTTTACTTATTACAATAGTCATTTGAAGTTTGCGTGAGCTGAACTCGCTATAACCTCGAGCGTCATTGATGCAACAGGTTACATTTAAGTAGTTGGTTATCTAAAAAGTTTCACGCTCAATAACGATGCGTATAATGAAATTAGAGCGCGATAAGTAAATCGAGGGCCCAATACAAATCAGTGTGGCGGACTGTGGCGGGTACAAGACGGGCCCGTTGGGCTGTCGGGCGCTGTCGAGCGGTGTCGCCGCGCCGCAGATAATAAATCGTACGATAGCCCCTGAACTGTGACATCTCGCGGCGATAACCGCACACTCGCACATCCTTCCACACGTTAAATATTTGTCGAACGTTTAGCGACCGTTCCCAACTCGCTCACCACATACACCTATTACATTATGTCATTGCTTAAATTTGTACTTTGATTCATCCCTGTTTTAAACTGGACGGTTTATTGGCCATCACGTTGCTAGGACAACCCTAGAGTCTGTGTAAATACAACAGATTTATCGTTTATTAATGCTGATAACAGATGTATTAATATCGTAGTTTAATTAAGAGCAGAAACTGAGTCAGCCTACTATCACGAGCAGCGAGCGTGGCCCAAGCACCAAATAGTTCAGAGGTGCACTCACCACTACATATACCTACATACCTACCTACATTGTGATAGCTTTAAATCTTTGTTTCGTATTTATGTAAAAACAATTCTGTAGATATGGGTACGTAGGTACATACATACCGCAATAAATTGTTGTGTGCTGGACTCATCACTTAATAAGTATCAAATAATACCTACCTACATTTGTATTGCCTGAAGATTAAACTAGGGTGCTGACGGCAATATCCGTATGTTTAAGCAAATATTATTAGAAGTAAAGTAGATCGTTAGTAGGAGAAAGCAAATATAAGGTTTTAATGATGAAGAAAAAAATGTGAAATAAATATAATAACAGTAAGCACTAAATACAAGGTGTCTCAAAAGAAATTTCATATTTAGTGGATTGATTAAAAAAAAAGGAAGCGGTATATAGAAAAAATGTTTATTTATTGTTAAAATACACTTTTTGGGAATTCATTTCTTAAAAATAATATCGTCTAAATGTAAACCCTCACGTTGTTGGCACTCATTTAATCGAACAGTAAAATTACTTATGACTGCTCGACAGGTGGAGTGAGGGATGGCTGCCATTTCGTGACGGATATTTTCTTTCAAATGCGCCAGTGAAGTTGGTTTATTGGCGTAAACTTTAGATTTAAGATAAGCCCATAGGAAAAAGTCCATAGGGGTTAAATCTGGGCTACGTGGAGGCCAATTTATGTCACCTCTCCGGGAGATCAATTTTCCTGAGAAAATTTCACGAACACGTGGCAGAGATATATTGGACATGTGTGAAGTTGCTCCGTCCTGTTGAAACCATGTTCTTTGGTTATAGCCAGGAAAGTTTTGCAGTTCAGGTACCAAGAAGTTGTCTAACATCTCCACATAACGCTCTGAATTCACTGTAACTGTACGCCCCATTTCGTCTTCAAAAAAGTAAGGGCCGATAATTCCTCGCGCCGACATGGCAGCCCATACGGTCACTTTAGGCGAGTGTAGGGGTTTCTGATGTTTGCGTTTCGGATTGGCTGAACTCCAGTAGCGGCAGTTTTGCTTATTTACGTGGCCATTAAGATGAAAATGAGCTTCATCCGAAAACAAAATGTTGGTAAACGTTGAAAATCGCTCAATCATCTGATTTACGAAATTAAGCCTCTGACCGGCATCTTGGGGCTTTAATTCTTGCACCAATTGAATTTTGTAGGGGTGCAGCTTTAGATCTTTGTGCATAATGCGATGTAATGATGATCTATGCACATTTAAAGCACTCGCGCGCTTCCGAATTGAAAGGCTCGGGTCGTCACGTACAGATTGATTAACACTCTCCACGTTTTCTACCGTTCTTGATGACCTAGGTCGCCCGGATTTTGATTTATCCAGCGTTGATCCAGTCTCTTCAAACTTTTTAACCCAATGTCGAATGAGAGGAAGGCTTGGCGCATCATTTAAGTGGCGAAAACCTCGAATACTGCAGAATTTTCTACGCGCGACAGTTGTCGAATCACCGTTCTTGTAAAACTCTCGCACGCACAACGCGCGGTCTGCTCCCGAGAAACGCTCCATAGCGACTGAATCCCCAAGAGACAAGCTACCAATTGACATAACCCCCGCACCCCTCAAGTACGCAGCGTTCACGCAGTAAGCTAAACAAATATAAAATTTCTTTTGAGACACCCTGTATATATTAAGAACGATTACAGCACTTCGTGTGCACATTTATGGTTTGAAATAATAAAATTAAAAGCATTCTTTTGGCGCAGAATTATATTGTCGCACACCACTCTCTAGGAAAGAGAACGTCCTTCCGCTTCAAATTATGGGACGAGGTCGCTGCCATGATTATAGTTGAAGATAAGGTCGGATCGGCTAACTCGACGTACGCATAAAGGGGCTCAAATGAGATTACATCGCGTAGTCTATGTAAAAAATGCTAGAAAGTTAAATATAATTAACGGACTAATTAAAACTTATTTTAAACACACTCAATAGAATTCTTTATTTTTAATTTTCAGCAATAAGAAACTGTATTTTATTTCCATGTATGCACATAGACCGATGTCCGTGTGGACATCTCCACAATTAAGAAAACAAATTGTCACATCTCTATTAACTCCGTGGGTGTCGTAAGAGGCGGTTCACAACATCACAGCAAAGAAAGGAAACCCTTGAAACTATATTCTATTAACTTGTCTGGTCACCGTGGTACTGCAGCCAAAACCTCCTGGGCTTATTAGAAAGGCCTAACCCCAGCCTCTGGTCCACTAAAAACTTTTAATAACGATGATGATATAGAGCCTAGCACTTCTCAAGAAGTTGGTAAAGACTAATTAATTGTAAAAGTAAAATTCAATTAGAATTTATGGTAAGTTTTTTAAACATTCATTTCAAACATCGCAGAAAACCGGTGTGAAATAGCGTTTGCGCTGTGTTTCACCGAGTGAGTGAGGATACCGGAGGCCCATACCCCATCCCCCAAAGGTCGGCAACGCACTTGTGACGCCTTTGGTGTTGCGGGTGTCCATGGACGGCGGTAATCGCTTACCATCAGGTGATACGTCTGCTCGTTTGCCCACTATTCAATAAAAAAAAAAAGAAAAGCAATATTTTTGAATAATTCATACATAAACACATGAAGAATCTAAAAATAAATTCACTACGATTAACTAAGTCATTATTTTTTTATATTACTAACTAGCTAGTAGCTAGTACATAATTTTAATTTACGAAACAACATTATAACGTTTGCTTGTAACTTGCAGCGCCATCTATGCGTTCAGTACCGAAATGCAACCAATCGTCAAACAGTATTACACTCTACTAGTAAGAATTCGTTCAACGTTTTTGTTTAAGAACTACTTTCCAATGTTTGAAACAGATGGCGCTACAATCAATTTAAACTTCTACTTTGGTCTAGGAATTCTTTTCAGCAAAGAATATGAAATTATAAATATTTTTATATTTGAATAAAACTTTTTTACTTTATAGGCTTAATATATATTTATTAGAGTTAGATTAGACTATTCATTATAAATAATAAATATCAAACAATTATTTTTAAATCGGTTAAGACAACGGTAATAATGCATGTCATGAAGATTCTTTGCGGGGTAAAGTGGCAATGGAAGCAGTATTTCCGTAGTTGTTATTTAGTTAATAAACTATTGACAGGTACCTACTTTCAGTTCAAGGCTTGTTTCATGGTTCACATAGGTATGCAATAAATAATATTTATACTACAGAAGTGGCAAAAACAGAATCAGTTGTACCTGACGATCATCCGGGAAGATGTCACGTATTATCACCGACAAATCAAGCAGTGGGTCCTGTCCAATATCTGACTTACCATCTTCAGACGAATTCCTCAGTGTTGTTAGCTGATTACCACTAAACAAAAATTCGGGCGACGATAAAGTATTAAACAAATGATAAAAGAAGTTTGTAAACTTTCGGGTGATTTCAAACGTTGCATTGCAACGTTTGAAAACTTTGAAAACTGTTTTAAAAAGAAAGGAAAGGGTATTTCCTAGTGCTTGGCGGTGCGGTAATATTCGTGTAATACCAAAAAGCGGCGACAAACCGCCAGATGCTCCTACATCCTACCGACCCATAACATTATTACCATTGCTAGGAAAGATTTAAGAACGTCTTGTAGTGCCCCGATTTCTACCGGATGGAGTTAACTTTCATGATAGATAATTTTGGTTTACGTTGGGAAAATTGACAGCCTCTAAATTAAAATTAAAATTCTACAATGCGTGGTGGCCCGTGCTATTGCTAATATAAATAATCATGAGTATGCTTTAAAAATATTTATTCCCTTATCATATTTTTCACAAGACACTACTAAATTGAGACTTGGGCATTATTCTGTGTCAGTGCTAGGTCCATATTTGTGGAATACAGGCTTCGACGATATTCTTACAATAGCCATCTGGATGTACCCTAAACGCGTATGCGGACGACGGCTTATTATTGGTAGAATTGGTACAAGAACGGGGCTTGAGAAACTAGCCAATAGATATTAGAACTTAATTCTCTTTTGGTTGTATATAATCGCTTAACTTTTGTACCAAACAAAACCTTCCAGTTAGTTCAGAAAGGTAACCTCAAATCACCGTCGTGTATTAAATTTGAAAGTGTTACTATTAAAATAAATCTTCGGTTTGTTATTTGGGATTAGATTTAGAAAGAAACTTTTCATTTATTGAACATATTTGATTTGTTAATGAGAAGTCTAAAAAGTGATTCCATGCACTGACGAGGATATCAACTGCGGCTTGGGGTCTGTCATTTAATACACTAAAGATAATATATGGAGCTACTTATTTGGGTTCTATTTGTTGTGGCGCTTCTGAAAGGGCGAATAAGGCGACAATACTGTTACACGGCCAACGACTTGCATTTGCTTTTCTTGTGCAAGGCATACAGGACATGGGTCAGCATTGAGGCTTTCCAGTGTTGGCGGGTGTTCTTCCGGTCGATTTCGAGGTACAAAGACGTACAGCCATGTACTATTCCACACTAGAAAACACGAAATGCGATGTTCTGCCGGTCTCTTCTAGCCGACATGTAATAAATCTAAATATAATTTATGGTTTGGGCGTACGGGACCGCGATAAAATCATAAAATTCCAGCAACAGTAGTCCAAAATCTATAACGACCTTATAGATGAATGGCAAAAACGGGGCGTCACCTCTACCAGTTCTTTCCATTTGTACGCGAATGGTTGACGAGGACATGGCTCGAGGTAGATCACTGCGTCGCTCAATTTCTTGCTGGCCACGGTAACTTTAAGAGCAAACTACACTCATTTAAATTAGTCGATTCACCTAGCTCAACACCTGATTCTAGCTACGAACAGTCAGCAGCATTTTGTCTCCCGCTTTGATAAGAAGGGAAGTCAGAAGAAGGACTTGTTATATTTCCAACTCCTCCAGTTTCCTTCTGATTAATTTAGTTGTGGTTTCCGAGTTTCGTGGGTCACTACTGTTGATTCTGGTGTACAGGAGTTACAGTGGTGGGCGTGTAGACGGGATTAGTTCCATTAAAAAAGGTATACATTGAATTTGTAATATTAGGCGTGTGGTGAAACTGAATAAGTTATGTATTCTCTGATAAACAATGTTTGTTTGACAATACAGAAATATTCCTTTGATCATTACTTTGCAACGTACAATTACAAGACACGCCTTCGCATAAACCTAACGTTAAAACCTCATTGCTGTTTGATTAGTGAAAGTGTCGAACATTGCGAGATCGCAATTTTATTACGTTTGTACTATTTGTATCAATCATTGAGGAGCTGTATGTGTCTAGGCTAATTAATGTGTAGCAATTAATGTTCTTTAATTCATTGATTTGATTTTATAAAAAGGACGTTTAAAAAAGTATAAACCGACCATTTAAAGAAGGGTTTTAAAAAGAACGAAACAAGAAAATATTTCAGATAGAAATTCAGGCACACAATGCATAGGTACGAAAATTGTAATGGCCGTGGTCGCATCTACTGCATATCTCATACCCACTATAGTGATGTGGGTGCCAGTAATACAGAACATACTACAGGTTTGCCCAAACAAATTAGGTTCTCTTAGTTTTGACGAAAATTATTTAGTCAGAGGCCGAAAAACTTCATTTGTTGGGATTTTGACTAAGGATTGACTAGTCAACCCTAGTAATGCCGGAGCTTCAATGTTTTACTGTTACATACCTAAAACTTGATATATTATTTAACCATCACACTCTCTCTAATATCGTGAACTGGTTCAATGTTAATAATTTACTTTTAAACGAGATAACTAAATGTATTAGATTTTTTACACCCAATGTTAAGCAAGTAAAAACCAGTATTCAGATAAATGTAAAGGAGTTGGGCCTTGTGGACACCACCACCAAGTAATTGGGTATAACTCTGGACTCTAAATTGTAGTGGGGTAAGTAGTTACGAAATTGGTATATTTATTAACTTATTTGGAATATTTACGCATCAAAAGCTTTGAATTGATGTTAAATAGAATATAACATAGGATTAGGTACGATGGGACTAACATGTAATAAAAGTCTCTAAATAAATCAAGATTAAAAAAGAAAATAGTCCTAACATTGCGTGCTCTTACTGTCCTTGTACTGCTCATAACGCGTCTGTATAATCGGTAACACATACATTATTTACTAGGTGTCGCCTCGTCACTCGCCCAGACGGCGCTAGGATCTCGCCACGACTTTCACCAGACCCTTGCCGCGCAACTTCGACAGTGATGAGTCTGTAATACTTCCAGAGTTCGTCGACTATTCGTCATCTGGTAGCCTTAGAATTAAAGAGAAAGCGATAGTACTTGTGTTTACTTACATACCTACTATCTTACACTAACTTATTTTAATCTAGATTAGATATCGATTTATTAGTTTAATATTCATGTGATGTAAATATCTACTTTTAGTACTAAAGTTAGATGACTAGTTAGGCTGTGAACAGTAAATAAAGTTACTTTCGCTCTGAAATATGTTCTAAAGTGTACAATAACATACGGGTCAGTGGATGGCGAGTAGCTACCACCCATGGGGCCCCTACAACACCAGATTCACAAGTTTCATTACATTTTTTAAAGACAACTGTCACACTAAGAGTGTTCCTGTGTCGCGAAACTCTACAAACATACTTGAAACGGACACAAAGTACACCCTGAGACTCAAAATAACAATATGTGGATCACACAAAGTGTTGCGCATGTGGGGTATTAACCAGTTGGGAAGTCGTATCCCTACTATACGAATTGTACTAGTATGTTGTAAAACGTCACTAGCAGTATCATGGAAGCACTAATTCCTTTTAATGTCAACCAGATTGGTTCCCTACTGCTAAGTGACTACACTGTGTGAACTGTATAGTGTATTAAACCAAATCAATTCTGAGCACGTCTTTTATTGAAGCTCCCAAACACAATATAATCCACAACACCCAGCGCAGTTGAAAGCGGGAGGTGACCACTTGAACCACTGCACCATCCGTGCAGTCATTAGTGAGTAGCAACAAAAAGTGTTAGTATTTTTTCACTATTATTTTGCAATTAAAATAAAGTATGGTGCTGCGTGCAGTGGTCAAAGTTCGATCATCATTTATATTTTATTTCTTAGCTCTCTGCACTCCTCCTGAATAAAAACTTTAACTGTGCCTACGTATGCACACACCTTCGGTTGTTTAATTTTTGGAAAAAAGGCTCAAAGTTTTTGCTTTACGTGTAAATATATAGATAACTAGGGAAATACAGGTGGAATTAACAAATTTTACAAATTTAAAATTTGAAAAGAAATCGGTTTCTACGATGTAATACTCGTAAAGTGTAGTACATGCGTTATCTATGAGTCGAGCGGTACGTTTTATAGGTAAAAACTAAGATAAGGCGAGGCGGGGTGAGTTAACTGCCCGGCTTTATGCGCCATAGTGTGATGTTACGAGTACGCCATATAACCGTTACATCCCACCGTACAGTGTGCCGCCATGAGCCATAACCGTTAAAAGGTACCCCACGCTTTTACGGTTTATTTAACTTTTAATTTAAATACTTGTTTTTCCCTTAACCGGACATATAATGGATTACGAACCCGCTGGTCTAGAATGAAAAAAGCGTGATACGCTCACGCTAAATATCTAAACATTGCACGACTGGTGGATTATCCCTTTTGGATTGTCTTATTTAATATTTTTTCCGATATAACTTGCGCTCACACTTCTCTCTCCATTTACCTTAACAGTCGGCTTCAAGTCTCCTAATTCTTTAATTTGTCAATTAACTATTTGTCCTGAGTGAGAATCGAATCACAACTTACGACTTATTAGTTAGGGTCACTAAAAAGAAAAAATAGACCAACAGACCTGGCAGATAAAGTCAATCAAATAAATGATAATATGTTTACAATCTCATATCATGTATTTGCTAGCCAATCTTTTTGAGCAAACTTAAACTATAACACATTTCTTTTAAATTATTTGCTTACCTACATATTTTGGTTTAGTACAACTTCAAATAACATGAAGCGTGTAAGAAGATTATCTGTCTTTACGTAGATAAGTCGATACTGTGTGTAGTAATTCAACTGTGGTTCACTCCGACACAGACAAGCTCGTATCAAAGTGAGCATTGATATTAACATACTAATGTCTAGACACGGTGCTTGTTGTAAAACAAACACGAATATTGCGTGCGTATAAATGTAAGATGATCATGATGTTCGCTTATGACTCGCCTCGTGTTCTGTGGCTAGCGTTTACTCTTGTATATTTATTTATGAGTTACTAGCTTTTGCACGTGGCTACGGTCAAGTAAACTTAAATTTGCTAAACAATCCAAGCATTATTAATTTTTTGACTAGCTTTTAAGCCCGTATCTTCGTTCGCTGTTTATGTCTTTTTTCAAGGATCAACCTATCTCCATGCCAAATGTCTTTGAAAACGGTTTAAGGGTTTAACCGTGAATGCGTAACAGACAGACGGATTTACTTTCGACAAAGTTAATATGTAATATTAGGTAGTATGGACTAGTATGGATAATACAGTAAGTCTCTGATGTCATGCTGAACTAGGGAATATTGAAATACCTTATGGTTGACTTTAAAATAATGAGATTTAAAGATGTTGTCTTTACTGACATCCCCTTATTTATTTCTAATCTTAATGTCTTTTTTTTATTGTGAGCATTACGTACTTTATTAAAAGTACCTATATAATAGATCATTTTGGAATTCCAATATGGAAACTATAGCAACATTATCGAATGCAGCAGTAGCAGAATTACAATATTTTTGTAAATTGTGTGCTGTGGTCTCTATACTTAACAATAGCTTTTGCTTTCAAATGTAATTAAGTCTACTTCGGAATGGCCGGAAATTACTTTAAGAAAATAATTTAATACACTCACCGGCAGAGACACTGGTCCAAAATGAAAAGATGATTTAACTTTTTTATAATAAACTAAGGTTGTTATTTTTATTATGCGTAATGTGTTTAAGGTTTACAAAATAAGTTTAGTTGCAATTAACACTTTAAAGTTAAACTTTTAATAACAATTTGGCAAAACTGTAAAAATAAAGGTTTTGAAAGAATTTTTAATAAAAGTTTTCTCAACGTTTCTTGAAGTTGTAACCAAAAATTACTTCACTTAGAAGCGATAGTTATCCTCTCTTGCTTTATTGAATGTGTTCCTGAGTTGTGGCATGACATGACCCACCTCGGTAACTTACTGTTTGGCGTGTCGTAATGGGAAGCCAACGTTCCCTACAGCATCTATAGGTTCTTTCATGACCATCTGCGTTTTCTTAAGGCTACTTTGTACTCATCAGAATACAAGACCTCCATTGGCCTATAATCCAATTCACGTGTTTCCGGGGAAACCTTAATCAAGCACTGCTGGTCTCTTGACACGTAAATCACGTTCCTCCATCTTTCCTCTTATTGTTCGTTCACAAACAATGATACCACGTGCCGTTTGAAGGCACCATCAGACATTAACAGTGGTAAAGAAACGATTTCAGCTTCAGCATGAATGGGTCGGTTCGACCGGAGTGATACCACGGCCTCACAGAAAACCGGTGTGAAATAGCGTTTGCGCTGTGTTTCACCGAGTGAGTGAGGATACCGGAGGCCCATACCCCAACCCCTCCCCCCATCCCCTTTCCCATCCCCCAAAGGTCGGCAACGTACTTGTAACGCCTTTGGTGTTGCGGGTGTCCATGGGCGGCGGTAATTGCTTACCATCAGGTGATACGGCTGCTCGTTTGCCCACTATTCAATAAAAAAAAAAAAAACTACCAGTATCACAAATAGACCATCGCAGGCAGAAGTACACTTTACCCTACCGCTTCTTGGTCGCCGTGCATATATGTCAGTCTCGTGTTACCTCTTAAGTGCAAATCGTAGGGTGGCAAGCGTCACATTGAGAGTTGCAGCCACCTCATGTTGAGTTCGTCCTTGTTCGGTTAACAACACCGCCTAAGTAACTTGAGTTCTAATAAGTGGCATAAAAAAACAAAAAATAAAATTTTACAGACCCCTTGGCCAAAAAACGAATTTAAACTTACCTCTTGGATTAACGTTAAAAATAGTTCTGGCACAAGTTTTTTGTAAGCACAAATCTAAACGCAAGTTAATTTCAAATTAGGCACTTAAATAAATTAAACAGGTCACTTGAACTCTATCCGTTATCGAAACTCCTTATATGTAACGCTTAGTTTGTTTAAAAGCTTCATTTATGCATTTGGACCACTTTTCTGCCGCTGATTTATACTTCATGGGAAAGCTAATACGGTTCGTCCCTCGTAACGGTACTACTTCCATAAAGTTTCTAAAATTTTATTATTTCTATGTGATTATAAAGAGAACCAATAATAACATATAACAGTGTAGCAGTCAGTCTATTAAAAATCTCGAGGCTAAACTAGTTAGAGAGTCATCAAGTACACAAAGAGACATGATCACGTTCTGCCACATAAAATCAGTCGACTGTAAGGGTAGTTTAGCTTTAGCAGTCAGGCTTCATTCGCAATAAGTATAGTGACCACTACTCTCGGATTCAGTTAATGCTTTCCATCATGCAAAGTAGAGTCATTTTGGCAGGTTCATATATCGCACTAATAATACAATAGTGTATCAACTCAAAATCGATCATTTTTCAGAATCAACGAAAAACTTATTACTCACTTCCCATAATAGTTGCAAATTGAATAACTGCCATATGAGCTATTAAACTGAATTGAAATGAATAATATGTTTACAGAAAATAAAAAAGAATACAAATAGTTTAATTATTTAGAAATTTTGAGTTAAGACTGTCTTCGTCCATAAACTTTTTTCAAAATGAAACATTATTTTTAGTTAAATCATTATTGGTGAAATATTTTGTGTTGTTACAGTCTGAATAATCATTTTTTCCTACGGTTTTAACTTAGTTTTTGTACATACAACATAGATGAAAACCGATTCCTGGTGTATGTCTTTACAATGTATGTTTATCCAGTTTCTAATATCCATAGAACAAACTCTGCTTAGGTTGACACTAGATGGTATTATCTGAATGCAGTAGAATATTATAGTTAATATTATAATTATATACATTTGAATAAGATAAGTTGTTTTATATGAACTGTTTATTATTTTGTTTTGCATATTAATAAATAAAACCAGCTATTTTTTATTAAAGATTATAATTTAAAGTAAATTTTCATATTTAATCAATCAGTTACTGGAGTATTACACATGAAATAGACATTTAGATAAAAGAACAAATACTTAAACGAATTGACAAACAAACATTTCGTAAAAAAATAAGATAAACAATCTTTTAAACAAAAATAACAAGTCTTCTTAAACAAAAACAGTCGTTACTACTACTAATAACTTTAAAAGACTTATCACACTGGATGTATTCCCGTGACGTCTGGGCTCTAAGGTAATGGGATTCGACACGAGGTATAGTATTTATAAAACTCTTGACACCTTCATAGACCTCCAGTTCCACAGTACGTTGCTTGCCATGTTTCCCCCGTAATTCTTCCTGTATGAAACCGCACTATGTTTTTTTTGACAAAGCTGTAGCAATAGGTCTGTAGTTTATTGCCAGAGTATTTTTAAAAAACGTTTTACAGACTCGAATATGTACGTCGTTGTCTAGAAAATGAAATGCAGTGTTTAATTTACGAAAATTTTGAGTACTCGAGTACCTGTATTTTGGTTTAATGACTGTAGTGTGCCTAATAATGAATTCTCTTTGTTTTTGTAAGTTGCCTAAATTCCAATATTTTTCAAAAAGTTCCTGTCTTGAAGTCTCGTTTATTTTTGAACTACAAATTAACCTGCATTTTTCACCACACGTAGAACCAATTTTTCTTGCAGGTACTTGTTTTTCATTTGCAGATTCATACGCTTTGCCAGTATTACGAAGTCGTTTAGCTACACTATGTTTCCAGGCTTCGACGTTATGTACCCTCTTCCTGCACCTGGTATTATTGCTTTGGTCTTCGGTTGAAATATTTGATTCGGTAGTCAAGCTACTGGTTCCAGCAACGGGACTTAAATTATCCACAACTCCTTCATCCGAACTGTTTGATGAAGAGCTACTGGATGAAGAGCTTCTTGAAGAAGAACTACTTGGCGATTTTGTTATTCGACCTCGAAGCAGATTGGGAGTTTTGCTTTTCGTATCAGGAACAAAATGCGGATCATTATCAGAATCATCAAAGTCACTCTGGCCTGAGTGGATGGGTGAAATGTAATATTTCTTTTGGTTGCATTTTGTTATCAGACTAACGTTACTAACCATATTTGGAGAACTGTTTACGTCAGTTTCTTGAAGTACTGGATGAATTGTTGATGACGATGGTATAGAAAGTGTCGACTGTTCAATCGCAACATCGCTGTCTTCTCTCTGTGTATTTGTACACACTGATGACAATAATGACGGTGACGAATTCCTGACAAGTTCGTGATTTTCCTTAGCGTGGTGGCTGCTTGTAATACTTCTTGCCATATCAACAAGTACACGGCCACGATGCATACTGAACCTACAAATAAATAAAATTATAGTCAAATAAATAATTGATGCATGCCTGTCAAAAATAGTGTATTAACTCTAAATTAATAAAATAATAATTCTAAGTAAGCATTTTTCTCATAATACTTTTACACATTCGAATGAGTTATAAATATTACTGCAATTGACAAATAGATATTATGAATAATACATTTATAAACCATACAAAAATCAACTTAACCTCATGACTCAACAAAACTGTATCATATCAAAAACTACTAACCGAATCAATTATAGTGTCATAAGTAGAAATAATACTTTAATTATTGCTTTTGTAGATCACTAATAGTGTAATAACTCGAAATAACACCAAGTGCGTGTTTAGGTCAAATCAACAATACTGTGTTAATTCAAAATAAAAATATAAATTTTACATACCTGATTAAGTAATACTGTTGCAACTCAAAATATTACGCCAAGCGGCACGTGCTCTCTCGATCACTGATGGTCGCAACTAAAGATGACGCAATATTGCGGGAGGGGGAGTGGCAACCGAAATGTCATAAATAGTGACTTATAGCGCCATGTCTTATCTATTTTTTGCACTATTCGAACGACGGTTTTAATGACGTGTGAGGAATAAAATTTTACGTGTGTTTATGGTATTATGTCAAGTACGACGTATTTTGAGTTGATACACTATTGTATTATTAGTGCGATATATAAAAGTAATTTCTGCCGTTCTTATACATGCAAACAAGCAGATCATCGTGAAACTTTGCCTTGAATTCAAAGATTTGTCTGGTGAAATAAAAAATGTTCCGATAGAAAAATTTACTTCTCAAATTTATCTCTAAAAATGCATCTAAATATATATATGACTTTTGAACCTTCGTATCATTCGATAGGTATTTTTACCTTTCGCGTCGTGTCTGGGGTGAATTCGTTTACCTTCACGTTTTTGTGACGAGGGTCACTATCGTCTCTAACAATATATCACACGTAATCTGGCCACTGTTACCTGACGCACATAAAGTAGTTTCCAGTAATATATCTACAAAACATCTGGAGGTATCCGTACAAACCTTTTCTTACGATTGTCAACTTCCAATATTATGTGTGATATAAACAGAAAAATATCAAATTATTTCATGCAAACAATCGAGTGGTTTTGAATTATTACTGTAATATACTTACATAAACTTCATGATAATTTATTATTTATTCGTGGTCACTCTCATTATTTTCTACTATATGCAGGACGTGTAATGAAGATTCACATTTCTATTATTCACCTACTGTCAGTCAGTAGGTATTGCCAAATTAGTAACTACAGCTAGAAATGATCATTTTTGAAAATAGTATTGATGACAAAAATGATAAAGCGACTTATCTGACGACAAATATACCTAGGAGGCTATTTATCTGCAGGAACAGTCAATAAATAAAAAGAAAAAATTAGCTTTTTTAGTATTATAAATCTTCATCATTTAGAATTATTGTTATGAAGCGCAATATAAATTTAAAGTAATTATCTTCAACATTAGGTACATATGAAACTAATGATTGTCACACAGATAACGCAGGTGAGTAATGCTGTGGAATATGTTCTTGCACCTAATGTAGTTTGAGAGTTCAGGTAAAATGTAAAGTTTACAATTTAAACAGTAGCTTTTGAATTTCCATTTATACGTCTAGTTGTACGATAGGATGTTACGAATCAAATTGGGCCTTGTAGTGAGTCCTATCACTACCCAGAAATGCATTCTCCCTCCACCTCTATTATTAAGCATGATCCGCTGCAAAGTGGAGGGTTTGGTTGTGCTGTACCGCTTGCACGCGGTTAGCCTTTTCTCACTCAAATAAGATTATTTTGAATATTTTTTGTAAAATATATCCAGTAGCTCTTGAGAAATTATATTTTATAAGTTTGGTAACCAGCTCCCTTCATTTAAGAGTGATTCTTAAATTAAGAGAGCTGACTTCAAATAAATAAGTAAATGTAATAATAAATATTTCGGACATCTAACACACAACACCATCTAGTCCTAAACTAAGCAGAGCTTGTGTTATGGGGTCTAGACAACTGACATAAATACATTTATACTTATTTTTTGTAAATACATACATATGTTTACTTTGCTAATTGTTTCTAAGAAAAATAAAGTTATTTATTTGATAAATGCATAACGAACACTGATAGACTAGATAAGACTATTTTTCATTAAGGTAAAGTAAACTTAACAGAAAAGTAATAAACTTAGCAGAAGATCGGTTAGCTTTCAATTGAGTGCACCACAGAACGAAGTTCAACGCTCATAATTGAGTCAATCGAAAATAATTACTATCCGGATTATCGAATTCCTCGAATGGCAGGACTTAATTAACAGCTTGGGGCACCGAGTGATGCCAGGTGCCAACTTTATCGATTTTGACAAGTGACTGAACATTTTCACTTGACTGCACCTGGAATCCCAAAATATAATAATTGCGTGACTGGTATAGACGCAAATTTTATTTCAACAACATTTTATTTGAGATTCATTGGAGCAAGTCTCAGGGTTCAGTGTTGAGAATTTTTTCATCAAATATGTGAAGGTACATAAAAATAAAATTAGGGTACTGGAAAAATACGAATGTGCAACGTAAGAAGAAAAATAACTGTAGACGCAAAATTAAATATACAACAAAGTCTTGTTCTTATAATATGACACACGCATGAGGCGTTCCATATGAAAAGAAGAAAAAATAAATATTTAAAAACTGGCAAGGATACGGCGACGAGTGATACTAAAATGTAATGTAAGTAGGTGTAAGATATTATTTGTATGAGGCGAGCTGACGTAGATACTGAAAGAAACAGAGGATAGATTCATACCATAAACGACTTTCAGTAGCTGACAGTAAAGTAGGTTTTTGTGTGACAGGAATGTAAGAATAATAGGCTAGTGAATGATGACACCCTTCATTGTGAGCAAAGCACCGGTGACCACCATTACTTGGAACATGTGCTTATTTGACATTGTTCCATGAAATAGTTAGGGAGATGTTGTAGAGTGAACATTAATAGGTTCTTATTTCCTAGATTGTTCTCATCTAGTCTTCTTACTTAGTTTATAAAGGGATTCTTTTTATGGAATAATGGAAGGCGAGCAGGAAAGTTATGTTGCTAAGTGAATCATGGGTTAACTATGGTTTCAAATTCACAGGTGCCTTGCCATTTTAGCGTCTCCTTCCTACTATAATTGAAAGAGAGGGAGTGGCAACAGGCGCTGGTTACCGCACTTAGTGTGTGAAAAGCCACGGAAGAGTTGTTTAACACTAATTTTCTGTGAGGTCTTGGTATCGATCCGGTCATCAGATACTTTACATAAGTCCACCTTTTAATGGTAACGGCTGAAAGTAGGGGCAGGCCTCTTGAGCAAGATAGTCCGATTACCCCTAGAACAAATAATTGTGTAATGAGCACAGTAGTACTTAAAGAAAAAAGTTGTTTAACAGTATATGTCTGTTCATTTGCAAACTTAATGCTATACTAGAAAGGACGACTTCTTAAAACGTATCGTAAACGTAGTAAAACGTAAAGCGTAAGCTATATGATAGGCGCCTTTTTAGACATTGCACAGGGCACTTATATTGCTTGTGTTTCGCTCATCGTATTACCCCATCTTAATAACTATGTGTTGTCCTGTGAATGTTAGAATAAACGTTTCTCTTTTTTTTTAGAGTCGTCATTATATAGTCTTTAAAAACTGTAGCTTTTCGTCATACCTCGAAACAGCCTCGTGTTTTATAGATGCGTAAAAAAAACAGTAAGTACCTTTATATTTTTTATCAAAACATTTATTGTTATACTTATTTACATATCTACAGTTTATTGCCGTAAATAAAGTGATTGCCGTCTACAGGATTACTTTACAGACTCCGCACTAATATTAAATATTTTATGAGCTAAAAAAGAAATTACCTTTCTCCATAATAAAAACTAAGACCTTATGCATACACTTAAACTACCAAAACGAAACAGTTACACTTAAGGCAATAATGTGTACGGTAACCATTATTTTTTTTAAGATCTAGAACTCGCTGTATAAACTGTACCTATTAAAACCTGAAGACATTGACTTGAAGTTTTGTAAAGAGTGATTAAATTAGTTTGTGTCGAGAGAACCATGTTGTGTACTTGGTAGTCTTTTTGTGTTAGTTGTAGGATCAACAAACGCCACTGACTTCGACGGGCCGGAGCGGTACCCAACTTTAACCAGTTTCGCATTTATAGTGTGAAGTGGATTGATCGTTTTCTGTTCATCTCTATTAATCGCCGTGAATCTAAAGGATAGTGATAAACGTGTGTTGTCTTACTCGCCGCATGTCGTGATGGTATGTCACTTTAGCACCTACTACCTATGTATAGCGACTCCCATATGTCAGTCCCATTAAACATTAGCATCTACTAATACATATATATTGAGCTAAGTATTTCCTTTTATCTTTTAATTTAAAATATCTAAATATGTGTATCACGGTTCACGAGAACCTAAAAAAAACTATTTAGTTCAATATTACGTTTACAGCATACATAGCTTTAATAGGTTTCCATTTTACTAAAGCAGGCTTAAGTATATACCTATCAAATCATATTATCAATATCTCTTTGATTCTAGTTCAATTATTTCTTCAAAAGAGTAAGAGACAATGTTCTATCAGCTCGTAGAGATGTAATACCAGTAGACACTTAGTTATTTTTGTTCTTTTTCTAAATCTTCCAGCATTTTTCCTGACGCTTAAAAAACAAGATTTTCAAAGAGAGGACAGGCGTCTAGCCTTAAATTCAAAACCCAAAACTTTTTATACATTACAACAACACTCTTTGAATTTAGGACGAGGCCAGGAAGATGTTTCTGATGATGATAGGGATACGACATAATTGTAGAATAGAATAGAATAGAAAACTCTTTATTTGTACACCGTTTTACAAATTTATGAAAGAGTACAGAGATGAATAATATTTATTGTAATGTACAAAGGGCGGCCTTATTGCCAAAAGCAATCTCTTCCAGGCAACCTTAGGATGGATCAAAAGTATCGAAAAGACAGTAGCAGTTGACGGTGCAATTAATAAAAAATAAAAAGAAAACAAAATTAATATTTAAGTTATTATGAATATTATCGGGTATATATACACATACATAGAAATATATATATACATACATACCTTGTACCTACAATTGTACCTATTTATACACCAAACAGGGTGGCGGCCACTGCCGTTTCCATAAACAGAATGGACTATAAAGCGTTTAATGTAGGCACTAAAACCATCTTATTCAAAGGAAGACAGGGTCACGGATTTCCATTAAGTTCTTCGTTAACATAATATCAATAACTAGATGGTTGTCAAGTCTGCATTGTTTACAGGGGTTCGAGGCTCAGGCCTGGCCTCAGCATTGGCCTTTATCGGCTTACAAGGCCAGACCTTGTAAGCTAAGTTAGGCCGATGTGTCAGGGTGTCTGTGTCGCACATCTTAATTACAGCCCGTCGGTTCACTTTGTTGTATTTGTTATATCTTTGTTGTTTTGATGGTTTTAAACAATTGATCGGCAAAGTTTATCGATAGTACTAACTATACTCTAGAACGAGTAATAGATACCTACATATTCTTCAGAGTCTACGAATATCTTCTAGCTTGAGTTTTTTATGTTAAACATATGTTCTTGAAGAAAATCTTCTCATATCATTTAGTATACGTAAAACGCATTTTAATTATTCTCAAATATTTTGTAACGAAAATTGTAATTAACGTAGCTATGTTTCGTTCAATTCGCTTGTCAAAAATTACAGATAAAAAATAAATACAATATAAATCAGCCCATTTGAGCCACAATCAAAAATAAGTAACGTATGAACCACAGAACAGAGAATAAAAGCTATGAACTGTGTAGAAAAATAATCCTCGAACAAAAAGTGATTAAGAAAACTTGGACGTTCCCATCATCTCCTTCTTCTAAGTGTTTTGCGTGCAGTTGTTAGAGGGTTTTCGGTTCTCAACGAGAATCACAAACGATTTGTTCATTAGTGCAATTCTATTATCACTTGATAATATAATAAAGAAAACATAATGTTACATAAAGCTAATCCATGCCTGATTTTAACATTTCAGCTAGACATTACTCATTAGCATGTAAAAGACAATTTTATGAATCAAATAATATTAATTTGTTTTATCAAGGACCTGTATCAAGTTGAGAAGTGACATCACCGGTTCGGTAGGGTAGACAAGTTTACCCTCGACCGTTAGGACTCAATAAATAATATCGAACAACTACAAACTACAATTATTTTGCTATAAATGAGTTATTGCTTCCGCTACATAAATGAATATTGTGCTCGGCAAATTAATTTTATGTTCTTGCTAACAAACTGAATTTCATTATGAGTATTGATGTGCTCTGTCTATTTATAAAAATACAATTTTAACTTCCTTGATCTTCTATAGGATCAGATCTACGAGTATTACTATGCTTGATTCTTATTGTTCTAGTGTCTAGTGGCTAGTGAACATGACTGTTATGTGTTGTTTTAGTGGATTCGATTATCTCCTAAGACGATGGTGATTTGTGTCTGGCTACAACATACTCGTAATACACGTGTATTTTTAATGTACAGAGTAGTAGAGCTTTTAACCGTGGGAGAGCTATGCTTCGGCATGAATGGGTCGGCTCGACCGGAGTGATACCACGGCCTCACAGAAAACCGGTGTGAAATAGCGTTTGCGCTGTGTTTCACCGAGTGAGTGAGGATACCGGAGGCCCATACCCAAACCCCTCCCCCCATCCCCTTTCCCATCCCCCAAAGGTCGGCAACGCACTTGTGACGCCTTTGGTGTTGCGGGTGTCCATGGGCGGCGGTAATCGCTTACCATCAGGTGATACGTCTGCTCGTTTGCCCACTATTCAATAAAGAAAAAAAAAAAAGAAATCAAGTTTAGCCTTAGCAAATAATATTTAATACAGTTGAACTCTCAGCTACTCAGCTACTACTACACAGCTTAATTTGGTAGGGACTCAAAGATTTTAATTAGTTAATATTTCACTTTTATTATTTTCCTTTGAGCTAATGGAGGATTAAGAATATTTAATAATGTTCGTTATTTACAAGTACGTATATATTTTTAGCAATAAACAAAAGGAATACGCGTCACAATATGTACATCGACGAGCGCGTATTAGTGCGTCTCACGAGCAGCATTCCGAAACGTACGCAAATCGCTATAGACTGCGTGCTTCTCTCGTTTCACCAACACTATATACTCATCATATCTCTGAATTCATAACGTTACGTGATTCAACAACCTCGTGCGAAATTTTGGACAATTTTGTTGAAAGGTAAATGCTATCTATCTATTATGTTTTATTCTCGTGTCAAGTTGTTGGTCATGATGAACTCCTACACTATGTAACCGATTACCATGTTTTTTTAAATGGTGTGTTATGCTAACGTGCCTAAGATAGGAGAGTTAACATCACGTTTAGATTAATGTATGATTAAAAAGGCCCGCAGACGAAGTTACGTGGGTCAGCTAGTAATATTATTAAGCAAAAAGCGCTACAACTATTAATAGCCGACCATTAAAGAAACATATTGCAAAATTGGGAAAAATATTCCTTTGCTCAATTTAAATTAGTCGTTAAATTATTGATACGAATATGGATAAAAACCCCAAATTAAACTAAGAATTATAAAACAAAAATAAAAAATAAGTTCGCAATTGGGAATTTGAAAAAAAAAACTAATGTTTTTTTTTATGTATTTTAAAACTTTATTATTAATAATATTGATAAATGATGCAAGAAACTTAAAAAAAAATTTTTTTCAATAAATTATAAACAATTAAAAATTTATAAAATTTCAATAAAAATCACGTGACTATAAACGCGTCAGAATTCGTCACCGTCGTTGTGACGTCATAATGTTACAGCGTTACCGGAAAATAACAAGATCCGTAAGTTTATCAATCTACTAGGAAATTTATAAACTTTCGTAGGATTCTAAACAGGAGATAAATTGTAATATTTTACGTCCACATTTTCGTAAATTGATAAACTTACTGAACTCTCTCGTAAAATAATAAATGCTAAAATAATAGAACATTTGTTGAAGAAGTAAAATTTACCACAGAGCTACGAAAGTTTTATAAAAAAAAAGGTTATTTAGTTTACTATAAAACTAACTGTTTTATAGTAAACTAAATAACCTTTTTTTTTTGGAACGAAGTTCCTTATCGCGCGATATGAACGAAAAAACGAAGGGGGCTAGACGGAAATTGTCGCGACATAATTTGTTGTCACGACACTTTTTGCTATTTTAAATTTTATTTGTTATTAGTTTATTTTTCATTGCTTGAAGCAACCCAGATACTATATATATATAATATATATATATATCTATATATATATATAATATATATATATATACTATATATATATATATATAATAGATAGATAAGATTTCGAACTTTTATATATACATATCATCATTTTCATCACTTTCATCATTTTCATTATCTTCATCGTTTTCATCATTTTCATCATTTTCATCACTTTCATCATTTTCATCATCTTCATCATTATCATCATTTTCATCATTTTCATCAATTCATCATCTTCATCACTTTCATCATTTTCATCATTTTCATCATCTTCATCATTTTCATCATTTTCATCATTTTCATCACTTTCATCATCTTCATCATTTTCACCATTATCATCATTATCATTATTATTATTATTAATATTATTGTGTACACATATATCATAAAACTAGAAATTACGTAAAATATTGAAGTAAATATAATATTTGTATCGTCTTTCTATTTCGAACTTCGTTCCATCCGTGTGTCCCTTGACACCTCTCAAGTTTTTTTTTTAACGTGTGGAAGCCTCGGGCTGTCTCCTCGCCGGGGTTTGCGGCGGGGCGGTGTGTCGGAATCGAACCGACTAAAACCACACGGTGTGCCAACTCTGCGCCTGAGAAGGGAGGGGTCCGGGTACTGCAGATATTACACCACCGGACCCCTCCCAGAAACTAAATAAAATAACCTAACTTAACCTAACCAAAATAGTAAGAAATCGGAATGGACAGAGGAAAAAATTAAAAATGTTCTTAAAATGATAGAAAATTATAATAAAGCTAAAGTTTTGGGAAGTCGGGCCACAGACAAAGAATACTATCACGCCAAAAGGTATGACATAATGACATTTAGTGACGAAAAAGTTTGTCAAGTCTGATTGTACCAAAGTCTATGGACACAAGCATTGCCACTATGACCTATCAGAGAGCAGTGTGTTATTTTACGTATTTCAAAGATGCGTATATTTAAAAGTGTTTCTGTGATTGGTCGAACCATATAAAATCTTACGAATAGATATCCGTTAGTTTATAAATTTACCGTGTGACGTCGGAAATTGATAAATTTACGAAAATGTGGACGTAAAATATTACAATTTATCTCCCGTTTAGATCCTACGAAAGTTTATAAACTTCCTAGTAGATTGATAAACTTACGGATCTTGTTATTTTCCGGTGACATAGCGACTGTGTTTTATGACGTCACACGCGCTCGGGTTTATTCGGGAGCTGTCGGCGCGTCTTCGGTACTGGATTCAAAACTTAATTTTTATTTTGAAATGACTTTTGAATTATAGCGAAAAAAAAAATAAAAAAAATAGTTTTGTTACAAAACTTATAATATGATCTTTCCATTTATCACAAAAATTTTTTTTTTTCAAATACCCAATTCTGTGCGTTGAACTTGAAACTCGCGGGCTGGGTTTCCGCAACTCGACGACTTCAGTGCGCCTATTTTGCGTGATGGGATGGCATTATTCGTGCCACCCCAGTTCCTTCAAGTAGCCTAGCAGACCCCTCACGTTGCCGACGACTTCAGGAAGTGCCCTCGGTGATCCGAGGTGTCTCGCCCGGTATTCTGCCACCTCAGGACATGTCATGATGACATGGGCGGACGTCTTCTCTTCCCCCATGCATGCCCTGCACAGAAGACTGTCTGTTACACCTAGAGTGAAAAGATGTTTGTTTAGTAGTGCATGACCAGTTATTGCTCCAATTAAAAGTCGAAGCAGCGGCCTCTTGAGTTGCATCAGCTTCCGTGACAATCTGGGGTTGATCGTCGGAAGGGCCTCCTTGGTCTGCCTGCAGGTACAAAGGTTGGACCAATATATTTTGTGTTCTACCTTGGTATTTTGTTGCAGTATCCTTCGCAGCCAAGCAGATGGCAGAGGTAGTATTGGTTCAGGGCCTACTGCCCTTGTTTCCGATCCACCTCTTGCCAGTACATCAGCTGCATCGTTCCCGCATGAGTTACTATGCCCCTTTATCCACTGAAGAGTTATACTATTAGTACATACCTCTGTCAGGGCTCTGTGGCATTCGTAAATTAGCCCTGATGTTGTCGAGTGACTTTGTAGGGCTTGTAAGACTGATCGGCTGTCGGAAAGTATGCGGATGGGGTATGAGGTTTTCTTCTGTGCGTTATGTTGTTTAGTAAATGAAGGTTACGTGGATTAGATCGTCGTTGACCCATCAGACGTTGTCATATTCCCCCTCCGCAATAATCTTTGATTAAAATCTGTTTTTTTTTGTTTAAAGAAAGATAAACTGGGGGAAATATAGTAAGGGATACCGCAAGTCACTAATGGGGGAATGGGACTAGAAATACATATAAGAGGGCTTCATAGATCTTTTAAAATCTTTAAAATAAGAAGAAGCTAGCAGCACTCTCGACACAGCAAGCTCTTGCGAGCGAAATCAGCAATTCGTTTCTATGAATTATTGAAAAAAACTGTGGTAATTATTTCATTTTTAAATTGTACATACGGTTTTCAAAACATATTCCTATCGCTTTAGTATAATCCAACAATTATTGTTTAATGATATATACTATTAGTTCCCCAATTAGTAACAAATGGTCAATTCTCAAACGTATGTACAGATGCCAAAGCGTTAAAACCCAAAACAAAAACAAAACAATGTGTATCTTCTACTGTCAAATAGGCGTGTTTGTCGAATCATTGAGCACTGGCTCGGTGTGTGACTTCTGATTGAAACACGCGCCCCGAGAATATCCGGCCTGATCCCTCCGACCTCCGCGCCTCTCGTGAGGAACCCCACATAATACTGACGTGATCTTGTTCAATCTGTGCGTATTTCCGACAGTATTATATCATGTCCCTCGCGGAGGACACACCAACAAGATTAGATAACCTCAAACCTTACATTCGATATTTATACTCTTGCATTCTACATTGCAAATGCATATAATGCAACTACGCAGCATGGCAATGATGCTTCTGCATTAATAGGAAAACAATGACAATACTGGGCATGACCTGATCAGTAAAATACACGATAAACCACATGAAAAATAAATGTTCTAAGACTAAATTATGTAATAATTATGTGATTAATCTATTTCAACAATTTCCTGAGTCACTGATAATTAAATAATTAACAATAACAATATTAATTATATATTATATCTAACACAATCTATTATAATTGAATGAAGACTTATCGAAACTTTATTAACACTTAAAATATTTAGGATAGCGACGATAAACGAATTTCTCTAAGAGTTAATTGGAAGTGCTCGAGTTCCCCGAGGAGCCTAGCTTCTATAAATAAGTGTTTACACACCACTTCTGGATAAAATAATTTTTATACTCTTTTCTTTTTGCAAGAAAATACTTCGATAAGAAAAAGTAATCGTATTCAAAAGTAGATCACTGGCAGTGACCCTCTTTTACACATAAATAAATTAGTTTGATATGTGATAATGCGTATTTGCGTTACATTTCATTGAAGTTCTACCGTATACTGTCTGATGTAATTGATTCTAAACGATAATGGTATTTTAACAACAACACTGTATGATATGATTGTGTGTGTAAATAATCATCATTGGATTATTGCAGTACACTATTAGACCTAGGCCTCTGCACGTGCACGCCACTTGGTTCGATCCTCAGTATAGTACGAGTACTATATGCGGTTCGTTAAATAGTGTTTTTTTATGAAAGAAATAGCAGACATGCTACCTAATTGTAAGTGACGACCAAATGCTCTGTGACCAATATCCATGTACACCCATATTTCAACACCCGCAAGTGTGCCTGTAGTCCTCCTTCAGAGAATAATAGGGTAAAATATTAGATTTTCGTCAATTTATTTACTTGAAAGTAATTAAGAACTACTCTCATTTAAGATTATTGACTATTTGTTTTGACGTCACTGTCACATTTAAAACACATGCTCGTTTTGCGTGACGTCACAATCGTTAGCTTTTACTAGTAAAAGCTAACGATTGTGACGTCAAACTTCTTGTAAAATAAAAATCTTTCAAGTTATGATAATTGAGAAATATAGCCCTATTTATAAAAAGTTAATTGCTACATAAATGGTGCATTGTAAGACCTTAAAGATTTTTTGTTTCATTCCAAAGTCTTATTTTTACGTAGAGATACGTACGTAGAGATTTTGTCAATATGTCAATAATAGTTTCAGGAAGCACACCTATAATTCTCTATAACTGTTAAGGGAAAATATGTTAATCGATACTAATATTATAAATCAGAAAGTTATTCTGTCTATCTGTCTGTCACGCTTTTACAACTGAACCGTTACATCGATTTTAATAAAATTTGTCATGGAAATACTTTGATTCTCGAGGAAAGATATTGCCTACTTAAACCGCGGTAACCGAGAAACACGAGGGCGGAACCGCGGGCAAAAACTAGTATGACATAAATGGATGTTAGTTCATGTATTCTGTGTGATGATGAACATACAGAGTGTTACTACCCCGTGGATATCGTAAAAGGCGATAAAAGTAAGAAACTGCAAAGAGCACGAAACTTGAAACAAACCCAACACCAACATATCTGACCAGCGCCGTACATGGTAGGACCGAACTGTTCTTTTACAGAGAGACCTTTGTCGAGCCATGAATTGTTATAGGCTGCTGCACACTGCACGCAAAAGACTTAAAAGAAGGAGATTATGGGAGCGTTCAAGTTTGCAACGCAGAAAGTGGCGAACACGAAAGATAGGGTAATGAAACTACGTCAGATGGTGATTTTTTAAAGACAACTTCATCATTGGTAATATATTCTGTGTCGCGGGTGACTCAACAAACATATATAAAGCAGATAAAAAGAACACCCAGACAGAACAACAATTCTGGATCACACAAAGTGTGGTCCAATATGGGATTTGAACCCACAACACTTGACATAGTTGAGAACGGCGTTGTGACCGCTTAAACCGCTATGCTAACCGTGCAGTCATATTTGAGTCGATATCATAGTTCAACATGAACCAAATTCAGCAAATCGTTGCAAAGATAAGATTTGTCAAAGATTTTATTCAATTTCTACTGTGTCAGAAATGATTTTTAGAGTTCAAGTATATTGCAGGGAGGATAGAGAATGTATGTTAGTAAAACACAAAGTTAATGAAGTAATAAAGGCCAGTTGGGCGTCATATTTCCTCAGGGCCACAATGCGGTTGGCTCTAAATCCTTCAATGTAGCCCCTAGCCACGTACGCCGGCCTACCCTATTTAAACGTATATGAGCTGCTAATTTATAGATCTCCCACTATCGTTCATCTCAAATTAATACTACGATGTGTGTTTCCACTATATTATTGTTTAGTAAGTTAATAACGTTTCCAATACAATTGTCTTGTTTTTAGGAGAATAGACGTTTTCATGATGATACATTTTGTGTATCATTAGAATTTAAAAAAAAAATCCAATATTTACAGTTGTCTGATTCATATTTAAAAAAAAAGCAGTTGACGCTTACCGTGAGAGAGCCACGTTTCGGCATGCATGGGCCGACTCCGACTGAGTGAAATTACCGGAGGCACATAAAGGATACATACATAACATACAGTTCTATTTCGATGGATCTAATCTATTACAAATTGCTATTATATTACTATGATTTTTTATTTGTGATGATCAACAATATTATAACCAGCTTTATCACATTGTTGTTGTGTTATTCTTGTGTGCCGGTTTTTGTTTGTAACACGAAAGACAGTAGTAGATAGGCGGTGGCATTCATGTGTTTTTTTGTAAAAATGATGGAATTAGCCAGGTATACATAAAGTGGCTGTAGCTAAAGCTGTAATCAACCACATGAGAACAAAAAATATACTGATACTACATATTTTTGTTTCATAAAAACCTTTAGAATTTATTTTTATTACATTTACTAATATAAATATATAAACTTTACAGGGTATTGTGTATCCTTCTAGTGATTGCGTCGGACACACGTCTGGATAATTGGGTCACTGTCCGTATCGTTAGAAACGGCTGCCTAAGTTGGGCGAGATACATTGCGTCTGTTGCGGCACGTTGGACTCAACAATATGTTCGCAAATGAGGGTATGTCAAAATATTTCGGTACAATTGGAACATTTAAAGGGTGAGCATAGTTGGGTTTTCTTTTTAATGTGGAATCGTGCGTTGGACAGAAGTATGTGTGATACTTTAGGGAGTACTTATGAATGTCTTGTTAAAATGTCAACTCGAGTTTTAATGTTTTATTATTTTGTTCTCATTGTTGGTTTTGTTGCGATGTATGTGTGGTGTGACTAGAATGGATAAGGTGAAGAATGAGTACATCAGAGGAAACCTGAAAGTTGCACCAGTGGCTGAAAAACAGTTGAGAAGCAGCAGGTTAACCTGGTATGGACATGTGATGCGCAGAGATGAGCAAAATATTGTTAGGAAGGTTTTAAGTATGGAAGTCGCTGGATATAAGAGTAGATGACGACCACAAAAAAAGGATGGACTGCGTAAAAGAGATATGGTCAGGAAGGCAGTAAGCTGAGAACTGACAAGTGATAGAGGAGAATGGAGTAAAAAAACTCATTGCACCGACCTCAAATAAATTTGAGAAAAGGGTAGTAAGATGATGATGTTGGTTTGGTTAAGGGTTTGTTTTACATATCATGCTATGAAGTCTAAAAGAACACTGATAGCAACGGCTTGAAAGCAAGTGAAACTGTCAATTGAGACTGGGCCAAGATCAGGCTCGGGACGGAGATACAAAATGAACATTAGAAATTTCTTAAAATAATTTAATATAGGTACGATGTTGTACTGATATTTGAAGAGAATGCTACTACTTGACGTGGAATTCGTAATAGATAAAGTAATAAAAACCTTTAAAACTTTTCTCTACGCTTTTAATAAATATTTATTCGTCGTTAATCCGTGTGTATGCAAAGCGATTTGGTTTTATTCATATTGGACGCACCCAACAGGAATGTAAACAGTCGCTTATAGAGATTGGTTTTGTACTTTTGTTTATAATACTATAATTTATATGAGAGTATACTATAGCGTTTTGCAGAGATTAGATTTGAAATGGAAGTCTAGTCTAATCTCAGTTTGATATCAAAGCAATCATCTGTACTAACATTATAGAGAGGTAAAGTTTGTGAGGTCGTGTGGGGTAATATTTAGATCTACTGAACCGTTTTTAAAATTCTTTTAACAATAGAAACTCACATTGTTTGCTAGTATAAGCTATATATTAACCGAAGGTATAGAAGAGCGTAATACTCGTACGACGTTTAAGAAAGAATACGAAGAACTAATCACGCGAGTGAAGCTGCTGGCAATAGCTAAAGTTGTATAAATTAGGATATGTCGCGATGACAGTACGACTTAGTCGAACATCGAAAAAAAATTAAGTTACAGGAACGCCAGGAGCTTGCTTCTTCTACTTCTGATAGTTTTTGTTCTTGCAATATATTTTTCATCCCAAGAAACTGTGAGCTTTAAATTTTAAGGGGACGACAAAAACGATTCTACTTTAGTTTAAAATTCTGCATTACAAGCGTAACATTATACTGTGGTTCACACAACTATCTATTCACGGGGCATAAAGAAACACGCAATCTCATAATCCACAGCTGTCGGATAACTGTCGAGTGATGTGCAGGTCGCTCCAGTCAACTAATTGTAGATTTTAAAGGACATTGGGGAGCCTCGGGCCATGTATTTAACAAGGTACATGACACATAAGACACACCCAAGGAACGAGTCGTCCGACTTTCACGTGGTATGATTTCACTATCACGGGTCTTTCAGAAGCTGAAGAGGAGTGATACCACGGCCTCACAGAAAACAGTGAGTGTGAGTGAGGACACCGGAGGCCCATAAGCCAACCCCTCCCCCTATCCCCCTTCCCATCCCCCTTCCCATACCCCAAAGGTCGGCATATTCAGAACCTATCAGGCGACAGGGAAACGAAAGTCTCGCAGGTCAAAATGCGTGGAAACCTTTTGTGATTAGTCTCAGTTTGGACCATATTTAATGTTTAATGTAATTCTTTCTGTATTTTAATTATTGTTATAAACAAATCCTCTTCATAATCACGCAGATGATTAGATATAAAATATTTTTTATTATAAAGTTTTTTTATGGACAATGAAACAAAACAAAAATGGTCTAATTTCCTAGAGACGTACTATGCCTTTTCTAAGCAAGATTTGGATTCCACGTTATAAGACCAACGAAAACCTTAATATAGACATTAATAACATTGTTTTTTAATATGAAAATATTGTTTATGAATGCCTAAGGCATTAAGTCCTTGTTTATCAAAAGTACATAAATTTAAATTAGATTAAGAAACATGTACAAAAACATGAATTTGAATAAGTATTTTAAATGACATGATTGTATAATCACATCAAAGTAATTTTCATATTCGTTGTAACCTATCTAGCTTAAATTACCAAAAATAAACGGTTGCAAGTAAACGGGACAACAATAATGTTTGTGAAGACTTCAAAGCCAATCCTCGGCTAAAAGCAGAAGAACAGCTGTGGATCAGGCTCAAGAATTGACAATATACTTCAATGTATTATACAGGATTGGTGAACAGTTCAGTTAAATCTCCTTAGTCGACTCCACAATTACCAATCGCCGTATCGTAGGTATCGAAGTCAAGTAACGACCACTGAAATGGGACACTTGCGACCTGCGACTAAAGATCCTTACACTCTACTTTTCTCTACAGCTTCATATTAACAAATGCGTAGTCGGTTTTTGAGGTAAGAACATGTTCTTTCTTGCCGTTTTGTAAAGCACACACAGTCTAGAAATACCCCAAAATTCTTTGAATATCCATTGAACGCATGCAAATAAAAAAAACGTAATAAAGTCATGAATATTCTTTCTGAGTTAAACTCGATGCAGTTTCTTAAATATTTGTTTTGTGTTATCGAAGTTAATTTATTAATTGTAGCGCTGAAACATTTAGAGCATCTAACATAAATGTTTATAGTCTTGTTTGAGTTAAACATAAGTAGGATTATTGTAATATATTAACAATTAACGCTGCTTTAAGTCTGTTAATCATGACACATACTGAATGTACAATCATTTGAATTACTTTCTAATAACTTATATGGACTATCCCAGTCCATATAAGTTATTAGAAAGTAATTATTTTTAGATGAAACATTTTGTAAAAGTTTTTAATTTTGGACCCTTAATCTTGACACTTGGCAGGCCTATATACCATAATAGTTAAGACATCTCAGCTAAAACAAAGTACAGAGTGTAATAAAGGATAGTAATAAGGCTCTCATTTTATATAAACTTTTATTTTTGAAATTGTTTATCAGCATTTTGGTAGAAAAGCTTTTAGTTGGAACCTTCAGTTAAGAACGAATTTCTGTGACGGGGCTTGTTTTAGCCAAGAAAGAAAGAAAAAACTTTTATTCTGACATACACAGGACAATATACGGTTTTAAACATAGTTAAGGTTATAGGATATAAGCAGTTATTATTCACTGTGCAATGCCAGAAAAGGCGCCTATCTCAGCATATTGCTGCAGTCAGAGTGACTGCAGCACTGGTGAACAAAGGGCCCGCGCCCGGTGTTTTTAGTCTGCCCGTGTCCAGTATTGTACATTTGTGAAGAGTGTGTTAGATTAAATTTGATATATATGGATATATGGATGGACATACATAAATAGTTAAATATAAAACATTTTATGAGAAATAAAATAATGCGAATTTGCGGCTCAGCGACATACCAAATACTTTCATATGTAATTCGCGCAAAACATTTGTTGGGATTCTACCTCTTTTGTCTGTGACAAGGTACGAGGATAAAAGTTTCTATTAAGTTCCTCACTTAAATTGTGTGTGATACGAAGTGCCTGATTCCTAGATAATAGAACTAATTCAACAGTTTTGTTCCCACAACATTTGTTCTTTATGTAAAATTATTTACTGCTGTTACACGTCTCTTAACACGAACATAAATATTGTGATAAATATTTAATGCAATTAAAATGATTAATAGAAGCCTGTTCTTTTTCGATTTAAGAACTAATACGAAATAGGTCCTGACAGAAACAAACATGACCAGTAGGTAAGTGCCAGCTTCCTGTGGCAGAAAGTGGCACCATGTTGCCTACTTTGTCAATTCTACATTAGTGTGAACCAATGTGAGCTCAATGTTTTTGGATATTTAGTTAATTTACACATCTAGTTAAGGTCGAATATGTCACGCACAGCCTTTTTCTTTGTTGACGAGGTGGAAAATCCCTTCGGATCTCCAGCTGCCCGGGGACTGAGGGGCCAGGTATGAGGTGATTCCCCTAAATACCACTTCGCTTCTCATAAGAGTTTACAAGAGCGCATGCCGTATAAAATTGTGCGTTATCTTTTATTCACGAATTCAGGGTGAAAATTATTGCACATCGATGTGTTACTAATTTTCAAATCGTTGTTACCGGTGTTTACCTAGGGACTATTCAGTGACAACATTAATCTCCAATCAGCGAGACAGACGAGCTAAACTGCTACAGATAAGTATATGCCTTTTTATTTATTTTTACCCGACAGGCTACCTATGTTCATCTGTACCCTCATTGCTCCTCAACTATTTATTAGAACTGAACAAATTAGATATCGTTAGAAGTCTCTTGATCGTCCCCTAGTTAAAGGCTAATGACATGTCACTGAATCTAATGAGGCGCCCTCTAGCGGTCATAAAGTACTGTGTTAAAAATAATTTGAGATATGATAGATGTTTCGTATCATTGGTAAGGCCATTACTTGTACATTAAAAAAATATATATATTATTAGCATTTGTTTGTGACTTTGTCCGTACTTATTAAAAAAAATATATCTACGGTATTTAAAATATACTTTGCAATTAAATTATTATTATAACGACACCAAAACATTTTAAATAAAAAAAAAACTAACAACTAAAACCCACCTACGACGCTAAAAAAGTATGAAACTAGTTTGAAAAGCCGTAGTCACACGTTACATAGAAACGTAACATAACACTTTAACAACGGTTTTAGTTTCTACTTTTTATATTAATTAACTTTTTTATATTATCTGCCTCGTTGGCGCAGTGATAGCGTATGCGACTGCTGTGCTTAGGACTAGGGTTCGATTCCCGGGTCGGACCAAATGTTTGTGTGATCTGCAAATATTTGTTTTGCAATTTGGGTATTTTCTATGTATGATATGTACATATTTACAAAAAGAGTACATATGTATTTATATCAGTTGTCTAGTATCCATAATACAAGCTCTGCTTAGTTTGAGACTAGATGGCGTTGTATTAAATATCCTAAAATGTTTATTACATTTATTTATATTCTTATTCCACCCGCGGATTTAGAGTTTAGCATCGGCGTGACCATTCAGGATCATTTTTTAATTTGAAGAAAAATGTAATAGTTTAGGAAATGTTATAGACACTTCACTTTCTGAAAACGAGGCCATTAGTTTTTATATACAACCCACTCAGAGCACTATCCATGCAATAGTTTAGTTTTGAATTACTGATAACATTCATTTATTATTGCTGTTATTCTGAATACATTCATCAATTCGGTAATTTTTAAATCCATTTAACAACCACAACACCTAAACCTTGTTAGAATACCACGCGGTGCCAGATGCATTCGAAACAGACATCAATATTCCGTCAGCGCTGTGGATTTCCAATTGACAGGCAATTACAAAGCGAACCAATCCATTCTAGGCACTACAGCACAACCGATTTGATCGGACGCTGGACGGTCCCTGTCCGGTTATCCGGACGTGGCGTTAAATTATGTCGTACGGTTAAATTAGATCTCTTGCTAGTGTTCACGAGATTAATGAGCAGCGGTTTAATTTTGATTAATTCCATTAAATCTTTGAGATATGGCAAAAGTTATGTGTTCAGTCTATGTAAAGGAAACTTTACCAAGGTCAAAATATTTGTGTAGCTCCCAAATCAGTGCTACATTCAGATATATTGATTTAAATTCAAGAAGAAAGAGCTTCTCAAAATATTTTTTTTATCTATATTGCTGGATATTTTGAGTCATTACGAACTGATTTAAATATTCCATTATTTTAATTGGTTCTATTAAAAGTTAAACTCGTTTATACCTGTGAATATATTCGACTTCTGGGTGTGTGTATTGTATCTCTCTTACATATAATTACGTGAATATAAAAGTTACGATAAAAGCTAGAGCTTTTATTACATATAGACTGTAGACACCCTAGTTGGCGGTAATTCCTCACCAGGGTCTTTCGTAAAATCTCTCTCTTTTTGCAATCCAACACAGGAATAAAATAGCAATACACTGATTGTACATACTTTCGAACAATGGTCTTCTTAATAAGTGAATTAGGACAACTAAAATCAATTAGTGCCTGTTAAAACATATTTATTTAGCTTATTCAAAACCTATTTCATACTTCACATATAACTTACATTCTATTCCCATATTTTTATTCTAATCTGATAGCTTTATCAAACATTGTTTATTCAATCAACCCATCGCGACCACTGCTGATGGAAGGGTCCTCGATGGAACTAAATGCCGTTTATTAAATAATTATTTTTAATTTTGGGCTTCTTTTTTTCTTAATTTTTAAAAAAGCTAATCATAATATTGATTCTCTGTCATTTCCTTATGATAGACTGTATATAACTACCTATCTATACACTGTTTGTAAATCTATACACGTTTAATTTTTCTTGTTCTTTTCCACTTCTAACCGTCTATAGACCTAGATTTGTTATAGTGAGGATTCAAAGACATTCGTAATTATAACAGTTTTAAGTAGTCCCTGGAGTCTAATATATCAGGAAGGTCTAGGAAGGGACGTACCTAAAGAGAAAACCGCTTAATGTTTCCATTATCTAGATTTATCTCGGTGAGTATTGAGTACTTGCCTAACTAATGTATAAACCATCACAATCTGTCATCCTCCTGCTGTGAAAATAATAATACATGAAATCCTGATGAACTGATCATAAAAGTTATTTTTAAAGAAAATTTTCTTACTATCGTAAAATATGATCACAATGGTTATATATGGAAAATTCTGCGAGTTTTTGTTAAATTTGAAGGTAAGAGACCGTCATCATACCGGAGTTTGCGGCGGTGTGGTGTGGTTTTTATTGCACCGACTACAACCACACGGTGTGCCACTCTGCGCCTGAGATAGGAGGGACCCGGGATCTGTTGTTATTATGACATACGGACCTCTCCTAGTGCCTGCCCGCACTGATGCGGGCACCGTAGCTGGAAAACTATCTGATTAGGTGACGTACGGCACACGCGTAGGTCGCCTCCTCGCGGTGGGCCACTTAAGCGGATAGAAGGGAAAACCGAAAATCGGATCTAATCGGCCGCCCAGTTCACCGGCGGCGGATTGGATCCGAGTGGAGTGCCGTCCTCCCGGGCCCTCTCTGCCGTCTTCTTCTGCGAAATGATATCTTCACAGAAGGTTGCGGCAGCGATAAAAAAGCTATCGTTACTGTCCATGGACCGTATGGTGGCTGGCTCCACCCAATTAGCGTCTTCATCAGAGCAATGAGGCTCAGTATCTTGCAGCCTATAAAAGACGCACTGGTAATTTCTTAACTGATACTTTAAATAAGAAAAGGGTAGTAAATTCAAAACAACTACTTAAGCGGTACACAAAAGGAGGTCACAGAAAAATATTGTTTACGGATGATATTTTTTTTACAATCTGAAAATGAAGAAGTGACTGAGCCATAGTTTTGTGAAAAAGTTATCAAAACATTGGCACAAATGTATCAAGATACCATTCTTGAGAAGGTAGTTATGCCTCTTAACAACACCATGTTCAATAAACAAGAATGGTCCTATCAGAAAGACTCGGCGCCGGGTCATAAAGCTCGATCCACCCAATCTTTGTTGGAAACGAACGTTCCGGACTTCACCTGAGCTGAAACCCGGCCGTTATCGAGTCCTGATCTTTATTCTTATATAAAAAAATTATAAATATATTTGTAGGGCGATAGGGTTACCAGTGCAGAAATTATAGACGTCTTTGGTACTTTTGATCGTTTATTCTGGTTTCTGTGTAGTTCATACATATATTCACAAACTTGTACTTATACATATAACCCTATGTTGGGAGTGATGAGGACTGCGGGGCTATCGCTCAACACTACCCTTCCTACGCTACGTGAGTGTCTTAAGAGGACTGCGGGGCTATCGCTCTAGAAGACCTCAATACTTAGCAGAACCTGATGACTGCGGGGCCATCGATCAGGTCAGCTATGCCTACTGGACATCAGAGTGGACTGCGGGGCTATCGCACTCTGAGTCGTCTAGCTGTCGACTGTTTGAATGGAGGCTGCGCGGCTCTTTATATAGTACTTGTGCGACCCCCTCCACGATGTGATGCGCGTCGATTGAGACAGATAGTCGTTGTGCGAGGGAGAAAGTATTCGGGTTCATTACGCACGTTGCTGTCTGCTACATTCTCCCCCTCTGGTGCTCTTTTTAACGTCCCGTGAGAGCACCAGCATCCTTGCGAGGTCTTCCTCTTCGACGAATTGGATTAACAGAGTTTGGCAGAACATCATCTCTTCTCTCGAACTTGGTCAAAGCAGACGTATGGTATCTGCCAATTGCTCTTTCAGATGAATCTGGATGTGCCACCTCATATGTGGAAACTCCATGTTTCTTGAGTATAATGTAAGGACCATCTCGACGTGGAGCAAATTTTGCGGAAAATTGTTTTTCAATATTACTGATTGGATGTGTCTCAACTAAGACTAAGTCTCCAATTTGATATCCAGTCGGTTTGATTCCAGATTATCTTCAATGTTTTCTTTCGCAAGTGCCAAATCTTGAGCTAATTGTTTTAAAGTTGGAGTTATTCCTTTTATAAAGTTCTCAGATTCTATGGTACAACTTAAGTCATGTGCTAAGTCATACGTGGTTCTTAATTCGCGACCAAATGTTAAGTATGATGGTGAATAGCCTGTTGTTTGACAAAATGACGTGTTCATAGCAAACCTAATTGCAGGTAATGTAGCCGGCCAATTGTGATGCTTGTCTTTAACCATCATTGCTATTTGTGATTTCATATCTCTATTCTTCCTTTCTACGGTGTTCGGTTCAGGATGATAAGCGGGTGTATAAACTTGTTCTATATCTAAACAAAATGTAAGTTTTTGCATTACTGCTGATATGAACTGAACTCCGTTATCACTCACAAGTTTCCTTGGCAAACCGTAACGCAGGAATACTTCATTTATTAGTGTCTGTGCACAATTTTCAGCAGTAGCTTCTTTTAAGGAAAAAATTTCAATCCATCTGGAGGCGGTATCTTCCACAATAAATATCCATTTCTCTCCAGAATTTCCTTTTGGTAATGGACCAAATAAATCAATGGATAGGATTTCAAATCTACAACAGTTCGGAGTAGCTTGAAATAATCCAGCTGGTTTTTGGTTTGAAGGTTTGTATTTTTGGCATTCAACACAAGTTTTAATATGGTTTGTTATATATCTTCGCATTCCCTTCCAATAAAATTTCTTACTTATACGTTGTAATGTGCGTTCAATGCCCATATGTCCAGCAGTGGGTGCATCATGATAAGCTTTTAGTATATTAGGTATTTCGTGTTTTGGGATTAGCAGTTTTGCATTATCATCGTCTTGTTCAGGCGTATAACGATATAACACTCCTTTGTGTAACAGAAATCCTTTCTTAATGATTTCTCTATATTTTTCCGTTTCTTCTTCTTTTTCTAAAGTTTCTATTACTAATTTTAAATCATTGTCCTTTAACTGTTCTTCTCGAATTTGTTTTTTATTAAGTTTTGGAAGCTCCATCTCTATTCTACAAATTGCACAGGTTTCGTTGTGATTTGAACATGGTGGTCGTGATAATGTGTCGGCTACAACATTAGTACGTCCTGGCGTATATAATATCTTAAATTCATATGGTTGTAATTGGAGTGCCCATCTCGCAAGACGTCCGGTTGGTGTTTTCAGATTCATTAACCACTTTAGAGGTTGGTGATCTGTTATTGTTATGAAACGTGTACCTTCTATGTAACCACGAAATTGTGATATAGCCCATACAATTGCTTCTTTTTCTTTTTCTGTTACTGTGTAATTACATTCGGCTGGACTCAGCAATCTACTCGCGTATTCTACAGGATGTTCATGCTCGCCCTCCCCCTGCACTAAAACTGCGCCGATAGCATATTGACTTGCATCTGTTTTGATTGTAAATGTCATATTTTCATTAGCTTGTTTCAGTACGGGTGCTGTGGTCAATGCAATTTTTAACTTGTTAAAGGTTTGTTGTTCTTCCCAATTCCATTGCTTTGATTTGTAGTTCATTCAATATATCGCTTAATTGCTGTATTGCGTCTGATGGCAAATCTTTAGATTCAGACATTATAATGCTTTACAAATGCGGGTAGTTTTTCTCAAAAATTGTGGGTAGTTTCCAATAAGTCAATTTATTTTCTTGACATTGGTAGCTAACTTCATAAACGTTGGGCGTCAAATGTAGGGCAATAGGGTTACCAGTGCAGAAATTATAGACGTCTTTGGTACTTTTGATCGTTTATTCTGGTTTCTGTGTAGTTCATACATATATTCACAAACTTGTACTTATACATATAACCCTATGTTGGGAGTGATGAGGACTGCGGGGCTATCGCTCAACACTACCCTTCCTACGCTACGTGAGTGTCTTAAGAGGACTGCGGGGCTATCGCTCTAGAAGACCTCAATACTTAGCAGAACCTGATGACTGCGGGGCTATCGATCAGGTCAGCTATGCCTACTGGACATCAGAGTGGACTGCGGGGCTATCGCACTCTGAGTCGTCTAGCTGTCGACTGTTTGAATGGAGGCTGCGCGGCTCTTTATATAGGCCTTGTGCGACCCCCTCCACGATGTGATGCGCGTCGATTGAGACAGATAGTCGTTGTGCGAGGGAGAAAGTATTCGGGTTCATTACGCACGTTGCTGTCTGCTACATATTTATTTATAATTTTTATAAGTACTTAATCAATTAGAGAATAATCGTTATAGTGCTAAAGTAGCACTTATATTTTTTCAGTCCATACACTTTTTTGAGAAATTACAAATAGTTCTAAATAAATTTCATACATCAAACAATTCTTTTAACTTATTATGTATATCATTAGGCACATTAAGTATCGGTTATTTCAGCTTCATTATGACATGATTAGGATAGGTATAACTGAGGTGCACCTATTCAATGATTTTGTGAATGAACATCGAATATTAAAACTTCTGCTGACTATTACTTATATCTATATATACTTATATCAACTGCCTCGGTGGCGTAGTGGTGGCGTGTGCGACTGCTAAGCTTGAGGTGTCGGGTTCGATTCCCGGGTCGGACCAAATGTTTGTATTATCTGCAAATATTTGTTTCGGAGTTTGGGTGTTTTCTATGTATAATATGTATTTACAAAAAAAAGTATATTTGTATTCATATCAGTTGTCTAGTACCCATAACACAAGCTTTGCTTAGCTTGGAACTAGATGGCGTTGTATGTTAGATGTTCGGAATATTATTTATTCGGAATATTATATAGTACCTTGGCCTCGATCCCACAGAAGATTACAAAGAATAGGCTTAAAAATCGTCTAGGTAGATACCAAGTCGAACTATATCCTTATGCTTTTGTCTGCCTAAAAAGCTTCAGGATGTACACTTTAATGAAAAACAATGAATATTATAATACATAAATATCAAATGTCAGTTATAAATCCAATAGACCACGACTCACATAATTATGGAAGCGGTCTTTGCATGTCTGTCATCACTTATTTATTCTATTTCATTTAAGATGTTCGTGCATAAATTACATGGAGCTAAGGCACTTTTGTTTTAAATCATAACAGAAAATAAAACATATCACACTAAATAAATTTAGATTAATTTATAAGCCGCCACGATTGTGTTAAGCGGTGATCTTTGAAGGCAAAAGCCAGTGAAGGCGATCGTGAGGTAAAGGGCATATCAGAAAGGTCTCACGTACAGACCTATGTTTACTTGAACAGCTGTCAAACGAATAATCCGGGAACATCAATCGGCTTTGTGTGCGCCCTGTTGGGATAGTGGAAGTAGGTAATTCGTGAAACGATATTTCTGATGTTTACTTTACTAATTTTTTTATTAATTTTTATATCATGGATATTCTGATTTAATAAGTCACTAAGGCTTTTAATTTAGTGTGTCAAATAATAAATAATCATAGTCAGAGTTTAAAATGCGAAAGATTTTTTTGACGCTTTTTCTTTTTAAATATTAAGCTTTTATTTAATGAATAAAAACAATTTCATAACTTATAATAAATACTTTTTAATACAATCTATAAATTGATAAAAAAAGATATGTAAAAAAACTTAGAATGTCATAAAACAAATATGCAATTTAAAAACATCAGATGCATCCCAAGTATCATCTAGAATTAAAACCAGATGGTTTTCACTCACTTACTCACTCAACAATCCATAGGTTATGTAATGTTAGTGCCAAGAATAATCCTGAGTCAAACTCTCGCTAATAGTTTAACTGTATACCGTACTGTTGGTGACTTGGTACAAAGTGCAAAACTTCAGAAGCTTTGCAAATACATATAGCTTTTACTGAAGCTCTTCAAAGTATGTCATATTTGCCAACTTCGTTAAATTGAATTACGAACAGCTGTTTACGGAAACGGATTATAGAAATATGTGTCGTGTTCATTTTTACTCGAATGTTACTAGCCTAAAGGAAGGGTAATGATTTTGGCAGTCCATATATACCTAATTGTATGTTCGTGTGTTCCGCCGTAGCGCTTAAACTACTAAACCGATTTATATAATGAGGTGTCAATAGCTTTTTATTAATGGCCCGGGTGACATAGTCTTTAATAAATTTTATAAAAAATATAAGACGGAATTATAACCTCATATAACTAACCTCTACAAAAATTAGAAAGAGATAGATAGGTCTCAATAAGCACGTTACAAGCATGTAAATAAATCATATTGTTTAAGTCAAAATATATGTTTAAAATGCGGTCGTACAGATCGCCAGGTTCAGCTGTTTCAGTAATTTACTTGTTTCAATAAAGTTTGTTTTTGTGCCTAGTGATGCCGTAGTCTTTAGTTCTGTCTGATTCTGATTTGATTCTGGTAGTGTGTTCCCCTTCCTCTGCTATGGAAACGGTAGTTAAGAGACCTGAAAAAATTCACGGTAGTAGTAATGCATGTATGTATAATTAAGTGAGATTTATTAGTTAACGAGTAATATCAGATCAACTGATGCAACGTTTTAGGCCACTGAAACCGTCAAATGATTTTTTTTGTAATATAAAATAATAAAACGCCCTTACGGCGGTATGTATGAAAATTAGCCAACATACTAGGTTTTAATATATTGCCCTAAGTGTAAGAAATGATATTTTAAGTTGTTATAAAATTTATTTACTTGACACCCCTTTTAAAATCACTTATTTTGTATTTGAAGTGAAAAACCAAGGCATAAATCACAATATTGAACTTTACTCTTATTTTACATTTATTTTTTTGATGGGATATATTTTTCTTCGGAAAAGTTTACGTATACTTACACACTCCTTTAATAACAAATACATTATTTTTATTATATGTACCTGATATTCCGCAATTCTGAAATAGAAAGTCGTAAAAGAATAAATCACGGTTCATACACTTGCTAAAAACAACGTCTCATGAAGAATATTACGCAAAAAATTGTAAATGATGTATTTTTAATATGGCGCTTCGCAGAATCCACAAAGCCAGTATGTAGATAATAGTTGCTTGCAATCACCGGTTTATATAATACGTAACTACTAATATATGGTATATTAGGAGTTACGTTACAGTATAAACACTTACTGAACAAGGAAAATTCTCCAACAATCACTTTTCAGTCTCCAACGATGATGTATTTTTATCCGACACGACCGGGGTAAGATCAGGTTCGGGACCGACGCCTTTACGTACTCTCCGCGGCACAGGGGCGAAGACCCCAACTTCTTAACTTCTGCCTGCTATTAAGTATTACAATCAGAAAATATCGATAACAATTTTTGGCCCGACCCGGGAATTAAACCTGAGACTTCTCCATAGGCATAATCGGTACTATTTTGTTATTTTCTCACGATTTACTCGAATTAGTAAATAGTAGTATTGATTAAATTAATATTAAGTTATAGTTTTTGATAGTAATTAGACCAACTCCGATATACATTAGCAACTGATCTAAAAGAGTTGAAGTATTTTGTATGTTTATTTAAATTCATAAATCTCAGAAACTATTTTGCAGACTTAAAAGATTTATTTTTGTATTAAATGAAGTGTTTATTTAGGAATTTGGTTTTAAAACGCTAAACGCTTTAGTAGCTAGGTACTACTAACCATAAACCCGGGTTACTAGTTCATTATGAATTAATACATTTATTTTCTGAAACAATACCGGCGTTCGTTTCTCTGAAAAATACACAAACAATGAATATAGTAAACAAGTGGTGGCAGGACAGTCAATATGTTCATGTATTTTTCTATTCCTATAAATACGCTGTAATATATGGAAATATAAGGATGCATGTGTGTAAGTAAGTTGCTGCACGTGTACAGCACTGTGTACCTCTGTTCGTACAATTTGGCACGTAAGTGTAGTTCTATGTAGTTTGTTCGAAGTTTCAAAGGAAACTGTGATCGAATATCTTTTATAACATTTGTAAATATTAAAAGTGAAAGAACAAAAAAATATGTATGCTGGTTGTACACGATTACTTTTAGGTACTACTAGCGGAGCCCCGCGGTGTTAACCACGGTACAACAACAACCACGGGTACTCTGGGACGAAACCAGTCTAAAAAAGTAGCCTATGTTAGTCCTTACGTCTTTAGCTACCTCTTAGTGACAGTCCCGTTAATTTCGGTACAGCCGTTCCAGATATCAGCCAGACAAAGACTTTATAAATTGCCTTTTTATGTAAGTACCGTATTTACTTTCACTTGCATTTATTGAAAAGCTTTTAAGGATCAATAACTAATAGAATATCAGGTTACTTGCAACCTGCTCAGCTTCAATCACCTAAGTTAGCTTCGGAGTAAGAGCAAGAAGCAGACGGCTGCGGATCATACAATTTAAAACAGGTGTACACAGGGGTCAGAGCGTGGGATGTAATCATGCCGTCTACTGCAGCTAATCATTGGCCAGAAGGAACTTGGAGCCTTCCTATTCGTTGTCACAACGGATTAAGGCAATAGCCTCGTCTCTGTAGTCGCTCGACCACACACAATATAAGAATCGGTGGCGCAGTGGTAGCGTATGCGACTGTTGATCTCGAGGCCTCGGGTTCGATTCCCGGGTCTACAAATATTTGTTTCGAAATTCGGGTATTTTATGTATATGTATGTATTTACAACAAAAATAATTTATGTATTAATATCAGTTGTCTAGTACCCATAATACAAGCTCTGCTTAGTTTGGGACTAGATGGCGTTGTGTGTTAGATGTCCGGAATATTTATTATTGTTATTCATTTTCGACAGGGTTGTTTTTGTAGGTGATTAATATTTTAGAAGGCATATTCTAAGCTAGAGAACCGTTCTGAATACGGTATCAAATACTTTTGTTGACACTAATGATAACATTACTTTATCGACCTTTTTCATGGTATTTTCTTATTATTATTTATGTGAGTCAATAAGCTGGGTAAGCAAGTTAACAAATTGTCTCCAAGGTTAGACTTACCTATTACCCAAATAGGTGATTTGGTGATTCCGCTGAATTTGCATTATATTTGAAAGGGAAATATTCTATTGGAAATATTACCCGATCCATACGTACATTTGTGAACGTTTAGATAGATAGGTACTTCTATTTTGTAGAACCGGTAATGATTTAAACCTGTACTGCTATTAGTTTCGAACATTTTGGCATGCCGATACAATAGTTATTATATTAGATAGCGTAAACATAATATTTCTAACTATCTTTCACCCTCGGCTTCGCTCGCATTTAATAAAAAGTATTCTATATTACTTCAAAGAGGACTACTTGTAGGTATCCAAGATGTGTGCAAAGTTTCATTAAAATCGGTTGGGCAGTTTTTGCGTAAAAGCGTAATAAAAAAAATACTTTCGCCTTTATAATATTAGAGTGATGTAGGACAGCATTTCAACAAATTTCAAAATTGAATTTAATAATATGATTTCATTAGAGACATCCATGCTAATATTATAAATTCTCTTTGTCTGTTATGGTTTTACGATTAAACCACTGCATCGATTTCAATGAAATTAGACATGCTCGTTGGTGATACCTTGATTTTTGAGTGACGTCTTAAGCTATTCTGCATCACAATAACTAATATACAGCGGGTGGAGCCGCGGGTACAAGCTAGTACTATTTATAGATGACGAAAAGATTTTATAAAATTGCTTACATTAAATAAATTAAATAACCAAAATTAGTAATAGGATTGTAAAAGAAAATGAGTTTCATGATGAAGTATGATGGATAGATGGATTATTATTTACATAACATTTTTGGAGAACGGCTTATTTAGATTATTTTATTTCTCTTTGAACTTATAGAATTAAAAAATATAATTTAAATTATGTATCATCAACAACTCATAACGTCCCACTGCTGGGCTCGGGTCTCCTCTCAAAAGAGTGTTAAAGCCATACGTCTCCACGCTGGCCGAGTTGAGGCTACGTAATCTTGCCGTTGGATGTTTTTAAGCCGCCCAAAGGCCACCAACTAAGCTTCACAACTATTATCCTATGATAGCAACCGGGACATACTGCTTAACGTGACCTCCGAATCCCGGAGACGCTCATGGTATCATACCACTGTACCGGTATCTATCAAAGACACTGAACAACGGAGTAATTACTAACCATGCATCGTGGTTTTGACAGATTTTGTCAACATCAGTCCGTGGGTCCATCTGTTGTGAACGGAACGCTTGATCGGCCAACCATTTCTTCAGCATGAATCTTGTGAAGCTTGTGTGATACTAACTTAATTGGCAAACAAATTAGAGAAATCGGGTACAGTAAAGCGCCGGTGCTTGCGGCGAGTGACGTGGTTTCGCGTAAATTACGAAAACGAGTATTAGATTTTTTCTTATAGAGTAGTAGTAATTTATATACACGATCGTACGATAGTACTTTTGCGCCAACAGAGACAGTAAGGCTGAGTCGTCCAAAACTAAAATCAAACCGATTATTTTAACATCTCGTTTACAAACGACAATACACAATATTCCATCAAATTGTGAATCTTTCTTTTGAAAGTCAGTTAAAATAGATTTAGTGTAATCAATCTTAAGCCCATAATTCACAAAGCCAAATTAACTTAGAGCTATTACTTGTAATGTGCCGTCTCCCAAGGAGTTATTAAACTCAATACAAGCAGCTGTCAATTATCTGTCTCTGCCTTAATGTTGAATAGCGCTCTATCTGATTGCAGAGCCGTTTTAATCTCTTAAACTACTAAGGATTAGTGCACACTTGAGCGATAAATGGAGATGCGTGATAGTTGTCAAGTCTAATACATTAGAAGTTCGCAAACGACGGCGTCGATCGTTAGGTCAAGGTGCCGCTTAAGGGTTTACGACAAACTTCATTTAATTAAAGTTATTAGAGCCTTTCTCAATATATTTAGAAAATCTCTATTGCGATAGTCTCGACTTCTCATTACATTAGCAGTAACACCCTATGAGAGTCTTCGTACAGTTAATTCAAACTGTGATTTTTAAATAGAATATTTGTTAAAGAAACCGTAATGGTTGTTCGTACATCAATAAATAAACTCTAAATATGAACGATGAATTGCCTTCTCTGTATAATTGAACCACTTCACCTTTATTGTGCTTAAGCGTTTCTCTCACTCGTGTATAAGCCATATATTATTCTTTATCTTATAATACGAGTATATAGGTCACACTATGTGTATATTCACAGTATATTCACAACTAATGTTATTTTATTTGTTGCGGGCTAAATAAGAATAAACATTATCTACCAAACTGATGAGTAATGGTATGGTTAAATGTACTTAAAATTGCCTTTCTTTCAATTTGCGTATATCCTGTGGTCGGAAGAACACAATCACACAGCACATCAACGTTCTATTCGCTAAAATCTCCCAAAAATCTCACAGGTGATAAAACCTAAAAGTTTTTTAACTTTATTAATATTACAACAATAAAGTAGTGAGCACCATTAGAAATAAAAGGTTGATATGCTATTTGGTAATTTAACTGAAATAAATGGGTGCGATAAAATTATTGGATTGTTATTTATTTGGGCTGGCTCTGCTCCTACTCGTAAACATGATGGAGAGCATAAACTTTTTATATTAATTGACTGCAAACCAAAATAGCACAATAATAATGTTTAGCTGTGGAGATATCAATAGATTCAGTTGGCACGTTTCTGTTTTGCATTTAATTTATGACTGTTTTAATATACAAATATTGCTGCTTTTGCAATGCATGCTGCATTTTAACAGCTATCTAAAATATTCACGTGAAAGCAAATCACACAATTTAGTTAGTGTTTGTACATTCTGAGGTAAAATTTGTGATGAAATGTTTAGAACATCACATTGCGTTCCGTTTTAAGGTCTAAGTATAATAGGTTTAAAACTTTTGCGTTCCGTCATACATTTAAAATGATATTGAGCTTTAAACCTCCTTTCCTAGGAAATGCCTTAGATAGGCCATTGATATGATGTGTGTGATGTGATACATTCATACGAGCAGTCAGTCAGCGGACAGGCCTGCTCAAAGGCCAGGTAATTATTCTTAATTGTTTTATATATCTATAATCAAGAAGGTATTTATCCGTGATAATTTTCTTTCACATATCCCATCACTTTTTCGTTATTGCAAATTATACATTTTGCATCGGGAAAGATCTACAGCTATAATATAATATAGGTATGCTAATATTTTGTTATGTTTAATGTTTATTATAATTATTATATATATTAAAGTTTCGATACCATTTATATATCGTGTTCGTACGTCTCTTAAAGATACTATGCGTCAATTTGAGTAAGAACTACAGTTCCTTGTTTCTATTAAATGCAATAGTAAAAGTTCACAATGTATTGGTCGAAGAGTTTCTATAACCAGTCAAAGTTGAAGTTTGTCACTTTGACTGCAACTTTTCTTACTTTCAGATGTTTTTTTAAGGTTTATTGTTGTGTACTACTCGATAGTGTTAAACAATGTTCAGCTTTACCCGCCCATCTCCGAGTGCCGTTACTTTTAAAATATACTCCACTGTAATCTATGTTGTTGTTTGTTTTGACTACGGCGGGTCGCGAGCACAACACACTCCGGGTCAAATGATCCAGAGACTAGTAACTTTATTGTGAACCTTATTAAATATAAATGCCTTATATCTCAACTTTTTATGACAATGACTGAAATGAAAAATACTAAAAAATACTTACGATTTAATAAGAAGTATCAAACACGAATTCATACGGATTTTTTTCTTTCTTATTACAGTCCTAATCAAATACATAGAGAAAGACAAACAAATGATGTTATTGTACAGACAAACCACGAATAACACTCAGGTACTTTCCATACATTACAGTATATATTATACGAGCACGCGATTTGTTCGTAAAAACTTTTTGTTACATTTGTATTTTGCACAATTTGATTTACTTTTATTGTAATTATTTAGCATAATAAATAATGTTATTTTATGTCTTATCTTTATAAAAACCATATATAAAATTAGACGATAGTAAAACAGGATCTTTTGCTGTCAAGTCGCTTTTTTCAGAAACAGTAATTTTAAGAACCAAAGTTTCAGTGACTAGTTTATCTGTCTATAGTGGTGTGTGTACTGGATACCCGTCTACTTTGACATCCCTAGGTAAGATTAAAGTTTCTTCAAACAGTAGTGTTGCAGTGGCAAGTTACACGAAGTTGGCCGATTTCCTTCCACTTGGTAATTGAGTCGTGAGCAATAGCTTACAACTAAGTTCCACGCGAGGTCGCTATTGTTACGCGCTCATCACGTACCTACTCCAACTAATACACCTACACAGAACTCCTACAGTACTCCCTAGCAGAAGGCTGCACTTTTAAATTAGATACGTACTATAAATAGCATATAAACGTGCGCACTGTGTAACGATATGCGATAACGTGAAGTAGTTCACTTCACAGTGAAGTAGTTGTACTTTGAAATGCTGGTCAAGTGTTAAATGTTGTTAAGTCTCATATTGGTTATATGCGATTTGTCCTAATCGGCCAATCATATTAACTTTATCTTATAATACGAGAATATAGGTCACACTATGTGTATATTCACAACTAATGTTATTTTATTTGTTGCGGGCTAAATAAGAATAAACATTATCTACCAAACTAATGAGTAATGGTATAAATAAAATCACTTCTGCTGTCTGTTCCCTTAAATCTTTTAATTTACTCAAAGGAAATCCAATACAGAGAAAATTCAAGAATATCAGACTTCAGGGCCGCTAGTTATTTATAAGCAAATTTAAAAAAAGAAGTTAAATAGTCTCAAGTGATTTAGTTTAGTTTGTGATCAGATTTTTTTAAGTGAGTATATTTAAAAGTATTTTATTAACATTTACCTATGTTTAGTTTTAAAGAGTTTTGGTAACGAGTAAACAATATTATTGTATTAAATCGATTTATTTATAATTCAAATATTTTTTTATTATAAGAATAAAATTTAAGTTCTTTCATATCACAAGCTTCATAAGAAATGAGGTTATGACTTACTATACCACGCCAAGTTTAGATAATTTAAACATTTCAATATGATTTCTTAATAGTTTTAGCAGTTCATTTTATCACATGACCATAGTAATCTTCAGTACGATATGCTCTATGTATATATATGTATCTATCTACCACGTATGCAGTACGTGGACTTAGCTTTAAACAACAGCTTATATAAACGGACTAAGACAGGCCTACAGAGGTGGCGGTCTCTAGAAATAAGCTCAGTAAAAAGTCTGGTGTTTATATGGAACAATGTTTGCCCGGAAAAGAACGCCTACCTTGATAGTCTTGAGCTGCTGTCCAGACCCGGCGGCCTGATCTCTCTTGACGCGGTGTGGCTTGCTAAACACAAAATGGCGGCGCGCTGCACAGTAAGACACTATTTATCTTTAGTTCATTACTAATGCAGTGTGTGAACTGACAGTATTTCAAAACTGACAGAGGGGCCATCAAGGCTGCAGTCAGTCAGTTGATTGATGGTTTCTTCCTTATTCGACCAATATAAGAATAATTGTTTGAACACTGTTAAACGTTTCTTCATGCGCATCAAGGAGGATTTTTGTTGTTGAAAAGAAAAGTTCTGAGATGGCATGACCTTTTCTTGCTTGTAATTATATAGCTGACATTCATGATCATGGTTGTTTAGTAGCGGTGTGCACGCGAGGCCGTAGTTGTTACTATCAAATGACTCCTGTGCTCGTTTTCTTTCTATACCCTAAAATAAAGTATTGACGTAGTGTTCAGTTTGTTTTTTCATTTTTGAGTTTTTTTAATAAAAGTGTTCAAATTACTTTGTTAGGTTGTTTAATTTTATTTCTTTGATCAAAGGTTTTCTTTAGTAGCTTTACCTTAGTCAACTACTGTTTGGACTAATTAGTTTTCTAGCATTTACAACTGATTCTCTTTTACTACTATTATTTAAATATTACTGGACTTTAGACTTACCGTGGGCGTAGCCACGCTTCGGCATGAATGGGCCGGCTCGACCGGAGTAATACCACGGCCTCACAGAAAACCGGTGTGAAAGAGCGCCTGCGCTGTGATTCACCGAGTGAGTGAGGATACCTGGCCGGCAACGCACCTGTGATGCCTTTGGTGTTGCGGGTGTCCATGGGCGGCGGTAATCGTTGACCATCAGGCGTTATATGCTTGTTTGCCCGATATTCCATAAAAAATATATATATAAATATTTAAGATACAAAAATTAATTTATTACTGAATATTTGAGACTCCAAGTTAAGGGTTGTAATATGTTAACACAGAATTGGTTTTTAAAAATCTTCACATTAGTTTGGAAATGATTTTAGAACTAATTAGCCTCCATGTTAATTAGTAGAATACGTTAATTATTAGTTAACTAATGTCTGTGTTCATTTTAGCGTAGGATGTTCTTATTACGTGCCATGTTTGTACGCTCTTAACGCTTTTATGTTCAAGTAATGGCTGGAGGACACGTGTTGCATGTACTTCGTAGTAAATGGATTGATTTATAATAAAATAATGATTTAATGTTCTTTAACGGTATCTGGTTCGTAATACACCTGATTGACATTCCATTATAGGCGGAAAGATAGACAATCAATCTTTAAACACCATTGGTTTTTCGTTCTTAAGAATAAGTACATCTGTCTGCATCGTTTCTAATTTTGATGCTTTCGTTGTTGTTATTGCGTCATTTTGTAGGTGAGAATGGTTTTAATTTAGAAGATTTGGGACTCTATTAGAAAACTCCATTTTCCACGCAGCAACTAGTTCGAGTAATATCTTCAACTTATTGTCTGCATTTAGTAATACATCCTATAAGTTACATTACTTTTTATTGGCTTCCTTTCTTACCATCAATCTCTCTCAATATTATTTTCATTTTACCATCTTTGTTTCTTATTATATTATATAACTGAATTCAAATAAGTTGTTAAAATACACGAGTGCCATCGTCCAGGAATATTCAAGGGTCACAAGTTTTAACTCTCTTTTGTTTTTTTTCTTAGATAAGTTATTAGCGGAAACAGTAATTTAGAAAAGATGAAGCAATTAAATGTACAAGCTGATGATTAAATAAATAAGTTTCTTTAAAGTGATAAGGCCTTTCTAATTTACTAGATAACACAACTGTGTTCTTTCTTAATCAAAGAAATAAAAGAATTTTATGTGCATCATTTGACTGTTATGTTAACGTTACCATAACGTTTATATTGTAGGTGTTTCCAGTTGTGATAATAACTCTGGTAGTAACTTTTTTTGTATAAGTGAAGATACAGGTGAATAGTGAAAACAGCTTAAAATTTAATCATTTTAAGACAACTGGTTCCAATTGTATTAAAGCTGATTTTCGTATTTCCTGCCAGTGTTTTCACAACAGACTTAGCAACTATCTGATTCATTATGTTCGATACGATAAGACTAATTGAATTATTGCAATTGTAATCAAATCTAATCTCATATCTAATCTAAACAATTATTGTAACTGTAACGCTTCCTAAATAAAAGCGATAAATGAGAATACCAGTTTTCATATGTCTTTGTTATACTTTCGTACTGAAATGCAAGATGAACAAAGACTTTGTATACTGATTTTGCGATACTTGAGAACGTATTCATCATCTTGAAAAACACTTTGCCCCTAAATAACATACAGTTACTAATAAAATTACAATTCAGTATAGAGAGAGTAAAGAGCAAAGTGTAATATTTATGTAATATTTTTACCGTGGGAGAGCTATGCTTCGGCGTGAATGGGTTTGCTCGACCGGAGTGATACCACGGCCTCACAGAAAACCGGTGTAAAATAGCGCTTGCGCTGTGTTTCACCGAGTGAGTGAGGATACCGGAGGCCCATACCCCAACCCCTCCCCCCATCCCCTTTCCCATCCCCCCAAAGGTCGGCAACGCACTTGTGACGCCTTTGGTGTTGCGGGTGTTCATGGGCGGCGGTAATCGCTTACCATCAGGTGATACGCCAGCTCGTTTGCCCACTACTCAATAAAAAAAAAAAAAAAAAAAAAAATATATGAGATATTTAATGGGCTGTACTGAAAACATAAAACATATTATAAACGTAATAATTTCGAGCACTTAGTTCTATTCCCAAGTTCGAAGTAATCTAAATGAATTGCTCCCTTCTCTAATTGTATTATAAAGGCACTTGAAACTTTACATTTAAATCAAGTCCTTTTAATCTCGTCTCAATCTGTTATACAAACTTTATGTATCTCAAACAAAGATAACACATTAAGACAAACTTACTGCAATTATATTAGACATAAAGTGTTTTAATCTCTTTCACCTCGTCAAGTTATCTGTATTTGAAATGAGATTTATCTAGAGGTTCTTACAAGTTTCAATAGCCTGATGTTGATCAATTGATGTCTTGGAAACGTACATTATATTTAACTGTGATTTATAAAGTCTATTAAGTAGTTAGAATTGCATTGATTACTTCAAAGAATTTGAAAGCGATAACTATCTTATAGATACCAATAATTTTAAGTAAAAATATTATTTGGTATTGAATATAAATATATATTAGTATCTACTGTTAGTTAGTTAGTATTAACTGCCTCAGTGGCGCAGTGGTAGCGTATGCGACTGCTGGTCGGATCAAATGTTTGTAGGTACGATCTGCCAATATTTGTTTCGATTGTGAGAAGATCTAGACAACTTCTCACCATCAACCAGGCTTCATCACCTATGCGGGTTAAAAGAACCCTCTTTTTTGTTGTATACTCCGTTTCTTATCCAGACCACGTTGTTGCTGCAAAATTTACTTTAAATTTACCTGAGTTTTAAAATAACTTTGAAACATCATTTGTGGACAGCATTAAATAGGTACAATTTGAAGTTATATATAAAAGCTGCGTAATGTAATTTAATTTAATTTTCAATGAATTACAATTTCGTGTGAACAGTTTTACGATCGAACAACTCAGGCGTGATTTATTGCACAGATTTATGACGTTATATTTTCCAGAAATGTTATATTTAATGAAATGTTATTGTCTGTGACATTCATACACGTATCCATTTAAAAGCTTCCTTGCTGTTTCGGATGACATTAAGGTGTGTGCACATTGAATTTACTTTGAAGGTAAAATCTTATGGAACTGAAATATTTGTTTTAATTGAGACTTGTGGAAAAGACATGTAGAGTATGTCTCATCTAAAAGATTGTAGTTGTTACCTAACTAAATACCCTATATTAACCCATCTGGCCAGTGTGTTTAGTAAACCAAGACCTCCTTTCTAAGGACTGGCCTATGTCTACTAGTGGACTGTTGAAGGCTATTGATGAAATCCATTTATGAATAAAAATAAATGCATTAAGTATATAAAAAAAAGTTGCGTGTACTAGCGTACACTCGTAAGAAGTGAAACTTGTTTATGACGTTATTTTTCAAAAAATAAATATCATATGTCGACGTAAGGTATAACGACAAAAGACTTATAAACCAGCAATATTCGTGACAATTCTTATTTCAAGTGCAATAAAAGTTAAAGAGCGAGACCTGAGTAAATATTTCGCGATCTGTGGTGTGAATGAAGTAAGTTTGTGGAATGTGATGTGTGTAGTTATTTACATTGTGGACTAAATAAAATAATATTGTTTGTAATGTGATATTTCATTGTAGTATTAATTTGGTCCTGTTTGTGTTTGAAAATGTTTTTTGTTTTATTTTATAATTTTTTTTTTAGGATTTTATATAACTACTCTCAATAATGATAAAACATTTTATTTTAACCCTGATAAAGAAGTTTCACTTCAAAAAGATAGCGTAACGGATAAATGTGACGCGTAACGTAACGGATAAATGTTACGCGTAACGAAAAAATGTTACACTAAATTTTTTGACAACCCTGATAAAGAAGTTTCACTTCAAAAATAAAAATAATAGACTACCGACTTCGGGTACAGGGACCAAAAAACAAGTGGTTAGGGCTCCAAAGACAAGAACCTCCTCACTATACGTGCCGTGTCAAGGAGGACTGCCTTCCTAGTCCTGTTGGTAATAATAGATCGATCCCAATATAACGTAGCACGACCATTTCGAGAATTAGGTCGGGTGCCTAAATGTAGTATGGCACCTCTGAACTCACAAGTTTGTATTTAAGGGCAAGTTGTTGATGTACGATCCCGGCTACTTGGTTATGCCTGTGCAAATATTCGCCGTTAGCAAGACGAGAACCAGCAGAAATAATATGCCTGATAGATTCTTCAGCATGGTGATATGCCCGACAGATGTCGACCGTATCATCTTTCAGGATATACTTCCGATAGTTATTCGTCATGATAACTACGTCACAATATAAAACCTTCGTTTTCTCCGAAGAGATCACCATACCATAGCCAGGACGTAGATGATTTGAACTCTGTATCAGGCCCATTTAGGTCCCACTCCCACATTAGTATGAAGAAAATATATAATTTTAATTTTTCTGTTCTTTCTATCTTTTCAGTGCTTCAATTAATTTAATAAAAATGGCAGGATATTGTCGCAGCTGGGTATATTTTAAAAATAAAACATTACTTGTTATAATTATCGATCGATTTCTTTATTTCCTTATCCTGAAGTGACGTTTAGAGATATCAATAAAAAGGCTGTAAGCAGTTTTATTAAAATGGGGAAAGACATAACAGTTTAGTAACTTTTTCTCGTTGTTTGTCTACTGATTACTTCCTTTTTCTTTTTATTTCGTAGCTGTTAATAAAATACAAGCTAACAAAAATGCAAAATATTTTCCTGCTACCTACAATAGCGTTTCATTCTAAAAGTATTGTGTGCCTCGCATTCAAGTGTATAACATAACATCACTAACCTTTAACTGTCCACTGCTGGACGTGAGCCTCTCTATCGAAAGAAGGTTATGGCTCACCGTGCTGACCAGATTAATCGGTATAGTGTTTAACATTTTTCTGAAATTTTCATAAATTATTTTTGTTTAGAACTATTTGATAAACTTGGTTAAACAATGAATAACCAGCTTTTTTAATCAAATTAGTTTCTTTCTTGATTCTGAAGACTTTCGAAAGTAGTAAAGTATTTGTTGTAATAAAACCAGCATCAGATTAGAGATTACGAATAGAACTAATACGAGATGTAATAAACAAATCTCTAGTCAGCCAGTCCTACGTTTATATCCTGATCATCTTTTGTAGTCGTGATTGAGATTTACTCTTGAGTTTGTAAAATGTTTATGAATTTATTGTGGTAATTGTAAATTGTATTACTGTACAACCAAAGGTAGCCTCACTGTGTTTTCTATTTATAGTGGAGGCGTACTGCAGGGGTTTTAAACCACAACTGAACACAATGGACTGCGATACATGGTGCTAAACTTTAAGGTTAAATAAAGCTGACTTACCTTACGAACTCAGCTGAAATTAATCACTGTTAAGGTACAAGATACAATAAGCACTATTTCTACTGGTCTACTTTTCTACTTTCTATTCTACTTTCTACTAGTCTTTATCACAAACGATTTATTTTTATAAAATCGCAACAGATACGCGACCATTAAGAGGTTTAATGTTCACAGATTTCAACAATTTAATAGTTTCTTACGTCAAGACGGCGGTTTCACCGTAGAAAATCAATAGGCCACGCGGTTCACCAATAATTTAACTGAAGTCAAAAGTTTACACTGCGCCACAATAAGCGCCTACAAATCGAGTTATTCTAAACTTATTTATGTGGTGAGAGGGGCGTTTATTTGCCACAAATGTCTGAATCATTAATTATAATAACCAAATCATCAATCAAATACGTCGATCGCGAACTTTAAACAAGACGGCTCCATATTCTTTTGCCTAGAATGACAGGTAGAGAATTGACTGCTTAAACTTCCTGCAATAGATAGAAAAGGAGTTACTCGATTATACGATCGAAACGAAACAATTATTTTAAAACTATAACGTAATTCGTTCGCATTGCCGAAACATCACCATCAAACCAATATGCTTTAATACTTTCATTTTACGCTGGCGGTTTATTCATGGCTTTTGCTTCGGACTTTATTATGTCATAAAGTTGAATTGAGGCGTTTTTTTAAATTAAACCTAATCGTTCCATTATGGGGTAAGTCTTCTTTGTTTTATTAGTTCTGACTATAGCATTAGAGAAACCACGAACTCTGGTCTTATCACAAAAACTTAGATCATAGCCCAAGCTAGTAAACAATATATTGCTAATTGTTTAGTGGTTAAATACATATTATAACTACGAGATTTCAGTATATTATATTACATTACTAGCTTATGTTACGACTTTGCTCGTGCAAAAGTAAATGTCCTAAAAAAATCTGTTTATGGAGTACTTGATGATAAACTAAGTAGTAAACAAACATACGGAACACTTACCATTCATTAAAAAAATCCTTCTGTCCATAAATATTGTAGTTCCTTCTTTTGTGTTACGATACAAATATATCTCAGACTATTATTTGATTATATCTCATTTGAACCTTCGTGTGTTTCACGTCGAATTCGAATTAATGTACATTCAACTTTATATTTAGTACAAAAATATTTGTTTGTTGGTCCCCAGGGCCGAGTGTCTGACGTCAGTGGTCGGTACACACACATATTAGACAATTGACAAACACGAAGCAATATCTTGCAAGTGCTGTCATGTATATGTATGAAATAGCCGTTATTATTTGAAATTACTTTGTTATACTCGTATATATATAGAAGCCCTTGTATCTAGATTACGAAAACTAATATACATATTCAGGGCATTGAGGCACTCGGCAGATCGCAAGACTATCAAGATGGTTTATTACGCATTATGCCAATCTCTAATTCATTATTGTATAACTTCGTGGGGTGGTGCTGCCAGGACTCACATTGTCGAGATTGAGCGAGCACAGCGTGCTATTCTCAAGGTTGCTGCTGGTCTCCCCTTACGTTTTCCAACTGCAGCTCTATATCAAGAATAGGACCTACTTACGGTCCGACAAACATTTATTTTGCAAATTGTTCTTAAAAACACTCTCAACTTCATTTTGACATTAACCTACTCAAAGACAGGAGGAGGAAGGGTAAAGTATGTCCCCGCTTAAATTTCAAATCTTCGCTCTCTCAAAGATTCTTCTGTTTTCTGGGGCCATATATCTACAATAAAATAAATAGTATTCTTAACATATACCCTAGAAGCAAATTCAACTATCTACAAACTCTAAAACACTACCTGAAATCTCTAGATTATGACGCAACTGAGGATATTATGGTCGTCATCAAATGAAGTCCTACTCCTACCCTTGATCCACTTAACCCTTTGCCCTTCTATAGTCAATGTTAATAGCGCAAAATAATCTCACAACACTGTCTCCACAAATCTGAACGACTTGCACACACATTAACACTCACACTGGCACACACTCATACTAACGCATGCACATATCTTTTGTTTTATCTTAGGCTGACTGTTTGTCTGTCAAAGACTTGTCTATAGTTTTTGTTTTCTTTTTAATATTGTACTAGTCGTAATTTGCTTAATTGTTAATTTTATCACACGGTTATTATTATCCTCCTTCCTTTTCTTACCGTGCAGAGGGCCTGGTGACCTGTAACACAGGTTATATTTTTATAACGTACATCAGGCACCAGTTTTTCACAAAGGTGGAATCTGGAAGCCAAGCCACTATTGTACCTATTATTAAGTTATACATTTGTGAAAGAGAATAAAGATTATTATTATTACTAAATATGCAGGTACAATAACTTAATATTATATAATATTAATAAAAGGAGTATAACAAAATATAGTAACGTGTTTAATTACATTCGTAATATTGAACATGCATTATGAAAGTTTTAGTATGGAAGCTTCTACGAAGGCAATTATAGTATCTTCAAGTTACTGTAGCCTCGATCTTGTTCCCAATGCGAGATTCACGGATTTTCTTAAACTTTCTTTATCAATCCGATTTCTTTTACCACTACTTACCTCTGCTTGGATACTTGTATTAATTTCAAACTTACAATAGATGTATGAATATAGATGTTTTTGTAAAATCATTTACAAAATGCTGGCATACTATGCTAGAAAGTAATCTACGGCAGCGTAGCAAAACTTTCTAAGCTTCACTAGCTATGGTCTGCTACTGCCACTTGCATTAGAGTAATTATTTGTGTTTTGAATATAGAATCTATTAAAGAGGTTTACAAATAACAACATGCTTCAGGTTTTGAAGCACAGTACTAACGATAAACGCAGTTGAAACTGCGGAGAACGACTATTAGTTTATTGCCGATTTGTATACACGTCACTCCGCTATTTACATTGTGTTACTCCGAATATGCTAAGTGCTAGGTGAGTGACCTATTGGGACTTGGGCAGACCGCAACATAAAATATATGCTAGGACCTCTTTAGATGATAAGTATCTATTTCGCTCGTGTATGTGTAATGTACTGTCCCAATTAGTAGTGAACGAAATGGCATCTTAAACTGTATTGTTTTGAATATTTTCAGTATTGCTTTACTTATACGTAAACAACTGTATTTTTCCGAATTCGTAAACATTTCGTTGATAAATAATTAAATTCCAATGCGGTACAATCGTCACAAAAACAAGAAGATATAGAGACTTTTACTTTTAAAGTCGGTTAAAATGATTCATTCAGCATTAATATTACCTGACACAAAGTTTAAAAAATAGGTACCAAGAATAATGGAGGGCAGGTGGGTACAAAAGTGGATGGTGCACAGTGCGGTGGCGCGTAGTCACAGCACTTGTTCATTGTAACCTCCCTTATTAGCTGAAATTAACTTTAGTAGGCGTCCTACTAATATTCTAAACGCGAAAGTTTTATGTTTGTTGCTCTTTCACGATAAAACTACTGAATGGGTTTTAATGAAACCTTACAATAACATAGCTTATACAGCAAAATAATTCATAAGTTACAAATTATACAGATACTTTTTCTTTTTTTTACCTGTGGAAAAACCCCCTCGGGCCGTCACCCCACCGGGGTTTGCGGCGGGGCGGTGTGTCGGAATCGAACCGACTAAAACCACACGGTGTGCCAACTCTGCGCCTGAGAAGGGAGGGGTCCAGGAACTGCTGATATTAACACGACCGGACCCAAATTATACAGATACTTGCTTAACCTCTCGGCGTTGCCTACGGTTATTGTCGTACCGCGTGTAGCACCGCGGGGTTCAACTAGTTATTAATACCTTCAATTCTCTGGCTTATTTAGTTTGTGATATTAAGTTATAATCAAACTATTTGATTTAATTTAAATCAAATTCTAGGGTCTCCTTAGTGTATTGGTTTCAAAACAACTTAGACAGCACTCAGACTTATCTATCTGTAGATAAATAGTTGTGACTACTTCACCTTAAGAGCCATAAACTTTGAGGTCACTTCTACGTGGAGTACCGAACACTTTAACACCAGAATAAGGTGTATTTTCATTTTAGGTAATATATTAAGGTATATTAAAAGAAGAAAGTAAAATATCAGACCCGGTTCACGATGTTCATAATAATCTTTCAAACGTTGTTAGCTCGTTTCATTTTACTGTTCAGCGAAATGTGTTATTAAGTCTCTCGTATATATAATGACTAATGTTATTGCTTTTAAGATGATATAATTAAATGCTAAATTATTTTGCACATTGCTTGTTTTTGAAAGTAAAGACTACATAGACGATAAGTTTAGGAGAAATACTGTAGGTTAAAGATTACCTGGCGTAAAATAAATATGTACAATGCAAAACCTAATTGAAAAAAATACTGACACATGATGCATGTGTTTCTTGAAAATAATTCGTGGCAATTTAGGTGGTTTGTTCTATAAAACATTGAGAAAAGGCGTGTGGGGGAACGGGTATCATGTTCCACCCAACACAAAGGGAGGATCCTCCGACCAGGCGAGGTGATCATGCCTGGCGGGCTACTGCCCAACAGTTGATGTTGGGATGTTGTACATATGATAATCGGCGCGGGAACTTTATTTGCGCGATGCAGGATTGGTAGTTACTCCGTGTAGTGTAGTTTGTAGGTACAGTGCGTTACTTCGTAGTTCAGTGTATCTTCGGTAGATGGCGCTGTATGTGGAGGTCGCCACAGGCTTTCAAAGAACAGGGTCTACTACAGAGGCAAGTCTAATACTAACTTTTCACCAAACTACTTCTGCTACCTAGGTGGGTCCCTCTACAATAAAATATCGCATTCTCCCAATATGCTCATATCACATCAACATGCCAACTTCTAATAGCAAAATGGTTAAAAACCTTAGATTATTGTACTACAGAAAATTTACTACACATTTAATTAAATCAAGCCCGAGATTGTCTATTAGATATATAATATGAGGTATTTAAACATTTTAAATAAAGTAATTTAACGAATATAACTAAATTAATCAATTAATTAGTGTTTCCATCAGGTAGAGTAGAGTCAATTTGGTAGGACAATACGTACAAAAAAAATACACATACCCACTCTTTGTCACTCTAACACACAAACATTCATACTAGCGCAATCTTTTATTTATTTACAACATACTTTGAGGTATTGAGTATGTTATTAGGATTTCGTACCTCAAAAGGGAAAAAACGGAACCCTTATAGAATCACTTTTTTGTCTGTCTATCTGCCTGTCAAGACCGTTTTCACAGGAACGCGTAGAGGTATCAAGCTGAAATTCAAATCAAATACTCAGGTTTGCTGTCCCTTAGGACTGTGAAAAAAACAAACTTCTAAGCTAAGGCAATCAAAGATACAGACGTTTATGCTGCATGTTTTCGACACTTGCAAAGTTCAATAGTCAGTCCTGAAATTTATTTATAACAACAGTTCCGGATAACCTCCGGCGCTTTCTTGTCCGGCCCGGGCCGGAGAGTGTGAAATTGGCTACCGAAAACTACGTAGATGTGAATAACCAGGCATCTGCGTCAGTAAATACTAATGGAAAAAGCTTTTCAACCTAGTCTGTTAATCAATAGATCAAGGAGTCAATCCCTCGGAAGTAAACAGCAACTCGGAACCGTAAACACTATTTCCTTGAAAAAGGAAAGTGAAAACCGTACACAAACTGTCGACACCAATAGTGTGCCGTATTCTCCTGAATGTCAGATTGTACAAACAGCCCGATGCATTAAACGAAAGAAATTATTACATATTCCATCACTTGACAAAACTAATAGAAACAGTGGCTTACAGATTGACGTCACGAACGATGAGCCTGACCCCTTAACAAAAAGTAAATAACTCAAAGAAAAGAAACCGAGTAAAGGCCTACCAATACTACTGTATGGCATTGAATACGTAAATAAACTCACTGATTTCTTGAAAACAGAACCAACATAAGTAATAATATAGATATTAACATAAATCTTAGACTAGCAATTCGAGAAAAGGGTCTTATCGGGTATACATTCAGTAGAAAACAGGATAGATGCTGCACATTAAAAACTATCACATAACTCTACAAAAAGCAATTACAGATGTATTTGAGGAAAGAGGCAACTCGGTAGTTGCTGAAATTTTCAATGCAAGGTACTGACCTAAAAAGAAACCTACTTCCACCTTCTTTGCCAACTTGAAACCTGGCCCTAGCAATAAAACGGCAAAACAAATTAGATAAGTTTTTCATCAATTGGTAATAATAGAACTAATAGAAGAGCCCAATAAAAGGAAAACCATATTATAGTGCCAAAGATGCTAACAGTATGGCCCAAAAATGCCGAATGTGCTGAAACCGTGGGAGAGCTATGCTTCGGCATGAATGGGTCGGCTCGACCGGAGTGATACCACGGCCTCACAGAAAACCGGTGTGAAATAGCGTTTGCGCTATGTTTCACCGAGTGAGTGAGGATACCGGAGGCGCACACCCCAACCCCTTTAGCGTAGGCTTCCTCCTGGCTATTCTCATCCAGTCTACCCCAACTTTCTGATAGAAAATATCTCTCCATCTTGTTCTTTGTCATCCTCACCACCTCGCTCCCTTTCTGGGCAATCACTCCACAAACTTTTTGGTCCATCTGATTTTTCAGTTCTACATATATGACCATCCCGTTCCATTTTAATAACGGGATTCTTTCTGCAATATCTTGAATTTTGGTAATTGTAACTAAAACTTACAACAAATTTTCAAACAACACACGCCGCGCACGCAATAATTGAAGTAGACATGACACTTGACAAAAGCCGCGCGTCGGAGGCGAGCTTACCAGCGCTATGAGATCAAACTTGAGAGTGTGTCACAAAGGGTGGCGTACCCTGTACTCCGAGTAACTAAAAGGTACTTGCTGAAGGTGATACAGGTAGACGCCTCTATAACTGCAAATGGGGCCATTTGTAATTAGTCGACGGAAGCACCGGGGCCAGCTATTCGCCGACTTCATGAGAAGAAGGGACACAGCATGATGAAATCCTTCTTCCGAAAAAGAGAACACTGGAAGTGGACCTGGATAAGTCCCAATGGCAAAACTAAAAATGAGATTGACTTCATCATGTCGATGAAGAAGCATGCATTCAATGATGTTTTGGTGATCATCATGATAAAAACCGGCAGCGATCATCGATTAGTTGGAGGCACATCGAATATCAACAACAAGCTTGAAAATCCGCGACTGGTGAGGTCTACACGCCAACCATTCCCCGTTCATACCCATAACCTCGAGAACTTCCAGCTTGAACTTCACAACCGCTTTGCATGCCTTGAGATCTACGTCGATACCAACGAACTCAGTAACCGTTTAGTGGAAATTATCCATAAGATCGTGTCTCATCTGTTTAAGACCCGCCAGATCACAAGAACCAAAAGATTCTCTGATGACACTCTGGGAGAGCCACGCCTCGGCATGAATGGGCCGGCTTGACCGGAGTGATACCACGGCCTCACAGAAAACCAGTGTGAAACAGCGTCTGCAGTGTGTTTCACCAAGTGAGTGTGAAAACCGGAGACCCATATCCCATACATACCCTTTTCCCCATCCCCCTGCCTATCCTCCAAAGGCCGGTAACGCACTCGTGACGCCTCTGGTGTTGCGGATGTCCATAGGCGACAGTGTCCACTTACCATCAGGCGATACGTCTACTCGTTTGTCCGCTATTCCATAAAAAAATGGAAGAAAGGCCCAATATGACTCTGTGGTCTCCAAATTGGATTATGACGGGATCTTAATTTAATAAAATGTAACTCAGACCAATTTTTTAGACTATTTTCTTAGTGCTACGTTACCTGCGTCTGTTGTTGTTAAAGTAAAACAGTCGCGGGTAACACGCAGAGCTCAGCTAGAATATATTTTTATTTCAAGTGCTCTTTTCTTGTTTTAATATAATATATATTTTCAGCTAAGTATTGAACGGAAAAGCTCTTCCTTACAAACATCACTTTTATCGAGAATTATATCCTTTTAATAGTACGACTAGGGCTCTTCGATTCACGTACTTTAAGTGTGTTTATAAATGTACGTACCTAAGTAAGTATATCACATACACTTAGTAGTATTTTTTCATAAATTACAAACGAAATAATTTAACGATAATGTGTTTAGAGCCATCCGATAAAAGCATGTTTATTTACAGAACTGTTACTTATCTTGTTGTTACTTATTTTGCCTGAGTGTGTAGTTAAGAGTTGTACAAAATAAATAAATCAACATTACAGACAAAGAAATATTTCAAAAGACGTTAACCAAATTGGAGGCTTCAAAAGTAATACATACACACACACGTTCCATCTTAAATTGTTCTCCAAGGAATACGTATGTCGGCGTCGACACGCAAATGAAATTCTCAAGGAGAGCCAGACTCTACACGGTTTTAAAAGACGTCTATTATTCAATTTCTGAGATCTCTTCGTACACAATATCGTGAAGTAACTGTTACTTCATTGATTCATTATAGAATCTTACGAGCTCGTTCGTGTAAAATAATATTACAACATTTTGTTTTTGCGACTGTGAGTAAAAGAGGTATCTAGATATGGAAGAGAAAAGTCGAATCTATTTAGCACGTGTGAGAGCTTTGAAGAGCTTTCTAAAGCCACTTATTGTTAGTTAGAAACAATAAGGTGCAATTCTTGCGAGTTTCTAGACTTATTTTTCTTTGGAAGTGCTTAAGCAGGACCTTTTAAGTGTTAACGAGCCAACATTCCTCTGTTTGTTCGGCACTCAGAGGTACTACACAGTTTTAGATACTTCAACTAAACCGATATAAATACCTTTACTCTATTGATTATAGCTAAATATAGAATAACTTGGGGTAGAATTGAATATGGCGTTATTTTATTAAAAAGAAGTGTCTAATAATATATTAACAATCTAATGAAATGTTGTCAGTTTATAAATAAAATTCAAATATGTATTTATTGAGAACTTTGTAAGTTTTGTGTTTGTATTACGCAATTTATTTGTATTTGGATCTAAATTTAATTAGTATATATATATATATATATATATATAATATATGTATATAATATAAAATGCCATCTGAATGGAAAGTACTTTTAATATTGTAGATAGAAAAGGTTTTCCTCCCATTTGAATCATCAAGTTTGTTAGAGAGATTTCTTTTTTATTGTTGACCCTAACGATCGATGCAATAAAAGTACAGGGTGTAATTTATACAGATTTTAGTCGGTTCGATTCACGGTAGTGGCCTGCGAATTTCCGGAAATCTTTGAATGCAGTTTTCTTTTTTTTTTTCAAAAAAAGGAATGTTTTCTTTGAGTAAAATTTTCTATCTACAATATTAAGAGTAGGTACTTTCCCTTCAGGTGGCATTACAAAATTTCACCCTCTATATATAGAATTGAAAGCAGATTAATAAAACATTACTAATTCCGAATGTATTAGTTTGTTCGTATCTAACATTCTTCAAGTACGTATTTGACTAAGCAAAGCCATGTCAAACAAATTAATATTCTTAGACACAATAGTCTGTACATTTTTAATTTAAAAATGGTACGCCAGCACTAGGGCTGAAACCTGTACCGTGACGGACTTTATGCAGGACAACAATTTGTGGATCGCACAAAGTGTTGCCCCTCACGGGGATCGTCTTTACAACAGTCAGTGAAGCAAGGAGCGGCGAGAGGAGGTACTTCTACCACAATTTTTTAAATTAGATTATCACAATTAATTAGAAGGCAATGTAATATTAAGCCATTATTTATGTAATAAAAGTCAATACCAGCTTTCACAGCGCCCGTCAACTCATGTTATACCAGAATAAATCTGAAATTACGTTTTTGACATCGATAATATCCAATTTTGATGTTTGATTTGTCTTTTTGATAAATAATTACGTTCTGAATACAAATACCAAAATAACAGTATGTCATTACAAATATCAGGTGTTATTGTGTAGATACAAAGTAAAAGTAGATAAAATAGTCGAAATGAATTAGCAGTAGGTTATCATAGAAATTAGCAGTAAACGTAAATAGAAATCCGAAAAGATTTCTAAGTAAATTAATATTTTTCGGACATTAATATTTTGGACATTTAACACAACGCCATCTAGTCCCTAACTAAGAACAGCTTGTGTTATGGGTAGTAGACAACTGATTTAAATACACATACGAGTATACTTTTTTACTAACTCCAAAACAAATACTTGCAGATCATGCAAACATTTGGTTCGACCCGAAAATCGAACCCGGGGCTTCAAGCACGGCAGTTGTATACGCTACCATAGAGGCAGTCAAAATTATATTTACAAATAAAGTTTTTTTTTCTGACGATAACTAGTTACCACCGTCTATGAATGTCTGCCAATCACGAGTTATAAGTACCTTTATGTTTAGGAATGTATTAAAAGCTATGTATTTATTTATAACTAATAGGACCCCGCGGTTATTGTCGTACTGCGGGTAACATCGCGGGGCGAAGCTAGTCTAAACAAAGCAAGTTACTCCTTATATCATCAACTACTTATCAGTGAAAGTCCCGTCAAAATTGGTACAGCCATTCCTGAAATTAGCCGGAACAAACACAGACAGAAGTAAAAACTCATAACTATAAACAAACGGTTGTTTTGACTTACCTGAAATGAACACCTATGCTTTTTTTAATAGTGTGCAATAAAAAGAACTAAAATAAGTAGTAAATGGAAGTAAAGCTTTGATACTCCAATAGATGTCGCTGTTTTCAAAAAAATTGTAAACATTCTTTTTGATTTACAAAAGGTTTTGTGTAAGTAGAAAACCGTTATTTTAATTTATTGTAAATCACTTTAAGATACTGAAATATTAACTTTAAGTATATAAAATCATATTGAGAAAGGACCACTATCTAGAAAAACGAATGCTACCAAAGTATATCGGTAGATGGCGCTGTTAACAATAAATATCCTTACGAATTTTCGATCAGGACACGTGACCTGCCGCTAGTTTATGGTCACGTGACCTGACGCGAGTTTATACATTTTTACCCATTCCAAAAAAGTACACAGCGCCGCTAAAGAAGTTTTCACTTCAAAAAGATTTTTTTGTATATGTAACGTGTAAACATATATATGAATTTAGTTAAAATTGGTTATTTTAATATTACAAATAGACACTCCAATTTTTATTTATTTGTAAACATAACCATCAGTAGTGTATATGGCTTCTCCAAAATTGTAGTTCGCGTATACGGAACATTCAAGAGGAGCTAAATCATAGTAAGATCTGTTATGTCTACGTTAATGGCCGCTCAAATAAAACATTCTAATTTATTTGATCATATTTGTCAGATATAAATCTAAGAGTACCAAACAAGTTTGTATTGCTAGTTAGCTAACATAGACATAATATGTATTGAAGATAGCCGCGAGCGCGTCGTACATATATGGGCCAATTAATCAAAAAACATATCGAATGTTTGGTATCTGTATCTCAATAACTGACATTATGTTCTATTAAAAGATGAAAATTATAACATCAGGACAGAATTCATTCGTAATAAATTTAATTTGGTTTATTTATGAATTCAGGTACATCACGTACCTTACATACTTAAAACATATGTATTGTTACACTTAGTACACAAATATAAACTCACGTTAGAGGTGTGTCAAATGCCGAATAATTAGCTAAATACCTAGCCCTATGGGGAAAGAAACATTTGTTTTAAAATATTGTTAACAAGAGTGCGCATAAGAATATAACAATTTTCGCATACATAGACGGATTGATGACTTTAGGCAGATCAAGGGAGCATACTTCTTACTGGAACTGTCTGTTACTTGAGCTCTAACAAATTAAGTTTTTGAATAATAAACGAGTAAAGTCAAATTTGGGTATTATATAGGCAAGGCGAGTCGTAATTGTGTCGTCGTCGGCGTAAGGGCGGCCCACTCTTACACAAAAAGTGAAATATACCCTAAAGTTACTAAACAGAGTAAGAGTTATTTTTTGTGAAAAACATCGTGACCTTGAGGGACGTCGGGAGACACTTTATAGCCCAGTGGTGATTTGTTATATCTTCACAAATAAAATAGTCTCTATTCTGGTGCAATTGATATAGATCAATTGAAAATATTTAGGAATAAATATATATTTATCAAATTGTGTTTGTTTTACCTTAGAATTAGTAATTGACTCACAATCTTGAAGAAAATGGCTGGATGCGGACTGCCCAAGTCCGGGATGGTTGGCGCTCTTTGGCGGAGGCCTTAGTTCAGCAGTGGATGGCAAAAGGCTAAAGTAAGTTTTATTCATAGGATATCAGACGGCTACAAATGAGATTTGTGAAGTTGTAATTATAGTACACTTTTTTAAACACATAGCGTTTGTTCAGTGAGAATTTATTCCTAATCTGGTAGTGTTACGGGGTTAATATTTTTTACATTAGTTTTAATACAAATTTCGCAATAAAAGAATATAAAGAATCCTCTCAAAGGAGGCTGTAAAAGTTTACAAAGGCTTTTATATGAGCCATTAAGGCTGTGTACGTGCTCGTACTGATTAATTAGTTTGAATTCCATTTTATGACGGCGATCGCCATTAAAGGTAGCGCTGTGTTCGCGGGCGATCAACCTTCCATTGTTCAGAACATTTCACACGTTTAACAAAGGTTTTAGCATTATGTGTTGTGAGTATCTTCAGTAGCCTCACTATGTATTTTCTGCAGTTTAGTTTTTTTCGTAAAGCAACAGCATCGAAGTCATATTACACAGAGTGTTGCAGCATGAAGGAATTGTAGTTTTTGTAATTTTTTACATAGATTCCATAGATAATGTATTGCGGTAAAATTTAAAAGAAAAACAAATTTTATTAGTTATTTTATCGGTATTTCATAAAAGGAATAAATAAAGTAAAATACGTCAATAACAGTCTTAACAGTTATTATGGATGAAGTTTTATATATTTATGTTTTTTGTTTTCGATTGATATTAATTAAATAACATATTCAGGATTAACTGCAGTGTTTCAAAATATATCAATAGATGTCAATTAATTGCAGAGCTATTATTTGTTATCGTGCTGCTTGTTGTTATAATGAAATTTATACCACTGTTTGTACAGCAGTACAAGCAGTTCCACAGTGGTTTGAAATTTGTTGAAATTTTTGGCTTACTGCCTTACCAGTCAGACATTTGAGTTGGGATATTGAATAGCTATATATAACATATTTTTACATATACAGAAGGCTATAACTTAAAATAACTTTTAATAAAATCTGTTACAGTTCACCGAGTGCACAATTTAAATTGTGACATTGACAATTAGTTCAATTACTTATTGACGTCACTGAACACGAGAACAAAGCAACATGAGCTTATTCAAGTAAAATAATTAAGAAAATCAAATAGAATTGAATATCTATGAATTTATTAGGAAAGAAAAACAGAGCCTAAGATAAATCTGTAGGCGTTCTACGAGCCACGGTGTTACGTGCTACGAACGCTACGGCTTATTCATTCGGTCGCGTGAAGTCGGCTCGGTGGAGTCAGTTGGCGCGACGCGCTCGTTCCGAACGCACGAGTACTGCGCTCTCTGCTAACTCTCCGATAAAACTTTACTCGACATTGTATGAAATAAAAGACGTATTTAATTCAAGTGTATGTTTGTTGAATAATTTACGTATGTATAGTGAATGTTTGCTTTGTATATAGGACTAGATATTTAAAGTTTTGGTGTTAGAAGATCCTGAACTTGGATAAGTTGTAGGTAAGTTCAATTATTATTCGTTGTAGGAGATTTATTAGAGGATTAAGAAATAAGTCAATGTGAGATGTTCTTATAGTAAAAGTCGTATGAATTGAGTCTTTGTTGTTTACGAGGGCACGTCGTCTGAAACGTGAAGGTAAACTTTTAGGGCTTAATGTGGAGGGCTCGGTTGTGTCGCACATTTTATATAAATATTAAATGGTGTTGTTCTTCATAGACCATAATTAAACAACACACTTTTGTTTCATGCAGAATTTACTATATTTGTGTGGTTTAGTTCATATATTTATTTGAAGTTATGTCCAGGAGTGGACTATTTAAAGCTGTTGATAATGATGTGTGATTTAACTGTCTTTTTATTAACTTCATACACTATCAATTAAAATTTTTTTATGAGGAATATTCATATTTGTATTTTTATTGATATATAAAAAAGATTTCTAAGTATTTGAAGCCACAAGTTGACTTTCTGAAATAAGTACAGTACAGTCAATGAAAACTGCAATAAAAAAAGAGAGCTGGATATCTAATTGATAACATGTCTCTTGTAGCCCAATATTATTTTTACATAATAGTCATTTTTATTTATTTTCGAATAAAATTTAACATTTTACTAATTTGTTAATATTTTAGTATCATTTACACTTAAAACGAGCATTATGTAATAAACAAAAACCCAGTTATCGACCTAACAGATAATGTTATCAGTGAGTGTAATTAAAAAAATTAGTTACGGTAAACGTTTTCCACATGGCTTCGTGTGTGGTACAGATAAGGTTTGTGCGAGGAAAGAGTACTTGGGCAGTGACACGGTCAGACACTGTGTCTCCCTGTGTCTGGGTTCTTTTACTAGCGTTGTTTGCACTTTCATATTACGAAGGTAATCATGTACTCGTTTTCGTTGCTACGGTTACCATTTAGGTTTTGAATCGTCGTTTTTGCTCATCGTTTCAGTCGTGTAATATATGGATTTATAGATGGAAATTCTTTTATCTAAATTTTTTTTTGGGAATGCGCGTCGTATTTTGTGTACCCTAAATTTCTATTATACACACTTTGTCTCTTTATGGATCGTCAGAAAAATAATTTTCTAATCGAAATAGTTTATGGTGAAGTTTACAATGACCATCTTCTCCGTGACTTGCTCCTGAAAAGTACCTTGCAACTTTGTAAGCTAGGAGAATAATATCCAGTAATCTCTGTCACTCTCTGTTTTCCAAAAATAAGAAAGACTTATAAAATGTTTCTGTCAATGATGTATATCTATGTATGTATGTAAAACAGCATTTGTTTCTCTGTCCTAAAATCACAAAATTACGAATGTTTATTATTCACATAAATATTGTAGTGTAGTGTGGAATAGAAGAGACGACCTCTGACTGATCAAGCTCACTAGCCAGTGGACCGGCTGGAAAAAATAACATTTGATGACTGTTCAAGAATGGCACTGTTCTTAGAGCCGCGCGCTTTTTGTTAGGGATTATAGTGATGATGCTGACGCGAAATAGGTAGTTTAGTTTTACAGCTTTAAAACTTATTGAAATATTTCACATAATTGTCCAGATTAACACAATGATAGGGGGCGGATACACATCTAATATACGAGTATATCGAATATTGTAAATATATTTCAACTTAAAAAATGAATTAAAAACACCACTAATAATAAAATTGTACCTACTTCTATCTCAGTACAAATGTTAAGGAAGGGAAACATTTAATTAACCTCAGCTTTATAACTTTATAAACTACTTCTGCGGTACTTTGTAGATAAAATTACAAAGTTAGACTACGCGTTGATTACTTTGACTTATTACTTTTCAGGACGAATGAGATTAAAAGATATCCAGCTCCAGCACGCTACCATGGATTTTCATTTATTAAAAGTTTTTTTTAACATCAGTAGTAATAAATCTACTACGGCGCTTCTTATGGCCTAGTGGTTGAAGCGGTCACTTAGCCGCTTTCTAGAGAGTTGTAGGGTTAATATAAATATGGACAGCACTTTGAGTAAACCATAAATTATTGTTCTGAGTCTGAATGCTCTTTGTTTCCATTTCATGTACGTTCACACCATCAAAGAGTGAAGGTTGTTTTATAGAAAGTTAGTTAAGATGATGACAATGTAAGTGCTTGTACTCATTATGCTAGAGGCATACTTTTTATCGATATGATCTGTGATTTTTACTCTAAGTGTGATTTAACGCACTTGCGCCAGGCAGCGGTCGTTCCTCGGCAGATATAAAAAGTCTATTACTACAACAGTGTATTTATTCCACGAGCTAAGTCGGTAGCAGTTGTTACTTTGTCTTCAAAAAAGCTCAAAGCATAGATCGCTCCTTTGTCCACTGAGCGATATTTAACTTGTGAACTAGATCAACTGTTAGACTCTTAGTCACAGTAATGTATATCAGATAGGATAGAGGTTGTGTCCAAGGATGACATCTGTTAGTTTCACCTATTTCAGTGTTCACTTACATTCTGGCAAATAAAGGATTATTATTATTGTTTCAATAAAATATTGTAACATAATAAATATAAAAGTTTAAAATATAAAGTAATTAGTTTAGAAATCTTTAAATTGCCTGATGTCAGGACCAGGTTATACTGATATGACTAATTTTTAAAACTGATAATTAAAGTCGATGTAGCATTTAGAAAAATCACAGGCTAGTTATTAAACGATTCTATTTAACAGATCAAGCACTAGTACAAACAAAGACTTGTCTTTACTGTTAACTAAATGAATGGCCTACTTCATTCACACAAGAAAACAATTCTTCTCTCAATTCACCCCACGGAATGGGCAGAAAGCACGCAAGTGTACGTAATTAAACTCGTCTTGTATTTATTGACTCAGATCCCCGGCGAATAGGTCGCGCAGCGTGCGGGATTTTTCCACGTGATTCAACTAGCACGTGACTGACATGTGATTAAACAACTCAGACCGACTGAACAGGGGGTGAGAGGGTGGAAGGGAGAAGAGAAATGAGCCAATATTGAAATATTCCTATTATTGAACTGTTTATATAAGTGTATGTAAATAAGTATATACTGCTTAGATTTCCATCAATTTGTGCCGAGACTTGATTACAAAGTTAGTGTGCGAACGATTGCATAATTACCGGTATAAATGTTTCATGGTATACGAAAGTTGATTAAATATCCTTATGATAAATTACTCCACATTAACAGCTTTCTGATTTTGAAATACTTAGATTCATAAGCATGGTAAGCGAATCGCTCATAAATATCATATAATACACATGTTATGTATTACATATAAATCAGAGGCAGAACAAAATGTTATGCGTATCATGAAATTATTTATCGTGGGCGATAAGTAAATTTCGAACCTCTTGTCCTACAGAATGACCAAGTTCTATATACCAAATCCATAAAAGTCAGTTTAAGTACTTATGCAATGTGATCTGTTGAACATACTTAGACATTTCGTTTTGCAACAGGTGGTTAGACTTAGAAGTTTGAACGTATGTATGCACATTTTCGTTAGTGACCTTGGTGTTAGTAATTCTAGAGGTTTGATGTTAGATATGCGAGTAAACTTGTTTTGTGAGTTGTTAGTACACTTTTGTTACTAAAATTTACTAAACTTAGCTCCCTAATATGAACGTGAATGTGTATTTCTATTTATTTTAATTTACCTGTTCTGTGGAAACTTTTAATTGGGCTTGTTTTCTTGTAAATGTAACGAAATAACTGTTAGTTGGTTTGTATAATATAATAATATAACTGTAAATTTTCTGATACCACCGCCTCACAGAAAACCGGTCTGAAATAGCGCTTGTGCTGTGTTTCACCAGGTGAGCGAGGATAGCGGAGGCCCATATCCCAACCCCTCCCACCATTCCTTCTCCCCATCCCCCAAAGGCCGGCAACGCACCTGTGACGCCCTCGGTGTTGGGGGTATCCATGGGCGGTGGTAATCGCTTACCATCAGGCGATAAGTCTGCTCGTTTGCCACATACTCCATAAAAAACAGTACGAGTACAACAACAGACAATAATGTTCGTACTGTTTGATACCATTTGGAAATATTACACTAATTCTCAAACGATTAATCTTGATCATGTAAGGCACAAGGCGGCTTCATTTCAAATTACGAGTAGTTCTATTTGGTAAAATTATGCTATTGCTAAGGAATCATATTAGGAACACCAGAACGTAACTCTTACTTTAAATTTTTATTTTTACAAATTCACCTATTCTTTTCTTTCTCATGCCATTTGGGGCTCTGGCGCAATGAATATCTGCACCAGACCAAAACCCTGACTTAGGTTTTTTTTTGTCCTCCCTGAGTGTGGCCGCGGATAGACGGGATGGGTTTTCCCCTCCATCCGTATTACAGGCCAACCGCGAGGAGGCGACGTACGTGTGTGCCGTGCGTCGCCTAAATAGGGATTATTTTACCAGCAGACGGTGCCCGCTTCAGTGCGGGCAGCGCTGGAAGGGGTCTGGTCGTGTTAATATCAGCAGTTCCCGGACCCATCACTTCTCAGGCGCAGAGTTGGCACACCGTGTGGTTTTAATCGGTTCGATTCCGACACACCACCCCGCCGCAAACCCCGGTGGGGTGACGGCCCGGTGTTTTTTTTACACACGTTAAAAAAAAGGGTTTTTTTGTCCCTGGTTGGGTTGGAATCCAATCCAAATATTTGTATGACCTGCAAATATTTATTTCGGCGTTTGGGTGTTTCCTATGTATAATATGTATTTATTTACAAAAAAAGAAAAGTAATATGTATTTATATCAGTTGTCTAGTACCTACAACACAAGCTCTGCTTAGATTGGGACTAGATGGCGTTGTGTGTTAGAAAATATTTATGATTTATTTTATTTAAAGGAAAAAAAAGAAAAGTGTCTCAGGAATTGTCCAGCCCTAAGACTTTTAGCCAAGCATAGAAAAGTTAGGTATTTAAGTTCCACCGCATTAGTAAAGAAAGTCAACACAACCTTTCGAGTCTTTTATTATTAGCACCCATTACCAGTGATACAAGAGTTATATAAAACGACAGAATATATAAGAGTTGTTTATACCCAGAATAAAAAGGGTTCACCGACTTATCGAGTATTTTGAATACCATTACAATATAATATGAGGTACACGGCGTGCGTAGAGTGGCGGCGGGAATCCTCCCGAGTGTGTCACTCAATGATTATGCATTGGAAATATGGTTAAAAGCAGCTTATATTAGCATATAAACGACATTTACATACATCATTCTCACTTATCTGTACGTAGCATTTCATATTTTTGTGTATACCTAGTAAGGAGACACGTATAGGAACTACATAAGCAGTATTACGTACCTACATACATTTTTTATATATATGTGTCTAAATATATATGTATCTTAATGTATTCTGATTTGTGTGTTGTTTTATGTCTAGAAATTCATTATCAATATTTATAAAAATGAGTTACGAATATGGTAATTCTATATTTGCGGGCTTGAAAGTAATAAATATAGCTTTAATGACAACTAAAAGCAAGTAATAGAATGCTATAATACTAAAAAAACTATAACATAGAATTTATAAGCAATGACCTTAACATTTAATTATAAAGCCTGGAAATACCTGCGAGACATTGTCGAGAGTATTTTATTTGTATAAGCAAAGTTCAATGAAGATTATTTGTACTTTATTCCTTTAACATACAAACGGCTTTTGATAGCATATCTCAGAACTAACATTATCCAGCTATCATAGTAATATTTTATATTCATTATGTTGACATAATAATGTACAATCGTACCAACTCGTACAATCAGTTCAATCACAGCCTTTAATAACATTGACGACCTAATAAAGTGTAATCACTGTTGTGAAAAGTAATGCAATTATGTCAGCGTGTGTAGGTATTGTGTGACACCACATTAATCGAGGCGATGAGCTGTGTGCCTCGGGGAGATGCACCGGGTTTATAACGCCACCCGCAGTGGTATTATCATCTCTAGGTTATTAGCACGCTGGGGACGAGGTTCGTTGAGCTTGAAACATTGACACATTGTTGTTTGACTTTTATATTGGAATTTAGTTAAAAAAGTCGATAGATAATATCTAATTTTATTTGAATTTAGTGTTATTGCTTTCAAACACAAATACAGTTAGATTTACTCCCGGATCCCGGAAACTTACTCACTGTATCATTGGTTTTAATTTTGTTTTCGAGTAATCCTATGTTTTTTAAATAAAAGTAGCATAAGTTAGTTCCTATAACATCAGCTATCTGCCAGTAAAATTCCCGTCAAAATCGATCTATTTGTTTTAGAAATTAGCAGAATAGACAGACAAAATTCAAAAAATGATTTTTTTTTATTTCAACTGTATGTACCTCAATATGTATTTGGTGATAAGCTTAAAATTAACATCAAATTGCAAACAGACACTTCAATATAATTTATTTGTACATATTCATTAATTCAGATCCTCTTTTTGACTATATAGGTATCGTCCAACTTGCAGATCTTACTACTACTCACTAGTTAATACTTACTTGCAGTTCTTTTCAATATTTCAACGTTATATAATATTCACAATAATGGAATTAAGTATTTTCAAAGTACTGAGATATTTATATATGAAAAAGAAGTTGGTGTCAGGGTGGCGGCGGACCCAAATATATGATAATGAAAAATAAACACTCCTCCATGGATGTCCATGTGTGGCAGTAGTCAAGAGTAGTCACCAGCACTAGGTGACCCATCTACTCGTTTGCCTCTTATATCATAGGTATAAATAAAGCCACGTCTTACATACTGGGAACATTTGTGCAGCTTACCTTTTGACGAAGTTCGTCCACACTTTGTTAGCACCAATAAAAATTATCTAACAGTAACATACGATGACAAGGACGCCTTGATAAATTAATCGATAATGCATTTGTAATATCAATTTATCTCCTATTCAAAGTAACTACTAAAACGAAATCTGTTTCAAAAAATGAATCAGTTAAATGAAAAGCTTAAAATTAATGTTTTTGAAATTGCATGGCTGTTTGAACTAATATATACATATTCTGATTAAATTTATTTAAAACTAGTATGAATGGTTTTTGGATATCATTTAAATGAATACCAAATGACGAATAAATGTTAAAAATCACTTCTAATATATCAAATAATAGAAGCTTTAAATTATAAACTATAGCAGCACAAATTTGGAAAAAAAATCTACCCTAAGAGTGGGAAAAAAGAGGTGATTTATTATTTTCTCACAGATTTGAATGTTGAGTTGTGGTAGCTATATTAAAAGTCATAAAATATATAAAATAAAAACTTTTTAACAAAAACTTAAACCGCTGTAAAACTGATAAGCAAAAAATAACAAACATTTTTATTTATCCTTAATAATTAAATTCTAAAGTAAGTATATCCACGTAGTTTTGTGTCGGCGCCAAACAATCAATGATTTTTTTGTATTTCAGTATTTTTGGCGGTTTAAGATTGCCAAAACGCATGCATGCCATAAATTATAAAAAGTGAGCTGTTTTAAAGCAAATTTATCATTATGTCCATTAAAAATGTAATTTCTCGTAGAAATGTTGCTAATCTAGAATGATTGATCAGACAGAGTGTCTCCAAAGATGGTCAGACGAGATTGCTCATGATGCAAAGTTAGTGGTCCGATGTATATGCTGCTATCTGATGTATATATCCGATGTGATGCATTTATGAGTGTTTGACAAATGTGAGCCTGAATATAAACAGATTAGCCGAAGGTAATTCGTACCTCATCAGTTAGGAACTTTCTATCATGCCATCATATGACGTTGTTTCTAATTTTATAGCGGCAAGTCCCTTTAGGCATTGCGATTAAACCCCTGTCAGAGGCTAAACGTACTCGAGCGTACAAATGAATGGTAGCAAAATTGAAATACAATATCTATATTTAAAATATTCAATGAAATAATTGTAATTTTACTATCATTTCCTTTAATTAAAACATAGCGAGCAATGGCGTGATTGTAATCAAATGTTAATGCTAAAGTTGATTGCTTTAAAGTAGGTTATTTTTGGTCAACTATTGGTTCATTAATCATTTCAAATAGTGGATCAGCTCACATTAATTAACGTTTAATTTCATTACCACTGTACATATGAATTCTACTCACAATACCTGTTTATTCAACAAAAATAAATTGAACTGTGCGGTTACTAGTTTTTATTGCTCGCATATAAATATCTTATTTGTACAGATGATAAACTAGCCTTGGTTGCCTGAAACAAAGCTCACAACAAGTATGCTTACGTATAAGGAGTATTTGTTGCAAGCCCAAAAAGCACAGAGCTTCACAATACGCTGCAATAGCTCCGATAGATACCATACAACAAAACATTCAATTTTGACTGTAAAACAATTTTTGAATGACTATTTCTCTTGTTCTTAACAAAACAAGTTGAATTTAAACCGCTTAAAGCATTTAGATTCCATTGGAATTGAAATATAAATATAAAAATCTGCTGGTTCTCTAGACTATATTCCAATATCGTTTACAGGAAATGTGCAGATATAATATAGAACCTACCTCAGTATCTCTCTATTGTTTATTTAAGTACAACTTACTTTTTAAAACAATCCAAGATTAAAGAAAAATCATGAAGTTTCACTATTTTCTAAATTTCGAAAATTTTAAAATATTATGTTTGTAGGAGGCCGGTCATATACATAATAATAATAAAGCCTCTTTATTTCCATAATGAATAAATTACATATTAAGTGCATGCATGAATTATATAACTTAATAAAATTACTTAAATTGCTTAAATTGCCTGAAAGTTACATGATTTAAATAAATTATCATCAAATCAGAAATAACAACATAATAAAAAAGTAAAATTCCATTAATTTGTGGATGTCCAGTATTCACAATTCAGTATGGACCCCTCAACGGGTAAAGGCCTCCTCCATTTTACTCCACTTCTCTCTGTCCTTTGCTTTTGTAAACCAGTTTTCACCGACATTCCTTACTATTTCATCAACCCATTTTTCCCTCGGTCTACCTCTCTTCCTTTTGTTTCTTGGTCCTTGCCAGGTAGTAACTCTCGGTGTCCATTTTTCCTTATCCATGCGTGCAATATGACCCGCCCATTTCCATTTTTGTCTTCGAGAGTGTTCCAAAGCATCTATTATATTTGTCGTTTTTCTTATTTCTGTGTTTCTTTTTCTATGTTTTCTTTGTATGTTTAGTATACTCCTTTCCATCGCTCTTTGGCATACTTGTATTTTGTTTTTGACATGATTATTGTATATTCATGTCTGGCAGCCATACGTTAAACAGGGTAGCATACATGAGTCCATAATTTTTTTCTTGAGTTTCATTGGGAGCTTTGATTTTAGGATTTCTTTATTGCTCCAGAATTTGTTCCAAGTTATGTTGACTCTTCTTTTGATCTCGTCTTCATGTCTTGTCTTAGAGAAGGATACCTGTTGTCCCAGGTAGATATATCTTTGAACATATTCTAATGTTTTGTTGTTAACCCTTATGGGTATATTATTGTGGTTCGTCATAATTTTAGTTTTAGAGGCATTCAATTCTAGGCCAATTGCATTACTTACTTCATATATTTCATTGATCATTTCCTGTAATTGTGATGCTGTTTCAGAGAAGAGTATAATATCGTCCGCGAATCGAAGATTACTAAGGTGTTTCCCATTTATATTTATTCCTTTTCTTTCCCAGTTTAGGCTTTTCATTATACTTTGGAGTACAGCTATAAAGATTCGAGGCGAAAGGGGGTCGCCCTGTCTGACGCCTCTACAAATGTTTATTTCAGGACCTTGTCTCTCCAGCTTTACACGACTTTTACTATTATGGTAGATGTCTTTTATAAGATCTATGGTCTCTTTCGGTACTTTGCATTCATGTAGAGCTTTCCATATACTTCTATGGGATATAGAGTCGAAGGCTTTAGCGTAGTCAATAAATGCCAGGTAGAGTGGTCTATTGTACTCTATATATTTCTCCATAATTAAATTTAAAGTGTGGATGTGGTCTGTTGTCGAAAAGTTTTTTCTGAAACCTGCTTGTTCTGGCGGCTGATATTTCTCCGTAAACATTGCCAAGCGACCCTCAAGACATGAAGCGAACAATTTGTACATATTAGATTGTAAACTAATTGGTCAGTAGTTTCCAATATCGGCAGGGTCTCCTTTCTTGTAAAGTAAGATGATATCAGACTGTGCCCATTCCTTCGGTATCATTCTATAATTTAGAATATTATTAAATAAGCCGGTTATATATGGCGCTAACAACATTTTTTCCAGTTTAAGTGCTTCATTTGGGATACCATCTGGTCCATTACTTTTATCGGATTTTAGGGATTCGATTTTCTTTATTACTTCCTGTGCAGAGAATCTATCTAGTATAGTAGAGTTCTGACAAGCCATTTCATATTCTGGTGTATTATCCTTTGATGAGTATAATTTACTATAAAACTGCGTCGCTCTTTCTATGATTTCAGATCTTGATAATATTTTTTTGTGAGTAGTCTCATCTTTTAAATAAGGTATCCATTGTTTCGTGGTATTCAGATATTTAAGACCTTTCTTTAAGCTGCCTGTTGATTCGAGATGTCCTTCGATTACTTTTATTCTACGTTCTGTGCGTTCCCGTTTCATTAATTTATAGATGTTTTTATAGAGGTAGGTACGTTCGTCTTTTTCCTCTTTAGTCAAAAATTTCTTATGAATCAATTCATTTCTTCTTGCAATAAGACATTTTATGTGAACAGGGATACTTTCCCGTATTGTTGAATGTTTTGGTTGAATCGAATTTAAACTAGTAGTTATTGTAAGTTTAATTTTTTTATAAACTGACTCTATATTTTCAGTAGCTTCTAATACCATCTCGTTTACACTTGTACGTAAGGTTTTTAAGAACTGTTCTTTTTCTTCTAGAGTACTGAGCTTAGTTTTAGACTTTTTAAAATTTGTTCTACTTTTCCTTGTCGGTGTAATCCGTAGCGTACTTCTTAAGAATCGATGGTCGCTGGGAAAAGTTAAATTGGATATAATTTCAAAGTTTGCGATGCTTTCCTTTCTGTTAATTAATATGTAATCTATCTGACTTCTCCTTTTCTTTGGCGAGATCCAAGTCCACATATTTTTAGTGTTCTTTTTAAATAAACTGTTTGTGACGTATAATTTGTTCTCCCAACAAAACTGGAGCAACCTTTCACCTCTATTGTCTCTAGTTCCGTAACAGTATTTACCTAGTATTCTTTCCTCGCCCGATACTCGTTGACCAATACGAGCATTAAAATCGCCTAATACTATTTTGTGATTCTTATAGTGACAGAGTGCATCCTCAAGTATTGATAGATTAAATAAATAATAAATAAATAATTATTTCGGACATCTAACACACAACGCCATCTAGTCCCAAGCTAAGCAGAGCTTGTGTTATGGGTACTAGACAACTGATATAAATACTTATATACTTTTTTTTTGTAAATACATACTTATTATACATAGAAAACACCCAAACTCCGAAACAAATGTTTGCAGATCATACAAACATTTGGTCCGACCCGGGAATCGAACCCGAGACCTCAAGCTTAGCAGTCGCATACGCTACCACTACGCCACAGAGGCAGTCAAATAGATTGTAGAAGATATCAATTTCTTCGTTACTTGCGTCAATAGTTGGCGCATGTACTTGCACAATAGTGAGTTTTGTGTTACCGAAATTGAGGTTCAAAATGCAGATTCGTTCGGATACTCCAATAAAACTCTCGATATTTAGTTTATATTTCTTTTTTATGAGGAATCCGACTCCATACTGACCCTGAGTTTCTCCGAAATAGCAGAAAATATGCTCGTCTTCTTCTATGATTCTATATCCCGTTCTTCTTATTTCTGCAAGTCCTATAATATCGTATTTTATTTTTGAAATTGCTCTTTTAAAATCAATTAATCTTTCGTCTGATAGTAGAGATTTTACATTGCAGGTACATACGTAAAGATTTTTTAGTGAAAATGGAGGGTTGTAGTCATTATCCCCCGCGGTGACAAGCCGTATTGGGAGATGAAGAGGAGCTACTTTTATTCGTTTTTTGGTGGTGAGCGTATCTCAGTCGAACTCAACTCTGACCTTTTCTTCTGTGTGTTGTGCATGTAGGAGGTAATATTATTTGTTTTATTCTTCTTTGGTATCTGTTTTACGTTGCTTTCGTTGATCGCAATGGTTTGGTGATCGGGGGATACTGACAGATTCCGTTTTTGTTTTCGTGTATCTCCTACGGAATTTTTAATTTTTGGGCTACCGGGCAATGTTACTATTTTATCATAACGCAATACAACATTTTTTCCAAGTTTACGTTCTTTTTCTATTTCTTCTTGTAGTTCCTTGCGTTTTATCAGAACTTCCTTGATGTTAATCGGCGAGCCCATTAGTATTTCTTTCTTTTTCAAAATTTCAATTTTTCGTCCCATTGTTGTCAATGTTACTAATATAGGTTCATCGGTCATATACATATTTAAGTTAAAAGGAAGAGTGCGTTTCATTGCCATGCTCAATGTTCGCGAGTTCGATACCTTCTCAGTACAGTAGTATAATTTGGTGTTAATAAAAAATATACATAAAGATAGAATTGTCGAGTAATACAGCTTCTACACGATATAATTGTCAGCTATATGAACATTTGTTAGATGGGATTTCCATAAACCTCGTAGATTTTGTGGACAGGTATTGATGACAAATGATATTTATTTTTGTAAGTAAATCTTTTACATATATTTTCATAGCTAGAAGGTTACGGCATTTCTTAAGACTCGCTCTGGGAAGAAACGCCGAAACAAACAACAGTGGTGTCTTTTTTATATTTAATAAATAATAAACTATGCGAGTACAGTGTAGGGTCTGGGTTCGCCTTTCGAAGGAAGGACTATAGTTATGAATCAGCCGGTCCATGCAGCCAGAATGCGAGCCCGAGCCATGGTCTTACGTCTTAAATATTTGTTTCAGCGTTTGGATGTTTTCTATGTATAATATGTATGTATTTAAGACCCCCATATGGGCTTTAATTGTTTGATTCACACGGCATAAATCGCTTTAAAATCCATTCAAATTGTGCGTGGCATTGTAACGAGCGCAAACTAATATGCCTCGCACTGTCGGAATGCTAGCTTTTACCTGCGGCTCCGACCGCATGTTTCTTGGCCATCGCGATGAAAAGCACCCTGACTGGTCATAAATATTTAAATTCCGCTAAGCACAGATATATTTTGAGTCCGGAAAACTATGAATCACTACAATAAACGTCGTAAACATAAGACCGTATAAATCGTAAATAGGACCTACGTGGGGCGATGGCGAGCTCTTATTTGCAAGGTCAGGGGTCGAAAAACAGCTTGTGTTTATTTATGATGAAGTCCTAGCTAGGACATATTATCTGAACAATTTTTTTACAACACTAGATGTAGCACAAGTTTATAACATTGTTTATTATTTTACTAGTTCAGTACTTTTAAGATTAAACATTAAAAAGGGTTTTATTGACTTAAATTTCCCAAATCGTGATAAGTTATAATAGGTTTAAATTTATTCAATATAAATAGGATAAGTTCTTCAGAACAATAAAATCTAAAATGAACTGACTATTCGCTTGCAGTTAACACTTTTCTGTACTATATACATATCTTGCAAAGCCAACGAGGTGGACATAACCGAAGCGATGTAAACACACGGACCATACTGAAAATATAACTTGCGGCCCCTTGTCCCTGGTATTTACGTTACACGGACAGATATTGCCTATTGTGACCTGTAAGTGAGTAATCGTAGAAATTTTCCAGTGTTTTTGTGTAATTTGAGGCGTTCTACCAAGCTCTTTGTTGATATGCAGTACACTTGTTTGAATTGAACTGCGCGCTTTAGGATAATATAGTCGCTATCGGTTAGCTTAACGTAATGAGGGAGGTTCATGAAATTATTACAAACGGGGTAGTAAGGTGCGTCGGAGCACAAAAATATTGTATGTGTGTACCTTTACCATATTTAGTTAAGTTCAATTTATAATCAATAGTAAAGAGTAATGTATGTCCTTCCTCAAGAATCAAAGTGTCCCCATGCCAAATTTCATTAAAATCAGTGCAGCGGTTTTACCAGCATAACAGACAGAGTCTCGAATTTGTAATATTAAGTATGGATATAGGCTGGATTTAAAGCACCTCATGCTGTATACCGACTACTCTCTAATGACTTACAGGATATTGCTTCAGAGGCTTATAATTACGTACAACATAAATACTTACAGACTTTAGTAAAAATAAAGAATTATTACGCTACACCACTACTATTACGTAACACATTAAAAAAAATTTTTGATAATTAAATGTGTCAATTATTTAACTCTCCAGAGTCTAACTTTTGGCACCGTTATATTTCCATAGGACTGCAACACCATAAATATCTAAAATTAAAGTTCATTTAAAAATAACTAATTTGTGATAAGATGTCGAAAATAACATCTAAAATGATCAGTAGTAGTAGCGAGTCGTCGATCCCGCAATCACTGAAAGCCAAGGCTTTTAATCAGTGCGTCCGGCCCGTAATGAAGTATGGAGCCGAGACGTGGATACTTACCGTTGGAATGGTCTATAAATTCAGTTCACTGAAGTGGAAGTGGGCCGGTCATATCTCCAGGCGGACCGAAGGTTGTGAAGCCGACAAGTATTAGAGTGGAGACCACGATTAGGCAAACCCAATCCGAGGCACCCAGCGGGCGGCACGATGGACCGACGACTTGAAGAAAATGGCTGAGAACCGATGGATGCAGACTGCCCAAGACCGTGATGGTTGGCGCTCTTTGGGGAGGCCTTCATTCAGCAGTGGACGGCAATAGGCTGAGAGAAGAAAGGAGGTTCTCACTGAGTTAGACCCAAGGTAGGTTTCCTTGAAAATTTTCTACCTCAAAGAGGAAAATCAATAGTTTATTGTAATTGATTTTAATAACTAGTGTTATAATGAGGAAATAAGTGTTTCTTTGTTATCTGTTATTAAGATTACTTATCTGACTTAGAATGAATAAGGATCACCATATAGGATATTCCTAACGTCTAATGTAGGATGATAATAATAGGATGGTAATGATAGGATAAAATATTCTCTTTTTTTAGTATTAGCAGCCAAAATGACTCTACTCTGCCTGTTGGAACGTATGAGTCGAATCCAAAAGTGGTTGTCACCATCCTCAACGCAATCGTGGATAATGCTTAAAAAACCCGGGACCGTGATGGGAGAGAAACAATAAAAAATTTGGAAAAAATCCATAGAATGTGTAATAAGAGTAAATATACGTCGACTTAGCCAAAAAAAGGGAATGAGACAATAAAGAAATCACGACAAAACATTACCTCCGAGTGTTATTAGAACAGCTAGCTATTGGTGTCAAATTTGTAATGTCGTTTTTAAATTACGGCTATAGCTGTCAAAACAAAGCACTCGGAACAATAGTCATGGCGGCCTAATTACTTCAATTGTGTTATCTAATCAGAATCTATAACAAAAAACTATTAATTAAAACACAACTAGACACGACAATGTAAACAACAGACACGCCAACTCATAAATTATAAAACCCTGTAAAAGTGTGACATCATCGCTGCCCTGCATTGAATCGGTGTATATCAGGGAGTGAGCTAATGAAATTGAAACTAGATATGACTTGAAATACACCGCAGTTGCTTCCCATAGTAAATGACATGTTAAAAAGGAGAATAGTAATTAAGCCTTGACAACGTGGGTAGATACCACCACCTATTGAGACTGCACGGTTGGTTTAGTGGTTTAAGCGGCCGCCACGCCGCTTTCTACTTTATCAAGTGCTGTGGGTTCCAATCCCGTATGGTATACCATACCATACACTTGGTGTGATCCGCAAATTGTTGTTCTTAACAGACTCAACTCACATCTTTGTGTTCGTTTGATGTATATTTGGAAAGACCCTGCGACATAGGATTTATTCTTAATGCGGGAGTTGCTTTTTTTAAAACAAAAATAGCTGATGGAAAAGCTTGAGCAGAATGTAAGAGTAGGTCACCATGTTCGTTGTGAATGCAGACAATGCAACAATGCAGCATTGACCCATACTCTGGCTGCCTATTGAGGCTAATGATGATTAGACTAGGCCTAATGATATAGTAGCATTATTGAGCTTCTGGTCTCGTACTCAACAGAGAAACATGACAGTTGAATACTGTGATTCTAGGATGGTCTGCTGTGAGAGAATTCGTAATGAAATCGGCGTGGCGCTACTACCTTAATCACAGCTACGCGGTGAAAGCCAAGGAAAGGAGTGCTTGTTATTAGTCTTCTGTGTGCCAATGACGACATTCCTGATGAAGTCCATCCAATGGTCTCAAAGCATCTCTAATGAATTATTTAACGCTGTTGTTATTTTGGCTTATATTTATAGGCGTTACGAGTACTGATTGAAAGGAGTTCCTCGTGACGAAAAACATCCTTAATCTGGTTCATATGAACCATACGTGTACAGGAAAGAGATTGTTAGTCTATAGCTAAAATTATCGTTATTATATTTCCATGGATTCAAGAGGAAAATGTGTGTTATAATTTATTTGGCACGAAGATAACGCTGGAGTGGTTGAAATGATAGCGTAAGATTATAAATAGATGGAGTATAAATATAAAAAGGTTACCTGTGTATCTTGCTTACTAATAAACTACGTCGAGTCCACAATGCCTTAAATTATTTGTAGGTCTTTGATTGAATGGATGCTACAAAGAAAAGAATAAGACCACCCGTAGCCATGCGATCTCGAAAAAGAAAATCTATCACACAAAACACGTTACCGCAAAAATAGACGCTGTAGCCGCGATCTCGAAAATCTGAATTAATTCTACGCGCTACCGCCATGAATTTACATACTGAACCTACGCTGCTACGACAAACTATAAGTATACGGGGACATGGTTTTCGATGTTTCATTTTCTAGGTCACACATGATTTTGTGTTGCGGTAGTTTCACTTACAAGGTATAAGCTAATGAAAGGACTTCATACTGATTACTGTGAGGCCATAATATAGCTCTTGTCTTACTCGGCCCAAATATAATAATGTATCTTACGAATAAATATAACTAACTATTTTCGATAAGTGATTATTCTCCGGATATCATACAGCTTTTATTCATGAAAGTATAAATAAACACAAAGAACTCTACCAAGTGGAATTGTCAGACGTATAAAATATTAAATGTTCAAAGGGCTATGTTTAAATATTACATGAAATCGTCACTAATGGTGCCAACAGATTGAATATCATGAAAATCAGGACGTGGGTGGGAGGTTTAGTGCTCTGTTGTTAAATGTAAATGCGCACTGTTATGTTTACGAGTTCCAGGATCATGGTTATTGCATATTAAGCGAAATAAGAGCAGTTATATACGAGTTTTCAGTAATTACTTAATGTTACTCAAATTACATACGTACTAAAGTTGTACATTCAGATAGGAAGATTATTCAGAGTGCCAACGTTTGTATATAGGTTGGAATTCCTCCTATATGTTTGGTAGGTTGTATGTGCCTTCGTTTATAATATTACAGATCGTTAATGACCGATTGACCGATCGACTTTTAACGCCTCTGGTGTTGCGGATGTCCATGGGCAGCGGTGATCGCTCACCATCAGGCAATACGTTTGCTTGTTTGCCCCTATACAATAAAAAAAAAGACCTTCGTTCAGCAGTGGACGGCATTACATTGAAGAATAAGTAGTTTCGAGCCAGTGATGGTTTTAAATGTAGTAGCCCACCCCAAATAACCTTGGGAATAATAAAGCTAGAAATATAAATTACATTAACTACTATAAGTTGATGTTGAAACTGTCGAACCAGTACAAAACAAGATATAGGTACTCGTATACTAAATCCCTAGTTTTATACACAGTTTACATACTTTTTATCTTAAAAGCACATTTTTTGATACATAATACTTGTAGAAAAAGTGCCAAAGGCTAAGTCTTCTTCACTTCTTCTGTACGTACTCGTACATATTAAATATTGAAACATTGACAAATATGCTTTTGTAGCGAAAAACTGATACTGCTCCGTCAGAAGATTCAAACTACGAGTAATATCTAATTCCCGTGTGCGGTGTTTGCTACCAAACTCCTTCGAAACGGTTGAACCGATTTTTATGTGCATATCGGGTAGGTCTGAGAATCGGCCAACATGTATTTTTCATACCCCTAAATGATAAGGGTGACCCACAAATATTTTTATAGCAAAATAACGTTTGCCGGTTTGGTTGAAGGTTGAAGTCTCACAAGTTACTATCTCCAATTTAGATCGAGCATTGTAAAGACACGCTAAAGCTTTTTTTTTCAATGTCCTGTTGGAATGCTCAAAAAAACAATTACATCTCGATATTTAGGAGGCCCATCGCATTGATATATATTAGGCTCACAGACAGCCTCGGGAGATAAACACCTAATAATATCTTACTAGTCTTCTTTTATTCGTTTGTTTTCTGGATTTATGGTTTCTTTGCACCCAAAGTTCTTCAATCCTAACACGAATAAAATTGTTTGGAATCATCTCAAAAAATAAATAATAAATTCTACTAAATTATGTGTTGACACACTTTTGAAACTCTATGTATCGTGATTAGGTTAATGTTATATTTGTATAAGAACGGGTGTTATTTCCCTAACACTAAGAGCAGCTTGTCAATGTCCTGGGTCACGATGGAGATAGAGTTGTGAAACACAGTAATAGTCAAGAGCAACGAGTGTAACTGGGCCATGTACAGCGTTTACATAGCCCAGTTGCACTCGGTGATTAGGAACAATCACCGACGGTAAGTAACGAGGTGCAGTCAGTACTTGGATGGGTGACAGCTGGTTACATGTTCAAATCTTGGGTCGGACCAAATGTTTGTGTAATCTACAAATATTTGTTTTGGAGTTTGGGTGTTTTCTATGTATAATATGTATGTATTTACGAAAAAAAATATATTCATATCACTTGTCTAGTACCCGTAACACAAGCTCTGCTTAGCTTAGGACTAGATGGCGCTGTGTGTAAAAAAAAAATGTTTATAATTTAATCATGAACAGATCTGAAGGTATCCAGTCGTGTACTTTTAAGTTTAGTTGGAGTTTGATTTGATATTAATTTTGTGTCCTTGATAAGTGACTCTTGAGGGACTTTTCATACACAATATGCACTCTCACACGCACACGCTCACAGCACAAAAAAGATAAGATATGTATATGTTATTTAAATAATTAAAACTTCTTTAACATTACTTGGGCTCTAAAGTTTCCCCGTGAGGAAAAATGTTAACAAACAAAATAGGAAATTTCCTTTCATCTCATTGAAATAGCCAAGAGAACAATTATTTAGAGGTTAGTTGCCTCCCTTGTAAACCAATTAAGAGTCGCAAGGACAATAACATTTTATCCCCGTTTCATTATTCGAATTGTTTTAGGCGGACTTCTCGTGTTCTAGACTTCATTTCTGCTTTTATGTGTTAAGTATTAAAAAATTGGGTTAAAGAATATGTATTTTTAAACGTAGATTTAGTATCCTCGACTACAAATCACACCCGAACGTTTTAAAATTAGGATCTAATGCGGCAATTGTATGTAGGTCAGACTACTAAAATGTAGCCGCTTGAAAATAATATCTGTGTTAAAAGAGTGTGAGAGTGGACAAAAATTTAAAATCCCCAAATACGACGAAGTATGTGCAGTTGTGTCATGTCTGGTTAGAATTGCGAGATGACCATAATTATGATGTCTGCCATGAATCAGGAAACAAATAAAGATATAATTCTCGCATGTTTAAAGTCGTTTTCAGCGTTAGGAATTTAATGTAGAAACAGTTAAATTCACAATAATTTCTTTACTTATACTGTTCAATGAAATAAGCTAAATTTGAATTATGATAGAAATCCTACCACCAGGATAATTTATAACTAAAATAATTATGAACTACCTATAATTACGAGTAAGAAGATTGAACAAACATTCACAATGCATAACTATATTGTGCAATAACTATTATTGTGTTTATAATTATGTCTTCCTTATTGTTTCTGATTCTAGTGGTATAAAGGGACAAAATGTATGTATGTTATTCTGAAAGGTAAGTATTTCATATATTTCTAGTTCATATTCTACTACTGAACTACTTGATTCATGAACTTTTTATGTTATTTTTGTCAGTGTGTGGTAACAAAAACTAATATAAATTAAACAAACTGTTGTTCAGTGCCGTTGTCAGTAGTCGGCTTACTTTAAATTCAATTATTGAAGTTTTTGTTCACGATTAATTTTCTTTCGGTTCCTTTCAGGTCATCCTAACTACAGAAACATTGTAACTGTCTTCTAAAAATAAAACATAAATAAACATATTTAAATTCCTTTTATATTCAGACATAGTTTAACATAAAAACTGCACTTTTCTCTGTGCCAAGTTTGTCCCAAGCCACAGAACAGCTGTCTCTACGTTCCAACACAAATACAAAACTTTTTAAGATTTATTAAATCAAAAAAATTTAAAAGAAAATTTATATTTCGAAGTCAGGGCTCTATGTATTTTAGGATTACTGAACAAAACATCAAACTCGCTAAACACAGGTTTTAGACAGAACTTGAAATTCTTATTTTTTATATGTTAAGCGTTTAAAAAAGTAGTTAAATTAGTATAATTAAAAGAGAATGAGGTACCTTAAAATTTAGAAATCTATCTATCTATTGGTTCATTTATAGGACTGTGACCAGTGGAACCCCGGGACCTCGTTACGGAAAAGGTTACAATGGGTTTCAACACATTTAAATATATTAATAAAATACAACGATCTATACATGCATATAAAATACACCTACATACAAGGAACATTTACATATTGTAGTGTTCTGAACATACATATGACAATCAGTCTCATGAAAAGTGGCTAAGAGTTCTTTGCATAGCTCCGCCCTAGAGCCTATAATTGTGGTCGCATTACAATCCCAAATAATACATCCTTATAAACAACCAGCAATTTTACAGAAAGTTCTAGTCATAGTATAAGACTGAATATTTACATATAATACTGCCTAGGTGGCGTAGTTGTAGCGTATGGGACTGCTATGCTTGAAGTCTCGAGTTCGATTCCCGGGTCGGAACAAATGTTTGTATGATCTGCCATTATTTATTTCGGAGTTTGGGTGTTTTCTATGTATAATATGTATATATTTACAAAAAAAGTATATAAGTATTTATATCAGTTGTCTAGTACCCAGAAAACAAGCTCTGCTTAGCTTGGGACTAGATGGCATTGTGTGTTAGATGTCTAAAAAAAATATTTATTATTTATACCTGTAGCAGACAACAACGTGCGTGACGAACCCGAATACTTTCTCCCTCGCACAACGACTATCTGTCTCAATCGACGCGCATCACATCGTTGAGGGGGTCGCACAAGGCCTATATAAAGAGCCGCGCAGCCTCCATTCAAACAGTCGACAGCTAGACGACTCAGAGTGCGATAGCCCCGCAGTCCACTCTGATGTCCAGTAGGCATAGCTGACCTGATCGATAGCCCCGCAGTCATCAGGTTCTGCTAAGTATTGAGGTCTTCTAGAGCGATAGCCCCGCAGTCCTCTTAAGACACTCACGTAGCGTAGGAAGGGTAGTGTTGAGCGATAGCCCCGCAGTCCTCATCACTCCCAACATAGGGTTATATGTATAAGTACAAGTTTGTGAATATATGTATGAACTACACAGAAACCAGAATAAACGATCAAAAGTACCAAAGACGTCTATAATTTCTGCACTGGTAACCCTATCGCCCTACATACCTATTTAAATATTATAAAACATAATATGTGTTTTTATTCACTATGTCAAATTACCGGTTCTAGTTTTGCGAGTACCGCTTCATAAATCGACATAATCTAAAAGTTGACTATGAGAGAATGCCTCATGGCTTGTTTAACATGTACTTTAAGCTTAAATAAAGATATAGATTAATATGGCCTTTGATACCCTTGCAAAGTTAACATCTTATTTGAGCTTTGAGTTTTATTTTTAAAGTTTTCCATGTGCAGTTGAAAAGCGCGCCGGCTGTTAAAAGTTTTTTTGAACTTACTCCAAAGTTTAAAAAGTTTCATACACTTGTCAAGTTCTTGCTTAGTTAAGTTTGCATTGCTTACCTCGTGTGTTCTTTCACATATAATTTGAAAGCTTTGCAGTTTAAGTTTTGTTGTTGAAATGAATTTAGGTTTTGGGGTTATAGGAATCTTTTAATTTCAAATTTAAGAAATATTATAGCCAAAACATTTTGCCACTTCATTCCAGCTTATTATTCCCAACAATGGTAACATTAGTCATACAAAAAATTTAACAAATGACTTGGATATGCAAAACAAATATAAAAATCTTGTATAAAATCAGAATGTCTATATACCTACTTATAAATACGAGAAACAAAACTTTGTACCCCTTTTAAGAAAATTAAGCCGACGGAGAAATACGAAATTTGGCACATTTAAAGTATATATAAGATAAGGTAAGGAAGGAGAAGTGCAAATGAAAAAGAAATGAATTATGGTCGAATTCCGACCTCTGAGCAACCACTAGTACTAAATAAACATGCCTAACTGACTTTCTTAGGTCTCGAATAAAGAAACCGTAGATTATGCTATTGTTATTTTAATGATCACAAAACTTGACCGCTTTTTAGAACACGATTTCTAGACATCCTTCCATAAAGTACTTGTATTTGTGTATGTACCTGACGTTGTTTGACGATGTTGATCCTCTTTATCTCTTATTTGAACATGTAAATATTCTCTTTACGACAGATTCATTTTCTTTTCGTAATTATTTGTAATTTTGGCAAAACACTATACATTTCTCATTGTTAACATTTAGGCCAATCGGATTTATATTTTAGTATTTTGCTTTGCCAGTGATCTAAGGTGATCAATTGGTTATTGCAGTTGCTTAGGAGTTGAAAGTTGATTGCCTTCCTTCGAATCCAACACCAGAATCACAGAGGAGATTGAACTCAGGTAACCTTATTTATTTTGTAAAATTGCTTAATGCTGGTTTTCCATTAGGCCCTGGAGTTACTTCGGTGAAATTGATATATTTGTGCCAAAATGTGACTCTCCCACACCAACTCTGTGTTCAGTTCTAATTAAAATCACACTAATATTATAAATGTGAAAATTTGTAGGGTTGGATATTTGTTAATCTTTCACTCAAAAACGACTGAACGGACCTACATAACATTTAGCGCAGATGAGGATTATGGTTCGAATAGAACATGGGTTGCTATATAATCCGAAAATTGTAGTGTTCCCATGGGATGAGCAAGTAACAGTAACAACCGCGGAGTGTAGTTGGTCTATTACCTAGGTTGTTCCGAAAATTGATAGCCACAGAATAAATACAATCTTTTCTTTCATGAAACTATTTTGCGGTGCATAATATAAAGGATAATTTCAACTCAGACCTCCTTTGTGAAAATCACTGGCCACTTATGTATAGTTTTTCTTTGTATAGTTCAAAGATTATCTGTCACCCTTTTATTGTTTGTAACAATGGACGTCTCGCGGGAAGTTTTTCGTGCTATGATTTTATATGGTTATAAACGAGGGTTAAACTTCAACAAAAACACAAACCGAGTGAGTGAGGATACTGGAGGACCTCCCCCCATTCCCTTTCCCATCCCCCAAAGGTCGGCAACGCACTTGTGACGCCTTTGGTGTTGCGGGTGTCCATGGGCGGCGGTAATCGCTTACTATCAGGTGATACGTCTGCTCGTTTGCCCATTATTCAATAAAAAAAAAAAAAGGAATCTCAAGAAAATTTACAAGCTGCTTTTGGAGAGTCTGCTCTTGCGTTAGCAACAATTACTTATTGGTTTTATAAATTTAAACGTGGTCGAGAGAACTTAAACGATGATCACAGACCCGACCGACCACCAACTCCAGTAACTCATGAAACCGTCATCAGGGTAGACTATTTATTGCGAGAGGATAGACATATTACACATCGAGAGATACAGGCTGAACTAAGTATTGGATCACAGGCAGTTTCCTCCCTCCTGCATGATCATCTTAAAGTTAGAAAACTTGCTTTGCGATGCGACCTCATTCTCTCACCGACGAGCAAAAATACCGTCGTGTTGATTTGTGCATATTTATGTTAGAAAAGTTCGAAGGGGAAAGTTCGCAAAACGTATCCTACATTCTGGAACCTCGACTTACTTCGGGCCCCCTACAGTTTGTAGAGGGCTCCCTCCTATGTGGGGAAACAGCTGCTAGAACTATGGATTATTTAACATTTTCGGGGGTACAAATGTGGGGTACATTTGTACCCCCGAAATTCTCCGTACAGCTCTATTTATTTATTTTTTAATTTTCCTTTTTAAAAAAATGCTTCGTGGGCATAAATTTTAGCGCTGCACGAGGCTATCGAAGAATTTCGGCGGTTATTTTTCGACCTCCCGTTTTATAATGTTTTGAAACCTGGTTTACACGAATGCATCTCCTATGCATTGGGAATAAAGAGGGATATTTTGAAAACCTGTTAAGTTTTTTTTATATTCTAACTATTTTTCATTTCTTTGATTATTTTTGGAACAGTCCACGTATAAGGTTGAAGTAAAGGTTTTGGACGCCTACTCCCATTATTTGTTATTTTTCATAAAAATAAGAATTATAGCATTTGCTCTTCAGTGCACTGAGTTCAAACACCGAAGATTGTACGCCACTGCAATTTAAATGTTTACTTGCAATTATACTTCAATTCATAAACACAGTTATACAAGGTGTCTCAAAAGAAATTTCATATTTAGTGGATTGATTAAAAAAAAAGGAAGCGGTATATAGAAAAAATGTTTATTTATTGTTAAAATACACTTTTTGGGAATTCATTTCTTAAAAATAATATCGTCTAAATGTAAACCCTCACGTTGTTGGCACTCATTTAATCGAACAGTAAAATTACTTATGACTGCTCGACAGGTGGAGTGAGGGATGGCTGCCATTTCGTGACGGATATTTTCTTTCAAATGCGCCAGTGAAGTTGGTTTATTGGCGTAAACTTTAGATTTAAGATAACCCCATAGGAAAAAGTCCATAGGGGTTAAATCTGGGCTACGTGGAGGCCAATTTATGTCACCTCTCCGGGAGATCAATTTTCCTGAGAAAATTTCACGAACACGTGGCAGAGATATATTGGACGTGTGTGAAGTTGCTCCGTCCTGTTGAAACCATGTTCTTTGGTTATAGCCAGGAAAGTTTTGCAGTTCAGGTACCAAGAAGTTGTCTAACATCTCCACATAACGCTCTGAATTCACTGTAACTGTACGCCCCATTTCGTCTTCAAAAAAGTAAGGGCCGATAATTCCTCGCACCGACATGGCAGCCCATACGGTCACTTTAGGCGAGTGTAGGGGTTTCTGATGTTTGCGTTTCGGATTGGCTGAACTCCAGTAGCGGCAGTTTTGCTTATTTACGTGGCCATTAAGATGAAAATGAGCTTCATCCGAAAACAAAATGTTGGTAAACGTTGAAAATCGCTCAATCATCTGATTTACGAAATTAAGCCTCTGACCGGCATCTTGGGGCTTTAATTCTTGCACCAATTGAATTTTGTAGGGGTGCAGCTTTAGATCTTTGTGCATAATGCAATGTAATGATGATCTATGCACATTTAGAGCACTCGCGCGCTTCCGAATTGAAAGGCTCGGGTCGTCACGTACAGATTGATTAACACTCTCCACGTTTTCTACCGTTCTTGATGACCTAGGTCGCCCGGATTTTGATTTATCCAGCGTTGATCCAGTCTCTTCAAACTTTTTAACCCAATGTCGAATGAGAGGAAGGCTTGGCGCATCATTTAAGTGGCGAAAACCTCGAATACTGCAGAATTTTCTACGCGCGACAGTTGTCGAATCACCGTTCTTGTAAAACTCTCGCACGCACAACGCGCGGTCTGCTCCCGAGAAACGCTCCATAGCGACTGAATCCCCAAGAGCCAAGCTACCAATTGACATAACCCCCGCACCCCTCAAGTACGCAGCGTTCACGCAGTAAGCTAAACAAATATAAAATTTCTTTTGAGACACCCTGTATAAGTCGACCTTCGTATAAGCTAAAAATTATAATAAATTAAATACTTGAATTCGTCATATCAGTCCTATAAACAATATTCTGACGGTTTTGTCTGTAGATATAAATCGATCCCGGTAGGCAGGTCCAAGAAATTTAAGCCGAAAACGTGGGTGGTAGACGATGAAAACAGCCAGCCACTACATAACCTGGAAAAGAAATTGCAGGAAGATGGTGGTTCTATTGCGGTCAACTCTACAGGAGTGATGGCGAGTCTCTATCTTTACCCTCCCCTGGCTGGTGCACCTTTAAGCCTGTACCCACAATTTCACGATTGGAGATAGCAGTAGCCCTCGGACCGTTTAAGGCCGGGAAAGCCTCATTTACTCCTCAATTGAAACTACAGAATACCTCAAGTTGTAGATCAAAACTAGAAAACTTTTATTAGTATTATGTCTAGACGATCTCAATTATGTCAATTAATTTAGATCAAGAGATAATATTAAGTATTAGTCTTTAGATCAGTGAAATAATGGCAATTATGTGTAAAGTATAGTAAAAAAATCGCAAAAGAAATAAAGCAGCGCTCGTGCACCCTCTAATCGTCCCGTGAATCGACTACCTTGACGTGTGCTCCTATGACATTTTTATGTATTATATGTAGGTGAACATGTATCTATATGTTATACTTCGGTATTCTATATAATAGGCAATGTATACAATACATAAAAATGTAGGTAATGTTACTGTTCCGTGGTGCAGTGGTAGCGTATGCGACTGCTGCTGGAATTAAACCCGAAACCTCAAGTCTCGGGTTTAATTCCCGGGTATTTGTTTCGGAGTTTGGGTGTTTTCTATGTATAATATGTATTTATTTACAAAAAAATACTATTTATGTATTTATATTCGTTGTATAGTTAAGCAGAGTTTGTGTAACTCATAACACAAGCTCTGGTTAACTTGGGACTAGATGGAGTTGTGTGTAATCTGTCCGAAATATTTATTATCATCATTGATATGTAAAATATTACTTCTTATTTTATACCTTGCCTAGGTATTCTATACAATACTTAATGAACAGTTTTTAATGTGCTATCTACGGGAACAGGTAAAATAACAATCCACTCAAATTCATCTAATCCAAATGATTCAACCACAACAAACGGGATATAGATAATGGTCACTGTTCTAACCTAGCCTAGACCTGCATGATTCTGAATAAAGTTGATTTAAATCAAACAGAACACGTTTCCTTTTGCTCGTTATTTTACAGGTTGATAAATCTATACTAATAATAAAGCTGAAGAGTTTGTTTCTTTGTTTGTTTGAACGCGCTAATCTCAGGAACTGCTGGTCCGTTTTGAAAAATTATTTCGGTGTTGGATAGTCCATATCGAGGAAGGCTATATATCATCACGCTAATACTAATAGGAGCGGAGCATCAATGAAGAATGTTTCAAAAACGGGGTAAAATTTTCACGCTACGGGCAATAGAAGACGCAAACGAGGTTGCGTGGGTCAGCTAGTTGTTACATAAAATTAATAAATACAGACCAAAATTTATTATTTGAAATATATTATTTTTACACATTGCCAGTGGATCAGATCAGACACATAGTCTAGTATAAGTCTAGTGGATTATAGTTGTCTGGAAGAATTTGCCGTGAGTGACCGACAGACAGACCGCCGATGTTATACTTACACGCTTTACAATTATTTTTTATTGTTTTACTCTGTGTATACAATAAAGATAAACAAAAATAACAAAAAAACTGGTTGTCTGTAAAGTCGGTTTACTGACGATAGTTGAACGTGACAACGTCATAAGAAAATATTGATGGAATGGTCTCATTTAAAAAAAATAGTTTGTTAACTTATTGTTATAGTTTTGTCAATTATAGCATAACCTAAAAACGGATTTTAAGAGTTCGTTACCAACTAATATCATTGGAACCCTATTACCTTATTCACAGAACTTGCAAAGTGTGTTTATTCCCTGCATAGCAATAAAGATAAGAAAAGAAATGCTTACTTAAAATTAAAAGGTACATTAAGCCTAGTCATTAAAACATTAAGCCTATGGCATTAAGTTCACCTTTGTCACTGATAATGTTCATAAAGTATAAACAAATACTAAATAGAAAACGAAAACCTGTCTTTTTACGTTTTAATTGTCTTAAGTCGCCACATGAGATGATATATGTACTTTATGCTCGAATCTGATACTTTGCTGGGTTTATATACTCGTATTTAACTTTAAGATTTACGATACTCAAATAAACATATATATAAATATTATTTTTATTTTAAAAATAGAAAGTATAATTATAAAAAGGGAAGTTAGAACCATTAAAACTCTTCCTAAAGTTTCTTGTACTTTTTCATGAAATATCCCTTTTTTGTAAGCTGTCATCTAGTATCTAGTATCTGCGCTTTCTGGCAATATTCCATTTCATTTCCTTCACACAATCTTATACCTAACTCCTATATTTATCTTAATCTATACGCCGCGCCGTGGGAACTCATTTAAGTGCATTATTTTCATTCATAGCAGATAAACAGAGTCCAGTAATCTAAGGAATATTTAAACTAACGAAACTTTTATTGTTAAACAAAAATAGTAAAAGTCATAATATGTGTATTGACTAACGGTCGTCTATCTTGAATAAATATATACAGTCAAGTTCATCCACAATGGAAAAGATAATTTCATATTTTAGTTTGTTGTAGGATAGTGTAACGTACACATGTGATATACTCTATTTACCTGAGGTACTACCTACTGACAGATATCGGCTTGCAGCAAACGCACACGTCTTCACCCCGCCCCGCGCACCGCACGTGTCTTGCCCGAGACGACAGAGTTATATACCAAAAAGTTCATACACTACAGATAGGATCACATATTTGTACCTAAGACATTGTAATCGTTGAAAACTCAATTAGACTGATGCAAGATATATAGGTAAGTTAATATGTTGCTTACAGTGGATATTTCATTTAAATTAGTTTAATTTTTCTTCGTAATTCTTTAACTCTAAATCAAAAATGTGACACATACTCTTTATACAGCTATTTTCATTGTTTTTAAGTTAAATTTCAGGTGATTGCTTATTACTGAAAGTATGTCGTACTTAATTTTTTTTTGATGAATTGACTACAAGGTGTTCAGCAATACAACTTTTACTTATTTATACTAAGTACACGATAACATAAACCACTCACAAAAAAAGCCGACATTAAATATATGAAACCAGTAGATAGATGTGAATAATTCATTAGAGGTATGAAAAAGTTATCTCGCTTGATAATAAATCTTCGTTAAAACGTAATGAACACAATGATAGTAGGTATCCAGTATCCATTCCCACAACAAGAAATGACCACAATTTTCACGAAAATTTCTAATACAAAAACATACTTTAGTTTCAGTGATTGAATAGATAAGAACAGAAACCTTTTGGATTGATAAATGCTTGACAATTTATGAAATAGTTCATTTAACAATTAAGTACACAGGAGGTTTGAGTTTAAATTACATTTAACAGATTTAACCCACCCAACGGTATTCATCAACACTGACTATTTGGTTTGAGTTAAGATGTTCATAACAACACTAAAAAATAGACAAGAAATAGTAACAGAATCTTGGCGAGTACTCGTCAACTTATTAAAAACTAGTGTACAATTAAATACAAATGTGTAAAATAATCATTTTAGCTAAATTCCAAGTTCAACTCAAGTATTTATTAAGTAGTAGTTGTCGGTTGTTTTGCTGTAGACAATGATGTGTAGTATTTAACAATATCGGGTTACTTCACCAATTGTCTGCCAAATATTTGCCCGACGCGCCAAACACAGACCATTCAAGCTCACTGACGATATTCAGCCTCCTAAATCCACACGGGAACACACCACTGGTAACCGCTTTGAGTACTTGAGGGAATGCGGGCAATGGGTAAACTTTAGCATAGAATTTTCGCCTTGTTTTTGTACTCGACAAAAGGTTAGGTTTGGTTAGTGACTGGATTTTGTTACCAGTTAAGCCGATTTTGCTACTTTGAACAATTTTGTCATTATTTGTGTTTTCTTGAGAGATAAATATTTTTTTATAAAATATGATTTTTATTTTTGGGGAACATCAAAAGCATCTGAAGATAATACTCGTAAGATTAAGAAATACTACTACATCGAAGTTCTGTACATTACCCCAGTCTTGGTCCCCAGATTTATTTTGTGGAAATAAGCATTCATATCTCTCGATCGCCAAGTGGACACAAATTGCTAATTCCGTCTGTTCCTTTCACACAGCAATTGGATAAATTGTATCAAACTGGATGACAAAACGCGCCATATCATTGAACCGTTTACACAAACAACGTTTAGATTAACATCAAAATCTGTTTACTTGCCCGTTTTCAAAGCGTATTTAGATTCTAGAAGGGAGAGTATTCACTAGATGGAAAATATCGAAAATCGTAAATATAAAATATATGATATACTACAATAACCGCGGGCAACGCCGAGAGGCGAAGCTAGTATCTTTATAAATGTAGCTATGTGTTATTCTGATGTATAAGCTATATTATTGTAAAGTTTCATCAAAATCCATTCTGTAGTTTTTGCGTGAAAGAGCAACAAACATATTCACTTAGTTTGTGAGTATATCACAAACTTTACGTTTATAATAATAGTAGGATTTGAAAATATAAATTACTTTTATTAAAGGTAATATGTTTAATATATTTTCTCGTTGTTCCCTATGATTTTGTCACTTTTATAAGCGTGTTAAGGTTAGGTATATCAATTATTATAAGATACATGAGATATAAATATTGGGTAGTTGACAGAAATAAACGCCTTTTTTAAGGGAAATACAAGGTGTCTCAAAAGAAATTTCATATTTAGTGGATTGATTAAAAAAAAAGGAAGCGGTATATAGAAAAAATGTTTATTTATTGTTAAAATACACTTTTTGGGAATTCATTTCTTAAAAATAATATCGTCTAAATGTAAACCCTCACGTTGTTGGCACTCATTTAATCGAACAGTAAAATTACTTATGACTGCTCGACAGGTGGAGTGAGGGATGGCTGCCATTTCGTGACGGATATTTTCTTTCAAATGCGCCAGTGAAGTTGGTTTATTGGCGTAAACTTTAGATTTAAGATAACCCCATAGGAAAAAGTCCATAGGGGTTAAATCTGGGCTACGTGGAGGCCAATTTATGTCACCTCTCCGGGAGATCAATTTTCCTGAGAAAATTTCACGAACACGTGGCAGAGATATATTGGACGTGTGTGAAGTTGCTCCGTCCTGTTGAAACCATGTTCTTTGGTTATAGCCAGGAAAGTTTTGCAGTTCAGGTACCAAGAAGTTGTCTAACATCTCCACATAACGCTCTGAATTCACTGTAACTGTACGCCCCATTTCGTCTTCAAAAAAGTAAGGGCCGATAATTCCTCGCGCCGACATGGCAGCCCATACGGTCACTTTAGGCGAGTGTAGGGGTTTCTGATGTTTGCGTTTCGGATTGGCTGAACTCCAGTAGCGGCAGTTTTGCTTATTTACGTGGCCATTAAGATGAAAATGAGCTTCATCCGAAAACAAAATGTTGGTAAACGTTGAAAATCGCTCAATCATCTGATTTACGAAATTAAGCCTCTGACCGGCATCTTGGGGCTTTAATTCTTGCACCAATTGAATTTTGTAGGGGTGCAGCTTTAGATCTTTGTGCATAATGCGATGTAATGATGATCTATGCACATTTAAAGCACTCGCGCGCTTCCGAATTGAAAGGCTCGGGTCGTCACGTACAGATTGATTAACACTCTCCACGTTTTCTACCGTTCTTGATGACCTAGGTCGCCCGGATTTTGATTTATCCAGCGTTGATCCAGTCTCTTCAAACTTTTTAACCCAATGTCGAATGAGAGGAAGGCTTGGCGCATCATTTAAGTGGCGAAAACCTCGAATACTGCAGAATTTTCTACGCGCGACAGTTGTCGAATCACCGTTCTTGTAAAACTCTCGCACGCACAACGCGCGGTCTGCTCCCGAGAAACGCTCCATAGCGACTGAATCCCCAAGAGCCAAGCTACCAATTGACATAACCCCCGCACCCCTCAAGTACGCAGCGTTCACGCAGTAAGCTAAACAAATATAAAATTTCTTTTGAGACACCCTGTATATCAACTTTTATTACTATCAACCTTATTATTTCTCGTTCAGTTTTGCTCTTATAACCATTTTTTCAGGTAAATTTGTGTCAGTCAGTTAGGTTTAATAGTTACTGTACCAAGGAGTCAATTATATCAGCATAGTATCTTAACGAACACACGAACAATAAAAAGAAACCATTTAGTTCAAAATTTCCAATATTATATCCAATATGAATAACTAGGTAAACTTGACCTGCCTTCGTGTATTTCTACGCGCATCTTTTAACTCTGTTATTCTTTGGAATATAAGAAAAGCGTCACACCTCGAATATGTCTCATTTCAGTTACAAATGACTACAATATGGTTTTTTTATTTCAGATTGGCTCGTCTTACGCAGTTTACTCTTCTATAATTGTATGAACAGGTGAGTAATACTTTTACTTATACTACTTTCAATTTTAAACTACAAAATGAGACATAGGATTTGAGGTAAGTCTCAATACATATCAAAATGTATTCGCGACTATTTGTCATGTTGGAATAAAACGCTAAACAATACGATAATTTCTTTGCCATGTCGGCGTGCTTACGTTAACCTATTATGCAGTTTTTTTGATAGTTTATTTAGTCGAAAGATAGAATCAGATTGATTGCTATCTGATTTATTTACGTTGTCACCAGGAGCTTTTTGATAGATGATAAAACAGTTCACTTGACTACTAATTGAAGTGCGAACACAATAGAGACAGGGCACACCGAATTGATTACATATTGGTGTTTAATTTATAACACTAGTTATACGGATATTCTTACCATTTATGACATGATATTGTCCTCAATGCTGTCAGGGAGAAAAAGACGTAATAATTATACAAGTACTTTAGTAGAAACTAAAAAAACATTTCAAAACAAACCGAATTATTTTTTTTTAAAGGGATATATTTTTAGATCTGGCTTTCAAATCAGACCAGACTATATCAAGTGCAAATTATTAGTCTCGTCAAACTGCATCCATTTAAATAATACTAAGAGATACGGAATCATTTTACCATCTTCTTCCTCATTGATGCATCATATTAGGCTACAAGATATCAAATTTATATTTATATATATATATATATATATATATATATATATAGTATATTACAGCATGCTACTTTAATGTGTTTTAATGTGAACCTGTCATTTAAGTATTATTAACCAAGATACTATTAACGAAGACTATTGTGGACGTGGTGTATAATGGACATTAAGACCGTGTTCGTAGTCTGTTATAAATGAGTTTCTTTTCCACAACTTAGTTTACACAGTCTCGTATAAAAATAATTTAGCCTTCCTTCCTCACTTAGCATAAAGGAAGCTTTAACATTACATTCTTCAATTAGGGATGCCACCTAACTGATATATCCAGATATATTACTTTAGCTTTGTCAAGCGTTCTGGAAATTTTAGTGGATACCGCGAATTTCATTGTATGTATTATCAATAATAAAACATGTAAATATAGATTAGTAGGCATAACAATAGTACATTAGCATTGCTATAAAAATTTGGATGAATAATCTATTTACACATTTTAAACAATTTCACCTACATAAAGTATATCTTAACACAGAACTTATGCCCTGTAATAATAATGTCAGTAGTAAACAGTGGTGAAATAGAGTTATAGAAAATATCAATTAATATTTGTTTACGATTTTCAGTAATCTAAACTATCTTATTAAAGCTAATTCTTTAAATATGTTAAATATCTATTAAATATTAGTAGATGAAGACTTATTGGAGAAATATCTATAACATTCACGTATATTAAAGCATGCGATAATTACATATCATCTTCGTTACTCATCTCAAATCGTACGAAAGATGACGAGCTCGTTGAGAGTGTCGGCATGAAACATTACCCGAATATGATTAAAATAACGCATGTAGTAATTAACTGCTGATATAAGTTCAAAGGGAGTGAAACATCTTGTAATTGTAATTAACCGACAATCCGCTAATTATAACCGGCAAGTGTCAACCCTAGCGGCTGTGTATGTAGGAATTTGATAGGATGTCGTGTGGGATGTCACGCGACGTGGCGACGTGGGACGGTAGTGCACGGACACGCGTGTCGGGGGCGTGACGCTAATCGCTTATTCTTGCAAATGTAACTGTTAAGGTAACATTTCTTTTTACAAGCTTTTATTTAAATTGTGTAATTAGAGCATCTGCGTGTTTTTGTTTTGCTTTAGCTGCTTGTTGTAAAACAGATTTTTTTATTCGCGCGGTGCAGTTGCTCCATAGCTATTTAATTAGATATTAAGATTTTGTATTCTCTGCCCTTTTAAACTCAATGTGGAATGAATAGTTGAAAGCGCCGTTAAACAATATCATTCCATAGCAAGAAAGGTTTTTTTTAAACGTCTGTTGTATTAAGACTATAGCTTGCTACAGTTATAAATGTAATAACGTTGAGCTATTTTGTGTACGCTTCGATCACAACAATTCTGTACCAATTGAGATCAAATTTTAACTCAATGTACAACCCGTTCAAAGATAGATTTTATCTATTTGCATCATTTCTCATCAAGTGGCAAGGTAATGGTAGTTTACAGGGTTCCGTACATGAATAGGAAAATATGGAACCCTTATAGAATTATTTTGTGGTCTGTCAAGACCCTTTTTCTCAGGGACACTGACAGCTGGAGGGGAGGTATCTAGCTGAAATGTACGTCAAATACTCAAATTTACTGTTCTTTGAGTTGTGAAAAAATCAAACTCCTAGTATGTGTGAAAATATACCTCTACGCGTTCATGAGGAAAGGGGTAGTCCCCTTTCCTCATGGTTTGACCCTATTAAATTTAAAAAAAAAGTAATGAAATCATACCGAATATTAAACTGCCTTTGTCCTCACTATGATATACCATTTTATTTGCGGTCATACAACAAAACTTGATTAATCAGGACACAGACTTGTGTATTCATAGATAAGAACACATAGATAAATTAGGTAACAAAACCGTAATCACAATTCTGATCCATGTGCACGTCATGTTTGTTATTTGATATTACAGGCGCTGAACAAACTGACCATACGTCGCTAATCAAACGCGTATTCATACAGACAGCCACATGTTGTGTACACTTATTTATATACATGTAGGTATCTATCTAGCGAAGGTCACTTAGCTAATATATAGTATAGATGTATACAGTATCTAGTGAATTAAAAGTACCTAACATTCGATAAGGCTTTTTTTGCGTGGTTTTATTATGACTTATGTGTGTTATTAATGTGTGATAAGTTAAAGAACAGTTTTAAAAGTAAATTATATGTAAATAATAACAATTAACGTCGCATAGCTACTGCTTCAGATAGCATGGGGCTCCAATATTCCTTGGGTTTAAAATTGTTTAATGGGTTTAATTTGTTGTTCTAGATAGTCATACAATTGCTGAACATTATTTATTTCCAAATTACTTACATCTGCAAATGAATCTTCTAATACTGTTTTATACTTCTTCCAGTTATTACTTTTAAAATTAAACTTTTCTGAAGTTCGCATATATTGCTTAAGGTTGTAGTTTATAGTAATTTTAATCGAGAGATAATACTAAGAATAGTTAAAATTTAACAAGAAGATATGATTCGAGAATTAAGTACCTGCATAACCGGTATTTTCAAAAATAAATTCTACAAAGGTCGATTTGCGGCCTCCAAAACCCACCGCATTCTAAATGTCATAAAAATTGTTGAAGCCGTTTCCGATGATTAGATAGATGTAAGGCAACGTCCTTGTAAGCGATGCCTCAGAACAGTTTCTATTGCTCTAACCGTAACTAAGTTACAGTGTGTAAGGGATGTGACTTTATGTCGTTAGATTCGATTTTCTGCTTCCTTCCTTCATGCTTCATTATTATACAACGATTTAATGTCTATGACATTATACCTCAGTTAACCCAGACTATATTGAAATGTTAGAATGCATATAATTTCAGTAAACATTTGACATTATTAATAATTAATTTATTAATGTTTTTTACATAAAGCCACTGTCGCTTACATCTTTTGAACAACTTAACTGATTTTAATGCAGTTTTCAACAATAGGTTCAGGTTTCACGTGAGTATCGGTTTTCCACCTCCTGATTAGCAGATTGGATTTACTCGATACTGTATCAGTTGACATGTATAAATTTGTCAAATTATTAAATGTTTTTCTTAACTTTCCAATTGGTCGCAGCGTGATATTATTTAGCGAATTACCTTAAAAATAAGCTACCCAACACAGTTTTTTTTAAGTCAAAACAGTGGTTTCCGAGATCAGCGCTTGAAAGAAACAATTTGACTTTATATTCATCTTTTATGTCATCTTTCTCCTGTATATTCTTTTTTTTGACCGCTATGAAATCTTAGATATAAAACATTGAGTCGCATTGGCCCAACACTTCACTCTCTATACAAAGTTTTACACAATTTTGCCATAATTATGTAGAAATGTATTTAATATAAAATGCCTTCTGGAATTCTCTATTGTCAAAGCAAAATTACGGTACATTTGTAATAATGTTAATCGTTAAGAGAATTCTACCTTAGGAAATATCATCGTAGCTTTTAGATAGCGATACAGTACAATTTTTAATTGAAGATGTTTTCAAAGTTATTGCGGTAGCAATTGACATCATCTTCTGGTCCAGTTTCAAAGAAGAATTTCTAAGAGCATTTTTCTGACAGGTACGGGTAAGCTATGTGTGGACAAGAAGCTGCTCTTTAACAAGTAATGTGATTGCTGTTATCTAATTTAACAGTTTAGATACAAATTTTGAACAAGATATACCTGAGAAAAAATGTTGTAACGTCTCATTTTATCGATATTTAAGACCGGGTTTAGTAACTAAAATATTTGTATTCGACTAACCTACTGAAGAAATAAATATTCAAGCCATTAATATAACGACATATACAATATCTATGATAATTTTGTAGATACAGCCATGAGTATAAGATATTATAATGTGAGGCAGTAATTTGCATTGTAACATTGTAACCTATTTTCTATTCATTGTGGAAGCCCCGCCGGATACTCCCCGGCGCTAGGCACGAAGAAGTTGTTATGTCGCTCGACCTACGCGAAACCTACTCAGTACATAGTTCACAGTACACGTGTTATTAGCACATAATTTTTACTATCACAATTTATCTCTATTAACTCCGTAAATTAGCACGGTGTTAAGAATAATTCGCGAACAGTGGGTTGATAGGGAACACAATACACGGTAGTTGAAAAACAAACAGTGAAATGTAAACATGGACTGTAGGTAGAATGCACAGTGGGTCTTATCTTAACAATAGTTTATGTAAATTGGCGCAAGTGCTTAGTGAGCCGTGATAATGGTATCGTGTTTGTTTTAAATCATTGTTACAGTGTTTTGTTTGTTATGTACAATTATTTGCCAGCTTAACTAGCCATCACCGGTTTTAAAGTCTATATTGTTTTTTCAACTTTTATAACTATATTCTTGGGGTACATGGTTAAGTCTCAAAAGTTTCATTGTATTTTACACTTTGTGATTATGTTCTTAGGGCGTTTGATTAAGTCGCAATATTATTTTATATGGTATAGACGTTAGACATGTAGACGGATCACCTGATCATGGTGTGTAAATTTTCGGAATTTGAGGATTGAGGCTTGTGTACCAATTCATATCTGTCAAAGTTGACATGTGAATAATTTGACTGGCTTCGTTTGCGTAGTGGTAGCGTACACGCCTGATGTGTAGTCAATCTAACTTTCATACCACAGGCTGTGCTTAGTTTGAAGCTAGATGGTGTTGTGTGCAGATGTTTGAAATATTAATTTATTTAATTTATTTATGTAAGGGTGGCTTTTGCACAGAGAAAAGCGGTAAAACCTAAAGAGGTTTTAAAACATTTTAGCGAGGACAGGAGACTTTTTATAAAGATGTTTTAAAACTTTAAGTACTCACTTTAATTCTGTTGAAGGCGGGAATTAATAAGTTTTGAAGCGGTAATAAATAGCGATATTAGAAAATTTTAGAGTTTTATTAGCATAATAGTGACTTTGATGCTTTGTTGTTTCTACTACAGTATATACACAACTACAGTGTACAATTGTATCCATAATGTTAGAGAACGAAGTCTTTTTTAGAAACTTTTTATAATAGAATCTTCGTCAATAGTAGAGTCAATTAATATGATTGGATTTTTCTTCTGGTAACACATTTTTAACCGTACATAACCGTACAGTTTCAGTATTAACAAATGACACAATTTTAATGACAATATCTAAGGAGCAATATACATTCTTTTGCAAAAAAAAACGGGCACTTAAGCAAAGAACTATTTTATAGTTACTATTATTTTGTTTGACAATTTTAGGTATTGTTATCCTCAGAATTTCATAAATTAATTAGGAAGGAATAGGTATCATCAGTTTTAGCATAACGTTTTGATTAAATTATTAAGAAATAATGTTTAAGCTCAAAACACTATTATTGTACCTGCTCGCTAAATAAAAATGAAACGCGTTAATTTCTTTGTTTTTCTTGAATACATTAAAAGCAGATAAAAGTTTAGTATTGAGTGTGACCCCCTCTTGCTGAAATCACGGCTTGCATTCGTCTGGGCATGCTAGCGAGTATATCTTTTATGGTTTCTTGGGGAATACGTTCCCACTCCGCGGTAATCACATTCTTTAGCTCTTTGATGGTCTGCGGAGCCGGCTGCACTGATCTCACTCGTCGCTTCAGAACGTCCCAGACATGCTCTATGGGATTGAGGTCTGGACTTCTAGCTGGCCAGTCCAAACGACGGATTCCGACTTCTAGCATATACGCTTCCACATCGCCAGACCGGTGGGCGCGAGCGTTGTCGTCCATAAAAAATGAGTTTTCGCCAAGAGCGGTTAAAGCGGGTTGTGCATAAGGAATTAGAACTTCCGTTATGTATCGGTGTCCAGTCAGTGTACCGTTTTCGATGAAGACTAACTCCGTACGATCCATGGAATTTATTCCTGCCCAAAACATAACAGAGCCCCCTCCATAAGGTGTGATTTCTTCAAAACATGCCTCTGCAAAGCGTTCTCCTCGTCTACGTAGCATCGCCGAAGTCGGTCTTCACCATGCAGAGATATCCTGGCTTCATCGGAGAACAATATCCTATCCCAGTCTTCATGAGTCCATGACACACAATTTCGAGCGAAGCTAAGCCTGGCAACTCGATGTCCACGGAGTAATTTAGGGCCGCGTGCCGGGCGATGACTGTGTATATTAGCAGCGAGAAGCCTCCTCCTGACCGTCCATAGACTAATTTGCACATTTCTTACTTCTTCGAGGCTGTTCTTGAGGTCCACATAAGAAGATTTGCGATTTCTTAACGCTTGACTAACTAGAAAACGATCATCCCGTGGTTCGGTACATGTCTTTATGCCGGAACCAGGCCTTCTCTTGACGGAATCGGTCTCTTGATAGCGCTGCCAGGTCCTTTGAACTGTCGACCGACTCACATTTAGCCTCTGAGCTACGAAGAATTGGCTGCAACCTTCTTCAAGCAGCGCAATAATTTTGCTTGCTTTTATCACTTTATCTACCATTTTCGAGATTGCTAAACAGCAATAACAATACTTTTAAATGTCAAGGACATCAGATAATTTAATAAAAATTGACAAAAAGTTAATTAGAGTCGATATTAAGTATAGGGAATTCGCGCCACAAAATGTAGTTAAAAGTTGTTGTCTTTGAAAACCAGGCTCAGTCAAAAATTGGAATTTGGAATGTACTCTAATAAACATTAGGGCACTTTTATAACTGGCCAGTAACATGTTCAAATGATTAAAACCTTTTTGGTATTTTATTTTTTTCAGCCAGGAACAAAATCGAAACCGCCCGTTTTTTTTGCAAATGAGTGTAGGTACTATACCTTTACTCTCGAATTTCTGACAACAGAAATTTTGAATGTGTGTCACGAAGAAGTTTGGAATTAGAAAAGGGGTCGTAAGGCTGAATGAGGTGTCACACAGAAACATGAGAATATGAATTCTCTGGTAAAAGTAAATTGGACTTTTCTCAGGATTTGCAAATTCATGTTATCCTACTTTCATATATATAAATTTAAAAACATTGAAATAAAGTTTAGATTCATTGAACACTTTGAAGAAGTGTTTGAGCAGGTGATGTGTTGTGTTAATTTTAAGAGAATCTGCGAACTGAAATCCCAAAATAAGGTTCTAGTGCCTGAATCACTGAGCATTGCTTGTAATTTGTTTTTTTTGGTACATTTTCTCATACTGAATTCTAGCTAGATCGAATTATCGCCCCCGAAATCCATGAAAATCGTTGGCACCGTTTTCGAGACTTATATTATAAATTTATGTATACTCTTACATAAATTTATAATGTAAGTCTCAATAAGAGTGCACTTTTTAAATTGAGGGTATTTTTTATTTGAGCATGTGGCAACTCTGATATTTTGCAGGTGTAACATATGATTATTCGGATTAATAAAAAGAGCGCTTTACGAAAAAACAAAGCGAGTTATAAAAAAATCGACGGGCTGCACTCCGGGAGTGCCGGCAGAATTGAAAACTTGAATATTAACGTTGTGCATTTTTGATATTTTGGAATGGTTAGAGAATAATTTTGTACGAATTGCTTTCATTATCAGTATAAAAGTACTATTATTTATGTGGTGGAATACAATATTCATTTATTGCGCTATCATACACAAATATGACAATTTATATTACATACACACACGAACATTCGCGCAAGCGCTCTGCGCCGCCTGTCCTCTCTCCATCCGTCTTACGAATTTTCGATCAGGTCACGTGACCTGACGCGAGTTTATACATTATTTCCTATTCCAAAAAAGTACACCGCGCCGCTAAAGAAGTTTTCACTTCAAAAACGTAATTACAAAAATTTGGAGTGTTATTCTGAGACCGTTAGTACACTTCGAAGAATTTTCAGTAGACACATTGCATATTTTTTCCTTAAGATTATGTGAAATCTATGGTGTATGAGAATAAACCAGAAACAATTTCTAAGCTCTAATCCGATATCCAGGGCGTCATCAGTAAAATCAGAAATAGTCATAAAAAAATTCATGAAAAGAGTATTGATCAAAGCCCTGTGGGATATAAATAAATAAACATTTCCGACATATAATACACAACGCCATCTAGTCCCAAGCTAAGCAGAGCTGTGTTATGGGTACTAGACAACTGATATAAGTACGTTGAACTATAAATACATATACCCAAACTCCGAAACAAATCTTTGCTCCGACACAAATATTTGCTCATACTAACATTTGATCCGACTCCGAAATCAAACTCGAGACCGCCAAAGATATTGACGGATATTTTATTCCATACTTAATCGGAACATTGTCTTCTTTACAATCCAATGAAAGAGTCACAATTCTCTCAATAATGCATGAACAATATGAACATATTAATTTAAAATGAAAAAGTGTGCTCTTACTGAGACACCCTATATACACAAGAATTGCTCGTTAAAAGGTATTAGATTGATTCGCGTCGATATTGAAAACTTTAAATCTGTAAGTTGCTTATTATATTATGGAAATATTTCACAAGTAACGATAGAATACATTTAATTCTGTAAAAATTTTGTAGTGAAGTGAATCTGAAATAATTATTTCCTCAATTGTGTTTTACAATTATCATCAGTTACGAAATGCATATTGTTATGTATTTCGTAATAAATAAATTTGAACATTATACTTGTAAGGTAAGAATTTGTCTGACTCACTTGTGACTTTCCCAATGTTGTGATAGATATTATGTACTCTAAATAGCTTTGATCTATTTCCAATTAGTGGAGGAATCTCATGCGTGGAGAAGATAATTAATTAATTATATAGGGTGAGGAAATACGTTTAAGCTCAAGGCAATGTAAACCGTCATAAGCATATAGATGTAATTTGGTATATCACAAAAGGTTATTTTAAATACTAAGTAAGTCAAAGTCAAAGTTTATGCATGCATAGAAAAAAGGCTCCACAGTTATAAACCAAACAATATATTTAAATATAATTTGCATTAGATTCATAAACACCACAATGTGAAGGCTCTGTAGTTTCTCATTGATCACAAGAATACTTAGTGAAGAGTTGTTATAAGCAGAAGTCCTTTGGTGCTCTTTATGGAAAAGCCATACTTTGGAATATATGGTTTGACTTGAGAATGATAAATATCCTCAAATTTCTCACCCAAATCTGATTTCATAAAAATTTCGTTATAGATCGACACAAGCGAAGCGAAGCGAGAGATTTACAATCCAGTAGGTATATACACCGTGGCGTCTAATTATGTCGATCTATGATTTTTTATTGTAGCTTCAATTTGACGTTCATAAATGTCACTTTGTGTCTTAATTGAATAATAAAAAAAATCATCAAAATCGATTAAACCAGTCGAAAGTTATGAGGTAACAAACATAAAAAAATACAGTCGAATTGAGGCTTACCTCCTTTTTGAAGTTGGTTAAAAATAGGCTAAATCTGTACTATGGTACCCAAAGTGTTGATAAACATACTTATGTATTTCTAGATACGTACATCGTTAACTTCCTAGTCTCTATTATTCCAAAGACCGTTCGGGGTCGGCAACTATTTCAACCTTTTTTTCCTGAATATCAATTTTTCCACATAACGATTGGCATCGGATCTCTGGAACCCTGAAGTTGAACTAAATTTTCACATTTAACCAACAAGGTAGGAATAGTATATTTTTAGATATATCCATATCATAGATAAATAAGACACAAAACAGACCATCGTGTTCATTACTGTGTGTTAAAAAACTGGCGTTAAGCGTTTTATTTTACCGAAATCGAAAGAAAACCCAATCTTTATTAGGTAGTATAGCCACGCTGATTTCAAAACGCACTGGCCGGCTTGACCGGGGCGGTACTAGGTACTCTCTCACAAAAATTCAACGTAAAATGACAATGTTCATGCTGTCGTGTTTTATTGGTGAAGAGCCCAATGACGAAGAAGCATCACTAGGCCGCCATGGTGTGGGTCACTATGCTGCATTGTTTGCATTCGCAATGAGTATGGTGACCACCATTCTTGGGTTCTGCTTATGCTTTCCATTAGTCAGAGTAGAGTCATTTTCGCAGGGCCATGCATATAAATAAAAACTCCGAGAGTTATTAAAAGATGGCAACAATAGTATAAATTGCCCCAGGTTTCGTAATAAATACAAGAAGTAATTAAGTCTCAAACTGAGGTCATAAATAGAATCACTTTCCCAGATATATTCGCTAAATAGTAATTCTCATTTTATTAATTATTTTCTTGTGTACTCACTGTTTACTAAGCCAAGACGAATATCATTGTTGCTCACAAATATTTGTTATTTACAAGAATAAAAGATTGATTTCTAGGTCTGAAATAGATCGGCTATACAATCAGTTGTATCCCTACAATGTCATGTCGACTGAACATATTATAGTCCAAAATCCCAGTAAGCCAGACTTACGTAATATTGGGAAAGATGATTTTTTAAGAATCTGTAATCTAACATATACTCTAAAAGGAATGAATACTCGCAAAGCTGAAAGCGAGGCCGTTTTACAGTTAGCAGGAATCAAAGGTGGAAAGAAACCATTATAACTTACGTCATTTTAGGAAGCCTGAATTTCATATAGTTAGTGGGACTTAATGATAATCCAAACCTCAATCACAATTTAATGCAAGCTAAAAAAAAAACTAGGTATTTACTGATATTGTCGAAGGTTCTTGTTATGTCCTCCATACTTGCCTGTAAATAAAACTGTAGATCGTCGGCATACAGGTGATACACACACTGAAGGTGTTGTGTAATGAGATTGATAAATAGAGAGGATAAAAGAGGAGACAGAATTCCACCTTGAGTGACGTTAGTGCAGAGGTCGCACCAACTCAAAGACGAGTTTTAATACGAACACACTGCTGGCGTCCTTACAGATAGCCAGAGAACTAATCCTGTGCATCTGGGGTAATCTTAAGATATGTAAGGATTGATAGCAGGATTTCGTGACTGACTGTGTTGAAGGCATTAGGGAAGTCAACCAATACTAAAACAGTAACTTTGGAGTCTTCCATGTCCCTCCGTATATCACCAGTCACTTTAAGGAGGGCAGTAATAGTGCCGTGACCAGGTTTGAATCCCGACTGCAGAGGACTAAGCAGTTTATGTCTGGCCGGCAACGCACTTGTGACGCCTCTGGTGTTGCGGGTGTCCATGGGCGTCGGTAATCGCTTACCATCAGACGATACGTCTGCTCGTTTGCCCCCTATACAATAAAAAAAAAGAGATAGAAGGGAAGGTTCCTGAGTTGAGTGAGAAGTTGATGATATGGGTAATTTCCGAGAGCGTGTGCTCCAGGATGGTGGTTATAATGCGTTGGCTAATGCCGTCATGCCCCAAGGCTTTAGAGCGGATAAATATTATAATCATTTTGACATCCCCAGGCGGTACCAGAGAAAATTCAAATGAGTCGATATTAGGACTGGTGAGGCCAGATATATAGCTCATAGTTTGACACTTTGTTTTAGAGTCCAACGCGATTGTGGATGAGAAGTAACAATTGATATCATTCAAGCAAATTGTGTTCTTAAAGTCAGGATGTTGCCTACTGCCAATACCTAAAGAACCGAGAAATTTCCATAGACTGGAAGAAGAAGAGGACTCAATGTTTTGTAGCATATGTCGTAGTGAGTTTGTAGAATTTGTAGAATTATGTACCTAGCAATACTGGAAAAAAAGGAATTTATGCGCAACGTATATTGCAATAGTATTGTCGATTATAACTTTGGGCCACTGTAATAAGTTAGTAAAACCTGTTTATTTCGCAACGTATGATATTTCCGTAACAGTCCCTGTAATCTCCCTTCGTTTATACTTTAAGACGAATCATCTCAATAGGGCCGCCATAGTGTGGGTGGCTACATTACATGATACATTGTTGCATTTTCTCTAGCAAGTTCATAAAAATAATAAATTATAAAATACTTTATAATATTTTTGAAAACAAACTAAGCTGATTTATTTTATGGAAATCAAATTACTGTCAACCATCCTTATATATTAATGACGACCTAATTATTATAGATAAATTGCATGATCGAAAATAGGTATAGGTACAAGTAACTAGATAGTGTTTTTCTTAATTGCCAAAAGACATCATCGCTGTTCTAAGATAGATAACGGTATTAGAAATCAATAAATACTGGTTACCTAATACATATTTCTTTAACATTTGACCATTTCAGTAATAACTTATAACACATAAATCATAAGTTCTAAGCAAGGTGATTGTTACGAAGTGAAACATTGAAGGCTTAATTCTTTGTTGTTTTTGCTGAAAGCTAAGCATCGATCAAGGCAATAAAGTAATGCAGGCGCGGACGCCTCTTTGTAGGTATTACTCAATCATTGTAATTGTTGTTTGTTAATAACTACCTAGTATTAATACTAGCTATGACCTATCACGATGAGTAGTAACTGTAACAATAGAATTTGTTCTGATTTGATTCATTTAGCAGTTTGTTGAATTGTGCTGTATTATATATAACGATTTATTGGTTCATATAATGCTAGAAAATCGTTTAATATCACTACAGTTACTATAAATTGTTGTCAGCTAACCCAGCAATTACAACTATATCTTATAACTTTTTTCGTCAAGTGCCATCACAGTAGTGTAAACAGTAATTTTATTACTGTTTTTTGTGACAAGAGTTAATTAGATTACTTAGTATTAAAACCGGTATATAGCGAGTCTTTTGATCTGTCCTTTTTATTGTTAAACTAAGTGACGTACTTGTACACGCCAGTAAGACAGGTTAAAAAAGAAGCTGGTTAGATACTTTCGAAGTTCATTATAAGTATGTGGAGGAACGAGTAACGAGTCCCTCCAACACAAAGGGAGGATCCTCCGACCAGGCGAGGTGATCATGCCTGACGGGCAGTGGCCCAACAGTTGATGTTGGGATGTTGTACATATGATAATCGGCGCGAGAACTTGTATTCCGCGATTCAGGGTTCATATTCGTTGGAATGTTATTTAAATGTTTTATTATTATAATTTTTTTGTGTCATCTGGATTATTGTTATATTCATTCAATTTTAACAGATTTGTCTTTAGGGTATACGGGGGTAAGCCGCAAATAAATTTAAAGGTGCAGCGTAGTTATGACGATTGTGACTATTAAGACTAATATTTTGTTTATTGAACGGGGGCCGAATTATTAGAAGAACCATCTGGTACACGTCGCTCTTGGTCAGGTTTGGCCTGGAGCTGTTTTAGCATCGTAGAAATAAGCAGAATTTTATAGTTAGTAATGCAATATTTAGGTTATCTTTAACATTTATCAACGTACAATTCAATAATCGGGCTAAACTTTTTATGTAAACGTTAGTGTAAACTCCAGTAGCTTTCCAATAAAACACTGCTTTAACTATCCATACCAATAGTCGTCTTTTCTTCACAACCATCAACCGAAATTCCCTTTGCCCAACCGCCGATCAACTCTTCTCTCCGTGTTGCCCTCCACTGCCCGTCTTGTTAGTTGAAAACCTACTAGCTATTCGATTATTATCGATGTTATTTTCAAAACTAACAAACTTGTATTCAATTTATATAATTATTATATATAATTTATATAATATTTTATTTTGTAATGATTATAGACTGTTGCCCTGTCAGCGTGCTGTTTTTAAACAAGAATGGTAGGCAAATCATGTCTTTTACAGTAGAAAGATGTCAAACTTCTGGCATGACACAGAAGAATTTCAGCAGTAGCAATACAAACATTACTCATTATTAACATTCATCATAAAATTTCCTTTTCCTTTATCCATTACCTTTCTTCCATCTTTTAAATTCCGTCAGTTGAGTGAAAGCCACCTAACGAAATGAATGCCTACCCTCACTATAGAATTTCGCGCAGATAGCAAAGAACACTATTTTTGTCAATCCATGTCAATGACACTCATTACTTATTTATATATTTATAAACATATATTAACGCTGATAGCAGGCAGCCTGATTCTGCTAAGAGGCTTTATCAGCGTACACTTGGATGTAAGCGGCGCAACGTACGGCTCACTTGAATTTATTAGTACCTTAAATTTAACTCACTTTCACTCTGCTGTAGTCGAGTACGTGTTATTTAGCGTTTAGTATTCTGTTCCCTCACGATCACGACTTGTTACTTGTCAAGTCAAGCGCATATTGAGTTAAAACGTAATGGGCCGTTGCTTGAGAATTTTTATTAAAGTTTAACAGCACAATATGGGCTACACAACACATTGAACGCATCAATACTCACATTTTTCAAAGTACTCAATGTTTGTTACTTATTGTTAGAAGTACAGTGAGTTCGTTCAGCCTTCGAGGACATCTTCCATGTCTGAAGCTCCACTTGAAATTCTATTAAGGCTGAAGTCTGTTAAATTAGTTTAATCGATGTTGGAGTGTTTCATAGGAAGTATGCTTATGTAATTTAAATGCTTCTCAAATCATCTCAATACATCTCATACTTGACCTGCGGCTTACACTTTTCAATCAAACTGTGTTAGTAATATGGCTTTCCTACCTGTATATATTTATTTCATCGTTCCATCCTAACACACGTTTAGTGGCAGTAATATTGCCGTTTTCTCCATCTTTTTGTATCGTTATCTTCAATTCTGAGGGTCGTAACCTCTATTTGGAGGTATTGTGCGAGTGGTAGTTTACCACCTATTTCGATTTTGAGTAACGTTTAGGGCAGCATGGATCGTAGTGGCGAGAGTAGTGCAAACTTTGTCCACCCGGCGCCCCTAGTTCTTTTCCTTTCTATCTTTCCTGTCACCATCAGTCTCTCAATGTTATCGCATTCTCTCCTCGGAATGTGGCCAAAGTATTCTAGGATCCCGCGGAGGCACAGAGCCGACAGGCGCTCGCGAATGTTTAGTTCCTTTAGGATAGATGCGTGTGTACGATAGGCTGTCCAGGGTACTCGTAGTAGCTTACGCACGAATGGGCCAGCTCACTCGGAGTGGTGCCACAGTTTCGCTAAAAAACCGGCGTTAAGTAAATCATTCATTGGTGGTCACTGAGAGAATAAGATTACTGGAACCCAAACTCCCTTTCCTTAGTCTAGGGAAAGAGACTCCAGGACAGCAACTCACTTGTGAATCTCGTGTTGCACAAGTCCATGGGCAGCAGTAGTTACCATCACATGACCGTCTACTCGTTTGAACCTTACACCATAAAACTCAAGATTTTTTCTAACTTTGCGGGTAAATCTATTACTATAGTTAGGTATATTATCAGTTTTTTGTTTGAACTAGTTATAAAATGTTATGATGCCGTAATAATATTAATTTATGTGCTAAGTATAAACATCATAGAAATAAGACAATTATCGAATAAATACGGACAAAGTCACGAGTTAATGTGCTAATAATATACATATATTTTTAAAATACTCAAATAACGCTCTTTTCAATAATACCAAACACGGCATACACAGTACTTTATGACCGCTAGGGGGCGCTACATTAGATTCAATGACACGTCATGTAACCTTTAACTAGCGGACGATCAAGACGTTTTTAACGATACCTCATTTGTTCAGTTCTAATAAGTAGTTGTGGAGCTATGAGCGAACAGATGAACATACTGCATAACCACCCTTAAAGCCAAAGGAGGGTTGACAACCCTCCGTAAACGTAAACCCTCCGTTGACGTCCCTGCCGTAGTCGGGTAAAAATAATAATTATATCAATCTAAAAGCATTTCTTTACCAAAAGTCTCTTCGTCCATACACTACCAAAATAACAGAACAATGGAAAAGTAACACAATAAGATGTATTGAAAGGATGGCAACACTGTTTCTCTAACCCAAATAATATAAAGTGGTGGGAAACTTTTGGGACGAATTCCGAGAGGAAGGACATAAAACAGTACTTAAGGAATGAATCTCAATTGTTTGGACGTTGGCGCTGGCGACGGAGACAGGAAAGCGAGGGCGGACCAATCGACTGACACTCTATATCAATTCAAAGTATTATGAAGTCGAAAATAAATGATTACAAATAATGCATATCGTGTTTTAACAAACTGAGAAATTGTATTCATAAGTAATCCGGATTTTTTCGAAAACTGTTTGAATATAGAATAGTAAAAATGCCTGTTAATATTTAAAATAATAGGTCTTTACCTATGAAATTGCGTTTCTTCAGTACTGGTCATTTCAAATAAAAAAAGTTTGTAATGGCTCTGTATTCTAAATTCAAATTAATTTTGTTTTAAAACCATGACATTCTATTTACAAACTCAGTCTTTTGTTTTTTGATTAGCGTTGTATTTTCAGTACATTTGAACATTTTTCGTCATAATGGATACTTTAAAAATTCGTGTAATTATGGAATATGAGTTCCGTCGTGGTACCAACGCGACACAAACGGCACGTAACATCAAAAACGTTTACGGAGAGAACTGTACAAACGAACGCACAACCCTTTATTGGTTTTCCCGGTTCCGTTCTGGAAATTTTGACTTGAAAAATGAAGCTCGTGGTCGTCCGGAGACTTTGGTTAACAATAATGAATTAAAGGCGATTGTGAAAGCTGACGAAACTCAATCTACAGCTGAGCTAGCAGCAGCTTTTAATGTAAGCATCAAAACAATATTGATCCATTTGCGGCAAATTGGCAAGGTAAAAAAGCTTGATAGATGGGTGCCCCACGACCTTAACGATCGCCAGCGCAACGTACGCGTCGAGACCTGCCTTTCGCTGCTTAACAGGCAAAGAAATGAAGGAATTTTGAAACGAATAGTTACGTGCGACGAAAAATGGATTCTGTTCGACAATCGAAAGCGCTCAGCAAGTTGGTTAGACCCTGGTTCAGCACCAAAGCAATGCCCTAAACCAAAAATGACCCCTAAAAAGGTGATGGTCACTGTTTGGTGGTCTAGTGCGGGTGTGATTCACCACAGCTTTTTACAAAACGGCATGAGCATTAATGCACTTGTGTACTGTAAAGAACTGGAGAGAATGATGGAGAAGCTTGCACATCTGCAACCAGCTTTGGTCAATCGGTCGTCGCCACTGCTCCTTCACGACAACGCGCGACCCCATACTGCGCAACAGACAGTCTCCAAGCTGCAAGAGCTGGGGTTGGAAGCTCTCCCTCATCCGCCATACTCACCAGACCTTGCACCTACCGACTATTACTTTTTCCAAAATTTAGACAACTTTTTAGTGGGTAAAAAATTCAATTCCCGAGAGGCAGTACAAAATGCCTTTGAAGAGTTTGTTGCCTCCCATCCAGCTGATTTTTACAAGAAGGGCATCAATAAACTGCCAATGCGTTGGCAAAGATGCGTCGATTGCATGGGTGATTACTTCGAATAACAGAAATAAAAAAGTTTGAAAAAATAAGTACTTTCACTTATTGCATACAAAACGGCAATTTCATAGGTAAAGACCTAATATATCTTTTTCACATCAATAGATGATATTACAGAAGAATTGTACCTATCACACCGTTATACTGTGGAATATGTCCAGTTCCCCAGGGATTTCTGCATTGATAATCAAAATCTATAGAGACGAAAGCGAAGCTGAATGCAAAAATTAGTTCACTGATAAAAAACTAGTTGAAAGTCGTTAAATTTAAAACATAAATAAACATAGTTAAAAATTGTATGCAACATGAAGTGCAGCATATTATAGTTTCCTGAAACATTTCTTTTTTTTTTTAAACTGAATCCACTTCACTAGACTCAGTTTTAAAATTAAAGAAAATTTGGCAAACTTTTGCAAACGATACGAGATTGTATTCCAACAATATCTATATATTATACTAATATTATTAAGAGGAAAACTTTGTTTGTATGTTTGTTTGTAATGAATAGACTCAAAAACTACTAGACCGATTTTAAAAATTCTTTCACCATTCGAAAGCTACATTATCCACGAGTAACATAGGCTATATTTTTTTTGGAAAAAAATAGGGTTCCGTAAGATATTTGGGTTTTTCGGACAAAAGGTGTAAAAATCAACCAGAAAAGTTACTTATTTTGCGAAAATTTTCATGCAACGGGCTATATAAGACGCAAACGAGGTTGCGTGGATCAGCTAGTATTATATAAATTTAAGGATTAAGAGTGCTGAGTACATAAATTCTGTTTTTAGCGATTGCTTGTAGGGCTATTTCTAGATAAATGTATGCGACGGCACGAATGGTGTAGTATTTTCAGAGGTCACGTCAAGGCTGCCTACAGCGCTGAATGTAGTTTGATCGAACCCCTCATAGGACAATACTTTATGTGATCCAGAAATTGTTCTAAGTTAGCGTTTTTTTTGTCTGTATCATGAATATTTGTAAGGTCCCCACGATACTGCATCGTGATTGGCGAGATTTGTCTCTAATAAAACCTTAATAGACTACAATTGTATAAAGTATATTTATACTGTAACTTAGTTATTTGCATAAACCTCTTATGGTTCGTCAAGGTCCTTTTAACATGTTCAATTAAATATACGAACAAAAGTTTAATAAAAAGTACTGTAAAGACTAGTAGGTATTTTAAGCACTAAAATTGTGATCACCAGAATTGAATACAACTGACAGAGTACCATCTAAAAATAATAATATTATTAACTTGTGTTGGTGTAGTGTGAGTAGTGGGTGTCGTCTGATATATTGTATCAGACTACACCAACCTAATATGAATACAAAAGCAAAGCATTTTGGAGATTAACACGTTTCTTTGCAATAAAGAGACGAGCACTAGCAAAAATATTTGTGAGTTTCCTTGTGTTACATGTTGCGGATCGCTCATGACTGATCGAGAAGTTAAGATTTAAGGATACTCCTTATATATGTTTTAATATAAAAATAGATTTACAGTGAATAAATGTATGAGCATGTTATGTAGCTGAAAAAAATGACATGCATTTATTATATGAAAACAATACATTATTTAGATTACGAGATATCTTTGTGTGGTGACGTATTAAGAATACAAAATCTTACTGCCCCTATTCGTTCCTTGGGTTTCGTAAGAGGCGAATAAGGAAGCAAACTACTCAGGACAACATCACTGCAAAGAGAAGGAAAAATTGACACAAGCCATGTACCAAATCGTCTGGCCGACATGGTATAGTAGACCAAACCCCCCCTTCCAAGGAGTGGTCTTTATCCCGCATTGGACTGTTAAAGACTATTAAAATGATGATGATATGATAATCTAGATTAGACTTCTTCGGTAATAAGATAGCAACAATTTCTATAATCTACTACATTTTTTTTTTTAAACTCAGAAATAAAATCTTAGCATTTTACTAAATGTATATGTGGTATTTGTGTATGTGCACTTATGGTGTCTAATTATTATATCGTAGAGCGCCAGTTGCCAGGGTGCAAATTACTTTATAATTATCAATATTACACTAATTAATCACCCGTAACCGGAGAGTTCGTATGAAAGGTCGGATGAACGAGGCGGCCTATCGTCTACGGACCCAGGACGGGAAAATTCTGTGGGAATCTGTATATTGTGTACGTATATTTAGAGAAACTTTTAGCTTTGATATTGTGCTTTTATAGCACAAGTTGAGTTGGGGCTAAGTGGAAATTAATGTTTGCTTACTTATTTCAAAAGCTCGCTGTTTTATATAGTTTTACTCAGTTTGTAAGTTCTGTCAAATTCAAGTATTGCTTCACATAAAAGATTTTCAAAATCTTCAGCTATAATGTGTTTTAAGAATGTTTCAAATGTTTTTTAAACTAATTGTTTATTATTTATAAATTTCGGTCTAAGTCTTTAAATTTGAGTAAATAATTATTAACATTACTTGACTTTAATGTACTAAAAATAAGATATATATATATAAGTGTATATTATAGGCTAAATAATGAGCCATGCCTTTGGTCGCTTTCTGCTACACACTTCACAAAATCACTTTATACTTACAAGAAGTCAAAGGAATAAAAGTCATCGCATCAAAATTAATTATAAATTATTAATAATAAATAAATAAATAAATTATTATTAATATCATTTTTAAAATGACACTACAAAACAAAAAACTCTCAGTTGAAGTTAGACCCACTTCTCCACAAGAAATATCCTAACCTACGGGTATAATTAAAGTCACATTGATGAATCTTGACGGATTTTGATCTTAATTGGATCCAAACAGATAAATATAAAACAATTATAAAACTTAATTAAATGAATCAATTGCGCTCGTCCTGCGTTATTTTTGAACAAACAATGTTAATTAAAGTTGAGTGTTCCAATTCAACGACAAGTTTAGAGTAGGTCGGAGTTTTTAGGTCATCTCAAGGATTCCTATTGTTTTATTAATAAATTTTCGGATGAAAATCAAATCAAATTCAGGACTATATATAGACCAAGGCGCAAATTTCGGACATCTAGCAAACAACGCCATCTAGTCCCAAGCTAAGCAGAGCTTGTGTTATAGGTACTAGACAGCTGATATAAATACATATATATATACTTTTGTAAATAAATACATATAATACATAGAAAACACCCAAGCTGCGAAAGAAATATTTGCAGATCACACAAACATTTAATACGAGCCAGGAATCGAACCTGAAACCTCAAGCACGGCAGTCGTATAGGCTACCACTGCGCCACCGAGGCAGATACGAGTAAATAAATAACTTAAAAAAAACTTAAATTAAATCTATTATTCATATTTTGTCTCAAAATATATTTACATCTAAAAAGTTCTTATATGTTCTGTGTATCTGTTTAGATCCTATTGTTTTAATGTAAATTATTGAACCCTCTATCAATAATAGTAGTTATATAATCAAACAGTTAGTAATGTTAGACCAACTGGAAACCATTACTTTCTAGAAGGTTGATTCAACCGGAGTGCTCCTTCAAGAAATAATGTTAGGCTAAGTTTATCCAGAAACCCATTTATCAAAGTTCCGAGTAGTGCCGTTACAAGCCGTTACAATCTGACTTGATCGGTTTTATTGTGGGTATATCCGCGGTTAATATTTCAACGGCTGTCTTCCAACAGACACTTGGCCTTGAAATCTGGAGAATGTATTTGAGGATCTGTTTTTCTTAACAAATTATTCTATATTTGTACAACTTCTTTAAAAGCTCACATGACCGTGTACTACATATACGGCAGGCTATTATAACATTTTACTTAAACTACTAATCCTTCCTGTTTTCTGTACTGCTGCTAAATATTTTAAGATTTAATTAATACAATACGGATTACGTCAACATTATGATTGTTCTATATTTTAAATTGTTAGTATTCTTTCACTGGACTGTCCGTATTAATAACTCAACAATGGGAACAAAACGATACATTACTTACTAAATAATTCAAATGACTATCAATTGGAAAAGACTTAACTTACTTAACTTTACGAAGTATTTACATAAACGGAAAGCAGCTTATTCGTATAATAGTGAGTGAAGCGGCAAAGTCGGTTTTTGCTGAACAATTCTCACAAATAGAATTAGTTGTGAGTGGTTTGCGAGACGTGGAGTGGTTCCGCTAGAATTAATTATTGAATAGTACTAAATCACTGGCGACAGTTGCGCCTCCATTCCACTCCTAATTTGTCAACGTTTCGATGTAACGCGGAATTTGTAGAAATGTTATCTTGATTATTTAAAATAGGGGATTGCGGCATTCTTTACACATTGCTGTTAAAAGACATGATTCAATTAATTTCTCTGCGAAGTGATTTGAGCGTGTAGTACAATGAATGAATTAGGTAATTTTTTGTTGGTATGACTTACTATTTAGAGTAGTCTTATTTCTAACGGAAACACAACTAATATTGAAACTGGAAATAATAAGTTGCTTGCCAAAAACAGCCAAATACAAGTCGTACTCGCGCACCGAGGGTTCTGTACAAACCTATGAGTACATATGTATGTATTTATGGTATTTTTATTGTGTTCATGAGGAAAGGGGTAGTAAGTTTAAAATTATTATAATATTTTATTATATGATATAACTAAAAATGTATGATTTTGACGCTCTTGTCTCTATCCGTGCTTTATAAACTTGCTTCGTACTAAAATTCAAGACTTTGAGTTCACGGGACATATTTATAAAGCGTAGGTTTTGATTCCATTGCGAGTGTCGAAAATTTGCAGCATAGGTATACATAGGTTTGTATCTTTTGATTGCGTAGGCTTAGAAGTTTAATTTTTTCACAGTTGTAAGGGACTGTAGACTTGAGTATTTGATATGAATTTCTCATTGATACCTCCACGCATTCTTGAGAAAAAGGTCTTGACAGGTGGACAACAACAAAGTTATTCAATAAGGATTCCGTTTTTCCCTTTGATGTATGGAACTCTAAAAAGTAATTAAAAACTTTGTATCTAAAAAAAATCCTTACTTTAACCAACTCAACAAGTGCCTAGCTCTTTATTATGTGGTGTGTGATATATACTTACTCGTATATATAAATTCAATTATCAAGAATTATCAAGATTTTGAGTATTCATGATATAGGTTTGACGACCAGCGCTCATAACCGAATAGCTCTTGTACTTTAAATTATTAATTTTCGATTGAGTTTGAAAGGTAGTAGAGCTACTAACGCTGAGTTCAGCATGAACGAGCCGGCTCGACCGGGGCATCTCAGAGAAGAGCAGCCTAAAATAACATCATTCAAACTGTCGTGATTCGTTGGTGAGTGCGAGACCGGAGTCTCAATGATTCAGAAGCATCTCAATAGCCTGCCATAGTGTGGTTGACTGCTACATTCTTAAATAGCTTTCCATGAGGCCGAGTAGAATCACTTTAACAAAGTAATATAGTACTCGTATAAATATAAAATAAAATAATGAATGCAATGTTTTCAGTTAATCTTATTTTATCTGCTACAGTTCTACCACGACTAGATAATAATTTTCAGTTTAATTAGTACATGTACATCACAAAATCCATTGCGATTTAGAAATAAACAAAGACAATGGTTTCATACATTTAATTAAAAGCGTTAAATTACTCGATTCAGAGGGTGAGTGCTACCCGAAGTAATTCCTTCAACAGCTAGCACACACTTCTGTCCTCTTAATTCTACTTAGTTTTAATTGAGTTAATTCAGTTGGGGAATAATATTTACGCAGTACTTGTAACTAAGGCCAAATTTGGATGACCTTCAAATTATTGAGGTAAGTATTTTCTTGTAATTCACATTTAGTCGATAAAGTCCAGTTTTAGCCGTTACCAAGTGCCACTAATATTTATAACCAAATAATAAATTTAGACTGTGGCGCAGTGGTAGTGAATGTGACTGCTGTGCTTCAGGTCTCGAGTTCAAAGTAGCTAGCATTTCTGACTACTAGATAGGTCGTGTATTATACTGTGTCTGGATGTAATTTATCTATTCATCACATCTATAACCCTTCGCAGTCCACTGTTGAACATAAGCCTTTCCTTAGTATTTAGAAATTGTCGCCTAGGGGTCGCTGCAACCACATCTTGGGGAAATTACCTTTTTGAAGTGGGAGAGCCGCACTTCAGCATGAATGGACCGGCTCAACTGGACTGAACCACGGCCTCACAGAAACCGGTGTAAAATAGCACTTGCGCTGTGTTTCACCGAGTGAGTGAGGATACCGGAGGTCTATACTCCCAACTCCTTTCCTCATTCCCCCCCATCACCCAAAGGCCGGCAGCGCCTGGTGTGGCGGGTATCCATTTGTGGTGGTAATCGCTTACCATCAGGTGATACGTCTGTTAGTTTGCCCTCTGATAATGTGATAAAAATGTGAGTGTATTAATTGAGTACTTAAGATCAGAAAAGGTAAGATATAAATATACGTCCGTACGTAAGTGTGAGTGTGGTGCAGGTAGCACTTTCTCTTGTATCAGACTGTTATTAAATTCGTTTTAATTAAACCAGTTAGTAATTGGAATTCCCGATATGTGAACGGTAATGCGATTAAAAGCATTGGAGAACTTAAGAAGTACCGCATCTCAGGCCAAGGGTTTAAAATCTAATTACAATAGCAAATATTTTTGTTGGCAAGTTAATAAGCTCCCAGAACCCGGCAGCAAACGGAGGGTCAATTGTATTAGTGATGTGACAAGAATAGCTTAGTTTGTTAACATATTTCAGTTTAACATAAACAAATCTCTATGTCCCCAAAGACAAATTACATTTATGTAAAATAAATTATTTGAAAGTTTATAGAACTGTGCAAAATTCTGTTAAAGTTAATGATTATAATCATACTTTATAATATTATATTATTTGTTACAGTTGCCAAATAGCTGCATCAACCTGATAGGAAAAATTGACATGTTACTTCTTCAACCAATTCAAACATCGTGATGTACCTGCTATATAATATAGGTAATCCCAGTTTAATAAGCCAAAAAGTTTTCTTTAAAATACAAGTTTCTCACACAAACACTATTAAAACAGCAAAATATTTAACCAGTTATGGTAAATTATCCCGAAATAGCTTCGAATAATTAACGCCCACGTTTCGAAGCAACTATTGATAGCTTATAATTCCCGTTACTGTGAATTTTTCATTTGTTCCTACAATCAATCTTGCGTTGGTAATTATTATAGAATCTTTTATATTTATCAAGAAACCTATTTTCTTATTAAAACCACTTATTCTTCTTTTTGTTTTCCATTCCCATATGTTTGTCACAAGTGAATTAAGGTTTTCGAATTCAATAACGATGAATTAGTACTGTTCAGTCTCATTAACGTGGATAGAATATTTCACTTTTAAGAGTAAAAATTTAATAGGTGAAGTATAGACATTATTATTATTTTTAATTAAGGAATGTCTACGATGTCTGGTGTTCGAGGATCCTGATCCTTTCCAGACACTAGAACTTACGTTAATAGCAAACTACAGACATTTGAACAAGAATAATCCGAAAGTAATTAAAAGATAGAATCGTTTCTCAACTAATCTCCATTCGCTTAATCCATACAGACTAACATTTAAATGGCTCTACCACTTTCCGTATTTTACGTAGATGTAATCTAACGCCGTCGTTCATTACACCTGCACAAATAACTGAGATAAAATACAGAGGGTAATGTCCTGATAAGTCCCGCAGATAAACAAGCGCCATTAGCGTCGTTTAGCTGAGGCATCGCTCATAATGTTTCGAAGACTTCGCATTTATTCGCTACATCCATCGTTTGTAACCGAGACGAGAACTCAATTCAGTTGTGCGCGATTTTCACAGGATTGATTGACGGAATGTACAAGTTATAAGTGACTAACGATTTGCTAATCCAACAATAATATTCATAAATGTATTACATCTAGTTAGAGTACTAAGAAATATTAACGTATATTATTTTAAAGATTTCAAAATTTCACAGAGTTAAATAAAAATAAAGGAAACTTTCGTTCTTTTTTTATTTTGGATGTGTGTTTAAATCACTATGGCGGGTATAAGCTTAAGAGGCTTGGCTGCCAGCTATTTAACCAAGACTGTGAAATATATGAGAACCTGCGCTGCACTTTTAGACTTGTATATTACCCCGCTTTCCGCCTATGATTTGTAATGTACCGAACTCGACTAAATTATAGCCAGCCAGTATAATTTGTCTTTAGCAGCGACGATATGGCGCCGGCGTCGGCAAAGCGTACTGAGGTGCAGTAATTCTCTGTAAAGCACATCACTACGTAGTCACGTCAACAGAGACTCAATTTTCCTGCCTTTTGAATTTCGCTTCACGTCGAATATTTACCGCAAATGGGTCATTACGGTATCTAGTACTCTGCTACTATCTACCGGTGAAACAGAGCTCTCCCTTCAATTATTGGCTATTTATTACAGTATCGAGATCCATTACTGAACTGAATTTTTATGGAATAATGGTGTTTTACAATACTCTCGAATTTAAAAGATAAGGAGGACTTTGTTTTTTCGTTGTATTCTCTTGATGTACAGTTTCCGGATGACAATACTTTCCTTTCAAAATTTGCTACATTTTGTGTTAAACATTATAAACTGACAATGGGATTTGAATTTCTATTTGACTGAATGATCAAAATCTTTAGAAATTACTTTTCCTGCTTTTATTCCAATTGAAAATTTTACAAACAGAAAGAAAATATGTTCTAATATACTTTAATGTTCTTGTAAGTTAGTTACTAGTAAATAGGAGCCATTTTGTGAACATCCTTTATATATAAAAGGTTCGATTGAGATAACATAATCCAATAAAGAAATATACAACAGTAATAACTACGTAGCTGACCCTAAAAACCCTTCAACTAAACTCTCTTGAGGAAATCATTACTGAAACCTGATTTACCAATTTCGGTGTCGTCCGTAAATATGGATCGAATTGTCGTATGATAAAATAAACGTTTAGAATGGGTTAGTATTTAATACGTCGTATTTCATTTTTGGCAAAACTTCCTTCCTTTTTCGAAATAAGAACTTTCAGTTTATTATTTGTCGATTAGTTGTACTCTAACTAGTAACTCTAGAACAAATCCAGAGAACTATTGCTTGAATTTTGAAACGATTTCTACTACTCCCTTTTGAGTCTATTTTATTTTAGTACAACTTAGTGTAAATTAGCATACACGACCGCTGTGCATGAGGTCTTGGATTGAATTGTCGGGTCGGATCTGTTCGTCTGCGTGTTTTATATGTATAATATGTATGTATTTACAAAAAAGTATACAAGTATGCTATTAGTCAATCTAGTTTTCGTAGTACAAGCTTACTTTGAAGCTAAAAAGCATTCTGTCAAATCTCTGAAACATAGTATCTATAATAGAGCAAAGGTTAACAATTACCGATCCTGAATTGTTATATATTGAAATAAAAACATACTAGATTAGGAATTACGTCAATTTCAAAATATTTACAGATTTTTACGAAATTAGTACGTAAATGTTTATTAATGTCTTTTTTGTAAGGTCTTTTTCGTGTTTTGCTTCGAAACCAAAGTTAAATGAGAATTTAATTAATTTATAAAAAGTACTAATAGGACGTACTAAGGTCCGAATTAAAAATTTAATATCTGTTTCAAACATGCTCGGCTGAACGCCTTTAATTTCAATTAACATAACCATTAGTAACCCCGCTCCGCGCTCCCTGAGAGGCTGTGAGTGAGAAGGTACGTGCGGCTAGGGATAGACACAACTTTGTGGAATTTCATAAAACATGATTTGTAAAAGAGAAACTCCTATTAAAGCTTACATAAAAACTTTTAAACGATTACATTAAATCATGAATAAGTTAGAAGGCTCTTTTGTTTGCGATTCTTACGCTAATTTGTAAACGTAAGTGCCACTTAGCACCTTACGGGCTCCCATGGAGTCGTTATTACGTTTATACTACTTGCTGAAATTAATTCAATAGGTCATTAGGTTTAATAAATAATAATAACCAAGGTATATTTGGCTTCATATCACATTTCTTCCAGGCAACCATAACAGCAAGGTTGACTTGGTGGATTAAACGGTCGCCAGCGCCGCTTTCTACTGCGCCAGGTATTGTGATTTCAAATCCCACATGGGACAACACTCTGTCAGTCCTTCAACAGATTTATTTTGCTTTAGTCAAATCATTGATACTGTATCTCATCCTGGGGTGGGGCATCTAAAACTATTCTTAGACTAATTAAGGTTTCTCAAAAGACTGTTCTGAAAGTGTCTACTTTTCCCTTTCGATACCCTTCAAATCAGCTTTACGAGTACTGCCAGGTTCTTACAGTGCGACAAATTTTTATCACCAATCTTATAATAAAACAGCACGCTTTATTACAATTTGTGTGATCCATATATTTTTCATTATGTCCGTTTCATAGATGATTGTAAGTTCCCCACAACATATAATATAATTATTATTATTATTATTCTCTTTATTTAATTATATATACATATTAATTACATTTTTAAATACATAAAAAAGATAAACAATAACATAATATATATTTAAAAATATAAAAAATAGTAGACCACCGACTTCGGGTACAGGGACCAAGAAACCGGTGGTTAGGGCTCCAAAGACAGGAACCTCCTCACTATGCGTGCCGTGTCAAGAAGGACTGCTTTCTGTATCAGACCCTTGATCCAGCCTTCTAACGTGAGCCTCTTAAGGTGTTGGTCGAGGCTCTTGGCAATCAATCCATGAGCAGATACGACTATCGGAACAATTATTGCCGAATCCACATTCCACATATCGACAATCTCGTGAGATAGATCCAAATATTTTATTTGTTTTTCTTTTTCGACTTTCACGAGATTCTCGTCATGAGGAACGGCGATATCGATAATAATTGCGCGGCGCTCTAATCGATCTATCACCACAATATCAGGCTTATTGGCAACAATAGTCCTGTCTGTAATAATAGATCGATCCCAATATAATGTAGCACGACCATTCTCGAGAACTGGGTCGGGCACATACCTGTAGTATGGCACCTCTGAGTTCACAAGATGGTATTTAAGGGCAAGTTGCTGATGTACGATCCTAGCTACTTGTTTGTGCCTGTGCAAATACTCGCCGTTAGCAAGACGAGAACAACCAGAAATAATATGCCTGATAGATTCTCCAGGACGGTGACATGCCCGACAGATGTCGACCGTACCATCCTTCAGGATATACTTCCGATAGTTATTCGTCATGATAACTTCGTCCATAACCGCACAAACAAAACCTTCTGTTTCTCCGATAAGATCACCATACCGTAGCCAGGACGTGGATGTTTTAAAATCTATATCGGGTCCATGAAGGGCCCGATAAAACCGACCGTGGAGTTCCTTGCCCTTCCATACCTCCCTGCGATCATTAGTACTAAGTACCACAGGTTTGCGCCAATTCTCTTTAGCCAGAGCGAGCGGAGTGAGCCCGCTATCCACTGCAACTACACTGCGATGCATTCCCACATCAGTATGCAGAAAATATTCTCTAAGATTGTATATCTCGCGATTGTATAGGGTCTTGATATTTAAAAGTCCACGACCCCCAAATTTTCGCGGGATATACAACCTCATAACTGATGAACGTGGGTGATGCATTCGAAATGCAGTCAGCAATGTACGGACTCTCCTATCTAGGGCATCTAATTCAGTCTGAGTCCATCTAAGTACACCAAAGGAATACATCAGAACCGGCATGACCCAACCATTGTAGGCTCGCACCTTGTTACCACCTGATAAAAGACTTTTAAGTACTTTTTTCAGGCGGCCAAAGAAGCGTTCCCGCAACGCCTGTTTCATGTCCAATTCTGGTATTCCCAAAGACTGTGAAAAACCTAGATACTTGTAGCTTTCGGTGGCAGAGAGAGACCGAAGTTTTATAGAATCTGAAAGTTCTAATCCTTCAGATTCCACTATCAAACCCTTCTTTACATACATGACTGCACACTTGTCTACACCAAATCCCATCTTGATAGAATTGCTAAAGTTTTCAGTGACCTTTAGTAACTCTATCAATTGTAATTTAGTGGGGGCAAGTAGTTTCAGATCATCCATATAAAGAAGGTGAGATATAGCTCGATCATCTTTCCGCAACCTATAGCCCAACTCTGAACCCTCTAACAGAGTGCTTAGAGGGTTCAAAGCTAGACAAAACCACAAGGGACTCAGACTGTCACCTTGAAAGATGCCCCGCTCGATATTTATAAGTACGTCATTTACCGCAGTCTGCCGACATCCAGGATAGCGAAGTACCGTTCTCCATTGCCCCATACACGACTTTAAGAAAGTGCATAGAGTTGTATCGATTTTATACAACTCCAGCACCCTCAAAAGCCATGTATGTGGAACCGAGTCGTAAGCCTTCTTGTAATCTATCCAGCATGTCGCCAGACTCTTACGATTACGACGTACTTGTTGGCTAATAGTCATGTCCATAATAAGGAGCTCTTTAGTGCCACGGGTCCCACTTCTACATCCATTCTGAGAAACGGAAATTATCGAATTGTTATTAATATGTGTAGAAATTTTGAGTCTCAGAATAGATGTTAGAAGTTTATATATGGTTGGTAAACATGTAATAGGTCTAAAATTTTTGGGATCCATAGCACCACCAGATTTATAGAGTAAGTGAGTTATACCAGTATTATTATTATTATTATAGTGTTAAAACTGACAACTCCCTAAAAATTATAAAACTGGATTTTCTATATAATCAAGAAAATGAAATTATGAATGGTAGTCAATAAGTCAAAACCATGTTAAAACCGTAGTAATTTTGTAACATAACTCTTAAACGTGCCAACAGCCTCTGAATTTATTGAAGTGAAAACTACTTTAGCGGCGCTGTGTACTTTTTTCGAATGGGTAAAAATGTACAAACTCGCGTCAGGTCACGTGACCTGATCGAAAATTCGTAAGACGGATGGAGAGAGGACGTATAAACTCGCGTCAGGTCACGTGACCTGATCGAAAATTCGTAAGACGGATGGAGAGAGGACAGGCGGCGCAGGGCGCTTGCGCGAATGTTCGTGTGTGTATGTATATATATTGTCATGTTTGTGTACGATAGCGCAATAAATGAATATTGTATTCCACCACATAAATAATAGTACTTTTATACTGATAATGAAAGCAATTCGTACAAAATTATTCTCTAACCATTTCAAAATATCAAAAATGCACAACGTTAATATTCAAGTTTTCACTTCTGCAACCCGTCCCGTTCCTGGAGTGCAACCCGTCGATTTTTATTTTATATAAATCTTAATTGATGAAATATAGCGCTAGAACTGTGTTGTCTCATTATCAGTATATTTAGCACGCGGGGCCACATGGGAGCAACACCTCGAGGTAATTTAACGTTTGAGGGAACGTAATGAATGTTTGAGACGATGTGTTGCATGCGGCCATTAATTGATGGAACAGATTAAAGGTAAAGTTACATCTAATTTAATCAAACTGAAACCATTTTATTAAATTATGCTCTTTCAATAAATAAATTTGTTCGATTTTCCATCGCTATTCCGGTTTTTTTGTTCTTGTGATTTTTTTCTTGGCATTGTCTTTAAACAGATTGATGACTGATGGTGCCCCTAGCACACGTTTTTATCATCACCATTTCAGATGTCTTCGTCCACTGCTGTACATAACATAACAATCCGTGCAGGTCGCAGGAAGCCGCTGGAAACAGGCAGCACACTGCGTCCAGCGGCTTCCTGCGACCCTTATAATTAATATATATTTAAAAAAGCTCATTTGACACTGTTTAGAGTTTCTATGCAGAGAGTTTATGTGGATCCTTTGAGAAGATGGTTTTGTTTTTCTTAAATAGTTTTAGATTTATAAATTAAACAGTAATAGTCCACGGGCCCACGTACAAGGGATTTCAGTGATTAATAACAGGCTGAAAGTTTATACACAGCTTCGTTTTGACGAGACACCCAACTTTTATTATTGGACCAAATTCTGATAGTGGCAGGAAAAAGCGGGATAGGGAGCGAAACACGTCGATTTGATGAGTGTCCCAAATTAATAAATAACAGTTTCTAAAAATCAATACTTCGAGAAAATACGATGGAAAACTGAGAAAAACTTGTGGCATACAAAGTGAATGGTACCTTCCCGAGTGACCCCCAGCTCTAACATGTCAGAATGGTGACTTGAAAATTTTTATTCATTTTCATTAATAACAAACTGATTTTTGTTTTGGGGCTAGCAAAATATATATTTTACATAAAAAATGCATCGGCATACAAATTCGATTGTAATTTTTTTGAGACCTACACTCGAAAGTTGTCAAGATTATGTTAATATTTTTTCGAGTGTGGGTCTCAAAAAAATTACCATCGAATTTGTATGCCGATGCATTTTTTGTCAGATTTGAGTATTGCTATACCATAGAGAACGGTCTTTCTTAGCCGTAATGGACCGGAATTATGTTAAGGGCAAACAGTTTTAGTGTTTGGACGTACCCGATGTACTTTAGTGGATTCAATCTGTTCGGAAGCAAATTAATTAATAAAATAATGTTTATTAAAGCTATATAAGTGCAAAAAACAGTATTTATTATAATGAGAGAAATCGTATTTTAGACAAAATATATTTAGTTTTTATCATGAGATTACTTGGTTAATTGGCGTTATTAATTTGAACAGTTTGTGAAATCCATCGCTTCTGAAGAACACGGTTTAATTACTGACACATTCATGAAAAATAAAGAAGTATGTTTATACATAAAAAGTATAAAAGGCAAACAATATTGCCGGCTTTTGTATTTCCTTGATTAATTAATGAAAATATAAAAACCTCTCTCGCTAATAAGATTTTTGTTAGCGAAAATTCCTTGGGAAATTCCTTAATCAAAGTAAATAAGTTTGATTACGTTTTGAAATTGCCTTTGTATAAAACATGCTATCTAAATAAGATATTTGGTTAAGAAAAGATAGATATCATTATCTTCAACCTATCACAGGCCTTGCGGAACATAGAATAAGTACAATTTCTCGCCACTTGCGTCCAATCCTCAAAAAGAGAAAGAGTCATATAATAAAATTGAAAATAATTATGATTATACAAAAAATACCTTCTAAAAAGCATAAACCTCTGTTATACTTTTTTTAAAGATAAAATCCTGCATTGAGAATGTAATGTTTTAGACGTAATAAAGCTTAAAGAAAAATCGAGAACACTAGAGGACTAAGGTAAGACTGTAAGACACAAATAGTCAATGGACTAAGACGGCACTAGCATGAAGAGGTTATGTTGCATATCGTCCATTCGTGTAGATAGTTTTCGTGCACATGCACGCAATTGTGCTTATTGTTGTGAACTACGAATATATTAATTCACACAATGGCATATACTGACAAATCATACTTGGATGTGAGTGTACGCTGCTGGCGGGCCCTTTGATTTTGTGCTTGCCGCACGTGACTTCGGTGCGATTAGGGTGACCGTATCTAAGCGAATGGGCTAACAAGAAAGTACTTCCTGTAATTAAAGAGGCCACTCAAGTAAGTACATTAACTCAGGTGTCTTTCTATGTACTTTTCGTGACAGGATTTAATCTAGAAAGAAAGGAAAGTGTAACTGTCACTATCACTGTTCGATTTCATGAGGCTTTATAAGTGCAATGGTCAGTATACTAAAAAAACCTTTACATATTTACAGTTCAATTGATCCTGTTAGAAAGTTCAGCGTATACAGCGTTTTCAGTAGCAACAACTCATTCGTTATTAAAGTTTAAATATTTAGTAATTATTATCTTCATGGTCAGGATGGTGACATTGTGCTTATTCTGAGATTAAATCAATCATGATTGGCTTGGACAGAATAACAGCGGCTGGCATGCCCTGCATCGTCATCCATATGCTGATTCCAAGACCATTTTGTCTTTCCAGTCACTGTTTAAACTTTTAATAATTATAAGCAACTGTGTTATATAAAGTCAAATAGTTTTTCTTATTCTTATTCTTTTCGTTTAGGATGAGTCATTTATTAAATAGTGGACAACTATCACATCTCGTCATTTGTAAAAAATGTAACTTTACTTTTTAAGAAAATCGTGTTTCCTAGAAGATAATTAAGAGGTATAATTCATTGTTTTGCAATATGTATAGATTACAGTAACCCCTTACGCGGCTTATGTTTAGGGGTGATTTCAGGAGATTTTTCAAACTGACTTACATTGTCTTGTATTTTATTTGATCACTATAGCTATAGATCGCGTAGCTCAGTCTGAACTCTTCCCATATCATACGTATTCAGCTAATTAATTTTTAAGACACATTGAGATAAAAAACATCTCCTGAATCCCGACACTGACTTGAAATACAATGAGTCTCCCAAAAAATTCGATACACGTGTATGCTTTGAACTCTGTAAATGAGGGCGGCGTTATGTATTCTGTTCTTCACATAAGATATGAAATATTTTTGCTGAACAATACGACGTCAATTTACATGATAACGTCCCACAGCATTGTTATAAATAATATTTCTGTTTCACGCACCAGTATTCTTGACTATTATTAGATAGATTTACTTTACTGGTAGTAGGTACTATAAACTATGTTCGAGTTCCATTATGTTTTCTTTTCGGGAATTTCATTATAGTGCGACTCTTGACAGTCGTTGTTGTAGTTGGTTTTAGTCAAGATGCAAGTGTTCCACGTCGATTCTCTTGCATCAATCGCCAACGCTTCTATTCTCTTGCATTTATAAAAGTATTGTAAAAGTAGCATAAACACAAAAATAGTTCTTGCATTATATATTTTCATTTTAAGCGATTGTAATTTAGTTATGTGCAATGATTATAATTATGTAAATGTATGATTGTATTTAGCCAACAAATTTGTATATATTCTTTTATTAAATACACTAAAGTAAACTACTTATTATTGTTCAATTAGATTGCAGCTTTCTAATTCAAAATTAGTGCAGACTAATATTCAACTTCATTTAAGTGAATTGAATAAAACATTAAGCTTTTATTTTAGCACAATTAGTAAAAAAAACTTTTATTTGTCAAGCCCTCAGCAAAAGAAAGAAGTTTTGAGGCAGCTTATAACTTTTAATTACAAGTAAAACAACGGTTAGAGAGTGTGTGTAGGGTGGAACTCAGTGGTATATTGTTTGTCCCCATGGACGAGTCGCTACCATGTAGCCACAACACTGAAATTGGAACACTAACGCAGCTTTCAATCTGTACACAAATTGGTTGTTCTTATACGTATGCACACTTGTATGTCACATTAGCCGCTGTTCACTTTTCTGTCATCTATAATATAAAAATGAATCGCTCAATGTGTTGGTAAGCGCATAACTCAACAACGCCTGGACCAATTTGACCAATTCTTTTTTTTAAATGTTTGTTGAAGTGCAAGGATGGTTTTTACGGCGAGAAAAAATCGAATAATGGCCGGGAAAGCCCTAAAAACAGCCCTTTTCATTTTCCCATACAAACGTCTTCTAACTAAAACGTAAAGTCAATTTGAGATTTAATGCTATTGTATAAAGTTCATATATTACAAGCACTCACTGTTGTCTAAGCAATGTAGGTGTGTTCCTAACGTCATTGAGTCAAATTCCACTTTATTAACGCTATTCAAAGTTCAAATTCAATAATATCTATCAAAACAGTGTGCGTATGTGCGTTGGAGTAGATAATCGTTGCATAGTCCATTTATCGAGAAAGGCTATAGGCTACATGTCATCACGCTAATACTAATAGGAGCGGAGCACCAATGAAGAATGTTTCAAAAACGGGTGAAAATTTTCACGCTACGGGTAATAGAAGACGCAAACGAGGTTGCGGGGGTCAGCTAGTCCCTAATAGAAACATGACAATATTTTATATATAAATAAATTTGCTGCCCATAATCTTATGAGGGATAAGAGAATTGTCGGTTTTATTTCTGTCTTTCATCAAAATGTCTACTGCTGAATATAACAGTTAATTTTTTTTGTACGTAAATGTAAAATAGGCACTTAAAAAGTAGGTAGTTCTCAATTCAACTAAATAATAAAAAAAACCTAGGTGAGTAATAAATGATCATACCTATCAGATTATATTTTTCTCTTGGGTATGAATCGAAACCACAGCCTACAGCTTAATAGACAACATTTCTAATTTCTGTACCAAATACTCATAAATGTTATTCTTTATTGAAGCAATGCTCAATTTGGGTCTACATATATCAACATACATATATCCTTTAATATATATTTGTAGTGCCAGTATCATTGTAATAAATTGATCAATTGTAATCAGGTGCCTAATAGAGCAGAAACTTGAGTTAGTGGCAACTAGTGGGCCGTGATTACGGAATTTGCATTGGCGAATAGTTATTTGCCCAGCGGCACTCGTTCCTAAGTTATTATCTAATCTTTGGTGTTTGAAAAGTCTCACGGGAACTAGGGTAAGGTTTTTCTTTTAAATGACTACTTCCTCGTATAAACATAGAATTTTTAATATGGGAATGATACATTCCAGAGGTTGATTTTATGAGCTATAAACATGCCGAGATCATAAAATGAACGTTTTCATTTCAAAATAATATCATAATATTTTCATAAAAAGTTAAAAATTAGATTTTAATAATACTGCTTTTTATTTTCAATACTCTTTTGAAGCTTCTGATCGATTCACAGGAACAGAAGTTAAAAATAGGAAATACACTCATAAAAATATTGCACCCTCCAAATATGTTCAGTTAGATATTTAGGTAGGGTATTAACGATGAATATATTTGGCAGTAACAATTATCGCCCTACCATAGATTGCGCTGTAAACAGATTCCTATACCATTCTATGAAAATTCAATTTTACTGTGTAATAGAACTTGCTTTAACACAAATTTTGATTCAATCGATTAGTTAAGCTGTCCTGGAATTTAGTGGAAAATTGGTATCACAAACATTTAGAATTTGTATTAGGAAAGACATGTATGCAATGAGAATTAATTAAACTAAATTAGCACGGGGAATGTAAATTGGGGACTGATTAACTATTAAAACCGAGTGTGCTTAGGATTAGCTAATATTATTAAATTACTAGCTGACTCGTCAAACATTGTACCGCCATTTTTTCTTATATATTTTCAAAATTTCCGAAAAGCTGGTTGTTATTATTTATACCCGTCTCCGCATCCCAAGGGTAGCACAGTCGTCGGCTAAAAAAAAGTTACATTTCCGGTTTCTTTTCTTTAATACAAACCTTGTCCTGACAATAACAAAGCAAAACAATATCAATATATATAAGAATAACTAAATTTTATGTATTAGATCGATGTTATACGTTTTACGGATACATAGGTTTCGTATTACATTTTATATGTTAGTCAAATGGGAGAAGGTGGAATAACCACGAGAGTAGCAGTTCTAACTTTATTTAATGGTCGCACTGGACTTAAACTGCCCATCAGGAGCAATAACGGTCGCAACAAAATAAAATACAATAATTAAACGCAGCAGAACTGTACAAAAAAAACAAATATTTACACTGTTTTGCTGCGCATAATTTATACTACGAGTATATAACACTTCACCAAAGCCCTCAATCGTTCCCAATGGGCCGTAAGATGGATTCACAACGACATCTAACGATATATTCTATTCGGAATCACTATTATAGTACTGCTTGACACTTTGCCACTTACAAAATTATTATTATAAAATTTAATCGCTTATTTTCGAAATATACTCGTAGATATCATAGAGACTATTGCGTGATAATTTTCTGGTAGTATTTCAATTTTGTTTGTTACAATTGTATTGTGTTGTTTTGTTTCTCAGTAAAAAAGTGAATATTATAAGTATTTTTGTAGGTAGGTGCTTATGGAAGTTGTTCGTATATGACAGATCCTAGTCATTTGTGTACAGATAAAGGAAAAATTGCGAAAAGTATGAATTTTTAGTTATTTCATATAATAAGTCGTTTATGATGCATATTATCGCCACTCGCAAATGAATTAAAACCTACAAGATACTTCCCGAGAAGTGAAAATCTTGAAATTTGGTACAAAGCAATATTTTATAGCACAGATTAAGGAAAAATTGCGAAACGCATAAATTTTTAGTGATATGAAATAATATTTATTTATTTATTTATAATTTAAAATTTTCTACTTTTTCCTCATGAACGCGTAAAGGTATTAAATTTTAATTCATAACAAATACTCAGCTCTAAAATACCTTTAAACTGTAACAAAACCAAACTTCTATCTTAACACATTTAAAATAAACAGTAATTTAAACCGCATATTTTGAAACTCGCAACTACACGCAAGGGAATCAAAACTTATAGGATACTTCCAGTTGATCTAGAATCTTGAAATTTAGCTTGAAGTAACATTTTAATAGCACACATAAAGAAAAAAGAATAGAAAACTTAAAAATTTTAGTTTCATCACATAATATATTTTTTTAAATACGAGTAATTATACACTTATTACTCGTTTTCTCATAAACGCGTAAAGGTATCAAGTTAAAATTCATATCAAATACTTAAGTTTAATGGCCAACAAGCAGTAAAAAAAATTATGTACCTACAGGTTTGTAGGGAACCCTCGGTGCGCGAGTCCGACTCGCACTTGGCCGGGTTTTTTTAAATTGTTGCAATATACTTTATTTAAAGACAAATGATGATAATTGCAACGGAGTTTGGCTTTTTATTTACCTAACAGTAACTTTGCTTAGGAATATAACCCTAAGTAAGTTGGATTAAGGAAGACGGGCCTACTCGCCCTACCGTCGCTAAGGACGTAGCTATTGAATGAGATACTGTAAGTTTTGAAAGGGGCAAAGCGTATCATAAATTTTAGTTACACAATTTAATAACCAAGAGCATAAAGTTCATCAAGAATATGTGTACCCAACCCGTCTAGCCAATAATCACAAATTTGAACAAAATCCACCGACTTCAAGAACGTATATATACCAAATAAAAACCAAAAAACATCAAAATCGATTCACCCAGTCGAAAGTTATGAGGTAAACAAATATAATTTTTATAGATCTTAAAAGTAAATAAAGGAGTAAAAACTACTTATTTGTCGATTTGCCATTAAATTAGAGTTATTCAATTTAATTTAACTATTTTTGTCTTCACCGGAGATTTTGTGTGTTGACGAAACTTGTGCACACACAACATGAAATATTTGTGATAATGGTGGTATGTAAAAAAATACAGTCGAATGATTACCTCCACCTTTATTGAAGTCGGTTAAAAAGAAGAAACTTGTCGTTCCGAAAATTACGAACTGCTTTGGTAAACGAACAGGAAGATATGTGGTACCATTTTTGTGCACATTCAAAAGATTACTTTAAAATAGAACTTCACAAATATTACCTCTCGTTATGTCTCTACTAATACTTAATGGTAATAATAACTAATGGGCAACATCCCTTTTTCTTTTCTTTTTTTTATAATAAACCGTTATTGGTTTTGTAAACATGGTCAACTAATATTCTTGACACAGTTTTTTAAAATAAAACCAATTTTGTATCTGAATGCACTATATTATGTATATTTAAGCGAGGACTTCTACCGACGAACTGTCTTACAGTTTGGCAGACTTGATCATGTAGAACATGTATATGATTTTTAATGCAGTAACTTGGCAAATTTTAGCTTTTACGAGTATGTTATGAACGGACATATATGATATTGTGAACACAATAGAAGACTGTAACATCACATTGATTGTCATTATTCAGATTTATCCAACATAAAGATTTGCAGTTTGTTTACTATTTATTTTAAATGTTACACTGGATTACATTTTGAGTATTTAACGTAGGTGTGCAATGAATTTTCCGTCCGCAGTATTAAGTGCTGTTTATCATCACACATTCTGAGAATATCTATTTCAGCTCTTATCTTGTTCATAAAACATTACCTTTAATAATAGTATAATTAGGTAAGCTATATATTTTATGTGAATAATGAGTTCAAGTCAGTTTTTAGTTTCATTAATATTTTAGAACTCGGTTTCTGTTAAAACAAATTTAATTTATTTTATCTTGAGATGTTTTTGTAAGAAGTAAGAAACTTATTGAGTTTCTTACTTCTTACAAAAACATCTCAAGATAAAGACAATGTTTTTCTTGAAAGTTGTGTGAATAATTACTCAGAGACTGAGGTAAGTCAATAACAAAAGTTAGTATAAGATAAACATAGCAACCCATTATCTATTCCTTATGTAATAATTTGAATAAAAGGCACAACTCTTCTCCATCGCTACTGAAACAATCAGTACAGTACAGTCATTTAAATATTTTTGTTAAGAGTAAATTCGTTTAATGGGAATAAAATATACCAAACATATAAACGTAAGTAGAACAGCAGCTCATTAATTTTATTATTATCATTCTATAAATATAACAAGTTTTTTACGCTATGAAAAAATTAAGTGCGATATCATTAAAACTAGAAATAATCAAAGGTGTTTTAGAATCTCTTCAAAATAAGAACGCATCGCACTGGTCTCAACTATGGTTTCAGCCACTGTCTTAACTACGTTCTCTTTTATAAATCGTGGTCTCCGTAAACTAGTTCTCATGAATATCTATTGTAAAACAAGAAACTATTGATGTCATTTATATACGTTACATCAACCGGATCACTAATTTAAATCTATTGACATCTCATTAATTAAAACCAGTTTAGTATTATGCACTACGGTGGAACATGTATCATAAAACTATTACACTTTTTTTTGGCTTTGCCCTAGTCGCTAAAAAGGAAACTGATAAGATTAAATTTTTTAATTAGATACTCCTCTTATTTCCATTTTTTTTAACACTCACAAATTCTTAATTAATTTCACGGTATTATACCTTTTAAACACGACATAAATTGACATCAAATATTTATTTGAAGAGAACAGTAATTTGAATCATTAGGCTTGACGCATAGGTACTTAAAAGTGTCGTGTTTAAAGAGCTTTAACAACGGAGGGAGAGAGTTTTGATGTTTGAATTTTGTCACAATATTGATACAACGATGGAGGGTACTTACCTGAGTATTTGTAAGGATAAAAGTATCAAATTCTATAACCTTTTATAGCAAAATAACACAGCAGATATTCCCATAGTATTTTTTTTATGGAGTAGGTGGCAAACGAGCATACGTATAATACGTAAGTACGTAAGTAAGTAAGTATACGTATGTACGACTACCGCCGCCTATGGACACCCGCAACATCGGGGGAGTCACCGTTGCCGGCCTTTGGAAGATGGAGAGAGGGATGGGGGAGAGGTTGGGATATGGGCCTCCGGTATCTTCACTCACTCGGTGAAACACAGCGGAAGCGCTATTTCACAACGGTTTTCTGTGAGGCCGTGGTAATACTCCGGACGGACCGGCCCATGCTTGCTAAAGACTGGCTCCCACACGGCACGGTCTCCCAGAGTAGTTTAGAGTAGCACGCTTCAAATGTAGTCCCTTCATCATTTTACTGGTTCAAAGTCTAGTGGAATAGATAGACTAACTGATTATATAAACTATTATTAGTTCGACAATTTAATTCTGTAAATTATTGTAAACCAGATCTACCATTACTATGTAACGCGACATATTAAACTAGTTATATTTTTTATTTCTAGAAACCTCATTACATTTAAGGTATTATAAATGACACAAATAACAATAAATAAAGGAAATTTGTACCTTGAAAAGACAGTGTTTAATTAAAGTTATACAAGTTTCACTTTTACAAACAACATTGTTTGTTCTTGCATGTAATTTACACATCAAACAATTTATCAAGTCTAATAAAATTTAGAGGCGTCCATATAGACATACATCATATGGAGGCGTTTTGTTTCCAATGACGAGTTTTATGACAACTTTTTTTTATTTTTTTTTATTGAATTGTTGGCAAACGAGCAGACGTATCACCTGATGGTAAGCGATTACCGCCGCCCCTGGACACTCGCAACACCAAAGGCGTCACAAGTGCGTTGCCGACCTTTGGGGGATGGGAAAGGGGATGGGGGGAGGGGTTGGGGTATGGGCCTCCGGTATCCTCACTCACTCGGTGAAACACAGCGCAAACGCTATTTCACACCGGTTTTCTGTGAGGCCGTGGTATCACTCCGGTCGAGCCGACCCATTCATGCCGAAGCATAGCTCTCCCACGGATACTAAGTAAGTAAGCTTCCGGTGAATCATTGTTCGCTCAGGTAGTTCTGTATTTTCGTCTTGATCGCTTTTCTTTAATCCTGCAACAGGAAATTGGCTATTCCCTTCCTAGGTGAATTGGTTACTTTAGTGCCAGAACTCTAATTTGTACAATAAAAGATCAATGTAAGTGATATGACAGTTTACCAATTAGCAAGTAAGTAATCTTACTCTATACAAAACGATAGGTTACTGTAGAAAACGATATATTATCAGTTATACCTGTGTATTCCTTAAAGACAATTTTATTCTGTCAGTCACATATGTATCAATACAGCTAAGCTCAATGTTCCTTTTGGTGCCGAGCGAGTGCCGTCTCCTACTCTGTCCCCTGATATCCAGGTGAGTGTTTGTTTCATCTATTAGTTCCATTTTGCCTAAGAAAATTTAGAGGTTGCCCAAAGATTGCAGCGACCGATCCAGGCAGTTCCCCTAAGAATAGCAAACAGACTGCACAGTGGGTTAAGCGGTCGCCACGCTGCTCTCTACTGCGCCAACTGTGTGCACAAATCCTACACGGAACAACAATTTTTGTGATCCACAAATTGTTGTTCTATGTCTGGGTGTTCTATAAATTCGTTTCATGTATGTCTTAAAAACGGGATTTATTTTCTAAAAGAAAATCATGGTAATTTAATACTCCAAGCAGGTAAGCATTAAGTTAATTGTAATCAAAATAGGGCAATTCTTCACTTTTACTACATATATTTTACTAAGCGAGCATTTAATTTGTTTCAGGTAAGCACGAGATTTCTTCTCCTGCGTTAGATTGAATAAGGTATGCTATAATAGAGCACATGTCTCTGTACATCGGTCCTTATTTAATCCCGGAAGAAAACGTTTATACAGAATCCGTATTATTTATAAATTGACTGGTGACGTAACAAATTTCATACTGACGACTCGAGTTAAATGCCTCAGTGGCGCTGTGGTAGCTGATGCGACTGCTGTGCTTGAAGTCACGGGTTCGATTCCTAATATAATAATCATACAAATCCAAAATAATCATATTCATTAACTCGGACTGAAATGTTTGTATGATCTGCAAAAATATTCGTTTCGTAGTTCGGATATTTTTTTATCTTCTTCTTAGCGCTTTGACGGCAAGCATTGTTTTTAATGTTTTCTATGTATAATAATAATATGAATTTATTTGGCAAAAAAAACTGTATATGTAGTACCCATAATACAAGCTCTGCTTAGTTTAGGGCTAGATGATGCGCAGTGAACACCATATTTATTATATTGAAACTGTGATCAAACTGTTTATTCGATGGCAAACCAAAAGTTCTTAATTAAATCACGCATATAATATTAAAACTAAATTTTATAAAATATCACGAAGGCTATTTCTGAAGCGACAATACTATCTTATATGGGAATAGCGATCGCTTCATTTAGAATCAAGTCTTCTTTGGATCGTAAAGGAAGTTAATAAAATGTTAAAATTTTATAAAATGGAATCCATAGGAACTTCTACACTGAGATGAATGTTCTTAATAATTTGATTCATGTTATTCTTTTATCACGTAAAATATGAAAAGAAAAATATTTTTATTACCAACCAAATGAAACATTCCTTGGAAATACAGCCCTCCTGAAATTTGACCACAGCTCTCGGCAAAAATCTGTATACTTAGAACTTCTTTGTATATTTTTTTTAAACGACGTGGTATTTGATACAACTCCACAGTGTTATTTTTTACTGCATGTGTAAATGTTATATCCAATGATGGCGTTAAATTAACTCAGTGTGTTGGTATTTACCCACACGAAACATGCAGCGGTAATTAGGATTCAACAATACCTTATAATCAAATACAATATTTTGTTGTACTGTGTTTATTCTTTACACCGGCTCTCTCTGTAAACTAAACAGACTATTATTATAGTTAGAACTATTATTAAAGTTGTTATATTCTAGAAATCAGATAGCTTCTAGTTTAAGTAAACTCCTGCATCGGAAACATTTTAGTGAAAATTTCCGCATGAAACGTCGTTAGGATATCCTTTATATGGGGCGGCTTTTTACGACAGCCCTTGTGTCCCAAACAGTAAGGTCAAGGGTATGGAGGTAAGCCATTAAACTATGACACTTTGACCTTTGTACTTTAACGTACACTGTCTAATATGGGAAACGTATTTACCGAAAGATAATTTTTATGTTTATCCGGAATAGGATGTTGTCGAAGTGAAGTGTTTTGTTTTTTAAAGGTATTGAAACAGGATAAAGTGTCATGTGTGTACTTGATTCTGTATATTTTAACTAGTTTTACAGTTTTAATTCAAACTACAAAATATCTTATAAATAAATAAATATACGGCGTTACTTCAGCACTCTTTTATGCTTGCGAAAAAAAAGTAATAACTCTCAAACATTGTCTTTCCTCGTGTCCTTGTTATATTTTGATAAAAAAATTCCAAAGGCATCCTTATAATATTCAAGGGTTATGAGTTGAGTATACGTCTTGCACTTTTACTTTTTGCGTGTATTTCTATTCAGGCTCAGTTTGCTTAGAAATTTATGTTTACTTCATAGGTCTTGTGGTTTAACATGTAAATATACACTAGAAACTGTTCTGCATAACAAGTTTCTGATAAATACTTGAGTACTGCTGTTTAGAACTAGTTTGTAGTTTTAAGCCAGCACGTGTCTATTTACATTGGAAAGTTTTCGGCTAATTGCTACTGTATTCCGGCAAATTCTGTTGAAGCCTTCTGTCTACAACAACAGACTTAACTGTGTCTATTTCTATAAACTTATTATCACTACTAATGTTTTAAGGACAAATGTAAATTTGAACTGTCATTTTGTGATGTCGTATATGTTTTCTCCATTAAGTGAAATACAGAAAAATAAACATTATTTAACAAGAATACTTGACTCTCTCTTCAAATACCTCAATTCCCTTTGTCACTCGTGTGTTATTGATCCTTTAAAGTTGATTTCCCAAAGGACTGTATCTACAAAGGTCATCATGACACAAAGTCTTGGGGGAATTTCCATAAATTAAATACTGTCAATCAATTATATCATAACGGTAATAGTTATAAAGAGGTTAATACAATAACTGTAGCTATTATTATACATGGTTACAACACCATGTATAATAACAACACCTACAATGTGACAGGTTGTCTATACAAATAAATAAAATTGTGAGTTTGTAATAATAAAATAACCGCTACTAAATGCATATGTACCTATGTATACACTTATACCAAAATATCATTTTATTAAAATTTGGTCTGTCTGTCTGTTTTCCGGATTATTTCTGGAACGGCTTTTTTCGATTTTGACGGGAATTTCACTGGTAGGTAGCTGATGATACAAGGAGTAACTTAGGCTAACTTTTTTTAGACTATCTTCGCTCCGCGGCGTTACCCGCGGTACATCAATAACCGCTGGTAACACGCGCGGTTCAGCTAGTTATTAATATAAATTGAGCATCTTACTCAAGTCTTGAAACTCATTTTAGCCTCAGTATGTTACTACGATTTGTAACTGTCTCGGAAAAATACATATATGTTTAAGTACAAGTTGTAAATCATTGTAGTTAAAACAAAACAGTTCTATGTTTGCTTGAAGATCGATGTTTTAATGTTGCGATTAAGATTTATCGGTCGTCCGTCAGTGCGCGCGTATGTGGGTAGCGCGTATATTGATGTACACCAACCGTATTGTGTACACACAAATAACTGGCGAACTGATGTAAACTCTCAAATTGGTTGTAAGGAATTTGTTTTCCCAAATTTGATTTATCTTATAGTACTATTATTTTGGGTAAAACCACCCAATACTATGAAATATGGATATAATGTTTAAGAAAGATGGGGTCCAATTCATGTTTGCATAGTCAACCTGGGCAATCAGGAAACGTTAGCAAGCATTGTAATAATAAAAATATTATAGGATATGCACTTCTACGTAAAGGTAATTAAGTACTTAATAAATTCTAAGAAAACGATCGGAAGCGTCTTTCATCGATCTTCATACTCTCCTAGTCATCGACAATTTTAATTAAATAAAAAAATAAATTAATAAATTAAAAGGTACAGTAGTTCACTGTTCCTGGCTAGATCGATTTATCGCCCCCGAAACCTCCTAGCACAATAAATTTCTTGAAAATCGTTGGTGCCGTTTCCGAGATTCAGCGTATATATACATGTAAATATAGTAAATATCTTAACTATTATCGTGACCAAGCAATTGTTGTACAACAATTGCTTGTTTTAAGGGAGTATATAGAATATTTACATTACTTAGTTGGTCTGTCTGTCGGCGGCAGAAGCCTCTGTCAGAGCGTTAAAGGAAACAGATTAATTCATCATCTGGGACAAAGGCTTCAAGAACTGAACTAAATGCCTTAAACATGTCTGCGATGTTCTATAGACTTGATTCTAAGGTATTATATTCTAGAATATTCAATTAGACGACTGGCAAGTCATCGTTTCGTTCGTAATTAGTGAGCGGAGCCATTTGATAGCCATTTCGGGATCAAGAGACGGGAACGTTTAATGGTCATTAATCAAAATACAATGTGCGTGTCATTGTTTATATTTGGCCACAAGTACGGAACAGATGTAACATATATTATGTTGAGTAACTTAACTGTGTTGAGAAAATAGCATTCGATGTTAGACATGTTACGTCCGTGTAACAACAAATTATGGACTAAGTATTTAATATACACTACACGTATAGCATTGTGGCTTGAACAGTTGCTATTGAGTTTTCTACTGTGTACTGAGTGTTTTGGGTTCAAATACCACATAGGACATCACCTTGTCTGATTCACAAATTGTTGTTCTGAGTTAGGGTGTTCGTTGTGTCAGTCTCATTTGTGTTTGTAAGGGGGGACCTTGCGACACTGATTTTTTTCAGACAGCGACATTGACTTTACAAAAAACATTGCATTTACAAGTTACCAACATTAACCGTAGAACCGTAGTCTTACTACTAAGAAAAATAAAATTCCCCTCATCGCAATGTTCTGCAGTACAAGGTCATAAGTCTTCACGGATTGAAAACTGACAATTTGTCGTTCGAAAAAATGACAAACTTTGAAGACTTAGTTTAAAATGTAGAATAACAAAATTGAAATATCAATACAGTTATTATTGTCTACCTAACCAATATTATATTTACCTGTCACGATGGAAAGTCAATGTCAGTCACTCTTTTACTACCCACATACAAATAACAAGATTTATGTTATAAATAATTCAACGAAACATTGGAAATTTGGTAAATTACACTGAAACTTCGACAATAATTCACTTAATTTCGAGTCAAGTTCGATGTCAGCACCACCGACTTACTTAAAGGGAACCATAGATAATAATATTAACTCAAACCATCTTAGACATAGTTGTTGATCCTAAAATAAGCATAGCATTGACACTAAAGATGTGCGCGTTATCAAACCAGATGTCTAATTCAAATAGCATAACATACTGATAGATTAATCTGTTAATATTTAAGCACGAACATACCTCAATCTCTTGAGTAAATCAAATTTATACAGCGCAGTACTTGAATGTGATGTTTCATTATTTATTTATGTATTATATATGAAATATATATGAGTTTGTGGATTAATTCAAACAAAATATCTGATTATACTATGATATATATTAATATATTTAAAACCTTTCTACAAATCATATTTCTTATACCGATGTATAAAAGGTTATCTCAAGACATCTCGAAATTAAATATCTGTTAAGCGATTGTTTAATTTAATAGTTAATTATAGGGTCTATATGTAATAGTAGTAGACCTAATATCTCGCCTGCCAATTTTCAGAACGTAGTCAAACTCTCCTAGCACTAGGCACACAAACTAAACATGTAGGCTAACGCAAAGGCTAAGATATTTAACGAAGCATAAAGAAATATTTAGTAGCAAAAAGGGACAAAGCAAGAATTCTGGATGATTGGAGGGACGGTGAATGGACGCGGATCTTGGAGGAAGGGATGCTGTGGCACATATTGAGACAGGCTATGACCGAGCAATGGCCTGTGAAATGAAATCAAATTTAATTGCATAGAACATAGGTGTAATATTGGTGGTTTTTGATCATACCATATTCTGCCTTGTTTTGGTATGGACATATGCTATTAACTAACAAAGTGAGCTAAAAATAATAATATTAAATAAAACTACCGTAACCAAGAACAGCTGGGCCGCCGGGGACTAGGGGCCGTTTTCTTATTGTCAGGAATGAGGAGATTCGCAGACGAACAAAGGTCACCGACAAGACGGCCGATGGGCCCCAAAAAGTTTCGTCTTCCAGACCACGTACTGGATACAGACGGAGTGTGGTTAGGCCCCCCTATAAGATAGTCCTATGTCCAGCAGCGGACGTCTTTCGACTGACATGACTGAAAACGATGATGAAATAAAACTATAAACATAACATATTACATTGTTTAGCATCATATTAATATTGTAAAAATTGGTGTTGAATTTCTTAACAATAATCGATTACATTACTATTATATGCTATTAAGTAATATGTTATAATAGGTACATTGCATAAAATCTGTTATTGTATAAACACACTTTTCTACCAACCATTTGTGTAACTTAGTTTTAAAATATTTAAATAAAAATTCTCGTATATTTTTGGGTATTCTATTATAAATTGACATTTTTTTTATATAATATTATATTGTGGTTCTACAAAATGGGACCACTATTTTTGTAAGTTTGTATTTCGTAAAGCCATCGCCCTTAAATTTGAAGAAATATTTTTTTTTTTTTTAAATATTAAAATTTCAAAACAATATGCAGGTGAAGATCAACAAATTCAGTCTTTGAAATACACAACACAAAAAACACAGCTGTAATGCACTTCTTCTGAACAACTGTGATAGACCAAGCAATGATTGTTTATTAATGTAATCAAGAATAAGCTTTTGGAATAGTTAGTAGTCATTATGATACATAACACAATAAACTGAACAAAGTCATATTCAGTTCCTCCTTATCTTATATGGAAAAAAACTCACGACTCTCGCCTTAATAGTTAAAAAATGTATAGAACATTGCTGTATTATTTCAACAAAAATCAAATGTACGAAATAATTTATAAATTCTAAAGATTGCCTTGTCGAGCGATCTGTATAAGTCACTTGGAATTTCTTTAAACAGACAAACAACATTTGATATTGGATGAGGCCATCCTCCCCCACTTCACAAGGAAGGGACCTCGGAGCGCACTGGAAGAATTTTTAATTAAGAATGAATAAGCCTTTTAGACAGGATGCTTTAATCTCACAATCCTGTTTTAATAAGCTTTGAGCTTAGAGTCAACAAATGTATGAAATATGTCACAAACTGTAAGACACGTTACGTACACACACATGGTGTGTAACTGACATGGTAACACACCGTTGTTAGTTGAAAGTAATGCGTGACTAATATTGTGGTAATTTGAATATTAGTGATTTGTATCAATGTTTCGGCTATGGCTCTATATGCTCACTAAAATGTCATTGCTTGCGGTGTCGTCGTAGGGCGGGTCGTTTCTTTCCTTCTCATATGGCGAGAGAGATGATGGCTGGATCATGGGTCATACTCGTGAACGGGTGCTGCTTGGGGTGACTGGTCTTACTACGTGGCCTAATAGAACAATTTGAACACAAATCGACATATTTTACTTATTAAGTAAATATCTTGCGTTACCGTCTGAATTATTGTACCTTCTCACCATCATCTGCCTAGCTTTTATTATTCTCAAAATTAATTGGGGTCGCTAACTAGTCCAACTGGTTTTACCTGAATATACATTTTTATGCGGAGCGACTGGCATTGGACCTCCGCAACCCTAAGGGTAAACTGAATTCGAAGGTTGAACTAGTCAGTATATTTGAGGGCACTCACTCCCCATAGATGTTCATGACAACCGGGACCGACAGCTTAACGTGCTCTCCGAGGCACGGGCGGGAAACCACCGCCGTCTTCCGTATTCCGGGCTGCTATTAAGAATTTCTTGTAAGAAAAACACAGCAATTTGACCGGATAATCGAACCCGAGACCTTTTGATCTGCAGTCACTTACGCTAACTGCTACCAACCTACGACCAATGAGGCATAATTATTATAACTTATAAAAAAATATTTAAAAGTATACATTTTAAAACAAAATAATGTTAGTTTAAGTAAATAAATAAAACAACGATGTATTTGATTTAAAGTTCGATAGGACAAAAGTCTTACAAACAAAAAGCTGTTGCAAGTTTCATAAAGTTACAAATTCTAAGCGTTTATACAAAGAAGATATACATAAACAATTTATAAAAATTTTAAACATTAACTTTTAATTTTGAGAATAATTTCTTAAAGAAATAATTACGATCACGTTAAAGTATGAATAAGGTTTCGCGAATAACCGCTGGAAATTTCTGTCTACTCTTACTTACAGGACAAAAGAGAATGTTATTGTAATATTTTCATGATAATGCACTTTCTCAATGTCGTTTGCCATTCATGTTTTTACAAAATTAATGTAATGTTTAAGTAATATTTCCTATCGTAATACACTTCATGACAACTATAAGGAACATATAAATATATATAAATAGGAAATATTATTGTAATTTACGCCCTCACGATAGGTTTTAAGTACATACCTTTGCTTAACTTTTATGTCATTCATCCATCACTATCCACAGCTTTGGACACTCCACTGCTGGGCCTCTGCCCCCCTTCCCTAGAAATAACATTTTGGCTTACTATACCACGCTGGTCAGACGGCTTGCTGAAGGATTTCTTTCAAGTTGTCTTTATCTTTGCAGTAATGTATTGCTGCGTAGTTTGCAATGAATAGGAGTGCTAACAATCTGTATTCTGTTTATGCAATATTCAATATATAGGTATAATATATGCAAAATTCGTAATGTTTCATTAAACTTAATTTTATAAGAATACAATATTCTCAGCTTTTTCAGTTCTAGCAGCGTTTCTATCTAATATCGTCCTCCAAATATATTATTCACAAGATATAAATATTTCTCCTTTGATCATAAACGAATAAAGAAAAGCAAATTATGAATTCTCTTAAGAGCAATTTTTCACAAATAATTATGGGTTTTGTTTAATTTACTGTAATGTGTATAGTACTTATAAAGGTCACCTATTAGACATGGTGTTTACGTAAAGTATACTTTTTATTTATGACGTAAGCATATTTTAATAAGATCAAAATAAGGATATTTCATTAGGTGGTACATCCTACTAATATTGTAACCGCGAAAGTTTGTGGGTATGTAAGTGAGTGTGTTTGTAGCTTTTTCACGCAAAAACTATAGAATTGATTTTGATGAAACTTTACGATAATATAGCTTATACATTAGAATAACACCTAGGCTACAATTAATAAAGATACTAGCTTCGCTTCGCGACATTGCTCGCGGTTATTGTCGTACCGCGTATAGCACCGTGGGGTTCAGCTAGTACATACGTACATACAGGTAACTGCCATTGAAAACACGAGGGTCTAGCTGTTTTTATTTCTCATGTTCTTCAATAGGTTCATATGCTATAAACTTAGTTATCACTTCACTACTTCACGAAATGCTTAGGTGCTAAAAAGTAGAAATCAAAATATTCTGCAAACGTCACTTTTCACAATAAGGTGATAGTGGATTTCTAATTAATACTTCGCAGGAAATTATTTTAGAAATCAATTAAAGATTTTCAAAAACATAAATGTTTTTAGAAAAGAAAAAAATAGGTTCACAACAACGAATCACGTCTCGAATTCTTTTGTAGTTGCCTACTTCATGTCTTTGATAGATCCCTTATAATTTTCCTTCCTTCCATCTATTATTTCATTAATCTTCAAATTGTATTTCTTCTAAGAAGCTTCAGCTTTTCTTGCCGTTTCCTTAATTCATACGAGAGTTAATCGCATTGCATATATGTTCTGGCATAAAGTCGTTAAATACTGTTAGCCTAGATTATTTCAGCACACAGCTTTGAAAATCCATTCATAACATTAATTCTAAATGAAATATCAGGTACTCAATGGCTTTGAATTATGAGAAATGACTTTGAACATCAGAGTTTGGGTCATCTTGTGACATACGGATAAAAATTATGCCATAAAAATCGACGGGTTGCACTCCGGGAGTGCCGGCAGAAGTGAAAACTTGAATATTAACGTTGTGCATTTTTGATATTTTGGAATGGTTAGAGAATAATTTTGTACGAATTGCTTTCATTATCAGTATACAAGTACTATTATTTATGTGGTGGAATACAATATTCATTTATTGCGCTATCGTACACAAACATGACAATTTATATTACATACACACACGAACATTCGCGCAAGCGCCCTGCGCCGCCTGTCCTCTCTCCATCCGTCTTACGAATTTTCGATCAGGTCACGTGACCTGACGCGAGTTTATACATTTTTACCCATTCCAAAAAAGTACACAGCGCCGCTAAAGAAGTTTTCACTTCAATAAACTACTCCTACTCTCTCACTAATAATGTTTATTAGTGAAAGAAATTGTTGAAATCACTTAGAAATAGTAGAAAATATCATGTTTCATGGTATTTCAAGGTCGATTATGTATATCATAAACACTATTGTTCTACAGGAATTTATGTTGTGAATTTTAGAATTGAAGTATTTTGTCACGGCCTAAGTTAGTGACCGTGACACAGGTTTACATTTTAGCATGATATGTATTAAAATATTCGTGATGTGTGGTCGACCGAGGCCATCCAGTGTCGGCTCCCATCTATAACTGTCATTATGTACGTTAATCTCTGAAATACGGAATAATCTCCATACAACATACGCACGGTTGAGATCTCTCAACAAGCGATCCATCATTCAAACACTGTTTGTATTTTTAGATGAAAATGTGCAAATAATCTCCTGTCTATGTGCGTGTTTTCGATCTCTAGTCCGTTATAGAATCGGTCTAAGCCGACTAACTCCTATTAACAATAATTCATAATATTGCTAAAAATATAAGGTTATTCTGCAAACTAAAGAATTCAATATACTACAGATATTCAAAGCTCTCAGAGTTCAATAAGTATTAAAATTTCAGTAAAATAAGTGCTGGATATTGATTGAATTTGAGAAACATCTAGAAAGCGATCAGGCTATGGTTCCTTCTCTTTCGATCTTATTTAGCCTTTACATTTTGTCTATTTAGTGAAACTTTAAAACTTTAAACTCCACTTCACTTTAATATATAATCTCTCCTAAATGTTTGTAATTATTACAAATATAATTAGTTACCCACAAGATAACTTGCCTCTTTGTTTGTTTTTATGTAAAAAAATCCAATTCTTCATCTTTCAATTTTACAGTTATATAAATGAGATATTTTTCTTTCTTTCTTTTGTTTTATTTAAACTTTAAATTGGGCTTTGAATAAACCTTTTGTAAAATCAATTCAAATAAAATAAATTAATTTATGATCGGAAAATGGATGTAAAAATAACAAAGATAGCGTAAAATACACTAAAAAATATATTATTAGCCATTTTTAAAGTCAGTTTTTGACACCTTTTTATAAGTTCACAAGACGACTAAACGTAGCTTCGCATGAATGATCATATACGCTCGTATACATTTATTTTATGTTCAAATAAAAAAAGGTATTTAAAATCGTAGTGTTTTGATGTGATGATGACCTCACGCCATCACCTGTCGATCTATTTATTGTTGAAACTTTAATCGATAACTATTATAATAGGTTTTAGTTGCTCCACAAATAGGATATTTCCTTTTCCGTAAAATTATACTACTTAGCTTTAGGAAACTTGCCCTGAAGATTTTAAGTCACTCACAATTTTTTTGAAGTGAAAACTTCTTTAGCGGCGCTGTGTACTTTTTTGGAATGGGTAAAAATGTATAAACTCTCGTCAGGTCACGTGACAGGACAGGCGGCGCAGGGCGCTTGCGCGAATGTGCGTGTGTGTATGTAATATAAATTGTCATGTTTGTGTACGATAGCGCAATAAATGAATATTGTATTCCACCACATAAATAATAGTACTTTTATACTGATAATGAAAGCAATTCGTGCAAAATTATTCTCTAACCATTCCAAAATATCAAAAATGCACAACGTTAATATTTAAGTTTTCACTTCTGCCGGCACTCCCGGAGTGCAACCCGTCGATTTTTTTTTTTTTATAAAGTAGTAGTAATAGTAAAAGTATAGACGACTTAAAGAAACAAGGAAAAGAAAATGTAGTAAAACCGTGACAGATTTCAGCCTTTGTTTAGTGAAACAAACAAAGCTAGGCTGAAGACGATCCTCTCCTCAGGATTTACGAAATCTAGGTCATACTTAAGCTCCAAGGTTCAAGAAAGTTTTTGTAAGGCTTAGGAATTTGACATTCATTAAACTTTCACTTTTTCTCAAGGAACTTCATCTTATAAAAATAACGAAAACATTGATACATTACGCAACAATCCTACTTTTCGGTTCAATACAAAATTGTGTTTGGGAAAACTCAACAGTTGTCAAGTATGCTTTGTTATAATATGTTGTTGTTCAATGTTTGTAACATTAAGTTTCATTGTTCAACATACTATTTGTTTTCTCGTATATACTCGCAGAAAATATCCTTCTTAAGGTTTATGGGGCAGCGATGCAAATAAAGCTGCAGTGCAAAACTGACAGCAGTGGTACAACCAAATAGACAAGTGGTACTTGGAAATTAACGGAGCCTTGAATACGATCATAAGGTTATTACGTCGGTTAGGTTATATATATATACACTCTTTTGCAAAAAAAACGGGCACTTAAGCAAAGAACTATTTTATAGTTACTATTAGTTTGTTTGACAATTTTAGGTATTGTTATCCTCAAAATTTCATAAATTAATTAGGAAGGAATAGGTATCATCAGTTTTATCATAACATTTTGATTAAATTATTGAGAAATAATGTTTAAGCTCAAAACACTATTATTGTACCTGCTCGCTAAATAAAAATGGAACGCGTTAATTTCTTTGTTTTTCTTGAATACATTAAAAGCAGATAAAAGTTTAGTATTGAGTGTGACCCCCTCTTGCTGAAATCACGGCTTGCATTCGTCTGGGCATGCTAGCGAGTATATCTTTTATGGTTTCTTGGGGAATACGTTCCCACTCCGCGGTAATCACATTCTTTAGCTCTCTGATGGTCTGCGGAGTCGGCTGCACTGATCTCACTCGTCGCTTCAGAACGTCCCAGACATGCTCTATGGGATTGAGGTCCAGACTTCTAGCTGGCCTGTCCAAACGACGAATTCCGACTTCTAGCATATACGCTTCCACATCGCCAGACCGGAGGGCGCGAGCGTTGTCGTCCATAAAAAATGAGTTTTCGCCAAGAGCGGTTAAAGCGGGTTGTGCATAAGGAATTAGAACTTCCGTTATGTATCGGTGTCCAGTCAGTGTACCGTTTTCGATGAAGACTAACTCTGTACGATCCATGGAATTTATTCCTGCCCAAAACATAACAGAGCCCCCTCCATAAGGTGTGATTTCTTCAAAACATGCCTCTGCAAAGCGTTCTCCTCGTCTACGTAGCACTCGCCGACGTCGGTCTTCACCATGCACAGATATCCTGGCTTCATCGGAGAACAATATCCTATCCCAGTCTTCATGAGTCCATGACACACAATTTCGAGCGAAGCTAAGCCTGGCAACTCGATGTCCACGGAGTAATTTAGGGCCGCATGCCGGCTATGACTGTGTATATTAGCAGCGAGAAGCCTCCTCCTGACCGTCAATACTATATAGACTAATTTGCACATTTCTTACTTCTTCGAGGCTGTTCTTGAGGTCCACCTAAGAAGGTTTGTGATTTCTCAACGCTTGACTAACTAGAAAACGATCATCCCGTGGTTCGGTACATGTCTTTCTGCCAGAACCAGGCCTTCTCTTGACGGAACCGGTCTCTTAATAGCGCTGCCAGGTCCTTTGAACTGTCGACCGACTCACATTTAGCCTCTGAGCCACGAAGCATTGGCTGCAACCTTCTTCAAGCAGCGCAATAATTTTGCTCGCTTTTATCACTTTATCTACCATTTACGAGATTGCTAAACAGCAATAACAATACTTTTAAATGTCAAGGACATCAGATAATTTAATAAAAATTGATAAAAAGTTAATTAGAGTCGATATTAACTATAGGGAATTCGCGCCACAAAATGTAGTTAAAAGTAGTTTTCTTTGAAAACCAGGCTCAGTCAAAAATTTTTATTTGGAATGTACTGTTATAAACATTATGGCACTTTTATAACTGGCCAGTAACATGTTCAAATGATTAAAACCTTTTTGGTATTTTATTTTTTTCAGCCAGGAAGAAAATCGAAACCGCCCGTTTTTTTTGCCAATGAGTGTATATATTTGTTCTTATGTGGCCGTATTACTTTACGGTAGGTCCTCTTTTAGGTGTCTCTAAAATACGCTCCTAAGGCGTCCTTATATATATAATAATATAAAAGGATACAAACATTCACTGATGACTGATAAGTTACCACATAGGCTATTTTGGTCGTCTCCGGAGAATTAGGTGGAGTAAGTTATTTATTTGGGGAAAAGCCACTCAATGAAGCAATTGTTAAACATCGGTTTCCTTTATTTTTTTTTATATCTTTTATTGTTTGGGGGTTTTTATCCTTTCGGATATGACAACTTCATTGTAACCATTTTAACGAACATCGATCTATGTATATGTTAAACTAATATGAAGGAGTCACAGCGGGCTTAGTCATGCGACAGAGTATCCTTGCTTTATTAGATATAGGTAATATCATCATAGATAAAATCATTTGAGGGATTCCTATGTCACATGGATTCACCCCCAGTGCCTCCATTACAATTTCTCTATCCCTGCGGTTCTTGACACATTCCATCAGTACATGTTGCACGTCTTCCTCCACGCCACACACATCACAATTTGGAGACTCAGCTTTGTGCCTCAAGTACGCAAACTTGTTTGATGGAATGTCTGAGTATTATTTTAACTAACTCTCTGTCAAATGTACATGCTGTGAACCACGGCATACGAAGTGGTTCAGACTGTATAGACTTATACCAAATTCCTTTGTCTTTGGATACTTTATTGAAATGTTCTTTCCTAATATATATTTACTTTTATTTATTTTTTATATTTATATTGTACATGTATAAATTATATTCTATGTATGCATATCTAGCACCTATTTATCTGTAGGAAATATTGTATTTCATAAAATAATTTTATTTAGTCTCTCGTGTCGTACAAACACACACCTGCCACAAACAACTTCGCAACACCCAAAGGTTTGTCTGGTAGAAAATGCCTGTGGCATTAAGTCCGCCTTGTGCAACATATTTGCTGGAAGTTTTAATAAATAAATAAATAAATAAATGTTCTTTCCATTTGTAAAAAGTAAGTAGTTTAATTTGTGTAGTATTTCGTTTCCTTTGATGCACTGATATCACTCCTGTCGAGCCTATTTGTCTTAGAGCACGGTTTTCTCACATTTTTGGTATAGATTTACGCCTATGAATATTAACTCATAAGAGTTAATATTCATAGGCGTTAATAATTGTATTTAAACGGTTTTATTTAGCTCACCCCGTTTGTTTTATTCTTGGGTCAAATTTAGTAATTCAAATTTCACCATCTTCCTGTCAACCGATTAATCTGAAATTTTGTATACACTTTGGATTTTGGTGACAATACAATTATGTTTATTCATTATCATTATAAATTCAAGATGGCCGCCGCTATTGTCTACAAATTATCGACTTAATGTGCGATAGAAGAATCGTTTAATTCGTCGTTAGGCAGTTGGCCCGCAGACGGACGCAAATTACTTACTATTTTCTTGCTCATGGAAATTCCAATAGTTATACACTCCATGTTAACCCCACGGTTTTATTTTAGTCTAGTCTATGCATATGTTTATAATTCCCACGACTGTATCTATTTTATTATTTTTTGGTTTTTAGTACATTTATCTTAAACATTGCAATGTATGTTTAACATAAAACCGTTTAACTTAAAAAGTTTTTTTACCTATTTTTATTTACATACTAACTATCGCCCACGGCTTCACTCGCATTGAATAGAAAGTATCCTATGTTACTTCTAATTTCTCCAAAAATATGTGTACAAAGTTTCATGATGATCGGTTAAGTAGTTTTCGCGTGAAAGTGTACAAACAAACTTACATTCACACCTATAATATTATGGATGTATAACATACGAGTAGCTTAATACTTAAGTATTCATTATGATTATGAGGTTCTTGTCTAAAGAAGCTAGTCTAAATTTTATTTATTTTTACAGAAAGTGATTGTAAATAAAATAAATGCATTTACACAACTGTACTATTTTGTGTTCAATTTTAATTTGTAACACTGCATGTACCCTGTAAACTTGAAAAGGAAGAATTTGTTGTTACAGCTGCCTCCATGTAAATATAATTTGTTCAAATTTATTACAAGAATATTGTTGCTATTTGTGCTTTATAACAGATAATTTGCAACTATAAATAATTTTAAATTGGATTCTCATAACGATTATTATAAAGCCTGATTTACTGTATTTCCTACACATAATTTGTCTCTTTTAGATCTAAACAACACAAATAAAGAGTAATATGAAAAGTCTAGTACAATTCGTTTCTTAATAAGACAGGGGTTCAACACACCTCAGAAAGTTTGGTATATGGAACTTTACCGGACTACTTACAGCAACTTATCTTAGAATTAATATTGAATAGTTAGCGGCAGCTTACAAGTTTCCTTTTAATTCCTTCACATATAACATTAATCTTTTCTTATTTGGTTTTATCTGCTTACAAACAGCTTTATCCGTCGAAAAACTTAGAAAATAAACATTTCTACAACAAAGTTACTCCAACCAATTCATTTATCGTCTGTCTAAGATGCGTCGCGAAGCACCGGGGAAGAATGAATGACGTTCATCATTCTGTTTATTCTTTACATACCGCTCGTCAGACGTGACGTGACAAGGGTTGACAAAGAAACTTACAGTGAAGGAAACTAAACTAAAATAGATAGGAATAACGACGATATGGACAACTTTGAAAAGATTTATTACTGACACAATGCCAAAAGTGCTCAACGCGCCTATAAAACTTATCACTTCGCAAAATTTATCAATTTACATTCGATATCCAGTAACCTCAACAAAAGGACAGTGCAAGATGTTGTGCCTGAAACTGCTGAAGCATTAAATGCAACAGTGTCAAAACTTTGTAACATAACTGTTTTATTGACTGAATACCAACACTATCGCTTGTCTGTACGATTTGATTTACCCTCGCCCCTAAAAGTTTTATCTTGTACAAAAATCCTCTTTCGCCCGCTATTTTATTACTTTTGTGCCTTGAACATCATTTCATTGATTTATTTATTATCTTATTCTTTTTGAAACAGTATGAGCTCCTCTTGGGTGACCCATTTTACGTTTTGTCTATTTAACTGAAACGTTTGGGTTAGTTCTAAAAAGTAGTATCAAATATTTTCAAGAATTACATGTTTTGGGGTTAGTACAATTTTTTTATCACAATGTCGTCTATCATTGGCCAATCTGAACATATCTTCCTTTGTATGTACTTTCAATTGTTCTTTGTCCATCTTCTATATATGTGTATCGTCAGTATCCACATTTAAATGTAGTTATTTAACTGCCACTGCCTCGGTGGCGCGTTGGTAGTGAATGCGACTGCTGTGCTTGAGGTCTCGGGTTCAAATCCTGGGTCAGACCAAATTTTTGTGTAATCTACAAATATTTGTTACGGAGTTTGGGTGTTTTATATGTATAATATGTATGTATTTACAAAAATTCAATAAGTATTTATATCAGTTGTCTAGTACCCATAACACAAGCTCTGCTTAGCTTGGGACTAGATGGCATTGTGTGTTAGACGTCCGAAATATTTATTTATTTTACTCATGAAGAACTAGTGACACGAAACATAATGTTATTTTCAATTCAAAAACATTATTCGGGGTAGCGTTATTGTAGCAACGACAACACGTGCACGGGACGAATATGAAAATACACAAATATCCTCCAAAAAAATCCCTTGCAGAAATTGCTAAGTTTATCACGCGTACAGATTTCGAATGAAAATAACGGCAAAACTAAACCATAATACGGAACATACATTTTTAGGAACATTCTAAAACAAGAATGTATTTTGGGTTTACGATCAAATGAAATCATTGCCTTTAAAAACATATACAAGCAGAGAAATAAGTGATTGAAGAGTGGGTATTAGGTGCTATATGTTTATATATTTTTGTTGTGAAAATACTTGCTACTTAGTAGACATTATTGACTTATGTCCTTATAGGAACTATTGATGTATAATATTAGTTAACTATATGATGCAAACATTGTCTATCTGTCACAATTATGGTCTCATCATTGTGTACTTATGAATTACGGGAAGAAGCGAGACAACCTCGATACAAGTATTTCCAATAACTTACTGGGGTTTGCCTTAATTTATTTAGTGTTTATAATTAATAAAAACTATTTTTTTTTCGGATTTACTATTGTACGCCAATTAATCTCTTATCAATAAAATCAAAAAAATATATTATTACATGCTCTGATTGCCTGATTCATCAAGACAAATCCTAAACCATTGCGAATAAATATCCAAAAATTTGGCAGCTTATTATTTTTATGTTGAATGCATCTTTTTATGTTGACTGCCTCGGTGGCGCAGTGGTAGTGAATGCGACTGCTGTGCTTGAGGTCTCGGGTTCAAATCCTGGGTCGGACCAAATGTTTGTGTAATCTACAAATATTTGTTTCGGAGTTTGGGTGTTTTCTATGTATAATACGTATGTATTTACAAAAAAAAGTATATATGTATTCATATCAGTTGTCTAGTACCCATGACACAAGCCCTGCTTAGCTTGGGACTAGATGGCGTTGTGTGTTACATGTCCGAAATATTTATTTATTATTATTTATTTATTATTATTTATTTATCTACAAAAAAGGATTTTTTTAAAAATATCATCATTAAGGGAATAAATAGGGCATGGAAGGCTCTATGGAAGTTAGTCATTGGCAAATTACAAATAAGAAATAACTATACAAATGAAACCTCGGCCAACGTCTAGTTAAATAATATACAGATACAACGAACGTAAAAATCCGGTTCCATCCTAGAAACTAGAAGAGTGAATAATAAAAGCAATGTGAGGAAAAGTGTGGTTCGAGCTAGTGACGCGTTATGTAGGTTTAGACAGTCATAAAGTAAATTGTATGTCTTTGACCGATTTAGCCGACTACCGCTCATTTTATATCGAATTGTTAAACGTTGCGAAAAGAAATGCTCACTCATTATTACAAGTATTAACAATGATGATTTGACTCAGATGGTCATGATTTCAACTGAAGTACGTTCATATTCTATAGACGTAAGAATTATATAAAATTACAATTAGTATTGGATAAATTATCATTTAGGTATCCTCCTCCTCCTCCTTGCGTCGTTATCCTCAATTATGAGGGTCGTGACCTCTATTTGGAGCTATTGTGCGAGTGATAGGTCGCCACCTGTTTCTATCCTGAGCAGTGTGTAGGTCAGCATGGATCTTAGTGAAGAGAGTAGTGCGAACTTAGTCCACTCAGTGCAATGGGCTACGGCCCCTGGGTCTCTTCCTCTCCACCTTACCCGTCACCATCAGTATTTCAAGGTTATCGCCTTCTCTCCTCGCAATGTGGCCAAAGTATTCAAGCATTCTGCGAAGGCACAATGCCGATAGGCGCTCACAAATGTTAAGTTCCTCCTCGATGGATGCGTTGGTACGATGGGCTGTCTATGGTATTCGTAGTAACTTCCTTCAGCAACACATCTCGAAGGCATCAATGCGTTTGCATTCGGCAGCCCTTAGCGTTCACGTCTCGACACCATACAGGAATATGGGGAAGATTAGGGTACCAACTTTATTTTTGTCCCTCTAGAGATGTTGCGGTTCTTCCATATCCTATCTAGGTCAGATATTGCACTCTTAGCGGTGCGGTCACGGTGGAATTTGCCAATACAGAAAGTGGCGGATGCGGGCATTAATTATTTGGAGGAGGACTTTGCTGACGTATTATATTAAGGTAAGGGTGTGATAATTATCACATTGCTTCGTGGAGCCTTTTTTTGTGAACAGCAAGAATAACTGACTCCGTCGAGTCGCGAGGCCATATGCCGATACGCCAAATGTTGGTACATGCCATGCAACAGGTCTATGCCCAGTTCTCCTAGAGCGATGAGGGTTTCGGATGTTATTTGATCTGGACCAGAGGCTTTCCCGGCCTTAAACGGTCCGAGGGCTACTGCTATCTCCAATCGTGAAATTGTGGGTACAGGCTTAAAGGTGCACCAGCCAGGGGAGGGTAAAGATAGAGACTCGCCATCACTCCTGTAGAGTTGACCGCAATAGAACCACCATCTTCCTGCAATTTCTTTTCCAGGTTATGTAGTGGCTGGCTGTTTTCATCGTCTACCACCCACGTTTTCGGCTTAAATTTCTTGGACCTGCCTACCGGGATCGATTTATATCTACAGACAAAACCGTCAGAATATTGTTTATAGGACTGATATGACGAATTCAAGTATTTAATTTATTATAATTTTTAGCTTATACGAAGGTCGACTTATATATTGCCATGTAAACGTTCAGAGAATTCGTAAGGTAACGATTTAGCTACAGCACATTATGAAAGATACATCGCACAAGTTATGTATTAAACGAGGGACGGTAACCATAAACGATGCGGCCACGGGAACACATAAAAATATTTATAGGAAATGGGGGAAGTTGGAGGATCGTTAACTGGTATTGTCGCAAATGAAGGCGACTTACGTGTAGTTTGCACGTTTATGTGGCCATGTTCATGTTTATCCACTATGATTGGAGTGTTCTTACCGGCTGTAGCTCTAAATGTTTTGTTTATTCTATAAACAAGATCTAACTGTTTTTTTTGTCTATCCATCTTTAAAGCTACTTATATACGAAGTTTTGATAACTTGTTCGATAATTATTTCATGTGAAACTAGCACATCTTTCGACGAATTAAAAGACTCTGGGGATTTAGTAAATGGAACAACTCATATTCTTGATATAACTCAAACTCGAACTCAACTCAAATCATTTATTTCCATAGGCCCAAAAAGGCACTTGAACACGTCAAAATACAAACATAAGAATATAAAACAAAACTCAGTAGTACTAATACTAAATGCACCGAGATGATTTGAATTACCGGAGCTTAGATTGATTTCGATTCAGCTCAAAGGTTTAAATTGAAATCAATCCAAGTACCAGCTCCGATGGGTATTGCATTCATGAGAAGAGCTGGTGAGAAACTCATGTGCACCATCTTTTCAAATAATTAACAATAATATACAAAACAAAGCTAGAACACCTCTTTACTGATTCACTCCTCGACCAAGACTGCCTTTACTCGGCCGCCATTATGGTTTTTATAGGATATCTACCCTCCATAATAACAGCCAGACATCAAGTCAGTCTTTTACATTTTATAAATTATGACAATTTTAAGACAGTGGTATCGGTGACAAGAATTAAATATTTAAGATATGAATTGTCATTGACTTTCCGAAAGATCTGCATAGTTTGACTTTCGGAATTCTTTGCATTATTATTCATTACACCTAGTATTTCATTGGCCGATATTCCGGAAGTCAAGGGTACAATCACATCTGTTTATTATAATTAGGATTACCGCTAACAGATTCGGCTATCCTGCTATCAACACGTCCTCGTGTTGCAATTTATAATGTATATTCCAACTTATGATATATGTATATATTACAATTTTTCTGTCGATCATAAACAAATTATAATTATACATGAAATAACAATTGCATTATACAACCTATCACGTTTCTCAATAAAGTACATTTATTTTCAATATAAATTTTACATACTTTAACAGTTACACTGAAATTATAACAATTCAAAAATTAAAAATGCATTAGACATAACAATCTTTAAACATTCGTTATTCTTGGTGTAATTTCAAACACCCCTTTTACTCATTTGTACCCAATTTCACACCAAATAATCATATCGGGTTAATTTCAACCCTGCTTACTCATTAATAGGTATAATTTCACACCAAATAATATCGGGCTAATTTCAACCCTGCTTACTCATTAAATCGGGCTAATTTCAACCCTGCTTACTCATTAAATCTGGCTAATTTCAACCCTGCTTACTCATTAAATCGGGCTAATTTCAACCCTGCTTACTCATTAAATCGGGCTAATTTCAACCCTGCTTACTCATTAAATAGGTGTAATTTCACACCAAATAGTCGGGCTAGTTTCAACCCCTTTTTGTCATTCATAGGTGTAATTTCACACCAAATAGTCGGGCTAGTTTCAACCCCTTTTTGTCATTCATAGGTGTAATTTCACACCAAATAGTCGGGCTAGTTTCAACCCCTTTTTGTCATTCATAGGTGTAATTTCACACCAAATAGTCGGGCTAATTTCAAATCTGTTTCGTCATTCATAGGTGTAATTTCACACCAAATAGTCATATCGGGCTAATTTGAACCCCTTATCGTCATTCACAGGTGTAATTTCACACCAAATAGTCATATCAGGCTAATTTCAACCCTGTTTCGTCATTCATAGGTGTAATTAAATAACAATAAATAAATATTCTGGACATCTTACACACAACGCCATCTAGTCCCAAGCTAAGCAGAGCTTGTGTTATGGGTACTAAACAACTGATATAAATACTTATATACTTTTTTCTTTTTTGTAAATACATAATATTATACATAGAAAACACCCAAACTCCGAAACAAATATTTGCAGATCATACAAACATTTGGTCCGACCCGGGAATCGAACCCGAGACCTCAAGCTCAGCAGTCGCACTTGCCACCACTACGCCACCGAGGCAGTGGCGCCAATTTCACCCCAAATAGTCATATCGGGCTAATTTCAACTACCGTATTTAACACCAACCTGCAATGTTTATGAAAAACTAAAATTATGAATATCAATCAACTTTACATGTACCTACAGCACCTGTATTTTAATGAAAAAAAATTTACACCAATCATTTATTCTCAGATCTTAAATAAATAACCGTAACACTCGTCGAGGAAGTTTAATTGTATTGCCAAAAAAATAAGAACCAATTATGGGAAAAAAAAAATCAACGTTACATTAGAAGGTATTCAACTTTATAACAGTCTACCCTCACATATAAGACATATTAGCATATTAAGCTTATTTAACTCAAGACTAACTCATTATCTAATAAGCAATCACTCGCTATTCATATAAATATTTATTGTAACATATTTTAATAATGTAATCAAACTTACCCGCAAGTTGAACACAATATAAATGCTCTGTTAATATCAGGATAAAGCAAACGAATTACGAATCGGATACAAACGCGTGTTTTTATATCTCACTTCTGATCTAAAAGACTCTGGGGATTTAGTAAATGGAACAACTCATATTCTTGATATAACTCAAACTCGAACTCAACTCAAATCATTTATTTCCATAGGCCCAAAAAGGCACTTGAACACGTCAAAATACAAACATAAGAATATAAAACAAAACTCAGTAGTACTAATACTAAATGCACCGAGATGATTTGAATTACCGGAGCTTAGATTGATTTCGATTCAGCTCAAAGGTTTAAATTGAAATCAATCCAAGTACCAGCTCCGATGGGTATTGCATTCATGAGAAGAGCTGGTGAGAAACTCATGTGCACCATCTTTTCAAATAATTAACAATAATATACAAAACAAAGCTAGAACACCTCTTTACTGATTCACTCCTCGACCAAGACTGCCTTTACTCGGCCGCCATTATGGTTTTTATAGGATATCTACCCTCCATAATAACAGCCAGACATCAAGTCAGTCTTTTACATTTTATAAATTATGACAATTTTAAGACAGTGGTATCGGTGACAAGAATTAAATATTTAAGATATGAATTGTCATTGACTTTCCGAAAGATCTGCATAGTTTGACTTTCGGAATTCTTTGCATTATTATTCATTACACCTAGTATTTCATTGGCCGATATTCCGGAAGTCAAGGGTACAATCACATCTGTTTATTATAATTAGGATTACCGCTAACAGAATATAGTTGTAGTCTACTTACGATTTGGTCTCGAAATGAAAAAAGTCAATAGATGCTAATCGGTAAGTATGACACAAAAGTTTCAAAAATGTGGTATCCAGGAAATTTAAAGCTCGATTTGTCGTGAATTCAGGCGTTCACATTGCCGTGAATAAAAGCCGTAGTATGCTTACTATTAAATCATTATGACCAACTAAAAACCGCACACCGTCTCCGGTACTAGAAACTGGAGAACCAGGTGCATCATAGAGAGGAAATACCAGCTAGAGGGTGACAGGTAGCCTCACCGGTCACCCTCAGGCTAGCGTTTATGGAGGACGGAGATCGTTTTGCGATCAAAATCTCATAATACATCATACATAAAATATTTTAGTACAGTATGCCCCAGCTACATCTAACTCAGGCTTAGCTAGATTTGAGAAATGTTGTATTACCACAATTTATCCCACATCGTTACATATCGTACAGGGTTTAAAACACGAAACACAATACTAATTTTGCGATAAATAAACAATGTACTTCACACGTTTGAAAGGGTATTATTTCCAAGAACATCAAAGTCCCCATTCACACAATATATCACAGTTAACTCGAGTACTTGGCATTATCCGGCCCTAGTTTGAGTCCCTTTCAATGATCGAATTATACCATTTAAGCATAAGGCTCTATTAGCTTCATACTCGTGATTATGAAGGAAAATTAATTACCTCACATCGTGTTCTGGAATCCTTGTTTCTAATCCAATTAGTTCAACTCAGGTATGTTTCGAAACCAATTTTCTAATGTCTTAACGTGTGAATGTGAAATATTTTTGAAACAATTGGAATTGTTTCATACTGTTTTGTATTTTTTTTTTGTTTTTTTTTATACTTGATCTACCAAAATGACTCTGCCCTGCCTGTTGGAAAGCACCAGCAGAATCCAAGAGTGGTGGTCACCATCCTCAATGCAAACAAGGACAGTGCAGCATAGTGACCAGCACTATGGCGGCCTAGTGAGATGCTTTTTCACGCCCCGCTTGAAGGACCCGGGATCATAGTGGGACGGAAACACATGCGCTGGTAGTGAGTTCCAGGTTTTAACCGCTCGGCACAGGAAGGAAGAGCCGAATCGATGAGTGCGAGAGTGTATGTCTTCCACTCTGAAGCGGTGACTTCTGAGGCCAGCACGTGTTGTCCTGTAGAGGAAGGGACAAGGGGGGACCAGTTGGAAGAGCTCTTCAGAACACTCCCCATGATATAGGCGATAGAGGACTGCTATAGAGGCGATTTCTCTACGCATTTGCAGAGGTTCAAGGGACTCGGTGACTTCAGGATTGCCGACAATGCGAATTGCTCGCCGTTGCAACCGGTCGAGAGCGTCAAACAAATACTGCGCGGCTCCATCGCAAAGGTGTGAACAGTACTCCACGCACGAGCGAACCTGAGTCTTATAAAGGAGACACAGATGCCCCGGCGAGAAGAACCGTCTCACCTTGTTAAGAACACCTAACTTCCGCGAGGCTGCCTTAGTGACGCTCTCAACGTACTCGCGCGGGTCGAGGTCGCAGCAGATTTCCATGCCCAGGACATCGAGCCTGCCTTGTAATGGTAGTTGAGTGTTCTGAAAAGTCGGGAAGGAATGGAGACTTTTTGGCAGAGAACGCGCACACCTGTGTTTTCTTGGCGTTAAACTCGACCAGATTATCGCAGCCCCATTGTGAAATGCGGCCTAGAACATGGTCGAGCTCAGCGACAAGGTCCTGTCGTTTATTTTCTACATATATATTATATAGTATAGTACATTTAGCTGTTGTACCTTTATTGTATTATACTGTTATTAATGATACTGTTATTTAATGATGTAGAGAATAATTATCTTTGATGCTAACAGTAGCATCTCAATATATATTTGCTAATATTATGTTTGTACGAAAAAACATAGATAAATATACTAACAGAAGTGATCATCATTCACTAAACACAAGGAATAAACACAAATTAGTAGGCCAATATTATCGCCTGAACAAAGTCCACAATGCATTTCAAGGACTTGGTGTGGTCATAAATGCAGCAATCGTGATCACGTAAGTAATTATAGGCCAATTTCAATTTTATCTGCCTTCGGCAAGGTCTTCGAATCCTTAATTTGCCCGTACATACAGTCTCATTTAAAACTTTTCATTGGTGACTCCCAACATGGATTTGTGAGTTCTAGATCTACTTGCACAAACTTGGTTACATTCACGGAGACATTAACTTGCGCCATTGACTCTGGAAAACAAGTCGATGTAATATACACTGACTTTAGCGGAGCCTTTGATCGTGTTTCCCATTATATTCTTTTACATAAATTAACCGCCTATGGCATCACTGGCTCTCTTTTTAATTGGTTGAAGTCCTACCTCGACGGTCGTTCCTTCTTTGTTGCCCTCAATGGATTCCATTCCAGCCCCTATATGGTCACTTCGGGCGTTCCCCAGGGATCACACGTTGGCCCAGTGTTATTTAATTTCTTTATTAACGATCTCCCCAGCAAGTTAAAATTCTCTGAGTGTTTCATGTATGCCGACGATTTAAAATTTTGCAGAATAATTGAATCAGATCTTGATGTTGAGTTGCTGCAGAAAGATATCGACCTATTGGTGCAGTGGTGTGATGATAATGACATGAGTCTAAATATCAGCAAGTGTTATCACGTGAAATTTACTAGAAAAACAAAATTGAAACCGTCCACTTATTATATTTGTCGCAGGCCAATACAGGAAGTGGAACAGATAAGGGATTTGGGAGTTTTATTCGATAGGAAGTTAACCTTCATCCCACAGATCGAGAATGCGGTTAAAAAAGCCTCAAGAATGCTTGGGTTTGTTGTCAGGAATATAACTCATTTCCGTCATAGAAAGACAAAAATTTTAATTTATAATTGTTTGGTCCGTAGCTCACTCGAATATTGTAGCACTGTATGGAGACCTCACTATGCTACCCATACACTAAGATTGGAGAGGGTACAGAAACGATTTTTGTGGCATTTGGCATATTCTTCTGGGATAGCTAATAAGAAACCATCATACAAGGATAGACTCTCACATTTTAATATGTTATCCCTACAAAAGAGGAGAGATATGGTGGATTATGTGTTTCTGTTTAAAATTCTACGATACAAAATTGACTGTCCCCAGCTACTAAGCAGAATAAAAATCCGTGTACCCACGAAATACCCAAGAGCCCCTATAACTCCTTTACATCCTCCTCTTCGTAGAACCGTCCTTGGTGCCAATTCTCCCATCCCCCGCCTCTCTAAACTACTAAACAGCTGCAGTGATCTGGTTGATGTGCACTCTGACTCACTTGGTAGGTTCACAAGTGCTATTTATAATACCTTGTAAAAGCGTCCGTATTTTTGACCATCGCTGGTTGCGGCTATGTCACTGTGACTATAGGTGCGTCATTTTGGTTTGTTCGGGATCTAGTAGGGATCTTCAATTCATTTATGATGATAATTTTAAATTATATAAACAAATAATAGTGCATGATGTGCTTACCTGTAAGAAATTGTTACATTAGGCTATAAGTTTATTGAATGTATTTTTTTTTCCATGTATCAGTGTAATCAATTGTTGGTGAGCCAAATAAATAAAATAAAAAAAAAAAAAAAAAAAAATATAGTATAGTACATTTAGTTGTTGTACCTTTGTTGTATTATACTGTTATTAATGATACTGTTATTTAATGATGTAGAGAATAATTATCTTTGATGCTAACAGTAGCATCTCAATATATATTAAAACATAGATAAATATACTAACAGAAGTGATCATCATTCACTAAACACAAGGAATAAGCACAAATTAGTAGGCCAATATTATCGCCTGAACAAAGTCCACAATTCATTTCAAGGACTTGGTGTGCGTTTTTATAAAAGTTCAAGAGTACCGTTAAGAATCGTCTTATGGAGAGGGGCTTTTATACAATAAACGATTTCTTAACTGACACAATGCCTTGGATATGAATGAAAATCTAGTATTAACTTATTATGTACTAATTGAAATAATTTATATTTATACGCAATGTATTTATTCATTTACAATCCTTAATATAATTTATTTGATTGTAATTAATTCTTGACATCTTATTCTGCATTTATTACCTGACATTTGAATTTTTATTATAATATAGTATTTGACATCATTAATTATTATTATTATTTTTGGACATTTGATTCATAGAAATTATCAATACAATTTTATTTCATACTAGCTGACCCGTGCCCACTTCGTTGGGCATAATGTTAATAATTCTTTAGTGTGTTATGTTTTAATTTCTTACCGCCAAAAAGAGGGCTAGTCCATTTCTCCCAGATTGTCTTACTTTTGCCAATACCAAATTTGCAAGAAACGTTTTGCCAGTGCCTCCCGGGGCGTCAAGAAAGAAAATTAAACCTCTGTTATTTAGCACACTGTCAATTATTGCATCAAAAGCTTGTCTCTGGTCTCTGACTAAATTCGGTAAATTTTCATTAATAAAAACTGACAACTCATTGGTATCGTACGAACGTATCAGTATTATGTCCGATGCATTGTTATGTGGCCGAATTGGAGAAGGTAAACCAAAATCATTTAAGGTTTTCTCATTTAGTTCTAAGAGTCTATTTTCTATTTGTAATAGACCTTCATTATACATGTCATCATTATAGGGTAAAGTGAAATTCTGATTCTGCTGTCGTATTCTATGTCTTATGTCGTCACATAAATCGTCTTTGAAGTTTTCCCACAAACTGAGTGGTTCAGATGGGTAACAAAATAACAATATCACCACAAACAACTCCCTCAACTTCAAAGGATATTGAGAAATTGAGGCTTCTCGTAGAGTGTTTTCCCACTGGTTATCGTCTTCTAACAAATCTCTCTGACGGCAAGCAGCTTGGTATGTTTCTTTGACAACTCCGTTCACAGTTTTTAAGTCCTGAAATGAGGTGGGGCCACGTACGTGATGAAGCAAAACTCGAAGGAAGAAACACTCCGACTGAGAAGGGTGCAAACTATATACTCTTCCCAAAGCAGGATCTTTTTTTATTCCAGGATGACCAGCGACATCTTCTCCGCGTTTTCTTCGGGAAAATTTGTTATTAGACCAGGTATAATAGTGGGGACGATCCATGTGTTGTCTGTTATAATAGTCCTTCCACGAATAGTCATAGTGGCCACCTGACCGCCGTGATCGACGTTTCGGCGTGGATAAACAGGATACCCATCTACTCCAGTTTGGGTATCAGTGACAAAAAGGCGTGGGTATTTTTTTGAGCAAATACCATTTTGCATTGTTCCCCACACGGCCCGTGTACCATGTTCTTTGTCACAATATCAAACAACGCCGGATCATTATCTTTATCGGGTAGCTCTGCAACTATAATCTTGTCAATTTCGTCAGGTTGTGTTTTATTTTCTAGCCAAATCAACATGTGACAATGAGGTAAGCCTCTTTTCTGCCACTCGACACTGACCATGTGACATTTGACTTTTCCGAAAACTTCTTCTTTTGTAAATAGTTTAATAAGTTTCTTCATTTTTAGATGAAAGACCCTTGCTATTATGTCGTGTCGATCGAAAAATCGCTATCCAGAAAAAAGTTCTTGCTTTATTTCTTCCCACTCGGGGTTGCAAGTGAAGGTAACAAATAAGTCAGGCCTTCCGTAATTTCGCATGTATGTCATAGCGTCTTGGGTTTTTTCGTGCATGTAGCGCGGCGAGCCAGTGAAAGATGAGGGCAAGATAACGTGTTGACCAATATTTGCAGCATTTACATTAGCATCTCTATTCAAAGCATCTCTTAAATGTATATAATCGTCAGCTCTTAACTTTTGTTGGTTACGGAATATAAAATTCAATCTTTCTGATATCATTTTAGCCATCATGTCAACGCAGTATTGACTGAACCAATCTCGGTAATAATGTAAAGTATTGAAACGATTCTCTATGATCATAAGTCTGTGTGCATAGAACTGCATACAGGAAACTGTTTTGTTTTGTGCGGAACCTTGTTGCTGTATAGTCAGATAATAGCCATCATCTCCTTTCACAAACATTAAAGGATATTGCAGGGGATCGTAACCGCGGTGCAATTCGGACACTCTTTTTAGATGGCCATCTTTACAATGTAGTACTATATCACGGGGTCCTTTGTCTTCATCTACTAACAGTACTGCAACTTCGTTTGTTGTAGGGGAGTTGTATCTTCCTCGATGTTGATTTTGTGGTATGCGATCGGCGTGAATTATTAATTTTAAATTGTCGGAGGAGTTACTTTGTAAATTGTATTTGAAACTGCATATGTATTCGTTCTGGCTATTTAAAACGGTCTGTAACTCATTGATCAAATCGGTTTTTAAAGTGGGGCTCATGTTTGATCGCAAAGAAAGTTGGTCCGCATCAGAAATGAAATAGATCTGTAATAATTTCGAAATTTGACCTGTAGAAGGAAGAAGACTACCAATTAAATGATAAACCTGGCCCTCTATCTTAAAAGTAGGCATAAAATTTCCTTCACGAATTTCTTTCGCACCGATCGATGTCATTTGAAATAGTGTGTTATATTTCCGTATATTGTTTAAAAAATGCGTAGAATGTGGATGAGCATTTGTCAAGAGACTTTTTACAGGCTCTGGTGGCTCTACAATGGCAGGAAGAATCACTTTACCTGCAGTACAACACATACCATTCGGTTCATCGATCCATTTTTTTGCAAAACACTTAGGACAGGTTTTACTCATTGCTCCAATTGTTACTGCGCTCTGCTTAGCGTAATCGATGTTAGGATCATAATTGAAAGCTGATCTATTACTGTGTGGTGCACTTCGACTGCGTATTCTAGATGTTCCTTGTCCGATAATCTATATGGTATTATCTCTTTAACCATGCGTCCAAATCATATGCTGTTAAAGGGAAAGGTCTTTTATTTTAAATACACACACGATGAGTTTACTTATTTTCATAAAGATTCGCTGACTTTTTTGTAGGCATTTTCAAGCTCCACATCTTTTCTCTAGAACTGAAATATATATCTTTCATAGTTAAGGCAGCGTTCGTAAGAAACGCTTTCATTCGACCGTTTTTTCTCCGATTCACTTTGCAAAACCGACTACCACGTAAAAGCCTTTTTATTTTTCGGTTTTTTATATAACCTATGACACTCAGCAATAATGTGGCTTTCTATTGGTGAAAGAATTTTTAAAATCGGTTTAGTAGATCCCGAGATTACCCCTTACAATTTAACAAATATACAAACACACAAACTTTACTTCTTTGTAATATTAGTATAGAATAGATGTCGAAAGTGTACTAATTACGTTTCGAAAAATTCAATTTCGGAGACGTACGCTGCGTAAGAAGCTGACCACGTGCCTGAGCTGCGCGGGTACCTATAGTCGTTCCAATCGTTTATTTAACTTTTGACAGGTCTAATACTTAATCAAATAGTGATACCCTGACCCGTTACCGATTCGATTTCTTTTATCGATCGATTTTATGCATGAAGAAGTTTTAATCGATTTAACACACACATTATTTTATACATAATTTCGTACTTTTATCGATTATTAAACGCAACACAGGACGCGGAGCCGGCCCGCGGCGCAATTTTGTTGTCAGTGTTAATCCACATTTTCATACGTCGAGTTGAGTATTTATATTCCTCCGTATTGATTTATTTGTGAATTCTCACGTTTGGTTGAGAAGAGCGTATCGTTTCTCCCTTCGTTACTGTCAAAATGCCAAAAAATAAAGTACTCAAAGGACAAACAAGAGTTTGTCTTGCGATATAATCGATTTATTTCAAAACTGTTTTTATAGTCTGCGGTAATTAATTAAAAATGCCACATCTCTAAGTGGGCGGAGCCCATCCATGAAGTACAGTATTCCCTGTTGTACATTATGTCAAAAATTATTACAAAACTTTATGTGCGTGATCTGTCAAAAGTTAAATAAACGATTGGAACGACTATACCTCTCAGATATAAAAGGCCACGCCTCCTTCTCCCGAAGCGAGCACGAACGCGAACCGAATTAAGCCCGAAGCCATCGCGCGCCGTCCGCTGCTTTGGCCTTTTGTTGAAATTTCTCTGATTCACTTTGCAAAACCGACTACCACGTAAAACCCTTATTATTTTTCGGGTTTTTATATAGCCTATGACACTCAGCAATAATGTGCCTTTCTATGGGTGAAAGAATTTTTAAAATCGGTTTAGTAGATCCCGAGATTACCCCCTACAATTTAACAAACACACAAACTTTACTTCTTTATAATATTAGTATAGATATTGAATTATTAATATTCTGACATGATACAAGAAAGTTAGCTCTTGAGCAAAACATTAATTATAATTTATTTATTTTAAATTTTTAGTTGTATAAATTCAATTCATTTTATTTTAAATTTTGTTAAGTTAAGGCGATCTGTGTATACATTGTTGGAGCGTAAATAATTAGTATTTATTATTTTATTACATTTTGAACGTTTTTTTTTTGGGACCATTATGTGTGCACACATTGCTTTTACTCCTTGATGTGTAAGTGATTGCAACCTTATATGCTATGGACTAATTTTTATTATTTTATTAGACAAAAAATTGATTTCCCTAGCTTTAATATCTCTTTAGACCGCTTTCTAGCCTTTGTGTTTTGGTTGCCTTAACTTGCACATAAAAGTACTGTTGTCAAAAACAAATAAACTTTGTATGAATTATTTGAAAAGATGGTACACGTGAGTTTCTCAACAGCTCTTCTCATGAATGCAATACCCATCGGAGCTGGTACTTGGATTGATTTCGATTTAACCTTTGAGTTGAATCGAAATCGATCTAGGCTCCGGTAATTCAAATCATTTCAATGCATTTAGTATTAGGACCTTTTATTACTGAATTGATTACTTGAGTTTTATTTTATATTTTGATGTTTATATTTTGACATGTTCAAGTGCCTTTTGGGGCCTATGGAAATAAATGATTTGACTTTGACTTTGCTTATAAATATTTTAAGAGAGTCTTAAGAGATTTGATGGATTTTGAAATTAGAGTACTCTTTTTCCTTAAAGTTCGTATTGGTCTGGAAATAATATAAGCGATTTGTGAAACAATTGTTTGAGCGAATATTACGAGATCATAAAATTATACTGAGACGTGTAATAAGAGACAAACTTCTTAGCACTCCATGGATTCACCGTGCGGGTGCCGGGTCCATCGTGTGGCAGAGGGAGAAACTCAATGCAGTTCCCAGGACTTACGACCTGGATGTAGGTTTAAGGAGGCCCCCTTTAAGATGCGCATCAACGCTCACCTTCACTGCTCGAGTTTCCCGCCCTACCTAGCCAAATTTGGTAGGAACCTGTTAGTGCAGCCTTGGATACTCGTTCTAAAATAGAACTTACTGCAGATCTCGACAGGCCAAGGTCTTTCAGAAGGTTATAGAGAGATTTAGCTGGTATACCTCTCGCTCCTACTTCTACCGCGTATAAATTAACCACATAGCCATTTTTGTTAAGTTCAGTTGTTAGATCGTAATATTTATTTAATTTTATTCTATGGTCTATAGGATTAATAAAGATATGCGTAAAATGTATAATTTGTTACAGATAATTAAGGTCAGCATTTGAAAACCAAAAATACAACATAAAATTTGCCATTTTTTTTTTAAAGACAACTCCCACATTAGGAATAAACGTCCTGTGTCGTGGGGGGGCTTTTACAAACACACATGAAACGGACACAAAGAACATCCAGACTCGGGACAACAATTCGTGGATCACACAGTGTTGTACCGCGTGGGATTTGAACCCACGACACTTGGCGTAGTAGCAAGCGGCATGGCGACCGCTGAAACCACTCGGCCAACCGTGCAGTCTCATTCTTTATCTACAAGAAATTGTAGAACAAGTAATATTTCGATAAAAGGGTAAAAAATGACTACAAAAATATAATACGTAGTTTTTTATTTATCTCGCAATTTATTAATTAGCAATTTATTACATAAATATAAACTGTAATCAACTTCATGTTATTCTTACAATATTTCAGTAAAATGTTACTATAATTGTCTCTAGGTTTGCATATTATATTTCATTTAAGTAATATAAACTTCATAATAAGGTATTCTGTTTCATATTAATTCAATGTAAATAGGTTTACCAATGTCGAACTACTGTGTATTATTATAGGTTTGAACAATTTCTATTGTCCAACCGGGTCGGCAGTTGGGCCAAGTCGGTCGCAGGCATTAGCCTGGGGTATCAATAAAACGTCTCCAACTATTTGCTCGAACGACGCCGGTTCTAATATCACTCGTCTGTCAAAATTAATGCTCCATTACTTTTTATGATGACTTGATTGAATTGCTTTTGAAGTATTTGATCTTGACACGGAACAGTATTTTTATTTACTAATCAATTAGTAACCTTTTAAAGAACGATGACATTAAATATGAATAAATAGTACATTGTGATTAATAAGATTGGTGTAAGGAAGTTAAGGGTGCGCTACGCGTACACCTCTTGAGTCTCGCCCCAGAATAAAAGTGAAGACTAACCTCTTCTTGGTTAGGGTCTCAATAACCTCCATTATTTAGTTAACAGTCCACTGTTAGGCACAGAATAGGCTTCTCCTTGGAAATTAGGTTTCAAGTTTGCCTTACTTTTTGTAGTTATGTTGCCCTGTGTAGTTTGTTCACTTAGTCGCCATTTACGACACCCACGAGATGAATAATGACGACGACACTGTGTATTCTTGATTCGTCACTACACAGAGAATTGCATGACACCCTAAATAATAATAATTACCTAATTATAGCTAATAAGTACCCACCAAGTTTATAACTTATTATATATTCCTAATATTTTCTTATTTCTTAAAATTGAACACTCAGTGTTTTACTAACGCGAAACAAACTGTAAACAACATAAATATTCAGGAATTTAATTTCCATGTCTGCACTGCTTATAACTTATTCGTGAAAAACTAAAGTCTTCGTTTTTACAAAGTTTATGACGAGAGAGCTATGTCTAGGATTTTTTTATTACTTAGCAACATTTGTGCTATGCCATTGACCCTTAATGTTTTTTTATGAAAAACAAGTGTGGAGACTTACAACAGCGCGTAAATTCTAATATATGAGTGATCGAGAGATACAGTGAGGTATCAGGTATACAACAAGCCTTAATGTTTATGCCTGATTTACTGTTTTATTAAATACTTTCAGCAAAGGGCACACAAAATGTCTTATTTAAATACCACAAACGTGTTTCGAATTAATGTAGGTCAATGTTCAAACTTATCTATTAATCTCTTGTTTGTAGAAGGAGAGGCTTAACACATGATATAATATTCTATATAAAATATTAATGCATCTACATCAGGCTCGATGTCAAAACTATTCATGCCAAGACAGCACATTCTGAAAATATCTTATATCACGTCCTCGAAATACTAATTTCAAAATATACATTCTTTTCTACGGCCGAATGACGCTCTTGTCTATATCGAAAGAGCTATACTCTAAAATCACGAATATTTGTCGCATGTGAATGCCATCATATTCCCAGTGAAGGCACAAAAAATCATTATTCGAAACAATATTACTAATATTGAAATTTTTATAGGCTTAAGAACTAAAACGATGTGTTCTACTAATCTCTTTCCATTTATTAGATTTATACTAAATTCATCAAATATAGTTACTACATTTTCTGTATTATTAAGTAGCTTTTCCCTAACGCCCTCGAGTCGAGCGCTCGAGTTATTAGTAGGTACAATAGGCACTTAGATCGAGTGAAAATAGCTACAGGCTGTTTTCTGCATGACTTATCAAATTGAAACACTACAATGAAATAAATTGTAATACTTACTAATTAGTATTGCGTATCTAGTATTTGCAATATTTACCATGGCAAAACAAGTAATTGCAACACAGGTATGCAAGACCAAGATCCTTGTAAAGCAACGTGCGTGTGAACGAGACTTGAATATTTATTTGTTGACTTTCGAAGGAGGCTTACAGTCTAATAAACTTATGGTTAATATATATATATGTGATCTAAGTGCCAGTTCATGGGTTTATTTATATTTGTTTTTTTATAATAATAAATATGTTATAATAATATGACTATTATTTTCATTTTGTTATTGGCTTCCTTATCAAGTCACATTCCAAATATAAACAACACCGAGCATTGAGGTGACTTCTGATATTGATGCACGGTTTGTTAAACAACCTTATTCATTTCAATCCTCAATTGTAATTAGTTTGAGTATAAGCAATTTGGTGAGAACAGTGTTACTTCTCTCTCTGTCTCTCCTTTTCTCGCCTCTTCAATATCAAAGGTTGGCCGTCAGCTTCCTGTACTTCTCCTTGTCATTGGTCAAGTGGAATAGTTGTTTAACGGTGATGATACCGGTACATTCCCGGATATTTCGCAGCCACGATTTTTTCCTTCGTCCAGCGCGTCTCTTCCCCTGCACCTTGCCCATCATAATCAATTGAAGCAGCATGTATCTTTGGAGAAAAAACACGTGGCCGAGATATATCACTTATATTTTATGAAATTAATTGAATTTTAATAATTTTTTTTTTTTTCATAGAAGTAGATCATTATTACTTTAACACAATAGAAATTGATACCATAGATATTGATATGTCAAAATTCATATGGGTCAAGGGCCGTCAGATGAATATTTTTTTTTTTATACGTCGTCTTGAATTCCTCTGATTTATTTTGAAGGTTACTCTTATTTTGAAGGTGGGATCAAATACATGATACATATTTTCGTTTTAGCCAATGAGCACGTCAAGAGCTATTGTTTCTGATACAAAAGAGTAAAAGTGGGCGGCCAAGAAAATAATATATTGATCAAATAACCTCTTGTCAACTGTATAACAAAGTTGTCAGATGTGATTAGCTGCATATTTGTGAACTTGTCAGAATTATGACAGACACAACGTCGAATAATGAAAATAATACTCATTTGTTATTTATAAAAGCTTCTAGGGATTTAGTAAAATGAAAGCAATTAATATTCTTGATAGAGAACACTTATTTATTGATTCACTCCTCGACCAAGACTACTTGATTTGCTGGCAACCATTATGAGGTGAATAATAATGCATAATGGCAGCCCGACATCAAGTCAGTCTTTTACATTTCTTATTTTTAATTATGACATTTAATATGTTTTAATAATTTAATTAATTATATCTTTGACTTTTGGAATTATCTACATTATTATTACTGCTCGGTTATTCAATTGACAGATATTTCGGAAGTCAATAACACAATCACAACTGTATTTTATAATTAGGATTACCGCTAACATTTATTTAATTTTTAAATTTTCATAAAATTTTCTTTCTGCTGTTAAGACATCAAACCAGAAATAAGTTTTTAATCTTTTAGGTTACGTGATACCTACATATGGTGTGATAAAACACGATCTGCAGCCGTACTGGTCGTATTCAAAGGTACCTACGTAATATAAGGTGGTCGCATCAACTCTAAGTGATATCTAGAGGTACGGCAGTGCCCCCTCCAAATCGAGCAAATAAGCGACACACATACTTTTCTCGAAATAGTTCAGGAAATGTTTGACTCCCCCATAACTTCTAAAATTTCAGTAGCGAAGCATGCATTGTATGAACGCAGTAAATTTAAAATTTAATTCAATTTGAGCCAGTATTTTAAAAATAATAATTAATCAAAGTTACTTAATTTCGTTACTCACTTACTGACTGATCACTAGTACTAAACAATCATCATCTTCCTAGCCTTTATTATTCCCAATATTATTTGGGGTCGGCTACCAGTTCAACCGGTTTTACCTGAATATCAGTTTTTACACAGAGCGACTGGCATCTGACCTCCGCAACCCTGAGGGCGAACTGAATTCGAAGGTTGAACTAGTTGTCAGTATATTTGAGGGCACTGACTTCCCAATAACGATTGCCATAGATGTTCATGACAACCGGGACCGACGGCTTAACGTGCTCTCCGAAGCACGGGCAGGAAACACCGCCATCTTCCATACTCCGGGCAGCTATTAAGAATTTCTTGTAGGAAAAACCCAACAGCAGTCCGACCCGGGAATTGAACCCGAGACCTCTTGATCTGCAGTCGCTTACGCTAACCACTAGACCAACGAGGCAGTCAGTACTAAACAATATATTTAAATATAATAAAAATTACTTGTGACATACATTTTGTCTTCATACGTCGGCCTAGTCATTATTTTTATTTAAAACATAAAAGATTATTAATCTTGATATGTCAATATTAATTTCAAAATATACAAGTCACTATATGAAATTGTTAGGTTAGCTAATTACATAATAACTTAACACAGACGATCCCTTAAGTAGGGGCTGAATAAATTAAGCGACTTGATGTAACATAGCTCAGATATTTTTTTACGTTAGAAGAAATGAGTTACGCGTCTCGTTTTTTTTACAAGTCATGTTTTTTACGGCATATGAATTGACAACACACTCTTTACGGGATTTTATTTCGTTTCAGATCATTTCAAACGGTTCCACATTTTGTCAACTAATCCCTTTAACCTAGTAGGAAGTTAGCATTTTACTTTGAACCTGGCATTTTATGAGTGGTACTAAATGATTTTAAGAACATTATTGAATATAATAGAACTATTTATACTGCCTCGGTGGCACAGTGGTAATGAATGCGACTGCTGTGCATGAGGTCTCGGGTTCAAATCCTGAGTCGGACCAAATGTTTGTTTTAACATACAAATACTTGTTTCTTCTTCTTCTATAAGATATTTAGATTTTTATACTGGTTTATATAAAAAAAGTATGGATTTGATTAATGTTGGTTCGGTATGTAGCAAATCTCACTATAGTCGTTCCAATAGTTTATTTAACTTTTGACAGCTCTAATACTTAATCAAATAGTGATACCCTGACCCGTTACCTATTCGATTTCTTTCATCGATCGATTTGATGCATTAAGAAGTTTTAATCGATTTAACAAACTCATTATTTTATAGATAATTTCGTACTTCATATTTCTATGTGTTTCAATGTGCGACCTCCTTTGTCAAAATAAAGAAGAAATGGATTAAAAGAATGTTGTTCAAATATGACGGTTCTATGTCATGAAAAAATATATAAAAGGAACTGAATTTTCAAAATGTATTATTGTATTGTGTTGTAATTCAGTGGTTAATATTGTATTTGTTAAACTATTGATGATCTTTATTAAATCTCTCTATGTCTATTTTAAAATAATCTACAGTATTTCAATGAGTAACCTTCAATATAGTTGAGTATTTATATTCCTCCGTATTGATTTATTTGTGAATTCTCACGTTTGGTTGAGTTGAGCGTATCGTTCCTGCCTTCGTTACTGTCAAAATGCCAAAAAAGAAAGTACTCAAAGGACAAACAAGAGAGTTTGTCTTGCGACTTCGTGAATACTTTGAAAAGGAAAGCCGTAATGGTGGGCCTCTTATACCAGTGACTCAAGTTAGAGACCGTGTTGCAGCAGCATTAGGTATTAGTGCTCCAACAGTGGCAATAATAACAAAAGAAGGCTACGGCAGCAGTGGCATGGAACAGAATAAGCTATCTACACCTAAGAAAAAACGTCCGCCTAGTAAAGTTACAGCCGTTGACAATTTTGACGCTGATGCTATTCGTCGTCATATATACGACTATTACCAAAGAAAAGAGATTCCAACATTAAAAAAACTAACACAATCTTTTCGAAATAGTGGTTTGTTCCGTGGTCAAAAATCTTCTCTGACAAAGGTATTGAAAGACATTGGAATGTTATTCCAAAAATGTGACAAACGAAAAATTTTAATGGAACGCAATGATATTGCTTTGTATAGATGCGATTTTTTAAGACAAGCAAAAAAAATAGAAGATTGGTCGAATGTTGTTTTCACAGATGAAACTTGGCTCAATGCGAATCATACGCTGTCAAAAACTTGGACTGACAACACCGTTGGCTCCACTTCTACAGTACCAATGGGAAAAGGCGAACGACTGATTATTTGTCATGCAGGAACAGTAAAAGGATTTGTGCCAGGCGCTCTATTAGCTTTTAAATCCCAGAAAACAGGAGATTATCATGAGGAGATGAATTCGAACGTGTATGAAAAGTGGTTCAGAGAAATGCTTACATCACTCGAAGAGCCATCAATAATATTTATTGATAATGCACCTTATCACTCTCGTCAAATTAATAAAATACTGTTGCGCCATAACCAGATGAATCTCGTGTCCACTAGAATAATCGAGAACTGTCGAGGACAACGCCATCTAGTGTCGGAAAGCGCGCAACTGTGTGCATTATGACGATTACTCGACGCTAGATGGCGCTACAAGCAGCTCTAGAGTAATCTATTTAGCCTAGAAACTTCGATCGAATGTTTTCGTAGTTTCGAGTAATTTCCACGGCCATATAAAAGCGGAACGTGTTGGCCGTAGGGACAGTATTGTTTCACGATACAGCGGATAAACATCGAAGAGATCTTTAGTGCGACTAACGAGTGATTTAGTGATTTCTTATTGTAAAAAGTGTTCTTAATAAATATTGTGTTATTTTTGGTAATTAATCGAGTACTTTAATTTATTTAATACCCAGCTCGTAACAATTTGGTGTCAGAAGTGAGATTAAAGTATGCCGGTTTTACCAAAGGAAGACACGGAAGGTATCCGAACTAGGAGTCAGCGCCAGCAAGAGGCTGATCAGAGGCGATTTGGAAGTGCACAACTGCCTACATCGGAAGATCAGCAGCCAGCTATGGAAACCACGCCGTCCACATCGGCAGCAGCTCCAGATATCACGGCCCTAATGGCAATGCTCCAAGAGCAGGCCCGCCGCCAGGAGGAGCAGGCCCGCCGCCAGGAGGAGCAGGCCCGCCGCCAGGAGGAGCAGGCCCGCCGCTTGGAAGAGCAACTGCAGCGGGACAAGGAGGAGCAGGCCCGCCGCCAGGAGGAGCAGGCCCGCCGCCAGGAGGAGCAGGCCCGCCGCTTGGAAGAGCAACTGCAGCGGGACAAGGAGGAGCAGGCCCGCCGCCAGGAGGAGCAGGCCCACCGTTTGGAAGAACAGATGCAACGGGATAAGGAAGACCAGGCACGCCGCCAGGAGGAACAGATGCTCTTGTTAAAAGGCATTCATGAGACTTTCGGCAAAGAACTCAAGGTAGTGAAGGATCAGGTTCTTCAACACGAGAACCGTATCACTGAGGCCGAAACTCAGATTGCTGACGTGAAGAAGGCCTTAGGAAACCTTAAAGTTGGAGAGGGAGCCTCGACTACAGTGACTGCTGTTCCTTCGGTACGAGGGTTCAAAGTACCGCCGTTTGATGGAACATCTTCGTGGTCAGCCTACAAGATTCAGTTTGAGGCTGTTATGAAGGTGAACGGCTGGACTAAGGATCAGGCTATGACCGCGCTCACCTTGGGTCTTCGAGACCAGGCTCTAACCGTCCTCGAAGCCCTCGATAAGGAGGTTACCTATGAGCAACTGCTGGAGGCATTGGAGGCAAGATATGGTGACGCTCATCTGGAGCACGTGTTTCGTGCACAGCTGAAGGATCGTGCCCAACGCATCGGCGAAAACTTGCAACAATGGGCTCTAGAAGTTGAGAAACTGGTCCGTAAGGCATACCAGTCTGCACCTGCGCTCGTTGGCGGAAATCTGGTGCAAGCTTTCATCGATGGCATTCGTGACCTCGAAGTTAGAGCTGCTGTGAGACTTGGACACCATGAAACTCTCAAGGACGCTCTGGCCCATGCTTTAGAGGTGGAAGCTGTGAGACAAGACCATCGGTCTCATCGGGTCCGGGAGGTTGTGGCATCACCTGTGCGAGACCGATTTAAGGGGTACAGCCCTAGATGCTACGCCTGTGGTGAAAAAGGTCACCTTCGGTCCAGCTGCCCTAAGCGAAGCATAGGAAGTGAGTACGAGCGGTCTCAGGAGAATAGGGCGGTTGATAGTACTGCCCAACAACAGCAGGGAAACGAGTAAACGCCAGGACTGCGGGGCGGGTGCTGGCTGGTGTTCAAAGAGCCCCAAGGATTTCGATCTCGCAAACTCATGATGGGAACAGCCTGGTCATCAGAGGCGAAATCAACGGAACGTCGTGTAAGCTGACTATTGATACGGGAGCTTCTCGCACAGTCATCAGTTCCCAACTTGCAAATCGGTTCCTGAGGGACATTGCATGTAACCGTGAGCAAATAAACTTAGTAACAGCCACTGGTCAGCGCATACCCGTCCGAGGCGAACAGAAGGTGGAGTTGAAGTTGGGCAACCAAGTTTACCTGCATAACGTCATTGTGGCCGATATAGTTGACGATTGTATCCTTGGCCTAGACTTCATGAAGAACAATTGTTGTGAGATCGACATCAACCAAGGTGTAATGAGATGTAGTCAAGAAGAACTGTTCATGGAAGGAGCATCATCAGGAAAAGTGTACAGCTTAAAGAACGCTGTTCTTCCTCCCAGATCAGAGACAATTATGCCAGTTAGTCTCCCTCATAATTCTGGACGAATGCATCGGTGTGTCCTTATTGAAGGGGTAGATAATGATCTTCCATGGAAGATCGCACGAACTCTAGTAAGTACCACTAACACCTCTGCAGTACGTGTGCTAAATCTTAGTGACAAGCAACATGTGATTCATAAGGGCACACTGATTGGCACTTGCGAAGATGTGGATTGGATGCGTCGATGCCAAGACTTGACTACTTCGAAAATTAGCACGGATGCACGAGTCAACGTGTCAACACTTTTAGAAGACTGTCGAGATGTCTTGTCTAGGGAAGAAATTGACAAGGCTAAGAGAATGTTAGTTAAGTACACTGATATTTTCTCTACTAATGACGCTGATATTGGAAAGACTGGTTTGGTTCAACACAAAATAAACACTGGGAGTGAGATGCCTATTCGTCAGCGACCAAGAAGACTACCAGTAGCACGAGAACAGGAAGTACAAACCATGATTGATGGAATGGTCAGGGATGGCGTTATAGAGCCTTCATCCAGCCCATGGTGTTCACCTGTAGTGCTTGTAAAGAAAAAGGATGGCAGCATGCGTTTTTGTGTTGACTACCGCCGTCTAAACGACATTACGAAGAAGGACAGCTATCCACTACCTAGAATAGATGACACTCTGGACATGCTAACAGGGGTTAAGTGGTTTAGCACCTTGGATTTAAAAAGTGGATACTGGCAGGTAGAAATTGATCCCAAGGACAAAGAGAAGACTGCATTTTCGACAGGGAAAGGATTGTGGCAGTTCAAAGTAATGCCCTTTGGATTATGTAACGCGCCAGCAACTTTTGAAAGACTAATGGAATCAGTACTCACCGGATTAACTGGAGATGCCTGCCTGGTCTATTTGGATGACATTGTCATTGTAGGCCGTACGTTTGAAGAACATATTCGAAACCTGGAGCGCGTATTATCGAAAATCCGAAGTGCCAACCTAAAGTTAAGTCCTAAGAAGTGTTCATTTTTCAAACGACAGGTTAGCTTTTTAGGATATGTGGTTTCGGAAGAGGGTGTCCAAACAGATCCGCAAAAGATCGCTGCCGTCAAGGATTGGCCAGTTCCAAGAGATAAGACCCAAGTAAGAGCATTTTTGGGCTTGTGCTCCTACTATCGGCGATTTGTGAAAAACTTTGCGGATATTGCCAAACCCCTTCATAAACTTACTGAAGAGAAAAGGCATTTCTGCTGGGATGAAAGTTGTGACATTGCATTTCGAGAGCTAAAAAGACGTCTATGCAACACACCCATCTTAGGGTATCCAGATACCGAAAATGAATTCATAGTTGACACAGATGCAAGTGATACTGGGCTTGGCGGTGTGTTATCCCAGCGGAAAGGTGATCAAGAGGTTGTTATTGCATATTTCAGTAAATCTTTGTCGAAGCCGGAAAGGAATTACTGCGTCACAAGAAGGGAACTACTGGCCGTAGTGAAGACACTGCAACATTTCAACAAATATTTGCTTGGGCGTAAATTCCACCTCCGAACTGACCACGCTGCATTAAAGTGGCTCTTACAATTTAAAAATCCTGAAGGACAAGTCGCGAGATGGATTGAGTTATTACAGGAATATGACTTCATGATTGAACATCGCAGTGGAAAGTCTCACGGTAACGCAGACGCACTATCAAGAAGACCTTGCCCTGAAGACTGCAAGCACTGCGCCAAGCAAGAAGTAAAGGAAGCTGTTCCTATAAGGACGATAAAGACGGACCTTAGCAAAGAATGGAAGGAAAGCCTGCAGCAAGCACAGCAAGAGGATGCAGATATCAAACCAATTCTCGAGTGGATTAAAACTGAGACTCCTAAGCCACACTGGAGCGAAGTTGCATCGCTGAGCTCGACCACGAAGAGTTATTGGGCTCAATGGGATAGTCTAGTCATCCAGGATGGAGTCTTGTGCCGTAAATGGGAAAACGCTCGAGGAGACAGCTGTCACCTGCAAATGGTTGTTCCTAAAGCTAAGATACCAGTGGTCCTGCAGCTCTACCATAACGGATGTTCAGGAGGTCATATGGGAGTTAAGAAGACATTGTTAAAGATAAGGGAAAGATTCTACTGGATTCATTGTCGTGATGATGTTGAGGACTGGTGTCGCAAGTGTACCAGTTGTGCGGCCGTGAAGGGACCTCATACACGTAGCAGAGGCGCATTGAAATTGTATAATGTTGGTGCACCCTGGGAAAGAATTGCTATAGACGTGGCAGGACCGTTTCCTGAAAGTGAAAGCGGAAACAAGTACTTCATGGTCGTAATGGATTACTTCACTAAGTGGCCAGAAGTCTTTGCCATTCCCAACCAAGAGGCATCAACAGTTGCAGATAAATTAGTGCACGAAGTCTTCTGTCGTTTTGGAGTGCCTTTAGAAATCCACAGTGACCAAGGAAGAAATTTTGAGTCTCAAATATTTCAAGAAATGTGTCGAGTGATGGGTGCTCACAAAACCAGAACCACCTCTTACCACCCACAATCGGACGGAATGGTGGAACGATTTAACCAAACACTAGAGAGGTATCTGGCAAAAGTAGTTGAAAGTAAGCAAAAAGATTGGGACAAACACATCCAACCGTTTCTTCTGTCATACCGAAGTGCAGTCCACGAATGTACTTCCGTAACACCAGCTTTTGCAAACTTCGGAAGAGAACTACGGTTGCCTGCAGACTTGATCACTGGAATACCCCCTGATACCCCGCGAAGTATAACGGAGTACGCGAATGACTTGCGGAACAAGATGAATGACATTTATGAGCATGTCAGACAATCGGGCCAACAAATGTCTGAAAAGATGAAAACCCGTTATGACCGGAAAGCGAATAATAAGGGCTTCGAAGAGTGTTCGCTAGTATGGCTACATAATCCAGTTCGCAGTAAAGGGAGATCTCCGAAGCTACAAGCAAAATGGGATGGGCCATACCGGGTAGTCACTAAAATCAATGATGTTACCTACCGGATACAGAAGTGTCCAAGAGGCGCCCCAAAGATAGTTCATGTAGATCGACTGGCGCGATACTATGGAACCGATAATGCTCGGGACGAGCATGTCTTAGGAGGGGGCAGTGTTGCGCCATAACCAGATGAATCTCGTGTCCACTAGAATAATCGAGAACTGTCGAGGACAACGCCATCTAGTGTCGGAAAGCGCGCAACTGTGTGCATTATGACGATTACTCGACGCTAGATGGCGCTACAAGCAGCTCTAGAGTAATCTATTTAGCCTAGAAACTTCGATCGAATGTTTTCGTAGTTTCGAGTAATTTCCACGGCCATATAAAAGCGGAACGTGTTGGCCGTAGGGACAGTATTGTTTCACGATACAGCGGATAAACATCGAAGAGATCTTTAGTGCGACTAACGAGTGATTTAGTGATTTCTTATTGTAAAAAGTGTTCTTAATAAATATTGTGTTATTTTTGGTAATTAATCGAGTACTTTAATTTATTTAATACCCAGCTCGTAACAATACCAACACAGGCCAACAAAAAACATGAAATTATAAACTGGCTCCGTGACAATGGCGAAGAGGTGAATGAGTCCCTACTAAAAGTAGAGTTAGTAAAGATATTAAAAACAAAGAAGCTGCCAAAACGATACGTCATAGATGAAATGGCAGCAGAGCATGGGCATACCGTCCTCAGAATTCCCCCATATCACTGCCAATATAATGCAATTGAAATGATCTGGGCACAAGTTAAAGGATATGCTGCGAGGAACAATACAACTCCTCCTTTCACCGCAAGAAAAATGCTGAATTTACTAAAAAATGCGTGTGAAAAAGTAACTCCAGAAAACTGGGCGAATGTTGTAGAAAAAACAAAGAAGGTGATAATGTCGGATTGGGATCGGGATGTTGCATTCGACAATTTATCTATCCAAGAAATGATAATCAATATTACTGAGAACTCAAGTGATGATGATTTCTGGTCATACGAAGAAGACAATTCTTTATAATTAAAATTAGTATTACAGTACCTCTTTTGGTTGTTTTATTTTTAATCCGTAAATTACTACGAATTTCAACATTTTGTACCTGTTCATTACAAGTAGGTACCGCAGGTAGTTTTTATTTGAACCAACTATAGTAAGTCTAAACAATTATTTTAGATTCATTAATTGGCGGCGAATACATTCGATCCCATTACTAGGTACGAGTACGATGGAACTGTTTTCATTACGCAAATTATTTATGCATTGAAACAGAGACATTTAGGGCATTTTAATGCAAAATAATAAAGCTTTTTACGTGATTTGATATAAAATATAATCACAATAATTTTATTGTATGTTTTATTAATATAATCGATAATCGATTTATTTCAAAACCGTTTTTATAGTCTGTGGTCATTAATTACGAATGACACATCCCTAAGTAGGCGGAGCCCGCCCATAAAGTACAGTATTATCTGTAGTACATTGTATCAAAAATTATTACAAAACTTTATGTGCGTGATCTGTCAAAAGTTAAATAAAGTATTGGAACGACTATAAAATGGGATACGCATCTAAAAGTATTTTATAAAATTAGAGTAATTCCATCAAAGAGAATTAAGAAACTATTTTAGTACTGAATTTCTAATCAATGCTGGGTTTAAGTCGAACAATTAAGTTATTTTCTTGATTTTATGTTGGTACTTTGTCGACGTAGTAAACTCATATATGCATGCAACATTTCATCTTTCTAGCACTGTTTGCGAGGTAAAACGCGGAATAGTGAACTACGGAACCCCAAAAAGGACGAAAAATAGTTCTAAAAAGATCTACCCTTTTTATCACTGAATGTGTTCCTGTTTCCACCTGGCTGCGAAGAGGTGCGGCCAAGTGCGCAACGGCAACCGTGATTTTTCAGAGTGTTTATGTATATTGCCGTGAAGTGGACGATATTTTATTTAAAAAGCAAATGAATGATTTTTTTTCCGAAAAATCAATTAGCAATAATTTAATTTAAAGTATTAGCGGCCACATTTTGATAGGCAACTTGGTAGATATACATTCTCCTAATCATAAATATGTGTAAAAATTTGGTCTTTAGCAAATACTCGATGAACGTACTGATTATGCGGCCGGATCTCGTACTACTATAGCTTTCCTCGTTAATGGCCAATCCAACGCTGAAATAATTTTCCAAATCGGACCAGCGGTTCCTGAGGTTAGCGCGTGCAAACAAACAAACTCTTCAGCTTTATAGTATTAGTATAGATTAAAAATATACTGTGTACATAAACATAACGTAACGTAGCCTATAGATAGCTCGAACAAATAAAATTACACTTGTACACTGAAATATACTTGCATATTGATTACACATGATTTATTTATTACCTGAAAAAATAATGAGAAAGTATCTCTGCTTTAATACAAAGTAGCAATGGAAAAGTTTTCTTTGTGTTTTCTTTCCTCGTCACCTCAGTAGGCTCGGTTAATAGCTACCACTTTTTACATTCTTTGAATTCTTTATTAGTATGGAATGAAACTTTGTAATATAATTTTTAATGAAACTGATTAATTAAGAGGATAAGTATTTACTAGTTTATTTATGTTAGAAATGAGTTTTACTTAAATCTCAGCGTTGTGGTTGTGATCAACATTTAATTTTAGGTGTAAAGTTATGGTGATAAAACTGTAACTTAACTAAGGAGACATCAATCTCATAAATATTAATGGCGCTCTACCTTGGGTTTGATTGCAAAATTTGAATAGACAAATATCGAATTTACATACTATGTTTATTCTATTCTTTGTTTCTTTTGTTATTTTTGTCTATCGAAGAAATTGCAAAATTTCCTAAAATTTATTCAAGGAATAAAATAATATTGAGTCTCCTGACGTTGTAAAAACAAGCACGTCTTAAACACAACATTGTGTAAAAATTGCACGTAAAAACAACACGTTTGGTAAACAACTGTAGCATGTTTGCGGATATGAACAATCGAACGATATAACTATGTTTTAACATATTGTCATTGATAGTCGAAACAAACTTGTGTCTGAAGTTGAGACCACTTTGGGAAAGGTCTCAAATTGGGGTAGACTTAATTTGGTCCATTTCAACCCGACATAGACACAAATTTGCGCGTTCACCGCTAAAAAACTTCCGTGGGTCGTATACCCTTGTTTTGAAGATACTCCCCTATCTGCCTCTGCCAATATTGGAGTACTTGGTGCCGACGTATCGAGCGAAGTCCAGTTTCGTAGCCATTTGGAGGGCAAGCCCAAATTGGCCTCGAAAAAGCTTGGTGTGCTCAACAGATCGAGGCGGTATTTCACTCCGGCCCACCGCCTTCGCCTTTATAAGGCGCAGGTTCGGCCTCACATGGAAAACTGTCCTCATCTTTGGGCAGGGGCACCCCAATACCAGCTCCTCCCTCTGGACCGCATTCAGCGGAGGGCCGCTCGTATCGTCGATTGCCAGGATCTTCCGATTCGGCTAGACTCTCTGGCGCTGCGAAGAGATGTTGCTTCGCTGTGCATCTTCTACCGCATTTACCATGGGGAGTGCTCCGAGGAATTGTTCGGATTGATCCCTGCCGCATCTTTCCGCCATCGTCCTACGCGACAGAAATTTCATCCCCATCATCTAGATGGTTGGCAGTCCACAACTGTGCGATTTTCCCAAAACTTTCTGCCGCGCACTGCAAAACTGTGGAATGAGCTGTCGCCTGTGGTGTTCCCGGACCAATACGACCTTCAAACCTTCAAGAAAAGAGCGTACTCCTTCCTAAAAGGCAGGCAACGCACTTGTAATGCCTCCGGTGTTGCGGGTGTCCATGGGCGGCGGTAATCGCTTACCACCAGGCGATACGTCTGCTCGTTTGCCCCCTATATAATAATTAAAAAAACTTGAGAGGTGTCAAGGGACACCCGGATGGAACGAAGTTCGAAATAGAAAGACGATACAAATATTATATTTACTTCAATATTTTACGTAATTTCTAGTTTTATGATATATGTGTACACAATAATATTAATAATAATAATAATGATAATGATGATAATGGTGAAAATGATGAAGATGATGAAAATGATGAAAATGATGAAAGTGATGAAGATGATGAATTGATGAAAATGATGAAAATTATGAAAATGATGAAGATGATGAAAATGGTGAAAATGATGAAAGTGATGAAAATGATGAAAATGATGAAAATGATGAAAATGATGAAGATGATGAAAATGATGAAAATGATGAAAGTGATGAAGATGATGAATTGATGAAAATGATGAAAGTGATGAAAATGATGAAAATGATGAAAATGATGAAAATGATGAAGATGATGAAAATGATGAAAATGATGAAAGTGATGAAGATGATGAATTGATGAAAATGATGAAAGTGATGAAAATGATGAAAATGATGAAAACGATGAAGATGATGAAAATGATGAAAGTGATGAAAATGATGAATTGATGAAAATGATGAAATGATGATTATGATAATAGTGATGATAATGATGATATGTATATATAAAAGTTCGAAATCTTATCTATCTATTATATATATATATATATATATATATATATATATATATATATATATATATATAGATATATATATAGTATCTGGGTTGCTTCAAGCAATGATAAATAAACTAATAACAAATAAAATTTAAAATAGCAAAAAGTGTCGTGACTACAAAAAGTGTCGTGACAACAAATTATGTCGCGACAATTTCCGTCTAGCCCCCTTCGTTTTTTCGTTCATATCGCGCGATAAGGAACTTCGTTCCAAAAAAATATAAAATGTAATTAGATTTGAAAGCTTCACTAAATCTGTATAAAAGATAAAAAAATATATTTCGACACGTATACTCGTAAGTCGGTTAAATGTGACATTTACTATAACAATTTGTAAAACCAAGTTAGTTTTAATTTGAATAAAAGGTCGTAGTTGTTAATTTATGAATCAGTATGCTTTGTGGGGGAATTCGATCTCATCATGAAAGGTGAAAGTTTAAATAAACATTGCCGTTGTCAGTAGGCCGTTCATTTGAATTTGTATTTTGTAGTATCCTTGAACTTTTGCCTTAGGTTAATTTTCATTCATTCATGAATTATATTTTATTACTTGAGTTCTGCTTTGACCTCTTCCTTAAAGGTGAAATGTTTGCAATATTAGTTGTTAGTTTTGAACTTTAGCCTCTGTTATTAATATAAATGTTATTAAGATTTCTATTCTAATATAACTTAAATGATATAGTATCGGTAGCAAGTAGAAATAATAGACGTAATAATAGCACAGTTTATTCCGGAATGAAGAGAGGGGTGTTTGTACATTCATAAAGTAACTTATTTCTATGTACCTACATTAGTGATACCAAATACACTACAAATGATAAGTATATAAATTGTCTGTAAGTATGGTGAGCACCATTCATGGATTCTGTTCATGCTTTCTATCAGGCAGAGTAATCATTCAAAGCGATAGTATTATTGAAAACGATGGTCGTCTGTGAGATAATTAAGGTTATAAATACTATTAACGTCAGTCTATCGTTTTTTACTTTGGCTCAGTGGTAGTGTATGCGACTGCTGTGCTTGAGGTTTAGGGTTCGATTCCCAGGTTGGACCATATGGTTATATGATCTGCAAAATTTTCGTTTCGGAGTTTAGGTGTCTTCTATCTTATATATACCTACATATTATATACCCAGATATTTAAAAAAAATTGAGAGGTGTCAAGGGATGCCCGGATGGAACGAAGTTCGAAATAGAAAGATGAAACGAAAATATCTGGCTTGCTTTCTATAAGAGAGAGAGAGAGACAGACAGACAGAGAAAGGGTAATGATTCCTGACAATTTCAGGGTGTGCAAGGGAGGACTAAAAAATGTCTCCGAGCGCTAGTTTCGGAGATAGAGGGGGTATCTTCCTTAAGGGATGGTTTTAGGGGGTGGGGGTGGAAATGAGTAACTTGCTAGTTAAACGTGATATCCAACTAACGGGTTGAAAATATGTGCGGTCCTAGTATTATGAAGTTACTATCAGTGGGGAGGAGAGGTCAGAAAATGACCAGTCTGGTGGGGCGAAAGGGTTGGGGGTGCTGTGCTCGTTAAAATGAGTCCAAGCACTAAGGTGCTGGGGTAATTGGTACTAAAGTTAGGTTGAGGGGGGTGAAGTATTTTTGAAAAAATTGGATTGGGGGTGCTACGCTAGATAAATAAGCCCCAGAAAAGGGGTTGAAAGTATAGGTAAAGGGTGGGGGGTGAAAGTATTATGGAGGGGCACCTAGACTGACAAGTATGGCGGTATCGAAGAACTCGACTTCACGATGTGACTAAGTAGGCGATCCAGGAATATGTGGGGAAAATTTAATCCTCCCTGTGGTATCACTAAATTTCTTGGGTAAACACACCATATCATCATCAGCCTATCGCAGTCCATTGCTGGACATAGGCCTCTCCAATAGCAAGCCACTTAGTTCGATCCTCGGCTTCTCGCATCCAGCTCCTGCCAGACGGCTGGCAGGAGCTGTCTTGCTCAAATCATCACTCCACCTGGCCTGTGGACGTCCTACACTACGTAAACACACAATATGGTATAATAAATTCGTCTTGACAAAATGTGTAGTTAACATATGTCGAAAGTGTCGTTACAATTCCGTCTAGCCCTCTTCCGCAACGCGCGATAAGGAACTTCGTTCCAAAAAATTATGAAAGAGTGATGCGGCTAAAGTTATTTAATATCCTTGTTCCTAGAAGGACCGAGGCTTGACCCTTGTCTATTTATCATCGTAACCTCTTCTGATGTGCTGTGACAGCTACAGACGGTATGTTAGCTGTGCTTGCTGCTTAAGTGGATTTTGGAGAGCGGTTTTTACGTAACGTGTTTTGTTGTACTTTAGCTTTAAGAATGTGTATTATTAAATAATATGAAACCATCAGAAAAATTGAATTCTAGAATGTTGTAAAAGTGAGACTCATATTATGTACGTAGGTTAGTAAATCAACAATTTATCCCATTCTCATAATTTTCCTGGCATTGTTATTGTGTTATGCTACTTTATTTGACACTGTCTGCCTCCACACAACATTATGATTATAAACAAATATTTATATAAATATTACATTATTCCAATAAATAGCATACACAATAATCAAGTAAAAAAGGAATCAACATTGTAATTCACAGGATAATAATGGCGGTTTCATAGGTAATAATGGGTTAAAGTGCCTTTTTTTAGTAAAATGCTTTTCTACAACTAAGAGGATATCTATCTATTATGTCTCTTAGCATGTCTTAACTTCGAGGGTATGTTGTTCATATAAAAGATTTCTCTTACATATATATTTTTTTTGTTCAAAAAAGTACTGTAAAAGTACACCAGTCCATATAAAATAGTGAATAAAACTAGAGTTGTCGTTCAAATTCCTTCATACTAGTTGATGTATTGCCGCTCCTCTGCATACACAAAGGCAGTAGCCAATTTAGTTGAAAGGGTTTTTTATCAGGACTACCTCCATAACTTAAGAGCGCCCTTCATTTGTTTGAAGAAAAATATGTCACAGCCAATTTGTCAATAACTTTTTTCGAAATATGATATTACTCAATGCTATTTGATATTACTCAGGCCCAAATATGCTTAAAGGAAATAAATACAAATTATTGTTAATTTAGATGATACGTACTTTTAAATAATTGTTGTGAAAGTGTTTCTTGTTACTAAGTTTCATGTAAATTTAGTAAAATAATTTTTATAAGTACACTTTGAGTATTTTATAGGAAATAGTTGAACTGTTATTAATTGATCTATTCAAGTCTTTATATCCGAAAGCACAGGGACAACTATATTGAAAGCTCAGCCCCCTTACCTAAGTTGCGAGTCGAATCTCTGTCTACAACTGCTAACGCCTCTTTTCTCTTATATTATTCGCTAATATTTTGTTTTGACCACGTAACTTAGGGTTGAGAGACAGCATTCCCATATATTTGTTAGTTTTTTATTTAAGTTTATTCGTTAGTGTTCAAACACGGTCGTATTAATTAAAAACTCGGGAGTCGCGCCAGTTAGCGTCTGGTCTTAGTTGACACGGTTCATTGCAAATATAGATTGCACCGAGTAATTGGATGAACTTTAATATTTTCTGTGTTTAAATGTAAGAACAGGTCATACCTGTTACGCTTTTATACAGAAATTCAAATATTTACATACAAAATTTCAATACAGTCTGCCTGGTGTTTTTTGGAGCAGAAAAGTAGATAAAATAAAAGGGTATCTGTAGTAGTTAGTTACACATCTGAAACACTGACTTATAAATATTTCCGTGAATAGCATAAAATAGGTTGTGAACCTAAGTTCCTGAACTTGATGTAGGCAAGTCGTCTCCTATTTTCTACATAAGCTCAAAACCGTTGAACCAAAATGTTAGACATTTTCAAAGAAAATAAAACCAGACGAGTCTAAGAAACTTTATATCTCTGTAGATAGTTACTAACACGCAAAAGGCTTCACCACGGCACTGTACGTCATTACAGGGGGGACGCCCTGGTTGAAGACTTTCGTCTTCAGGCTCTGTGGTATATCTGACGAAAACATGTAGTTCAACTTCCTGAACGCTACCCATTCCAACTGGATCCTACTATCGGCTTGCTTCTCATAGTTGTTTCTGCCCAACTGCATTAGTTACCCGAGATAGATGTATGCCTTGACAACTTCGAGAGGCGTGCCATCAATGACTACTTGTGCCGGAGCGACGAGATCATTATACATGACCTTCGTCTTGTTCAGGTTCATCCGGAGACCAATTAGTTGGGAGGGTTTATTTAAGCTGTGCAGCATCTCCTGAACTTCCTGCAGCGATCCTGCCATGATAACGATATCATCGGCAAACCTTAAGTGAGATATGTATTCGCATAATGTATTAATAAACTCGTATATGTAAAATAATGACAATATTAATAAAAAAAAAAATAAACGAAGAAAATAAAATATGTAGTACATCCAATTTAAAGTATATTTTTAGAAACACATAATTCGTTGCAAATAAAAATAATGTTTCTAAAATAATAAATTGCCTGTCAAGAGACGGAAAAACAAAGGCAGGATAAGCTACGGAAAAGATGGATGAATGTAATTAAATAGGCTTTTGGATACAGTTAATGGGGAAAATGGTTGGAGAAAATTACAAGCCCATATATAAATAAACTGACAATTGTTGAGAAAGAATCAATGCATGTCAGTTTACTGATAATGTTAAAAACTGATAGGTAGGTATATTCAAGCATATATAACTGAAGGCCAGGGCCTATGAAAAGCTCAAATTTGGCCAAAGTTTCACTCTTCGTGTATTATTGGAAGTTGCCTTCCTGTTGTCTTCGGTATAATTTCCAACATCAAAATAGGGAGTGTGTTTTGCTTCAGTTTTTTAGTGTTTTAGGCCTTTTTATAAAAAGGAATGTGAATAGGAAAAGCCTTTGCAACACCAATAGACCTCCCTCATAGAGTCTTACTTATTTCAAACGTTAAAGTCCTAAGTGAGACTCTCATTCAACTCAACATCTCTCAAATTACGTTAGTTGTCATAAAAGATACAGAGCCCACCTACAATCAATGTAGCACAAATCCTCGCTATCTGATTCCATTCATCGTTTAACCCAGCTGTGGTGTGACAAGATAATCTAGCGAGTACGCTGATAAGATATTAGGTTTTTAATTAGAGTTTGCTCGAGTACAGATTAGCGCTATCGTCGTGATAATTGAAGATTTGCTATCAAAATACTACACTCTGTGTTAGTACTCGTACTATGACTCAGTAACATTGTACAGGTTCTGTTCTCTTTAAACCCATTTCAAAATTATGTTCTCAATTTGACTCCATCTTTTATCTGTGTAGGTCTTTGTCTATATAATAAAATGACTCAAATAGTTTGAAATGTTTAGAAAATTACATGTGACTGAATTCAGTTTCAGGGGATTTCTCTCTGATTACATAAAGATACAATAATAATTCACGAAATCTTCCCTTTGTACAATCACATTTCTTTGACCATCTCAGTTTTTTAATGAGCATTAGTTATGTCGGTTCTGTTTCATATTTTATCAGTGGTAGTAGAATTCAAAATTGATTCTTTATTTTAATATCTTCGCTTATAGTTCTACTAAAGTTAAACTGAAAACGTTACATGCCTCATAAGATTTGGTCAAAAGACAATAAACAATTGGGTTCACGAAGGTTCTCTAAGCAGATTATATCGAGCGGTTAATGACTAAATTCGGATAAAATAAAGAAAACTAAGCTGAGCCGATCTGGCGAAGAGCCAATGTAATCACTTGACCGAGAAAACTGGTGTAAAAGAAGGGTATTTCATATTGAAACAGGATAAATCTTATTACAGACACATTAAAGACATCTAACACCGCCAGGCCACCATGATTAAAAGTGGTTTTTTATTGAAAATTATTAATGACCATTTAAGAAGTCAAGTTACGCAGATTATTATGTATGTTCTATTTTCTCGTTGTTCCAATTCCATAAAACAAATTAAGACAATAAGTTGGAGATTGGTATATTATTAAAAGGTCATGCTTTTCTGGGATCGAGCGGCTGGTGTAATATCAAAGTATCACAGAAAATCGATGTTAAACTATTCCTTCGAGTGAATTGCTCTATGTATATACGTTGAGTGAAAGAAGTTGTACCTTTTGAGCAGTAGACGCACGTTCTTGTGGCGTAACTTGTTGGTGTTCATGAACAATGGCATCCTATCATCTGGTCTGCTCATTTGCAGAATGTATTAAGACTAGTTTTTGTCCGCGGCTCCGTCCCCGTGTATGATAGTTATAGCGATATAAAATAGACAATGTGCTTCCTCAAAAATCAAAGCATCTTCATGCCAAATTTAATTGAAATCAGTGCAGGGGTTTAGCTGTGAAAGCGTAATAGAACAGACATATAGACAGAGGTACTTACAAATTCATAATATTTGTATGAATTTGCAGTAATTTTAATTAGTTTTTAGTGAATAAGGCTCTTGGAAATTTTATATTTAATACTGATGTCACCTTAATAAGTTTTTTTTGTCACCTTTATAATTAGGATTCATTTAGTATTTTTACCCATAACTACAAATTATCAAACAAAGAACCAGAATATTAATGGATTATTTTATTGTTTCAGATATTCTCTTCACATCCCATACTTTACCATTAGAAGTTTAATATAATGTAAGTATTTTTGCTATATACCCAATTTAGAATTAATATATAATAGATGAAGCGATCCACCGGTCGTAAATGTTTTATATAGTATGTTTGAATCGTTCATCAATTTTATTGTTGTTTCAGTATTATAAAAAAAAACGTTTACTACTTAAATGTATAATATATTTATTATTTCACCTGTGGTGTAATAGTTGAATCGCGTAACTAGATAATAAAATTTATAATCGCAAACATTAGTCTAGTTTTATTAGGTTTTCCAACATATTCTTTACTCAGCGGCTCTCGTGAATAGAATATGAATCAGACTGAATGCATATAAATGTAAATTTGGACGTTTACATCTGTTATTTGTTACGCGAGAGTTGTCTGTTTTCGTTTATTTTAACATCGAGTGATATCATCAATCTGAACCTATCTCGTTTATCGATTTCGATTGGAACGACAACGGCTGTCATTAGTGCGTTATGTTTTGTGTTAGATGAGTTTAGTCTTTGGTGAATGTGACAGTTTACTAGTCGTGAAAAAAGGCTACCGCGAATTTATCGATCAATTTACTTTAGTAAAAACAATGTTACGAGTATTTACGAAATGGAGATACTTTATGATCTTATAAGTATCCCTCAGTACCTTAAAAAAATCAAGGTTCAATCTTCTCTCAAAACCAGTTTTATAAATACTTACGGCTGCTCAAGATGATCAATAAAATTTTAAAATGATTGGTTGATTGATTTAGATTCGGAAACTTAAAAATAAACCACATTGAAAATGAAGTTCAGTTATATATCTTTTTAGTTTTCAAAGAATCCTACCTTAAATTACTTATAAGGTTTTGTTAATTCATTTTCGGAAAACTTAAATTCACATTTCCTACTACTAGCAGTATATTATTGTCTAATTACACGAACTCAAACAACAGATTACAACTTAGCTATTTTATATAAGTGGGCAACTATATAAAGTCACTTGATTGCCCATGAATTGAGAAGCTTAATTATATAAAAGTAGGTATCTTACTATGTCTATGTAATATATTTATCATAATATATTTTCTTATAGCTTAGTTCAACGGCATCGGGCACGGGTTCTGGGCATTTAAGGTTAATGAAAAAAAGTAATGAAGTAGACCCTTGAGGCTATATAGGTGTATCGTTACAGCACAAACATATCTATAGTTTTTAAAGAATTAAAATCTGCATTTATGGTAGAAATAGTTTTTTACCGCGGCTTCGCCCGCATGTTGTCTATTATCGCGCTAACAAGTAGCTTATATTCTTTCTCTAGAATCAAAGTACCACAATGCCAAATTACATTGAAATTGGTGCAGCGGTTTAGCCACAAAACAGAAACAAACAGACAGAGTTATTTTCGAATATATAATATTAAGTATGGACTATTATGCAGTAATTTAAATCAATGAATCACATTATTATAATTCTGTTAAACGTTGTTCATATTATTATATTGAGTAAAATTTGCTCGTGTTTATAAAAGCTAGCATGAAAATAAACTTTGCTGAAATGTCTGGGCCGCACATTCGCAAAGATTGATTGATTAACAAAGATTGATTTATCTCTAGCTACTGATCATCATATCAGCCGCAAGAAGTCCACTGCTGAACATAGGCCTCCCATTAGGGTATATAGAGGGTCATTAGGACCTCCACATTGACCAGTCGTTAGCGGCCTGCATCCAACGAGTCCCTGCGATCTTAACCAGGTCGTCCATCCACCTCGCGGGAGGTCTTCCTACGCTTCTAACTACTGATACTACATATTACGAGTAATTATATGTTAAGAATTTGTTAGACTACGGGCCCGTGTCGAAAAATGATTGGTCATGTGAACCACCAAGGGACCTGTTTAGAAAGATACAGGGCATAAAACAATATCATCCAGTACTATGCCGTCACTTGTAAGCTGTGCAACTGAATACTGGTGAAGGTGAGGGGAAACCCTCGATTTTCCTTCCTTGTCTCATGGTTTCTGTACGGCATTGTGGAATAACAGATCAGAAGAGATATTAAACGTTCATGATACCAACGTCTGGCGTCAAAACTTGTTATTCAATACAATTTTGACGTTTAGCAAACGGGAAGCGATTTGATTTGATGGGCCACCATTTATGGCAATGCCTATATAAATTGAGTCTTATGACAATTTAGGTAATGATATAAGCCCTGTTGAAGTTTTAGTGCTACTGCTAGATTTCTTTATCAGCAAAAAAGAAATAGAGGGAACAAAAAAATAACATTGATATTCAGAATCGAAGCCTTTTATATGTCATCGGTCGCAGGGTGTAATAGTGCGACCCACTTACATTCAACGATTGTAGACGTTCGTTACGGACCCCATTCATAGTGCGGAACCCGTCCTCTTTCATGGAGGGCTATGAATCCTTCGCAATGGCAGATATACATACGAATAACTTTTTCCTTAGACTATCTTCTTGAGTAACGGCGGCGTACAGTTGAAGAGTACTTTTGGAGATTTTGGAAAAATTTCCTTACGTTATATTTGACTTGCAATTTTTTAAATAAATTAATAAAATAAATAAATAAAGAGAAAAACAGCAGACCTGGCTCTGTAGTATGCTTTGAGAGTGGACATGGTCCAGCGATGGGCTGCAAGGGGGTGATAATAATGAGTTTACTAGTTTTAAAGGTATTCACGTCAATAATTAAATCAAAAAACTTTTTGTGTACCTATTTCACATGCAATCATGCAATGGATGGATGGAGGATATGGATTAAGTAGATACTTGCTTCTAATAATTATTGCTAGTAATATTACTATGTTATTGCAGACTTTGCACTCTATTACTTAAGTTATACGAAACTCATAGTTGGCAAAATATAAGCGTTGAATTTTGTTCTCTGCCCACCCGTTTGAAATAAAGACGTGTTTTGTTTTCAAGCGACTCCTATCACATAAAAAAACAGAATTTCTTTAATCCACCGACTACTAGTTTACGGAGCATACTGTCGTTGTAATATCTCTTTGAACTGCTCTGTTTGTAATATAATGTAAATAAATACCTATAACTTGTAGGACGTAATGCTTTGCAGTTAAATGAAAAATGTGAATATTTCATATAACATAAAAGTATGTTGTGGCGTTTCTAGACCTTTGATATTTTTTTCACATCACACTGCGTCTGTACTTTTACTACTGCTATAACATTCATTTGTAGACAATGGAGATTATACTCTGGTAAATATGTATTATTTTGAATCTAGATATCTTTTTTTCAAACCTTTGTTACTATAAAATTTGGTACCTCTCCCTATAAATTGGAGAAGAGTTATAGAGGAGAGACTGAAACCACTCATTTGATCAAAAGCAACAGATAAATTCGTAAAACCTATAAGTTATTGGGGCTATGGTATCACTTTGTTCGAACCGGCCCATTTTGTGTTGAAACCTTGCTGTCCCACGATAATTTAGATTTTCATGCATCCTGCTTTTCTAAACAAAATCACATTGTTTTAGATGTTTTATTCATAAATAACTAATATTTTTAAGCCTTTAACTTAAACAGCTACTTCTGTCGTGTTTTTAGACAAACAAATACGTTAACCAATTCACGTGGAAGTAAATGTAATCCATAGGAGAAATCAAAAGCAGAATAAATCCCAAAATATTTTCCATCCTGTATGGTAAGTACGGTTTGATTGGCTTTTAAAAACTGAACGAATCATGTTTTGATTCGTAAAAGCATTACTTTTTGGGGATTTGACCAACGATACTTCACAATAATCTCCAAGAAATGTTAATATTATGGAATCGTGTATGTTGGTGTTATTATCATAAACAACTAATATTTTTTAACAAATATAAAACAGCTAATCACAACACTCTCAATAGAAGTGTTTATAAACACACAGATATTGAAAAGAAAAGGAAACAAAAAAAACTTGTTATTGAAATAAAATATATCACCATCAACAGCCTTCAATAAGAAATTGCTGAACTGAGATCTTGTTTTAATGTACTTTGACCCAGTGGCTTGAGAGGTCGCCACGCCACTTTCTACTGCGCCAAGCGTTATGGGTTCAAACCCCACATGGGTTGTCCCACTTTGTGTGATTCATAAATTGTCTTAATCTGAGTGTCCATTTTGTCCGTTTCATGTTTATTTGTATAGGCCCCCGCGACACAGGATGTTTATTTCTAATGCCGGAGGAGCCTTTAAAAGAAAATGTAATCATTTCAGCTATGCTTGACGTAGTTTAAAAGTTAGGTGTAGGTTTACCATATTAAGACCCTTTCTCTCTCTCTCTTCGAATCAGGTTTAGTTTTAACCCGGCCTGATGACTTGACCCTTTATTTTAAATCGATTGACAATCCACAAAACATCGTGACAAAGCTCGATACAAGATAAAAGGCCTTATATATTTGAATTATTATTCCACCCTGAAATACAGATCAGTATCAATAATCTTCTAATACGATGAACCTGGCTTCCTTGCGACATGGACGCGTCGATCATTAGGGAGCGCACTGATGCGTAGGTCGTCACCGGAAACAGATCAATTTCTCATCTCCCTCACTTGACGTTAAGTGGTCTAAATCGGATTGTTCAAAGATAGGTAAGCCTTTATTAAGAGATTATCTATAAATAGATTATTTTATGAGAATTCTTATTACTTTCTAAAAGTAAATGTAAATGTAGGAAGCTTAGGTTTCCATAATGAACATGAATATTTTATTTTGCTTACATTATCTTACACACTGTCATCTGAGTCTAAACCAGGTATAGTTTATAGACATTACAGTATGATGTAGACCGTCGACGGACATATTTTTATGCAAACTAATTGTTCAAAAATCCCATTACTTAATGAATGTCACACTTAAGACTAATCTAACGCGACTTCAAACGCCTAAATTCATGAAGCCACTTAGAGTTCATAGTGTGCCAAAGTAACACATATACTCCAACACGTAGCATTCCATGTGGCGCAGTTGAGTTATTCCTAAAGTCTCATATAACTTATCTAAGTTACACACATTATACAAACGAATTTCCCCTCCCCCCATCCCCATCCCCATTCCCCAAAGGCCGGCAACGCACTTGTGACGCCTCTGGTGTTGCTGGTGTCCATGGGCGGCGGTAATAGCTTACTATCAGGCGATACGTCTACTCGTTTGCCCCTATAAAATAAAAAGAGTTATTTTCAAGCAAATAATCGTCTCACCTTTCAATGTCAATTTTTAATTGTATTGCCAGCTTTCAGCAGCTTATATATATATATAGGTATATATATATATATATATATATATACCTATATATATATAAAAGGTATATATATATATATATATATATATATACTAGCTGACCGACGCAACCTCGTTTGCGTCTTTTATTGCCCGTAGCGAAAAAAAATCCCCCGTATAGTGTGTCGCGGACTTTTTTGTAGATATTTATAAGATCTACGATTAATTAGAACATTTTATGTAAATTTTCTGGTTGATTTTTTACACCTTGTGTCCGAAAAACCCCAATATCTTACGGAACCCTATTTTTTTGCAAAATAAAATATAGCCTATGTTACTCGTGGATAATGTAGCTTTCGAATGGTGAAAGAATTTTTAAAATCGGTCTAGTAGTTTTTGAGCCTATTCATTACAAACAAACAAACATACAAACAAAGTTTTCCTCTTTATAATATTAGTATAGATATATATGGACGCAACTTCTATTGTTATTTTTTCACCAAAACGAAATTTCAAACAACATGCCTTTTAGTTATTTCTTACAAAGAAAACAAGTTTTAACTAAAATGTTGTTTCTAAATTCCAAAATCTTAAAGTGAATTCTAAGTATCACTAAGCCTAACACGCTTAAAAAAATATGACAGAAACATGTTGTTCATTTAGCTTTGCTTTGATTTAAATAAAATTACAGAGCTCAAAAAGAAAAAGTAAGATCAGACTTATGTTATTAAAAATGTATGGAACAATCTCAGGTATTGCCCTTTGACTATTGACTTTTGTATTTGATATTTCTCATTTTCCAATTATATTTTGTATTTGTAGGGACAGCCAGAGGGCACGGTAAAAACTGAAAATTGCATAAATTTCGTGTATGAGTAAATCACGACACGATAGTTGTCCATGCGTGTGACAAACTCAATAGGCATTGACACCCAAACTACATTTAGGTACATACAACATACTAAATTTTACACTTATTTACTTGGAATTACTTCGACTAATCTGTATCTCTTTCTACAGTGAGAACTTTTACTGCTAGTACCATATCTCTAAAGCTTTGCCAATGTAATTTTTGAAAGATAGAGTACTGACTGTTTTTTTATGACTGAGCTTGACAACATAACTTTACTCTGCCTGTTAGTAAGCATGACCCGAATCTGAGAGATGTGGTCGCCATACTTACTCATTGCGAATATATTTTCATTCTCGGCGGCTTTTGTCACTGTTTAATATTTATAGCCTAAAAGACATTTACAAAAATAAACTCTAAGCCTAAGGGATAACCCTTATATTATACTTATATTGCTATATTCTAAGGTGGGATAATGACGGTGGACACAGGATCCCTCTGTGGGTATAATGTGAGTCATTTAGCGCCAAAGTAGCTTACCCACTAGCTTTATTAATAAAGTGTAATCCTTACCCCGTTTTAATTATACTAAGATTATCTACTACAACGTACCGGTCTATGGGCTTTATGGACATGAGTGTCCTCCCTACACAGAATAAACAACTGCGGTTATTTGGCGTTCCCTTTGTCTAAGTAGAACATCTGCAAAATTGCTTTTTAGTCTGATGTCTTTGTGTATGTGGAATTGTGATGTGGACTGGAATTAAGTGATGAATTGACGACAAAAGATATATGCGTTTTATATTGTATATAAAAGAAACCACCACGTTGGTCTAGCTCTTAAGTTTTTTGGTTTTTAGGAGTTTAGATTTATTAATCCAGACAGGATATTTTTTTTTAAATTTTTAGATCAAGTTTTCGTCATGTTTCGCATGTTACAGAAAATTCATATTAATGTGATAATAGCTACCTTGCAAAAAAACTAACTGCAAACCTGTTTGATTATAGAAAAACAATAAGTTATGTGTAAAAAAATTGTGAGAAAGTAATTGAATAAAAATGTTTGTCAATGTATAAAGATTAAATTAACTAAGATTATAAATCCAAGGAGCCTATCTTGTTTAGTCCTAATTTAAATTAATTTAAGCAATAATGGAATAACATGTTTAGTTTGGTAACAATTTATTTTCTAAATCAACTTATGAAATATGAATAAATAGTGGGCCTTGACGATAACAATTTATAAAGGTCCACAGCCACTTTCGTCTTAAATGACCTAAATTAGGGGCTTAGTTTACATTAAATGATATAAGTTAAATTCTCCCCAAATAGGAGGACAATTTAATAACCAAAGTTCATTTCGTAGAGATATCTGCGACGGTGAAATTATAATTTGAAATTGAATGAAACGTTACTTATTAAGTTTAATATTTGTCTTTTGTTTACACCAAGCACAATAGATCAAGGTTATTGATTTTATTTAAGCACTGGCCACAGAAATAATCAGCCAAAATCTTTTGCATTGTTCCAAAATCGAGTTATTACCTGTGTGCGGTAACAACTCCATTTCAGATTAACTTTTTCGTGATTCAATCATTTCTACATGAGATAAAGGAAAATGTAAAGTGGGTTAGCCAGTGTTAAGTTCAATCCAGCAGAGATTGACTCTTTTGATTCTAAAAGTGTGGAGTCAAAATGCAGCAATACACTTACGACGTATTGAGGTGTGGCATAAGTCAATTGCCAGAATATAATAGTCCCAGAGTTTCTATTCTCACAGAAAATTATTGTATAACCACGCCATGGTACCACGTAGTTATATCAGTATATGATAAAACCCATAAAAATATGGAGTTATAAAGTGCTACTAGAGCAGTCGCGAAAAAATCGCAAACTGTTATCGGCGAACACATTAACGATATAACTACGAACATTTATGGGTTCACATAATGGTTTAAGGAGAATATCGTAGCATATATTGGACATAATTTTACTAAAAATAAGCCTTGTATAGCGATTACGTGATATAATATTTCCAATATGTTCTTTATGAGTCTGCACGTATGGTCTTCTCGCCGTTTACTACAACGAGTATGGATCAAATCTACTATTGTAGATTTGATCCATTCTCTGGATGTTTTTGTGTCCGTTTCATGTATGTGTGTAAAGTCTACTATGACTTAGAACTTATTGTTAGTTCGCAAACCATTTAAAAATGAAAATAAACAGATTTATAACGTGGAAGAGCCATGCTTGGCTTTTTGGGTTGACCTAACTTGAATACTACAATCATTACAGAAAATCGATTTAGAAACTGCTTTCGTTGCATTAAATAGAACATTTACAAATATACAATGATTTTCAAACCTGAATATATATCACACACGGAAAATTTATTTTGATTTACGCTCGCCCAAAATAGTTAAACAAAGTTATCTAACTAATAACGTCCATAACGATATGAATTAGTCGTTCTCAGAATTTCAGAGCCCATTTGCGTTAAAGCTTTTATGACTAGACCATTACTAATACGATTATAGTTTGGATTGAATATTAAAACATAAGTAAATCTGAAAATAAGGTCAATAAGGATTAAGATTCGTTCGAACTTTGTAAAGATATTGAAATCAATTTATTCTTATGAATTAAACATCTCGATGTTCATTGTTAGATCAATGATAATATATAATTTAACAGTTGGTTTGATCAGGCTACATTCAATGTGTGTAGCCTGACTAATTCGGTTTCATAAGCGGAGAACTGACCAAGTTCATTTCCTACGAAAAGATTTGATTTAATTGTCTACTTTCCATGTTTTTATTATTATTTTCATTGCTCCTGCCTATACTGCTGTTGAGCTGACTGCTCTAAGAAGAGATATTCTACTGTTTTCAGTTAATTTCAAACTGAATATAATTTACAATCAGCCAGTGATCACGATATAAGACTAGGTATATTATGAATTTACTAGCTTCAAGATTTCTCATTTTAATCTAAATTATTTGCGTTTCACTAAATCTTAGAGAATTAATGACATTTCTATTGACTAGACTTCATTGTTCATTAAAGCTCGTTAATGCTATTTATGAAATAGAAATATAATATATTAAAGTACACACACAAGAAGATAATAATGTAGTTTATATTATGTTTCTACTTTAGTAATAATATTTTTTCATGGCACAATGAGAATACATTTTCAAGTTTGGACATTAATCTATAATAATATTATAAAATAGAAGAATTTGTTTACACTACTAACTTTTATATCCTACTAATATTATAAACGCGAAAGTTTGTGAGTATGTATGTGAGGATGTTTTTTGCCCTTTCACGACAAAACTACTAAATGGATTTTGATTAAAATTTACAATAATATGGCTTATACATCAAGATAACACATAGGCTACAATTTATAAAGATACTGTCTTCGCCTCACGGCGTTGCCCGCGGTTATTGTCGTACCGCGGGGATTAGGATTATTTCTATAAATTTACAAAGTAAGTAGTGTTAGCATTAGCATACTTGCTGAACTACACTGTGACTAATATTATAGTACGAGATAAGAAGAATTTACAACAATCACTTTAATGAGTGGCGTTTATCTTTAATAAACACAAGGACCGACCAGGTTTATACCCAACTCATATCAGACTCTTTTTAATTTTTACTGTTTACAAGTAAAGGTTTACAAAAGAGGTCGTTCGATTAAAGTACTTTTAACGTTCAAGTGCGCACGGAGATGTAACATCCTCCTGCCAATACTTACAGTGTTATAATAAAAGACACAAAGTATTTCGAAACGTCTGCTGCACTTGTGATATTTTCGAACAGACGCCCTACATTCCAGGTTTAGTGTGTCACGGCATCAAAAGTGCTAAGTGCACTCCCAAGTGCACATTAAGATGTAATGTGTTTGTTGCGGCGGGAAGCTAGCCAAACAGACACGTAATAGCCGGAAGGTCGCTAATTTGGAAGAATTATGTTATTGTCCCTGCTTTTAACATTATGGAACTTTAAGAAAAATCTTATTACCTTTTTGGTAATACCATCTGCACACAGACTGGTTTAAAATGGCAATAAAGGGAATTAAAAGGCATTTACGCTAATGACTCTCTTATTGTTGAATGAAAGAGCCTATAGTCTACATTATTTCAACACTCGGAAAGGTCGTAGTTAAATAGTGTCATGTTTTCAAGTCTTAGTAATAATGTTAGTACAGTCGTATAATGAGTAAATAAAGCCTTCAGCGTTGTAATCGTAGATTTAAATTACTGGGCGGAGAAATTATTTTTATAGACAAGTTCATTTTCAGGAATAATGTTTGTATTATTTCAGACTTACCACTATTTTAACAGCCAGCTTAAGTTGAAGGTGTCAAAACTCTACTTGCTTAAGTTCCATACATCTGTACAAGCAATATCAGCTTACATTCCCTGAATCCTTCAGTAACTACTTTTTCAATATACTCTTATTTTATTTCATACTTTATTTTCCATTGTCAGTGCCAATTTAAAGATTCAGCTCTATTATTTTAGCAATATGGAATTATATCTGATTGCCAAAGTATGGTCACTACACCTATGTCTACGTCTTTGCCTACTTCTATCATTATCATTTTTAGGGTGCCGTACTTCAAAAGAAAAATCGGTACCCTTATAGGATCACTTTGTTGTCCTTCTGTCTGTCAAAACCCTATTTTTCAGGAACGCGTGGGAGGTATCAAGCTGAAATTCACATTAAATACACAGGTTTGTTGTATCTTCATGCAGTGAAAGATTAAAACTTCTAAGCCAAAGCAAACAAGAGATACAGCCGCTTATGCTGCAAATCTTCAACCCTCGCAAAGGAATGAAAACCTACACGGTACTTCCCGTAGACTCAGAAACTTGAAAATTTGTACGAAGCGACGTCTTATAGCACAGATAAAGGGAAAATTGTGAGAAACACATTTTAGTTACATCATAGAATATACCTACAGGTTTGTACGGAACTATCTGTGTGCTAGTCCGACTCGCACTTGGCCTATATTTTTTTTACCTTTTTGTCAGTTATCAAAATATTTTTCTCATGACACCATATCACATTACTACGAGTATAATACTTTCAATCTTTTCAACTTTTAATCAAATAGAGCTATTTTTGTCTTTTTCTGAAATTTTCATTCTTTATTCTAAGCCCATCACAGATTCTTCTAAACTGGAAAGAGACACCAAATTCAAGCTGGAACATAGAAAAACAAATGACAATATTTTACTTTTTATTGTTTGCCATTTGCATAATTGTGTCAATGTATCGTTAAGTTGACATTTATTGGGCTGCGGAGGGTACCTTGAAGGTACGGCATTTTGTTTTTAAGACACGTTGGAGCAGCTTCGAGGTAAAAGCTGGTAGCGCATCTGTTCGGGTTAATGTTTACTTGTTTAGTTTACTGCCACTCTGCTTTATATCGCTTTTAAAATGAATCATTCTATATTCTTGTACCAAATTCATAAAAAGGAATGTAAAATGAAAAGAGGTCATCAAACGGAATGAACGTAGAGGTAAACATGAAATGTGTATAAAGTACAGTGATATGAAATAATACGTGACATTTAATAACATCCCTCGTAGCGATAGCAGAACAATTTATTTAGTCGATTTTTATATGACACAAATACAACGCTTCTCGGATTTTTATTTACGCAATACTCAAAATTTAATTTATACTTTATGAGCGACATATGGGGATTCCGTGTTCCGTTTAAGGCTCAGAAACGTCTCATAAACAAAACATAAGGAAAATGTATTTTAGGTTTAGAAGCAATATTATTTCAAAAATAAAACCGTACGGCAGAGAGCGTTGTACATTGTACGAACTGACGTCTAAGCACCTATTAGAAGAAAAAAATTGTATGTTACCACAATAAAATGTTTTGCTGTGTTGAACAAATTTTCAAGAAACTGCAAGCATTATTATGTTATGTTGTAGTGTTGTTTACAGTTATTGCAGTAAAATGAAACAACAATACTCCATTATGACAGCGTTCATTTACTAATATTTCCTGATATATTTAACGGTTAGCAATTAGATAAAACAGATAAAAGAGATTGAAATTGTTGTACATCAATTAACTTTCTTGTTCTCTGTCTGCGATTCTGATTCGGCATAGTTAATAGAAGATAACAGTTTAAGCAAGAAATCATGCAATATTTCCAAACACAATATTGAATACGTATTCATAAAATTTCGTAATAATCTTATCTTAGATTCAAAATCGAAATTTCTCATTAATTTCTAAAATATAACAAATTAAATAAAAAACAATTTTAATTAAATTTGTGTTCTATTAATCAGAGAAACGTGATTCGTTAAATCATTAATTAAAGATGTCGGAGCCGGTCTACTGAAAATATCGAATTTGTAGATTGTAATTCGATACCGTTCAGAAATAAGACCAGAGACAAAATGGCTCTGTTTTACTTAATTATTCTATTGGTTCGGTGGTGCTACTGCGGACCTCAGATTTATTCAGGGTTGGCACTTGACGAAACGTCTGCACAATGCAATAATATACCATGTCGACAACTCACTCAAGTAAATAAGGTCAATTAGTCTACATTCTTGTATTATATTATTACGTATGGTGTATTAAATCATACTGAACCGTTACTAAAGATAAACAACTTTCTATTACTACCGCACGTCGAAGCATACATGGTTTTCATACTCAAACTCAAACTCAAACTCAAATCATTTATTTCCATAGACCCCAAAAGGCACTTGAACACGTCAAAAATACAAACATAAAAACATAAAACAAAACTCCTAATACTAAATGCACTGAGATGATTTGAATTACCGGATCTTAGATTGATTTCGATTCAACTCAAAGGTTTAAATTGAAATCAATCCAAGTACCAGCTCCGATGGGTATTGCATTCATGAGAAGAGCTGGTGAGAAACTCATGTGCACCATCTTTTCAGATAATTCATACAATTTTACATAATAATTGAACTGTAGGAACCAAAAATTTAGAAATTAATGGACGCGCAAGTAAAACAATTTAAGAAATATTTGTTTTTAACCGACTTCAAAAAAGGAGAAGGTTCTCAATTCGGCTGTATTTTTTTTATGTTTGTTACCTCATAACTTTCCACTGGGAGAACCGATTTTGATGGTTCCATTTTTATTTGAAAGCTGGTGCTTCCCGTGTGGTCCCATTTTAATTTGGTCCAGTTCTTGAAGTCGGTTAATTTTAATACAGTTTACAATTCATTTTATATTTTTGTGAAGTGTCATTATACATTGTGTAAATTACATCAAAATATGTGAAGAGTTACGTTATTTTTCACAAATTTGTGGTGTGACTAGGATGGGCAAAATGAGAACTTAAAACATTTTTTTTAAATACTTGTAACGTAAGTAGATGGTAAGTTAAAATAGTTCAGATCTGAAACACTACCCGCTATAATAATTTGGAGCAATCGACTGGCAAGAGAAAGCGTAATTCTTTTATGACAACCCTATAATTTGGGCGATATTAAGCCACCAAATTGTGTAGGTAACTTAATAAGTCTCTCGGCGGTTCGTCTCATGGAGATTCAGTGCCAAAGTGTCTCCTAAATGACTCTTTCAAAATTAGTTTTACAATTTCAATATTAACGCTAAGAACACCTTTATATTACATTTTTCTTTAAAGCAATTGTAATGGATTTTCTTTTTTATCAATTTTAGGAATGTGAACGAATGTTTTAAAAGAAGAATACATAGTTATTCTTTAGTTGCAATTTTAAAATTAGAGTAAAGGAATATTTCACTACGGTAACGTCTCCCACTTCGTGAAAAGCAACTAAAAAGTGATTAATATGTACTTTGTTTTCTGTAAGGCCCTGGCATTATTTCGGTAGATTCGGCTCATTTGTCTTAAAGCAACGGCTTTTTCAAGGAGAAATCAAATTAGACTTACAAATTAGTTATTAATCTTACATGTGTTTGTTTATATGAAAGTTTTGTTTACTGATTAACTCTTAATATTTACATTACTCAATATTGTATATGTAACTAACTAGTTGAACCCCGCGGTGCTACCCACGATACGACAATAACCGCGGGCAAAGCCACGATGCGAAGCTAATATCTTTATATATTGTAGCCTATCTGTTATTCTGATGTATAAGCTATATTATCGTAAAGTTTCATCAAAATCTATTTTGTAGTTTTTGCGTGAAAGAGCAACAAATATACTCGCAAACTTTCTCGTTTATAAAAATTAGTAGGATTACTTGCTAATGCTTATCCTTTTTTTATGTAATAGATAGAACTCTACTCTACCTGATGAAAAGCATGAATAGAATCCAAGACACTGATGGACCGTGATCATACAAACATTTGATTCGACCCGGGCATCCATCTCGAGACCTCGAGCACAGCAGTTGCACGCTACCACTGTGACACCGACTACCGATGCAGTCGAAATTATTTAATCATTATCAATGGCACTCTAAGAAAATAGATATATTTAATAGTATTCATATATTACTATTATTTGTGCGGGGTCGCTATGTTGCAATACGGTGACACAGTAAATTAATGCTCAGCTAATGTATTCGTAACGCTGATACGCAATGCACGTTTATTGAGAAACACGCAACCTTATGATCATGTCGGGACGAGATGTAGATACTAGCTAAAATTTGTGTCTACTGAGAATTAGCTTTCAACCCGAGTGTAATTTTCTCACATCTTTCTATTTATCAACATATTTAATCAAATTATAATTAAACTACTAAAATAAATTTGTCTATAGCTTTCATGTTGTAAGAACCCAACAACTCGTAGATGATGCGATAAGCACGTTTAAATTAATGACAAGTAAATAAATTATTCGACTTTATTGTACAAACACAGATACAGCTCGTAGCAATATCTTTAAAAGTGTTGTTTGCACTGATTAATAGACATCACAGCGGAGATGTAAATGAGATACTTACATTTTATGGGTCTCTATAAAGTAATGGTATTTGAAAACAAGGGCCCCAGTTTTATGCCGATAATTTTTTTAATTAAATTTCAAGTTTTATATTTACCTAAATGATATAAGGTATACAACCCGTAGATCTGAAATTGTTACAAGTTTATATGACACTTGTTATGAATTGTTCAAGCAAGAAGATTTGCATATTGATGTGAAGGGTTTACACCAATATGCAAATATTCTAGGTCATAAGTATTTGCTATGGACTCGGTCATAAATAGTCGTAGCGGGACCACAATAATGCTATTGCACTTGCACAAACACATCTAAAACTATTGATCATAATCTACAAAGATTGTGGATAATTAGATCAATATACTCGTACCTAGATTGAATCAAAAACAAAACGAAAGTTACAAAGGAACCAAACAAGGAAATCATAATAAATATGAACTTGTATAAACTTTATATGAAAGAATTGAATGTCAGACATCATGAATGTAGCCTGCAACACCTTTATTATCGATAACGAGCTGGCGTCACGTACCCGTAGCACTAACGGTTCGTTGATTTATGATTCGGTCTGCAGCGAGTAAATAATACTACCATAACTTTCTACTTCAAGAATCAGGTCGACATTATAAAATCATTTTATATTTGTTTACTACCTTGGTGGCACAGTAGTAGTGTAAGCGACTGCTGTGCTTGAGGTCTCGGGTTCGATTACTGGGTCAGACCAAATGTTTGTATGATCTGCAAATAATTGTTTCCTTTGTTTTCTATGTATGTATTTGCAAAAAAAAAGTATTAATATCACTTGTCTAAAACCCATAATATAAGCTCTGCTTAGTTAAGGACTAGATGGCGTTGTGTGTTAGTGTCTGAATGACAAATAATACAGCTTGACTGAACACTAAGAATCACCAAGACTTACAGGCCTATCAAAGTCAATTAAGTAAGAAAAAATATATTAAGGCACTCACATTAATCGAGTTATCAAATATTTTGTAAGTTTTCAAAGTCAAAGTCAAATCGTTTATTATTATTCCATAGGCCCCAAAAGGCACTTGAACACGTCAAAAATACAAACATCAAAATATAAATTTTGTTTTGTAATAATTCTCGATGTGACTATTGATTGAGCTGTTGAATAAAATTCAATTTATAACAATATTGCAAGTATAAAGGTCAGTGGCGTCTTGATATGAGTCTGGTCTTCTTTTAATTGAATCAGATCGCTACCGAATACACGAAGTATAGTCATAAGGTACTTATTTCATAGGAGTGAAGATTTAATGACTTTGACATAAGCCATTATCAGTTCTAACGACGATTTAAAAAATGGGGGTCGTTACATTTCGTCTTGTTTTAGTCTATTCACACACGGACGGAAATAAAAATTGATAATTATGTACATATTTAATACTATACTAATACTAAAAACTTGTGTTGTGATATACAATATGTACATAACCATAAAATAAATGTAACAAAAAATATTCTAAGCTTTACAGTATCGTGTTGTTCTGATCAGCGATCATTGAAACATAAAGACAAATAGTATTATGCCTCAATTTTTGAAACCAACTGACAATATCAAATTTCTAAATTGTACATACTGAATATAAGTTCATATGTTAAAATATGAAACATACATGTAAAAGAAAAGCAACATAAAAAATGTCTTCCACGACAGGCAATTACAAGTATACACATACATGAGGGTATTTTTTTTAATTGGAACGTGTATCAATTGTTTGAAAAGAAAAACAGAAGAGGACGTATTCAAAAGATTATACGAGTATGAAGGATTTATTCTAGTTTGAATTTCATCTATTCTAAGTATACGATATTGGATAACGTTTCCTCATTGCCACTTTACTGACGAGATGAATTAACATTTTTTTTATTTTTTTCAAAGAAACAGCAATATCCTTAAAAATCGAAAGCAGAAAAACAATTCTAATTATTATTTTTTTAAAGAAAGCTCACTGGAAACGCAACGCTAAGTACATCAAAGAATGCAATATACAGCTCATCTTTGGTAACCTAAGTCTACATTGAAAATACCTTTATTTTACGAAGAAATAAATTCGGATATTTCAAATAACGGAAAGACTTTTTACGGGTTTTCCCAACTTAATTAATGTTTGCAGTACTGATTTCTGAACATATTTACAGAGGATAGAATTGAAAAGAATAAAATATGATGCAGGTATATTGTAATATTATTGGTTTTTAATATTTTCAAAGTAATAATCTCATTCTTTGAAATATTAAATTATTTTAAACTACTCGCTGACCCGGCGAACCGAAGTTCGCGATAAGAATACCGCCAAATTGATTTTCGTGAATATTTACTAAATTACCAAAAAACTTTTTTTATCGTGTCATTTTTTTATTCGTGTAGATTAGCTGCAAAATATATGACTAAGCGAATTAAGAAACAATAACATATCCGATTTACTCATAATTTTCTTCTACACAAACCTTGTCCGGACAATAACAAACAGGGTAAATAAACAATTATCCAATTTGGTGCAGTCCATCGAAAGTTATGCGCGTACATACATTTTTGTGATTTTGTGATGTACAGGCCACATTTACATAGAAATAGGAGGAAACCAGGATATAAACTAGAATGTAGTCACGATGTCGTATCTCAGCCGATAGTTTTCAGTAAGCTTAAAGAGACGCATGCTCGAATATTAGTGTGCTGATAAACGATGAACACGATTGAAACAAAAATAGCGAACTATTTATCTACCATATATACCTACGAGTCGTTTTCTCCAACAGTTTAAGATTTGTAAACAAAAACACATTTAAAGCATCAGAAAAGCTTTTAAAAGAAGACATTTTTTTTACTGAATATAAACCTTTTAGTGTTGTTTATGAAGAAATAATATCAACACGTTAGGGAAAGGAAGGACGTAGTTCAAAATAACTGTGTTTGATTGTGAAACTCGTAGAACTCTCATATGATACGATGATCCTACGATGAAATTAAGATAATGTCTTATTTTTATTTCTTTATTTAAATCAAGTTCACGAGATTTTTAAACAACGAATAAGATTTTAAAAAGATAAGATTAAGATATTAAAAAACTAATCACTGAAAAATATTTATGCCTGTATCTAAAAAAGGATTGTGAGAGGCATATTAAACACCCAAACAGGGCGATGGGTTGTGTGACTATCGCCATCCATGAAGGTCAAAGTTAACAGACGTCCTAGTCTACACCAAGAGCCAAAGGTACGAGTACATTGGTAACCTCACTCTCTCACACAAAAACAAGAATAACTTTGTGTTTTCTGTAAGGCTGTAGAACATGTGCCGGCAAGGCTCTCCCACATAAAAAGTAGAGGTCTTTACATGTAATGTAATTTATTTCAAACTCAATACTCGATGGCTGTGGCTTGCATGTCTTGCTTGCGTCTGTATGTATAATAATATGGGGTATTCTTCAAAAGACTAAATCAAACCTAGATAAATACTGTAGTTGCATAGTTTTTAATTCATCAATGTTCACGGACTTAAAAAAACAAACACTTGCCTGAGTGAGTCTTAGGAAATGATGTCACTCCCATCTGTAAGGTCCCACGCGTAAAAACATATATATAAAGATTCATCTACGGAAAAAAACATTAAATAATGTTAAAGGTAGTATAAAAACGAAGTGGTCATGAGATTTAGACGCAGCTTAATGAACAGGATAGATGTCTTGTTCATCTAGAACTAAGACAGCCTAAGTCTTCCTTATTGAATGTATTTTCTCTGTTAACGTAGTTTTATTTAGTCCGTAATTTAGCTAAGAAATGCCTTCAACCTCTCATGGAATCGCTTTAATTAAATGTAAGGGGATGAGTATCCACTCAATGTAATTAACAAAGAAGATTTGGATAATGTTACAATTTTATTTATTAGATTCTTGTAGTGTTATGGTTGGAGAACCTTTCTTTACGTTACGGCTTTTAGCTATTGTGAATATTGTGTGTGAGTTTTTTTATTATTAGATTGATTTAATGACTTTGGAAGCGACTCTAACAATGAACAAACACAAAATTGTTCAAAGTGACTATAATAACCTACCTATAATGTAATTCAGTATGTTTTAATCTTTTTTTTTACTAACTGATAGTAAGTAATTACTACTGCCCATGATAACTGCATCTTAAAGACACATACATTAACGCCCTTTGATCTTTTTCGCTCTGAATTAGAACAAAAACAACTGCTGAATACCGAATAGTCTATAAGGCCATTCTGTTAAACCAGTCAAGTCTCTAGTCAAGCTAGCCTAAATGTGCAGAAAAAGGCTTTACCTCTGTATAGCAATTTTCTCTCAGAAAGGGCAGGGATTTATTTATTTTTTTCTTTCAGAGTTTCTTCAAATGTTTCTAAAACCCTAATATCAATCAGTTAATAATGTAAAGATTTGTATCAGAATTATACCAGTAAAATAAAAAATAAATAAACAAAAAGATGAAGACCATATCACCTATCATCTTTATATTTAAAAGCTTTTGTTCCAATCGACATGCGTTTTTGCACTGCGGCAAATATCGGCAATGACCGGCCATTACCCGCACTGGTCGCTCGGACTATCTCATCACTCAGAACGCAAATACCCTCAGTTTTTCAACACGAATCCCACTCGTTTGTCAACGTCACGGCCATTTATAGGATTTTAAGTTTCGTATATCTTAATAACTTGGCAGTGTCATTACTCCATATTAAAAGGTTTTGTTAATTAGTCTAGACTTGACATTTAGAAATAAATGTAGTCTAAATGACAGTTATTTTTAATGCCTTTAAATCAAATAAATTGGTTTTTGCAAAATCGCACAATTTTTTTTCGTTTCTTGTCACTGGTGTTGTAATAATATTATTTTATTAAAAATATAACAAATTGACACTCAGGTTTCTTGACGCAATACGGTTTTACTACTCCAATAAATAATTTCGTGTAGACTGTGCAGGTTCAACCTTAATAATATTATAGCCTATTGTTAAGCATGTCTTAATGAATTTCTCCCAGATTTTGACGGTATCAAAAGTCCTGGTTCTAAAGGTTAGAAACTCTCAAAGAAGAACAGAACAGAGCTTTTAAATAGTATTTGAAATAGAATACAATAAAATACATCTGTATCAATAAGGACCACATCTCAGCATAATGCTAAGCGCAATGTACTAGCGCTGGTACAGTAACACACTTCTGACTATTAAGCTACTGGTGTCCAATTAGTACAACGTTAATTAAATGACCTGTCTTTTTCCCTGTAGTCTTTTTTTGAATAAAGTTAGACATACATCGGTTGTAAACAAAATAGTTAACAATCCAAAATATTTCCAATTCCGTACAAACTTTCTAGATGCAACAAACGTCAAGATACTTGTAAACAAAAACGTAAACAAGGTCCAAACACAAACAAAAATATAAAATATACACAATATAGCCTAGCGCTGGTCCAGAGCTACGATACGGCAGAATATTTACGACATGCTTCGGATTTTAAAATACGTGGTGTACCTGCGGCGGTTTGAAATAATGCCAACGTGTGTACTGTCTGATAGTGTGTGATTGGAAACCATTTATAAAAGGATTCAGTACTCGAGTTTGAGTAGCTGTTAGATTCGTGTAGAAGATAAGTGGAAGATTCCTTTGATGTGGATAGTGTAATTAATGCTGGATGAGAAGAGATTAATCATAATCTGGTAAGATGATTTTTTGATCTTTATACACTTAAAACCAACAATTCAGGCTACGTAAATATGTTTGAAAATCTTGAAAGATGAATGAATGAATGAATGATGAATGACAACTCAAGTAAAGTAAATATGTTTTACAGGTAAAATGCTCCTAAAAATATAGTAAAAAAATATTTATCACCTATGTATACAAAAATAAAATTTCAATACAATTGTCTTATTTTAAAACACATAAACCAATAGAAAAACATATCTCAGATCGCCATAGTGTTGCTCCCCATGCTGCATTGTCCTATTTCACATTGAGTATGGTGATCACCACTCTAGGATTCTGCTTATGTTTTCCATCAGGCAGAGTGATTTTGGCAACTAAAACAGAACAAAGTCCGCACTCATCCATTGAAAAGCACCGTATTTTATTACAACTGTTATTTTGTAACATTTTAAGGTTCAGTTATTCAAACAATTTCATAAATAGACGGACCAGACGTGGCCTTATTTACACATGTGATTCTTAATATAAAGTTCCTGTAAAAGAATCCAATGGCATTATAAATTGTTTCTCTACATTTGAGCGGACAAAAATTGCGTTTAATTTTTAGTTGGCTATAACTAAAAACACAAAAAACTGCATTTTAAAATTATTACCGGCTTAAGTTTCTCTGGTAATTTGAGTCTATAAGTTTACCAGTCATCTTAAAAATATAAAAATTAAATTGTTAGTCCGCAAGTGGCTAAAAGAAGTCGGTCGGGTTGGCTGGAGGATAAAAGTGTTAAACTAACCAAATACTACCTGCAGGTTATTGTGCTGAGTCAGCTTAAAGTTTATTTTTAAAATCAACTAACTTAACTACCTTTACTTTCCACTAAAAGTCGTATAACGTATTATCAACTTTTGAAATAACTTTACCTAATGGGTTGCTATAGTGTCACACAATTTTTTGACGCTACTGGTTATTAAACCAACGAATTGAATGAATTAAATAAATTTACTTTTAAACTTTACTACATATAACACACACACACACACACACACACACACACACATTGTGTAAAATTACTATAAACTCAAAAACAAAGCTAAGGTAAAGTATTTAAGTAAGGCCTATCTGTCTAGTGGTTGGTGAACTATTGAGTCAAAGGTCGTATGGTCAGTTCAAACTGAGGACAAAAAATACTGTGATAGATATAGCAGGAATTTTTTTCCTCGTTTCCGAGTATATATATTAAAAGTACTTATTTTATAATATACTAGCACTAGTTGTATATTGACGTGTTTCGCTGACCATTGTGGTTTCGTTGATGAGATATGAGAAACAAAACAAACTGAATAATTTACGATTTAACTCAGACGTGTTTTTCGTGTATCAATAAATGCGAACTGTGCGAAATAAACGATGTTCGCTATAAACTTATTCCGGTGTACTTCCTGTTGCTATTACCTTTGATGCTGGATGAATTATCATGCTCTATTTACTTCTTCTAGCCGGGTTTAGGTGCATGTTGGTTGTTAAGGTATCTTTATACTAAATATTAATACAAGCTAAGCTAAGAAGAATTTACGGCATTTATTAGTATACAATACACTGTTTTTTAGGCATACAAAATGTTGTCATGGAATGAAACCTCCTAAAATATTTGTAAATTTGCGAATCATAAAATTCGGCACACAATACAAAGGTCCTCGAACTAATTCATATATATACTTTCCAAATCACTGCAACTGAATAAATATAAAAAACTAGCCATAACTTATTAAAAAGGCTGATTTTCCAATCTCATATCTGTGATGTGAACAAAACAATAAGCAACTAGTCTAAATCAGTTCTCATATCCATATTTAATTACAACAATACAAAAACAATATAATTTTAAATTTAAACCTCTAACAGAAACTAGTAGTTTTGTTGATTTGAGGTCGAAAAATTGACCAATGTTATAGCGTTAGCGGTGCTTACCCTATCGAAATACTTGGAGAATTATTTACTTTATCAAACGCTCTGTCAAAAATTTTGATGTTTGAAATAACATCGATACTCTTTATAAAATCGATGCTGAAAATGGTTACTATCTTTGATTTATACCTTTAAAAAAAACTGGTAAATCACTGTTATCCGTAATTAGTAAATAACATTTTCAGTTGATTTCTTTTTTAACGGATATTTTTTTCTGGAACTAACTACCAGCGAAAGTGTTTCCGTCTCACTATGATCCCGGGTCCTTTAAGCGGGGCCTAAAAAGCATCTCATTAGGACGCCATAGTGTGGGTCAGTATGCTACATTGTCCTTATTCGCATTAAGGACGGTGACCACCACTCTTGAATTCTGCTCATGTTTTCCATCAGGCAGAGCAGATTCATTTTGACAGCTAAAACATTAAAAAGAAACAAAAATTAAGATATTGAAACAAATAGTACGAAGTAGTAAGGATTACTGAACTCACATGCTAAAAAGGATATTGATAGCATCGATAGTACCGATACAGGTATTATTGAAGTTGACATTTTCAAAAAGACAGAGTTTAACTGATTTTCAAGCCTCGATAGTATTATTACAGCATCGCTATGGCAACAACACTACAATTAATTATTTACATGTGCCAGAAAAGACGACATGAAGTTAAAACAGTGGAACTAAACTATCTTCCGTAAACACACACAACGTTTGTTTATTTGTACACTGTTACTAGTTTGTTGATCGTCAAACAAAAACAATTTCCTCGTTTGTCAAATGTCACCCTAAACTTCACTGGAGTGTGACGTTATTTATGGGCGGACCTTTGTCGACAATTTGGAAAGTTCACTTGTGAGGCTAATTCTACCAAAGAGGGGAACACAAAGGTTTTACGGATTTAGGTTTTCTCAAATCTCTGTACATGTTGAATGAGAGATTCCAGTATTTGAGAGAGTCACGCTTCGGCATGAATTGGCCAGGTCGACCGGAGTGATACCACGGCCTCACAGAAAACCGGTGTGAAACAGCGCTGGCGCTGTTTCACCGAGTGAGTGAGGATCCCTATTCCCTTCCCCGTCCCCCATAGGCCGGCAACGCACTCGTGACGCCTCTGGTGTTGCCTGGATGTCCGTGGGCGGCAGAAATCGCCAGTAATACCATCAGGCCATACGTCTGCTCGTTTGCCAAAAAGATCATAAAAAAAAAGAAAATTTCAGTGTGATGCTTAGTGTCAATCATACTAAACTGCTGAATATCTACGTATTGTACGAAAATGTACGAATATTATCGTCCTAGTATATATCAAATAGAAGCTTTCATCCCTAAGTGAGACAGGTGAGGATTATTTAAACACAAAAACTTTGTCAAGTGATTTCAGATAAACTTTATAACCCCTAAATACACACAACCTTTAATGAAATATGAATAGAAAGAAAGGTGGAAGAACATTAAAAAAGAAAATAGGTTAGAAACATTGGATTTCAGCCAAGCTACTAGTATGTGTGTCTTCAATCTACTCATGTAGCTTGAACATTAGTAAAATTGACTCAAATAAAGGTGGTTCAGAAATTTAACATAACCTTTATGCCAAGGTCTTGTTTATTAGATTATTCTTCTTCAAATAACTTTGATCACAGTTACAGATGACGCGCGACTTATGAAAACAAAAAATACTCCAGAACATTAATATTTTATGTATGTTTCGAGGAAACAAATTAACATTAATTACATTTCCTCTTCAGTAACCTAACCTCCAATAAACCAAGTAAACACATCCGAGCACAAACATGGGGCGCGTGATCGTTTCTACACAAATATCTTTGATTATGTTCAGACATGTACCTATTTGCAAACACAAAATCATAGATTAAAAATATACTTACTAAGGTTTTTATTTTATCCTGGGGTTTAATATCTACTCGTATATTTTCGTGAGTCTATTTATAGTTTTCTTTACAAAGGAAATGATAAGGATATATTTGAATCACTAAAGTGTAACATGCTACACATAAAAACAAAAAATCGACGGGTTGCACTCCGGGAGTGCCGGCAGAAGTGAAAACTTGAATATTAACGTTGTGCATTTTTGATATTTTGGAATGGTTAGAGAATAATTTTGTACGAATTGCTTTCATTATCAGTATAAAAGTACTATTATTTATGTGGTGGAATACAATATTCATTTATTGCGCTATCGTACACAAACATGACAATTTATATTACATACACACACGAACATTCGCGCAAGCGCCATGCGCCGCCTGTCCTCCATCCGTCTTACGAATTTTCGAGCAGGTCACGTGACCTGACGCGAGTTTATACGTCCTCTCTCCATCCGTCTTACGAATTTTCGATCAGGTCACGTGACCTGACGCGAGTTTATACATTTTTACCCATTCCAAAAAAGTACACAGCGCCGCTAAAGAAGTTTTCACTTCAACAAAAATAGAACAGTAGCGCAAAAAGTCGTGTATCCCTATGTCTACCCTATCATTAAGGAGGGTATTAGGCCAGAGACATCCAACGGACCTTATAATATGATTGATAATTTTAATTCTGTACAGTACCGAAGGTTTCTGTGAGACCTTGTGTAGTTTAAAGTTGCCGAGAATTCTCTCAGAAACATATAAAACTTTGTTTCATGAAATGTAACAAAGTAAAATTTCTTATTTGGTTCTTGTTAATTCTTGATGTATAACTTAACTTAACTTTAACTTAATTTAAACTACTTGTGGAGGGACGTGCGTCATGCCCCTCCAAACACAAAGGGAGGATCCCCGACCAGGCTAAGTGATCATGTCAGTGATCGATCAAGTGTCATCGATATATGGCGCTGTAGTATGTTATGTTGCCTTAATTATGTAGAAGTATAACATACAACTTTTGCCTGCGTTTATGACAGCTATCGTACTGAAGAGTAGCCTATGGCCTTCCACCAGAAATCAAAGTACCTCCATGCCACATTTCAATGAAAGCATAACTGACAGTTATTGTCGAATATTATATATATATACCAAGTGTGGATGTTTCACACATGGTTAAATATATGTTTATTAAAACATAATGCCAATAAAGTCGTATCGTGAAAAGTAATACCTGTCTATTTCTGTGTTGTGTTCAGAAGTTTGTGAGATGTATATAAGAATCATTAAATAACTTGTCCCACAAAAAAGTCACAAAATAATATTATATATATACGGTTTTCAAGTGCAGATATAAAAAGCTATTTGTTTACTATTTTAGTGGTAAACAGTTATATTTTATTTATAAAAGTTCAACAAAATTTTTTGCTTTGAAAACATAGAGAATCTTGCGTAGATTGAATTGCTCTTGTGTATACATGTCGCATAAAATTAATGCAGCGTGTACTTTATTTATTTACTTTCTTTTACTATTTGTATGTCTATTTTGTTGTGTTATATTAAAACCTAGGAGTAGAAGGTACATAAATGAAGTATGTCAAATCTTTTATACATTATGTGACTTCCCTAAGCTTTGCATGAAAGAATTCTGAATTTTATTTACATGCTTGATAAAATTGTGTTGAATACTACTATATCGTATAAATTAATATTGCAATGGCTCTTAAGATCTTATATAAGAGTTATTTAACAAAGGTTAGACGGTTTCAGGTAAATCGGTGTCAATCGTTCGATATTTGGTTTCAATTGTATTATGGTATGAATAATAAATGTCTATTACAAAAAGACAAGTGTCGGCGATAAAAAAATTCTGAAAGTTAATTAAATATATTTAGAATTTGAATATAAGAAATTTGAAGTACTTTCTTAATCTAATATATCACTCGATGTCAATATATTGCACTAATTACCTACTTGGTCAATCATTCAGCGAAAGGTTAATGAAGCAAGCCATAAACAAGATATAATTTCATTAATACCTACGTTGAAATATCTTCCATATAAAGACTTCTAATTTTGACTAAATCACTGTGGAATTTTTATTTATTTATGAAAGGTACACTTACAGATCACTGCTAGTACATGTTAAACATTAGGAGACGGGAAACATATAAGTCTAGACAGTGATCCAAATTTATCAGTGATAATAAAAAAAGAAAGAAGCATTTCAAAACAAAAATAAAGGACTACCCATTACAAACATTGGAAGAATCTACTATCAAATCATGTCCACGTTTTCAACGCGATGTACAACACATACAACGAACTGAATCGAGTTGAACTTTCTCAAGATAGGGTTAAAGAAAGAGGTATTGTTTGGTTTACTTGTATCAAAAATACGTTAGTATTACGTGACCTGTGTCGGATGAAATAAAAGAGACCGTTGACGGCAAACCCGGTGTATTTATTGTAGAGCGAATAATTTTGTGAAGGCAAAGGAGATCCTACCTTCTACGGCGAGCTTGAAGCGAAATCATTTGAATTCAATTAACCTGTCACCACATTTTTGCAATGATCTACCATAACAAAATTTAATAATCAATGGCGATAAAATAATGGTAGTATAATTTGGTAGTATATTATCACAAGAGCTTTTATCATAAGAAAATATTCTCGTAAGGAAAATTTATATATGAGGAATACGTAGTAAGGTTCCTAATTTATTAATTACTATGACGATGCTTGTGAAGTCTTTTTATTAAACCGATCAACGGCCATAATGGTTTTATCATACCATACTGCCAATGCGCTTAATTTCCTAAAAAGTAAAAAAAACTTGTAAAAAAAGTATAATCTCCGAAATACAAAGTCCTTGTTGCTGTATAAAGTTACACTTTGTTTACATTAAAATATTTTCTTAACTTATTTTCTATTTCACGGTAACAGTGTCATCTCCATAAAAGCAACTCTGTCTTTATTATTTCCGTTTACAAAGAAACTACGTATATTGGCTTTCTGACAAATCAGTTAGGATCAAAAAACAATAAATAACACAATATAAATATGTAATTATATTTGTGGGGCCTTCTCGACCTAAAATCAAACGTCTTATTGTTATTAGATATATATTATTTAGCGTGACACGAAACTAAGAGCTATATTGTGTACTGTACACATCGTGGATGTACCTTTCGTGACAGCTCACCAGATTAATCCTAAATCTAATTAAATATTAACAAGACAGTTGGATGTCACTGATTTATATGTATACAAGCAGCTTGTCCTGTCTTTGTACGAGTAATAGGACATTTATTTATGCTTACATTTCTGAGTAGATTTTTTTCGAATATTGCTTTATATGCGGTGTATTCCAGTAAAAATCTTATTCGTTTCTTAATTATATCCTGCCTCTTCAGTATTCATCGTCAGAAAACATTAATAAATTAAACACAAAATTTTTCTCATTAATTAGTCTATCAATTAGTAGAACTTGTATGAAACCCGCTTAGTAATATTGGAGTTCATCATGTTCCGACAAACAGACAGAAATATAAAAAATAAAAATAATAATAAACTTTATTGTAACAAAAAAAAATGTGTGCGTGTACTAGCGTACACTCGTAAGAAGTGAAACTTCTTTATGACGTTATTTTTCAAAAAATAATTTACTATATGCAACTTTACAGAAATTGGTTAAATAAAGTTAAATTAGATAAAGTTTAATAAAAGGCTTTTATTATCATAGACATAAATACAAATTCTACAATTATTTCATTGTACCTTATTACTACAAAGATTATGATTGAATTTCTGGCTTTTAACAGTCTATCTATTACAAATAAATAAAATTGAAGTGCCTTTTTGTAATGTTAAATTAACAGCTTTTTACTAAAAAAATACTTTAGCATATTCGATATTTGCATCAAAAAAAAAACGTAACTACTCAAAACGGGCCGCAAAATTACATTGGAGACATTTACCAATCCCTGTGATAAGAAAAAGATAGCGTAACGGATAAATGTGACGCGTAACATAACGGATGAATGTTACGCGTAACGAAAAAATGTTACACTAAATTTTTTGACAACCCCGATAAAGAAGTTTCACTTCAAAAATATTTAATGCACTTATAAAGTGTACGTTATTTTATCTCGATATTTAAAGTGGCTCGTTTGTTCCGTAGTTTTTATTAAAATGTGCTGCCAATTTGTTCTAATTACACGTTAGCCTGGAGAGTCATATTCCTTTTAGGAAACGAAGCACCTCCCGACAGGTGGTAGAGAACAATCTGTGTTCCTGGCACTTTATTGACGTTTATAATTTCAAGCTGACAGCGAAATCAGTACGAGCTAATTATAGCCAAGTAAAGTGCGAAAACCATTTCACTTCAAATTAAAACAGTTTAAATGGTAAATGAATATACATAATAGTTTAACCATCTACTTGTCGAGACGACATGACATGATTGACTGGTCATCAGTAAGTGGCATAATCATAATATATTATGTTTTGGACTCGTTGTTTATTTATTTATTATAGACACACCAACAGTATACATATGCAACATTGTTTTAAATAACATACAATATAGTATACTTAATGCTTACATGTAGACTAGACTATAGAAGTAGTAGAGAATAAAAGGCACGCATAGTTAACACCAATGAAGTTGTGTTCTTAAATTAATGCGTTACAAATATCAATTAAATGTATGTATTAATATATAAAGAAATATAAAAAGAACGGTTTCAATATTTCATTAATGAAATGAGTCATGAAAAATACCTAGCTGGTCAAGTTTACCATTCAATTATATGCCTGTTTGAGTATATATACTAGTATGTAAATACTAAATCATGAATGTCCAGATCACTCTTATAAATTTGCGTGTTAAAGTATATGATAAAAGATAATATTACGCAACACAGTAGGTTTACACTCCCCTACGTGCTTGCGGTTCGGTGTTACAATACGACTGGCGACTGGCTGTACTACTCAAACTAACTCGACACCGTAATGCTAAATAATCATTTCTTTGTACACTGTGTCCCTACATGCCCAATCCACTACGAGTTGCATTATAGTTGATGTTGTGTTTCATCCGAGTCAAGGCTACTGACTATTACAATCTTTAAATTTAATTGTAATGTAAATTTTACTATTTATTTTATTTATATCGCAGGTATCTTGCTTGTTTGTTTGTTTCCTTATACTATGAAAAAAGAATCAATAGTAACGTCGATATACATTTGTCATTATAGATTCACTTCATATTATTTACTTCGAAAGTTCGTACCCTCTACTCTAGAACTTACTACTTTATAAGCATGACATCCACTAGGTAATTGCTTTTTGCTTCTAAGGGTCTGTTTCACAATGTCCAAGTAAAGTCCTGAATAAGCTACTTGCCACTTAACTGACAAATAAAATCATCGTTGGCGTTTCACAATCTTCAAATAAGCATAACTGATAGATAAAGTGCTAAGTAAATTATAGGTTAGATCATCTGTCAAATAAGGAAATTATTTGATGGGTAAGTTACTTGACAGATCATTTTTGTGTCTTTTGAAATCGAAACATATTAAAAATGGATCTATTTAATGCCCTGGACGACGAATTAGATGACTTTTTTGATCGTTTATCGGAACCACGAAGAGATCCAGTGTTTCGACAACGCTCTAATCACATGGAGATATTTAATGATGAGGAATTTAGAGTGAGATTTCGATTTTTTAAAGATACTGTTTATTATATCCATTCACTAATTGAGGACAAAATTTCTTCTACTACAGAAAGGTAATTATGTGTTTTATTCTCTGTCAAGAACCTACTTGGATAGGTAGTGAAAATGTCTCTTTACATTACATGTTATTTGTAACCGACAAATCAATAACAGACATGAACAATCACTGTTTCAGGAATTATGCTGTATCATCTATCAATCGGCTTCTGTTAACACTGCGATATTATGCAACTGGAAGTTTTCTGAACGTAGTTGGCGATTTTACTGGTGTGAGTAAGGCATCAGCTTGTCGGATTGTGAATGAGGTGTCACAGGCAATCGCACAATTACGACCACAGTTTGTCAAGTTCCCTGAAGATGTTGCTGTATTACAAGGAGACTTTTATGAGATAGCTAAATTCCCTAGGCTTATTGGCGCCATTGATTGTACCCATGTAACTATAAAATCTCCAGGTGGTGACAATGCAGAAAGTTATCGGAACAGAAAATCCCAATTCTCATTCAATGTACAAACAATAGTTAGTGCAGATTTGAAAATAATGGACATTGTGGCTAGGTGGCCTGGAGCAACACACGACCAAACTATATTTAATAATTCATTTATAAAACAAAGGTTTTTGAACAGAGAATTTGGTAATAGTGTGATTGTTGGTGATAAAGGTTATGAAAATACATTTTACCTATTGACACCACTTCAAAATCCTGTAGCACCAGCAGAACATCTCTACAATGAGTCACAAATAAGAAGTAGGAATGTTGTAGAGAGGACTTATGGTGTTTGGAAAAATAGGTTTCCTGTATTAGCAAAAAAAATTATATTACAATTGTCTCGTGTCCAGTCTGTAATTGTAGCATGTGCGGTGTTGCATAATATTGCAATTGAAATGAAGGATGCTCATTTTGAAAATGATACATATGAGGACAATGTACACATTGAAGTGGAATCGGAGTATAATGGAAACATGCAAGATGATACTGTTAGAAACAATTTAATAAATGATTATTTTGAATCTTTGCTAAGGTGTGATATATGAAATAAAATTCAGCTTTTATTATATATAATTGTTTTTATTGATTAATTTTTTTAAGGAGTAACTCTTTTTCCAATGCCCACATTTCTCTCCTATGCTGCCTTTCCTCTTCTTCAAAGGCCCTTTTAACTTTTTTATTTGCTTTTTCTTCTTGCCTTTCCTCTTCTTCAAAGGCCCTTTTAACTTTTTTATTTGCTTTTTCTTCTTGCCTTTCCTCTTCTTCAAAGGCCCATTGACGTTTTTTGTTTTCATACTCTTCTTCTAAAATCTGCTTCTGCAGTACAGCAATTTCCATTTTGGAATCTGCTAGTAGTTCAAAGGGCCGCTTAGGTTTTGGTTTACCTAGAACAAAAGTTATGTATGTCATCATCAGCCACATCATATCGTCCAATGCTGAAAATAGACCTCCCCAATGATTTCCAGTCTGGCTGATTGGAAGCGACCTGCATTCAGCGGCTCCCTGCAACCTTTATCAGGGGTCGTAGTCTGCTAAGATAGATCAGTGATAGTGTACAAGCGTTCACTGACTATTAGTGGCCCACTGTACAGACACTATCCAAGAAATCAGCTATAGAACACTTACCTTGAAGTTCAGTGGTCGGTCACTGAACTATGTTAGCAAGGGCCCAGGTCATCTGTCCACTGTGTGGTTGGACGTCCCACACTGCACTCTGACTGATACAATCAATTTTAATAAACAAACTATATGCTATAAACTTACATAAAGCAGGATGTTTCCTAGATCTCAATGAGGTGGGCTTCCAATGAGACCATTTTGTGACAGTCTCGGAACCTGCTTCTCCCAAATCAGCTGTATCCTGAGTTTCAACTGAAATAGTAAAAGAGCTATTTTGACATAAGAAAATACGGCAGTATTAGGCCTCAAGTTTGGCAAAATATTTGCAATCTGAAGTGCAAGAAAGGAAATTACAAACTTACATAAGGATCTCTTTGTCGGACGAATAGGCGTATCTTCAACAGGCTCTTCTTTACTTTCTTCCTGTCTGGGAGGTGAATGATTGATTTCTAAAACAATTACAAAAGAAATTGAAATAAATTATTTATTTATCCATATCACCAACAGACCTCTGACCTTATTTAATACCTACTATTTAGATCATGTGTCTCCATAACATCGATAACATTGATATGCAAAACTGGATCTTGTGGAGGGCCTTCATGTTTTGGCAAAGACACTGAAACAAAATTAAATAAATTAGTAGCCTGTTTCATAGGTAATAAATTATTATGAATCAATTTGTAAGTTTATGTAAGCAATAACTTACCAACTGTATTTGGTAGACAGTCAGAATCAAAGTTGCTCTCCATACCATCAACGGAGAGTAAAATCATATTTTTTACTTTTGATTCACTGGGGGTCAAAACCGGCGCCGTACTGGGCCCTCCTCCTGTGCGGTAAGTTTCAGCGCGTATTAGGGCTGACTTTTTTCTAGTCTCTCGTTTTATGCCCTCGTACTTTAACCGCAAATTTTTAGCAGTGCGATGTGTACTCCCACTGGCAGCGTTAAAAGTAACCTCAATAGCTTTCCAGCATTCTTCTTTCTGGTTCCAGGTAACTGCATCACTTTTCTTATTTTCTAAAATGTTTTTTTTCGCTTCCACCAATTTGATTAAAATATCTACCTCCTCCCGCGTAAAATTAATGCTTCTCTCACGTTTTTGAGACATTGTTTGAGGCAAAAATAACGTTAAAAGGGACAAACTACAACCAATTGAAGTCAAACAAGCCAAAGGAATATTCAAGAATTTCAAGATCATTCAAGTCAAGTGTTGTTTTTTTTCTGTGACATTTGCCTCACGTTTCGTTTCATATAAAAATAACCGATTTCTAAAACTGCTCATTTGTATTAATAAAATTGTTGTAGACTGCATATAAAGTATATATAATACTTACGTATCACAAAATAATGCATAAAAAATGCATTCAACATATTTTTGAGATGGATTTAATCAAAAAAAAATTATGTTCTTTTAAGTTTCGTAAACTGAAACGTCAAAATGCGACGTTGCCAGTTCTATCTCACAAGTAACAAACTGACACCTAAACTTAACGGTTAGACGATTGTGAAACGCAAACTGTTTTAACAGGGACTTTTATGTGTCAGATAATTTATTTGTTAATTAGTTAACCAACACTTTACTCAGACTTTGTGAAACAGACCCTTAGTAAACATATTTCTATCAAAATGTTATTCATTCGGTCCAGGAAATAAATATAAAAGTTTGTATGTTTATCCTCAATGTCTCGTCGCTATACCATTAATCAAATTGTAGTGAATGTTATTCTGAGTTCAGATGCCTTTAGTTCAAATAATACAGTAAGAAAAAAATACGGTAAATTACAAGCTTGATTCGCAATACAAGGGATCTGTACCAAAATATAAAGCTAATAATTTATCTATTTTGTTTATTTTTCTACATCTAACTTAACAAGACTATTCCAAAATCACTCTCACATGTACATAACTTGATTTGTTAAGCTTTTCACTACGTATCATATATATTGATGTTCTCTACTTTAGTGTTTCTAAATGAGTTTTATATTAATATCAACCCGATGAAAGATTTTTTTTTATTTTAATTGAGGAATTATGAAACTATTTACAACTGGTAAAACTAGTATCAAAACGATAATAATTTAGTTAACTCAAAGTATAGTAAATTGCATTTCAAATGCGATTAAAAATATTTCTGTTAAACTTACTTTCATTAGAGCTCGCCCCGACTACCCATTATTTGCCGACTGAAGCATATCCAAACAGTGCTCTTGCTGCCATGAGCATCGGAAACATTACTTCGTAGCTGAACCTCGCTTTGTTCTGCTCTCCATTGTTTGAACCAACTTAGTTTTAAGACTCCTAATGCTTTTACTTTTGCAACACTACATTTACTTTTGAAAAGTATAACTCTCCTAAGCAATATTCCTGTGTCGCGGGGACTATACAAACATACATAAATAATTTGTGGATCACACATTACTCAGTGCAGTAGAAAATGGCGAGGTAATCGTAAAACCTCTACGGCATCCATACAGTTAATTAATAGAATATATTGGTAACAGTGTGTAGTTATGCTTATCAACAGGCAACGGAAATGATTTTGGTTAAACTTTTACGAGTATGAGTATTTTGTCGTTGTGTCATGTTGTATGATTATGTATTAAAGCAATATTTTCACTACGTTAACGATAATTTGCTTTTAACAAAAGACTTTAAATTCCTAATCTTTGTTATTCATGGATCAAAGACACGTTTCATTCTTAAAGCCTTATCTAAACTTTTGAAATTAAAAACAGTATCATTAATCGTTTTACTTCGAAAAACACCTCAGTTTTGAGGGTCCATGAAAAACATATTTTAAGTATTACCATCATTACTCATGGAAAATTTATTGAGAAAATTAGAAAATCTTGTTTAATTTAGCTTTTAAAGGGTAATGAAATAAATAATGATAAAAGTAATGTGAAAATACCTGCAAACGACTGTATTATCCTAATTTAGGCATAGCCTATGCCATGATAACCTGATGATTATTAACTCATCTAACGTTATTTTATTAAATAATATAGATAACTATCTGTTGCTTTTTTAAAAACATTCATCCGATATTTTTAATCAAAATAAGTTAAAATCGATTAAAATATCAGACTTAGGTATTTGGGAGTTGAGTTATATTGAAGAGACTTATGAATGGGCCGGCTCGACCGGAGTGATACCACGTCCTCACAGAAAACCGGTGTGAAATAGCGCTTGCGCTGTGTTTCACCGAGTGACTGAGGATACCGGAGGCCCATACCCCCAACCCCTCCCCATACCCCCAACCCCTCCCCATCCCCCTTCCCATCCCCCAAAGGTCGGCAACGCACTTGTGACGCCTCTGGTGCTGCGGGTGTCCATGGGCGGCGGTAATCGTTTACCATCAGGTGATACGTCTGCTCGTTTGTTCAATATTCAATAAAAAAAAAGAAAAAAGACAAGACTCAATGTTATTACAGTGAATTTATAATAAGGTACTCAAATATGAGTGGATTTAAATTTGAAAGGTTGGGAAGTTCGTTACAATTTGAAAATTTGACTTTGGAGTGAGCCTCCTACGACCTCTTCCCACGTACAACTTTGTATTAGAGGGTATCATCAGATCCAGAATTATGATAGAGCTTCCAGGCAGCCTCCCACACGTCATGTACCGCCTACGCTCCTGTACATAATAAACCTTATAAAACCACAGACCCCCAGGCTCTTAATTAAAGGTTTTCGCAATGTTATTCTTAAATCTGTGGCCCTATCCTGACAGAAAACCCGAGCTCAGTAGTGGGACATTATGGGTTGATGTTGTTGTATTAAAAACTCTGTTCCAGTCAAATAGAACCTGTTGGATTTGGCACCGACTTCAATCAGACTGGAATATATCATTTGCTACTATACTCTGCACTTATTTAATTTTTTTAATTACATTTATAATTACAGTATTTAGATTTTTATTGTGGTATGTATTTGTTAAATTGGTATCTTTCGGTATTTGAAGTCGGTTCAGATTATTTTTTTACAAAGGATTTATTTTCGTCAAAGTAGATTAAATGATCACCCAAATAGATAAACAGATCAAAATAAGAATTATATTATACGACCTACTTGCACACAGTCTAGCAATAAAATTATTTATATCTCTAACACTACGCGACAATCGGCCGTCATCCCGTCAAATAACGATAATCGCATCTTAGCCCGTATTCTTAATACATGATTCCCGTGATGTGCTTTGCGATTTATATAAGCTGTTCATAGCTGTTTTTATTTTTAGACCAACGCTCCTTATGAGAAAATAGGAATATTTAGAACTTATAGGACTTACTGTATTGTCAATCAGTTTGTAGATTCATTTGTCAAGTAGAAGTAATCAAGAAAACATAGAAGTATCTTTTTTATGTGATTTGAATACTTTAAATACTTATATATGTAGTTTCTTGGAGCTTAGATATTGGTTTAACTTTAAATAATAAAGGGTACTGAACTGATGCAATGAAAATCATTATGTAATTGCATATGTTATTAGATTCTCCCTGAGAGTCGCTTTATTTACTGATTTTAAGCTTTCTATTTGTGAATAATTTTAAGATCATCAACATTTGAGTGGCCAAGATGTACAATTCTTAATATAAGGAGGTTACGATGAGCACGCGGTTAAAAAAGCAACTTGCACTCTTGTATAACAAATAACTATTGGACAATTAATAAAAGCATAATAAACAGGCATGACAGAACATATATACGAAGGAGATAAGGATAAAGTTTAACTAAATATAAAATGTCTATAACATTCCCACTAGTCGATGATAAGTCCTTTTAATAAAATACATTTCTGACGTTAATTTTTATGGGATTATATACAATATACATATTGAGTTTTTCATTATACCCAAAACTTGCAATTATGAATAGAATTGATTATGCTCTTTTCTAGATTCCATTATCAACAGTTCATTGCACAGTTTTGCTGTGCGAGGCAGAAAGTTTCTAGAAAAGCGCACAGTTGTGGACTGCCATCGATTGAACGGCCTGGTCGCTTGACCAGGCCTAAATTCGCACGGCAATTTTGGAAATTCTCTGATTTTCCCTACTTTAAAAGACATGTATTAGACATATAAAAGTGCCTATTGAATCATTGCACAAAATTATTAAAATTGCATAAGTTGAGTAGTCTTAAAAATTTAAGCGAACATGTAATGGAAACGAATTTATTTTAATTCTATCTATAGATTTATTAAGTCTGAGTATATGAAAATATATTGTATGAGCATATTATTACGAATATTAGAATCGTTTATAAACCAAACTAGTATCATTTCAAAATAACGAGATGCGGTAATGAATGTTCTCAAGACTGTAAATAAGATTGCTTACGACCAAGCTCAATAAATAATAGTGTAAAGTTTACGAGCTCTTGATAGTGTTTGTAAATATTTATGTGTTCGGTGTGAGTAGCGGCCGCGTGTTCTATCGATCACAGACAAACTAATTTATAGTTTGTAATGAGTTCTAACGTTGTTTTAAAACATATTCGAGGGTATAGCATTTATTTTTCATTGTTACTTATATTTTCTAAATAAAATTAAGAAATGTAAATAATTTCATTATTTAAATTTGCTAAAAAATTTACATTGGACAATAACATTACAAATTCGAAAGTCTGTCTATCTGTTACGCTTGACGGCCTCCTCCTCTGCCTGCCCAACCACTGCACCGATTTCTATAATATTCAGTTATTAGCTAACTGATTTTTGAGGAAGGACATATTAAGCTACTCATTACTGCTACAACCAATATACACGCGAGTGGAGCCACAAGCAAAAGCTAGTGAGGAAATGAAACTTGTTGCTCAAGGTTTCGGTGATATTCATAGAAAAATACTTAGTATATCTACAAAATGATAGATTAGGATGAAAACCATCATGAGTGCTATACCTACATGTTTATTAAAGATACATGACTTCGCTCATGTATCTTTAATACGTACGTACCTTCTTCCTAGCCTTTATTATTCCCAATATTATTTGGGGTCGGCTACCAATTCAACCGGTTTTACCTGAATATCAGTTTTTACACAGAGCGACTGGCATCCGACCTCCGCAACCCTGAGGGCGAACTGAATTCGAAGGTTGAACTAGTTGTCAGTATATTTGAGGGCACTGACTTCCCAATAACGATTGCCATAGATGTTCATGACAACCGGGACCGACGGCTTAACGTGCTCTCCGAAGCACGGGCAGGAAACACCGCCATCTTCCCTACTCCGGGCTGCTATTAGGAATTTCTTGTAGGAAAAACCCAACAGCAGTCCGACCCGGGAATTGAACCCGATACCTCTTGATTTGCAGTCGCTTACGCTAACCACTAGACCAAGGAGGCAGTTCTTTAATACGTACGTACATATTTTGGTATTAAGATAGTATTCTTTAAGGAAAAGTATCTAGTAAGTGTGTACTATAACACTACAGCTGATAATCTACGGTACACAACTGATCTTCTTGTTATGTATATAAATTTGGCATATCGTCTTATATAGTACTTACGTCTGATCGTCTGTATATAATAACTCAACAACAAGCAACCTCCTCGTAACATCCATACATACATCCTTAAAAGATAGACATATATCTATGCTGTCGCGGACGTCTTTTTAGACCTTTCGAAAGAGAGCATATTCTCTCATACATTGTTTTATGTTACTTTATATTTACTTCTTTAATGGAAGCTATCAAAAGGAAGAATTTTGCCCCGTTTTTGTAACATTTTTAACGATACTCTCCTGGTCGTAGTGTGATAATATATAGTCTAAAGTATTTCTCGGTAATTAGGTCGTAATAATATATATAATAATCTACTCGTAACACCTGAAAGATTAATTTTAATCGCTAATTCGCTACCTAAGATTAACGCTTTGAACCAAACAGACTCTTCAGCTTCATAATACTAGTATGCATTCTATACTTGTTAACAGATTAAGTTTAACGATATAGTCGTCCTTACGTCGCATCGTGTAGAGTATTACTTCATATTATTATTATAGGGGTGCATTAACCTGCCCTGCGTGGAAACAATTCGCCGGTGCATTGCTAACGATAATGTTCATTAGTTCCCGCTGTTCACACTCGATATTGCATTAAAGAACACTTTTACCTGCTGAGTTAGGGTGGGGGCTCACTTGTAGCATCACAGGCACGATAACTCAAAATAAAGGAGAGTATAATCATGTCTAAAGTAATCCCAAAATAACACTTTATCAGTAATATGCCTACATTCTACAACATACATACATAGATAAAAATTATCTTTTGCAGATGAGGATGGCTGGAGTACACAAAAGTATTAAGAAATAAAATTTGATCCCAACAAATAAATATACTTTGTAAACCTTTTTACGAAAATATACGAACGTATGAAATTTAGCTTAGTTAAAGTTAATATGGAAGCAGAGTGCATAAAACCATTAAATAATAAAGGTTAAAATAAAATAAAGGCAAAGGTTGTCTGGAAGAGATCGCCGTGAGCGATAAGACCGCCTATTGTGATACCTGATGTCGATGTCCGTTTATGTATCTCTGTACAAATGTTTACTGTAGTGGTGTGCAATAAAGTTTATAAATAAATAAATAAATAATAATTATCGTCGAACTTCGACTACAGTGCGCCTCCTTATTATTATATTATTTTTTTAAGAGTTCGAGTGTATCGAGACACTTATGACTTGAACTGTCTATTGCTGTCAAGTCACAGTCTCCCTTCAAAAATTGTTTAAAATTTAACAAAGTATCAGACCATTACTAGAACGTAGCATTAATACTTACTTTACTTAATATTAATACTTACGGTACTTACAACACTGTGTGATCCACGAATTTTTGTCCCGAGTCTAGATGTTCTTTGTGTCCGTTTCATGTATGTTTGTAAAGTCCCCCACGACACAGGATGTTTATTCCTAATGTGGGAGCTGTCTTTTATAAAAAAAAAAAAAATGGCTTTCCTTCAAAGTACCCTTTACCACTTTTTAGTACACTATCCATTACTGCGATAAAGGAACAGCTCCAATTTCCGTCCGCACTATTATCTAAGTACTAACTGGAAAATGCAAATGTAACAACCGATGGCTGAAAATGCAACCTACACCTCGAACATTCATTAAAGTTATTAGCCAATTGGAGCTCGGGCTTTTAGCACCAAAATTGTGTGTGCAACGGAATCTCATTACAATGTTTATGTACCTCGTAACTTGTTAACATTTATGATACATTTCTACGGCTGTTGATGACCAAACAATTTCAAACTTTGCCTTTGAATTTCGGTTTTAAATACTACTTAAATTCTTTTTAGAATTACATTTCTTAACACGAAAATCTCATTGAATAACTTCGTTGGTTGTCAAAGACTGATAAATTTTGCTTGCTTACAGAACCTTTTGAGCCCCAGTTAAATTTGCCTAGATCCGTTATTTTTTCAAAATATTTATTTTAAAATTATTAGAAATTTAATTAAATAATAAAAATTATTAACCTTTCGTGACTAATAAAATTTTCCCTTAGACAAAATTATTAATTAAATTTGCCTGTCGCCATCCACTGCTATACAAATTATATATGAATAATTTATAATATATGTATCAAGAGCTCGAAATAGGCTGACCTTAGATTGATTTCAGACAACTTTGTATGATGTGTTACAGAATATTTTATAATAATTTTTTCATGAACACTGCTATTTCGAAATCATAAAGTCCAAGCCATGAAGTATTTTTCTGCTGCCTAATTAACTACGTAAGTACATAACAACGTTTTGTAGTGACCGGGTAAAACAAATAAAGTGAGTTAGGCATTGTTTGGCAAGTGAAATAGTTATAAACGGACAAAGCATCTGCGAAACAAATTTATTCATACCACACGTGTATGAATAAATTTGTATAAATGCCATAGGCGCAGTATATAGCCATTAAGAATAAGTTATGGTAATATTAGTTCAATTGTTATCAATCAATCATCAGCCTATCGCAGTCCACTGCTGGACATAGGCCTCTCCAATAGCTCGCCACTTAGTTCGATCCTCGGCTTCTCGCATCCAGCTCCTGCCAGCCGTCTTGCGCAAATCATCACTCCACCTGGCCTGTAGACGTCCTGCACTACGTTTGCCGAGACGCGGTCTCCACTCAAGAACCCGTTTACCCCAGCGGTTATCGGTTCTGCGGCAAATATGGCCAGCCCACTGCCACTTCAGCTTGCTAATCCTGTGGGCTATGTCGATGACCTTGGTTCTCTGTCGGATCACCTCATTTCTAATACGGTCCCTTAGAGAAACGCCGAGCATAGCCCTTTCCATAGCACGCTGAGCGACTTTGAACTTGTGGACCAGCCGTACCGTAAGTGTCCACGTTTCGGCTCCGTATGTCATTACGGGTAGGACGCACTCATTGAAGACTTTTGTCTTTAGGCACTGTGGGATCGATGATGAGAAGACTCGACGAAGCTTCCCAAACGCTGCCCAACCCAGTCGGATTCTCCTGTTCACCTCGTCCTCAAAGTTGTTTCTCCCTAACTGCAAAGTCTGCCCGAGGTACACGTATTTTTGAACAACTTCGAGAACGTCACCGTGTACCGCAACCGGTTCCGGTAGTACGTGTTCATTGAAAGTTATTGGTTAAGCAGTCGCCACACTGTTTCCTGCTTCGCCAAGTGTTGTAAATTCAAAAACCATATGGAATAATGCTTTGTGTGATCCACAAATTGTTGTTCTGGGTCTGGGTGTTCTTTGTGTCTTTCATTTCATGTATGTTAGTAAAGTCCCCTGCGATACAAGAATTATTTCACAGAGCGTGAGTTGTTTTTATAAAAAATAATATATATTAGTGGGTTTATCAGATGTCTGTTGTCTCTACCGTAGTACATATTCTACGTTCAATATGTTTTTCATAGTGGTAACTAGAAGAAGAGCCTAAAACATTTCAATAGAAATAACTAAGCATTGAAGAAACTCTTAAAATATATATCGACGTCACCTTTTAATAAACTAAATAACTAATTCTTGAAGCTATTTCGAACATTCCAACACTTTGACTTATATTCAATTGTTATAACACAGTAATTGTTAATTATTTAGATAGCAGATGAGATTACCTATATCACATCAAAAACATAAATGTGAAATGAGAGCCAAGTTCAATATTATGATATACTAGCTGAACCCCGCGGTGCTACCCGCGGCATCACAACAACCGCGGGCAACGCGGCGATGCGAAGCTAGTATCTTTATAAATTGTGGCCTATGTGTGATTCTGATGTATAAGCTATATTATTGTAAAATTTTATCAAAATCCATTCAGTAGTTTTTGCGTGATAGAGCAACAAACATACTATAGTAATAAAACTCATTTGTGATCCATGTATGTCATTGTGATCTAAAAATTAAATTATTTTTAAAGCTAAAAATCTGAGAATTTAAAATGTTATCGTCGATGATATTAGCAGCCAAATTAATACAAAACTAATCCCTACTATGACATACGCCAGGCGGTTACTTAAGCCCTATATTACCAAAACAATATATCGTATCTAGCAGGGAAACTGAGCTCCGCGGCATTCGCTGTTTGGAAAGTTCGCCAGTTAACTAATATTGAAACTGCGCGAATAGTTTATTTTAGTTATTTTCACAGTGTCATGTCATATGGTATTTTACTATGGGGCAAGGCAGCTGATATTCAAACCATTTTTGTAATTCAAAAACGGGCAATTCGTGCGATTTACAAACTTAAAGTTCGAGATTCTCTGAAAGAACGATTTAAGGAAATAGGTATTTTAACAGTTGCATCTCAATATATATTTGCTAATATTATGTTTGTACGAAAAAACATAGATAAATATAGTTGCAAAAGTGATCATCATTCACTAAACACAAGGAATAAGCACAAATTAGTAGGCCAACATTATTGCCTTAACAAAGTCCACAATTCATTTGAAGGACTTGGTGTGCGTTTTTATAACAAAATTCCTGTCGAAATCTTGAACTTACCCCTACAAAAGTTCAAGAGTGCCGTTAAGAGTCGTCTTGTGGAGAGGGGCTATTATACGATAAACGATTTCTTGACTGATGCAGTGCCTTGGATGTGAGTGAAAGTGAAATAATTTATTGGATTGTAATTAATTCTTGACATCTTATTCTGCATTTATTACCTGACATTTGAACTTTGTTAAGTTGAGGCGATCTGTGTTTACATTGTTGGAGCTTAAATAATTTGTATTTATTATTTTATTACATTTTAAACGGTTTTTTTCTTTTTCTCTGGGACCAGTATGTATGCACACATTGCTTTTACTCCTTGATGTGTAAGTGATTGCAACCTTATATGCTATGGACTAATTTTTATTATTTTATTAGACAAAAAATTTTTTTTCCTAGCTTGTCTAATGGGATATTATCTTATTAGACCGCTTTCTAGCCTTTGTGTTTTGGTTGCCTTAACTTGCACATAGAAATACTGTTGTCAAAAACAAACAATCTTTGTATGAATTATCTGAAAAGATGGTGCACATGAGTTTCTCACCAGCTCTTCTCATGAATGCAATACCCATCGGAGCTGGTACTTGGATTGATTTCAATTTAAACCTTTGAGTTGAATCGAAATCAATCTAAGCTCCGGTAATTCAAATCATCTCAGTGCATTTAGTATTAGGAGTTTTGTTTTATGTTTTTAGGTTTGTATTTTTGACGTGTTCAAGTGCCTTTTGGGGCCTATGGAAATAAATGATTTGAGTTTGAGTTTGAGTTTGAAAACACTTAATTTTCCTACGAACGTGTTCTCCTATTTAATGTATTTTCGTTCTTTACTTTTCCTATTTATTGACTTAAAAGCCTGTTTCGAGTTAATAAATGTCTCCCTATTTTATTCACTAATCAATTATATATTTTTTTTTTTTTTTTTTAAAGACAACTCCCACGTTAGGAATAAACATCCTGTGTCGTGGGGTACTTTACAAACATACATGAAACGGACACAAAGAACATCCAGACTCGGGACAACAATTCGTGGATCACACAAAGTGTTGTAGGTACCGCGTGGGATTTGAACCCACGACACTTGGCGCAGTAGCAAGCGGCATGGCGACCGCTGACACCACTCGGCCAACCGTGCAGTCATACATACATCGTAAGTGGCTGCTATAAATAAGAATGCTTAACTATTTATGGTTGAGAGCGGTGAGTGGCACAGCGTAACCACATTAAAAGTATTGAAACTGGATTTTAAATATTTAACACTGTAGATAAGACGTTATTTGAAATTATAGCTATAATAGCGCTTTAAGCATCGCTTTCTGCGCTTAAAAATAGTTCTTTTTAAAGGAATCCCGCATTAGGAATATATATCCTGTGTCACGGGGGACTTTACAAACATAGGTGTAACGGACTCAAAGAACACCCAGACTCAGACATCATTTGTAAATCCCAGAAAGTGTTGTCCCATATGGGATTTGTATCCCCAACATTTGACGCTGTGGAAAGCGGTTTGGCGACCGCCTAAACTAAAAGGACAATCGTGCAATCAATTATCCTATGAGTTTAAAAGCAAGATGTGTCAAGTTTGATAACTGGCTTAACTGGGACTGACTAGAATACTAGTACAGTGTGAGCCACTTGATTCTCTTTAGGTTGATGAACAAATATCGAATCATCATCTTCCTAGCCTTTATTTCTATATTCTAGGACGAAGAAGACCCCGAATCACATAGATGTCCGTAGTAAATAAGAACCTCAAAGAAGCCCAAGTCAACAAAGAGACGACCCAGGACCGAGCTGCCTGGAGACGCATGATACGGAGGGCCGACCCCAAATAAAATGGGAAAGGGCCAGGCAAGATCTTCTTAGCCTTTATTATTCCCATTTGGGGTCGGCTAATAGTTTAACCGGTTTTACCTGAATATTAGTTTTTCCATGGAACGACTGATACGTCGGAAATCGGACCTCCGCAACCCTGAGTGTGAACTGAATTCGAATACTGAACTGGTTGTCAGTATGTTTAAGGGCAGTCACTTCCCAATAACAATCGTCATAGATATTCATGACAACTGGGACCGACGGCTTAATATGCTCTCCGAAGCACGAGCGGGCAACACCGCCATCTACCATACAACAAATATCGAATAAATACATATATTACAAACATAATTTTAAAATATAGAAACAGAAAAATGTCGAAATGAATCTACTTTTTGTGACATCCCAACGTTAGAAATTATGATTTTTATTTGAGCCATTTTTATTTTATTTTGAAGAGACATAACTACTCGCTCTACCACAAATTATTTATCAACGTTCTAGAGTCAACCACACTGCATAGATCTTCATTCTTCAAATAAAACCTGAGTTTAATGTGACCATTTCTACTCAGCTATTATGAATCCTCCTACTGTACTGTACACATACATACTTTTCCGACAAACAGTGATAGATATTGTGAAATTAATTTTACTATTTTCAAATGTATGGCATATGGTTTACAGTAGGCCGGAGCTTGTTCAATATAGCTATTGCATTCATATATACCTAAGGTATGTAAAGAAATACAATACCGGTGCAAAAAAGCTTTCTTAGTACTATTAATTATGGCAATAATTTAAATATTGCACAAACGACGTCCATAGAGAACTCATAAATATTTAAGCGTTGAAAAAATAAAACGTACCATTTTAATGAATAAATTTTCCAAGATATTTTATTAGATATAACATATTTTTTATTGCCTTGATATGAGAACATTCTTACACATATTGGCTGTTTTATGCTCCATAGTCAACTTGTTAGTAGGTCATTAATTTTATATATTGTGTTTTTATTTATTAAATTATTTCACTTTTTCTGAAAACTATACTGCGAGTATTTTATATTAAATTTATGATCATCATTAGACACTTCGAGTGTGCAACTGGGCTATGAGGTCCTTTTAGCCCGGTTGCATTCGGTGATAAGAAACAATTACCGAGGGTAAACAATGACGGCACGGTCAGTACCTGGATAGGTGAGCGCTAGTGGCATAATACCATGAGAGTCTGCGTAATTCCGTTAAGCAGTCGGTCCCGGTTGTTGTCATAGGATAACAGTCGTGAAGTTTAGTTAAAGGCTTTTGGTGCGGTTAAAAACATCCAACGGTAAGAGACGGAAGAAGGCCTCAACGTTGTCTTACCAGTCCCCAACCCGCACTTGACCAGCGTGGGAACGTATTGCCTTGACCTTGTCTTGAGAGGAGACCCGGGCCCTGCAGTGGGTCGTTATGGGTTGTTGATTAGACACTTTTCAGTATCAATATGTTCATGGAGGAGTTTTTTTCGTTTCGATTATATAATATATTTTTCTCAGATTGCTTCAAAGTCAGTTATGTAACATTCCAAAGGACTTTTGTTTGTTTCTTTTGTGGTTCTTTTGCCAATAAACACCTTTTTAAAAATGTAAAGTTTCAAGACCATTTATGGGGGCAAAGCATACGTGGCAAACGAATTACCTGTAATTTTAGTGAACTATGCTATAGAAGTTGATCCAAATGAGGAAGAATAGTTTTGAAATAGATAATTTGAAAATGTTTAAGTGAACTAGTTGCTTACAATCTAAACAATTAAAAACGTAAAAATATACTTACCTTAATAATAGACTGCATCACTCGTTCGGTTCTAGAACAGGGATTTATACATATATACTGGCCTACAGTAAGAGGTACTTTAATTATAAATAAGTAAATATTTCTAATATCTGACACACAATGCCATCTAGCTTCAAACTAAATAGAGCATGTACTATGATTTGTTTTTTTTTTGTAAATACTTGCAAATTGTACATAGAAAATATACAAACAGTAAAACACATATTTGCAGACCATATAAACATTTGATCCAACCTGGGAGCCACACCCGAGAACTCAAACACATCAGTTACATATGCCTACATTGCGCCACCGAGGTAGTCAAACTTAATTGTTTATAAAATTTTAGTATGCAATGAAAAAGGTACTGGATAGATCACAAAGGTAATGCCAGACTTCCTTTTACTTTAGAGGAATGGAACCCTAAAAATCAGTGTGAACAGCATTTGCTGTTATGAAAATGATGAGCACCTAGAGATAAAATTTATAATTATATTAATTTTAAATGCTATAAACCTTTATACTCGTAACACGTTACGTCTCACAAAATTAACAAACATGATACTCGACGTCTAATCATCAGGAACATTCAAAACCCATAACTATACAAATCGAAATCGTAAGTAAATTTGTAAATTCAAAAACCAAATGGAATAATGCTTTGTGAGATCCACAAATGGTTGTTCTGGGTCTGGGTGTTCTTTGTGTCTTTCATTTCATGTATGTTTGTAAAGTCCCCCGCGATACAAGAATTATTTCACAGAGCAGGAGTTATTTTTATAAAAAACTAGCAAACCCGGCGAACTCCGTTTCGCCACCAGATGGCTTCGTTTTATGTAACATTTCGTTTGGTGATTAAAAGATGAAGAAAAATTTTTTTTTTGTTTTATATTTGAAAAGGAAAAATTTTATTTCATTTCACAACAGTAATGAATTCCTTTCAATTACAAAAATGAAGTGTTATTTAGTTGAACTTCTCTAAGTAAATGAAAGTGAATCCAAAGTAAATACTGAATCGAAACGTTATACGTGTCCGCAAATTATCCGTTTCATTGAAGTGCTCTTTGGTAAACCACATTTTTATTTTTTTGGTCTGACGTTTAACACAAACGAAGCGGATGGTTTCCCAACTCGTGAACACGCAACGTATAACTGCCCATGTGAAAAACAATGATTTTCTAAATTTATCCCGCAAACACTAAGTGATTGGCCTTGCAACTTGTTAATTGTCATTGCGAACGCAAGGCGAACTGGAAATTGCAATGGTTTGAAGTTAAACGGCAGATCAGTCGGAATCATTGGTATTCGAGGAATACATACATTTTCACCTGCGTACTTTCCGTTAATAATGGTTGCCTCAATCAAATTCGGCATAAGTCTTTTTATCGAGGGTCGAGTACCGTTGCAAAGTCGTGGTGGATTCAAATTACGCAATATCATAATAACTATACCAACTTTGAGTTGCAAGTTATGTGGTGGAAAGCCTGGTAACTCCAGAGAGTTCAAAAACTCCGTTGGACAATTTACTACATCATCGGGATTTGTTATGGAATCAACGGATTTGTATGTCACCAAATCGCCAGCAATTTTTGATTGAATGGTGAAATTCAGTGCGTGTACATCATTATTCTTTGCGGCAAGAATTGCTCGTTGACTTAACCAAGCATAATTCTAATAATTCTTATTAATGTTTGTGAAAAAATTTTCAATAAGAGCTAATTGAGAGTCTACAAATCGGCAAAAGTCGTTGGTAAGAGTAATTAATCCAGATGTCGCATCAACTGGGACTTTTCCATTTCCAACAGCTAACAATTGTTTGGAAAATTGTGCAGCACTTTGATCATTTTGAAGTTGAACTCTCATATTAGTGGTTAGCGATAATGTTTTTACGTTATTCCATAAAGGTGATGCCTTCAGGCAAGCATTAAATTCATCTGCAGGCGTTCCACGGGGAATTACTGGCAACGTCTGCCTGAAATCGCCCGCTAACAATATCATCAAGCCGCCAAAGATGTTGTTATTTCGCCGAAGATCCTTCAGTGTGAAGTTAAGTGCTTCAAGTGATTTCTTATGTGCCATTGTGCACTCATCCCAAACAATGAGCTTGCATTGCATCAACAATTTTCCCATTGCACTGGATCGGGAAATATTGCATGTTGGAGTATCAATTGTGTTTAAATTGAGTGGCAACTTAAGCGCAGTATGTGCAGTACGACCGCCATCTAGAAGAGTTGCCGCAATTCCAGATGATGCTAACGCCAAAGCTATGTCACATCTTGATCGAATAGTGGCCAAAATCAATGAAATGACAAATGTTTTCCCTGTTCCTCCAGGTGCGTCCAGGAAGAATAGACGACCAGTATTATTGTCCACCGCTTGCATGAATGTTTCGTATACTTGCGCTTACATTTTTATTCGTTGATACGCCTGAAAATGCAAAATTAAATGAATTGTTGATGGAAACCAATAATAGCAATAATAGCAATAATTAGTGTGTGAATATTGTACCTGTAATTGGATCGACCATCTTCAACGTGATGTCGTATCCGTCTTGCCCTTGCCAATAAATGATTGGATATTGTAACGCATCGTACAAACGATGTGTCTCGTTTACACGATGCATGATATTGCTTCTTCGCTGAACGACAATGTCTCGCGATTTAGTTGGATCGCCAATAATAATTGCAGCAACATCATTAACGGTGGGTGCATTGAATCTTCGCACATGTTCACCTGTTGGGGTACAATCCGCTCTTATGACAAATTTGTGCGTATCCGATGGCATTCGTTCCAATGCTGTTTTAAACATATTAACCACAGCATTATTAGCGTGAAAAAATGCTTGCAACTGTTCAATCTACTGCTTTTGATACCCGTGCTCACGATTATTTAAATTTTTTGGCGTTTCATGGTTATTTGCCCGCCCATAATCTTCCTACCAGAGACAACAATTGTCTGGATCACATTATCCTAAGAACGAAATCCCCTAGTCTTTGCTTTGTTTATGACACCACAGTAACCGACCACCACTCATCCATGTTTTGTCTGAGTCTTGAACGTCGACGGAGTCCTAACACTTGTACTATTACTACGACCGACTACAAAGGTCTGGATGAAACTGTCGGCGAACTAAATTTTGCTTCTATATATACCTATACAGATCCAAGTGTTGCTATCGATGAACTCATAGATCTACTCACATCGGCTATTCAGAGTAATACTGTTGTTAGGAGAATATCCTCCAGAAAGAAAATAATTAAACCCTGGATTACGCCAGGTCTATTACGGTGTATTAGAAACAGAGACGCACTACACAGGAAACTTAAGCAATCACCGGATAGCGACATTCTTAAAACAACATATAAACGCTATAGAAATTTCTGTACTACCATCTTAAAAAAGCAAAAAGAGCATTTGACAAAAAAGAGTTAGCAAAAGCTAGTAATAATTCAAAAAAACTTTGGAACACAATTAAAAGAATCACTTACACTAACAAACCTAATAATTCATCAAATCAATTACTCAATTCCTCTATATCTCCTGCTGACTCGTGCAATAGCGTGAATTCATACTTTGTTAATATTGGTCATAATCTAGCCAACAATATTCTGAATAATAGACAAATTTCATCTTCAGTACTGGCCCAGAAATCTAAAACTACATCATCTTTTGTTCTGAATCATACAGACCCTGACGAAGTTGCTCTTATAATTAAATCTCTTAGATCACACGCTGCTACAGGTTCGGATGGTATATCGCCCATAATTCTTAAGAGATACTCTGTCCTGCTGGCTCCAATACTGTCCTACATTTTTAATCTCTGTTTCGACACTGCTGTATTCCCCACTTCTCTTAAAAAAGCGATTATTCATCCTATTTTTAAGGGCGGAGATGGTTGTTTGCCTAGCAACTACCGACCCATCGCTGTTCTTAGTGCGATTTCTAAGGTACTCGAGAGACTGATAAACAAAAGACTGGTATATTACCTTGAACATTACAAATTACTGTCACCTCAACAGTTTGGTTTTCGTAAAAACAGATCTACTTGTGATGCCGTACAGGACCTTACGAATCATATCGTAGGGTGCCTTAACTCTAATAAAAAGGTGCTTACCGTTTTTTTGGATCTCGCGAAGGCATTCGACACCGTTCCTATCGCTATTCTCGTTAATAAGCTCGAAGGTATGGGTGTCAGGGGGAAACAATTGGATCTATTTCAAAGTTACCTTACGAATCGGACTCAAACTGTGAGAATCGACACTTTTGATAGCACTGAACTCCCGATCTTTTGCGGCGTGCCGCAAGGCAGTATTCTTGGCCCTACTCTCTTCCTGGTGTTCATAAATGACCTGTGTGATCTCAATATCCCTCATGCTAAAGTGGTGTCTTTTGCGGATGATACAGCTATTACGTTTCAGGCCGACACTTGGTCCACACTACAGCGTTGTACTCAGCACGGATTTGATGTAGCTTTCAATTGGTTATGTTCTCACACTCTAACAGTAAATATCAACAAAACCAAATTTATAACATACTCGATCAACTCTGCAACCCAACCTAGTATTCCAATTACCATAAAGGCACATAATTGCTCACTACCAAGAAAAGCTCAATGTGATTGTCTTAATCTAGATCGTGTGGAACATACTAAATACCTTGGTATAATTATAGACGAAAATCTCAATTTCAAAGCCCACATCAATGCCCTCACTGGTAGGGTGCGTAAATTAATATATATTTTTAAAACATTAAGATCAATATCGAATCCTGTGGTAATCCGTGACGTATACTTTGCTTTGTGTGTATCCATTATTGCGTACTGTATTTCGTGTGGGGGGGTGCCGCTACAACCATCTTGAAACCTCTTGAGATTGCTCACAGAGCCATATTGAAGGTAGCAACATTCCGCCCCATTATGTACCCGACGCACAAACTATACAGTCAATGTAAGGTCCTAAACGTACGGCAACATTTTATTAAACAAATAGTTCTTCTCCAGCATTACAATACACCGCACAAAAAAATAAGTAAAAGACGAAAAGACAGAGTTTGCACAGTACCGCGCCCTAGGACGAAATTCACTCAAAGATTCTTTTATTTCTTGGGTCCAGCTCTCTACAATAAAATTAGTCGGGAATGTTTGGTTAATGATTTGTCACGTCACAATTGCAAAAAGGCGCTAACTGCACTCCTACAAGACAAAACCTACGAGGAGACGGAAGAATATATTTCATTCCCTTAGTAACTCATAAAACACATACACCAACACACACACACACACACACACACACACACACACACACACACGCACGCACACACACACACACACACACACACACACACACACACACACACACGCGCACGCACGCACTTATTATATGTGAATTTTGTATGGTATAAAAAGCATGTTTATACTCTTAATTTTAGCATCCCCTGGGGTTCGGGACTGTTACTCCTTAATACAGGTTTATTCAAACCTATCTAGGAGACAGCGCTCTAACCACTGATTGTATTTACTAGCAAAATGTAATTCTGTTATGTATTTTGTACTACAATTACCTTTGAGAAATAAATTATTATTATTATTAAAAAAAAAAAAAAAAAAAAAATGTTCACCTGTTGGGGTACAATCCGCTCTTATGACAAATTTGTGCGTATCCGATGGCATTCGTTCCAATGCTGTTTTAAACATATTAACCACAGCATTATTAGCGTGAAAAAATGCTTGCAACTGTTCAATAATTCGTCTCTTTAACTGTTGTGTTCCCTGTATATTGCACTATTGCACCGCACATTCAGCTGATCCACCATCGACGAAATGAAATATATTTGCAGAAATTGATGCGGTTCATCGGGTGTTGGCACCATTGAACCATGCAAATGATATATTTGTCCTTGTATCTGTAATTGCATACAATCATTTGTTGAAGAATACGGTGTAACTTCTGATCGTGTGATGGTGTAGTGTGTGGTGTATTTGTAGTTGTTATGTGTTGCAATTCATTGTGTTGGTGTGAGTGATTGGTTATGTGTATTGTATCTTTTACCTTGCAAGTCGGCATGAAGCCGCCTTCTAGAATGATATTAGCTCCAAAGGAAGTCATTCGAAAGCTGTTATTGTATTCAAGGATGTGTTGAAGAAAATGGCTGAAATCGGGATCACTTCCATCGAACAATGGTTTCACTTCGACTTTTCCACTTGCGCAGCACAATCCAGCCGTTTCTCTTTTGAACTTTAACGCATTGCAATATCGGCATATAGTCGTCATTGGTCCAATATCTAAATTTTCATCATCTCTGTAGTTCGCAGTGGGATCATATTGGAATGCCAAGCGATTGTATGATGCCAGTGATCTTCGTGTGCTCACGCGTTGTCTCAATCGGGCAATTTCTCTTATTATATTTTGTCTTTCTTCGCTTAAGTTCTGTGAATACACTTGTTGCTGGCTTGCATGTCTTGTGCGGCGGCCGGTGTTCGCACGTCGTCCTCTAGGCATTTTGGACTATAGACAGAGTGGTGAATTTAACCTCAAATGCACGATCCACATAACTTTCACAGTTCACTGTACCACCTTAAAGACAAATGCCTGCTGTTGAAATTGAATAAAAATTTGCACAATACACGTGATTGATTTGATGGTTTCCAATTGAAATGTTAGGAAACGAATAACTTATTTTTTTTACTTTTTTTCTCAATTTCACAGTGAACACAATACCGGTTTGTCACATGAAATTAACTGAGCAGAGAACAATGAGTAGCTGTCAAACAATGTATCACGCACCGGCGCCATCTACTTAAAATATTGGTTTGTAGTACATGCTATGTATCAGAGATGGCGTTGTGTGTGAAAAATGATTTTCCCGCTTTTCTGTTAAATTATTCCTGAATTTTCTTTGCTATAAACCTCACGGAGCCCGAGACCTTTCCAACGAATGCAAAACCGTGGAAATCGGTTCGTGCGTTCTGGAGTTATAGCGTCAGGAAGGAAAACCCGACTTATTTTTATATAGTAGATAAAAAATATATTGGTAGGTTTATCAGATGTCTGTTGTCTGTACCGTAGTACATATTCTACGTTCAATATGTTTTGCATAGTGGTAACTAGAAGTAGGGTCTAAAACATTTGAATAGAAATACCTAAGCATTGAAAAAACTGTTCAAATATATACATCGACGTCACCTCAAGCAATTTCGAACATTATAACACTTTGACTTATATTTTTTGATTAAAACTCCAATTATTTTAACAACGTAAATGCTATTTGCGACTGTAGCACGCGATTTTTGTAACAAAAAATTCACTCTAATTAAAGTAATAAAGTAAAACGATTATACTAACGCTGTATTATTTCAGCCATAAACAGGTTTTTGAAGAAATAACCGTAAAATAACAGCCGGAAAAAGCACATCGGCCTCTTTTTACCTTTTTTACACTTTTCTGGGTATTCATTATTATTGTTTAAATGCTGTAGTAGTATAGAATATTTTTTTTTATGTACAATAGTACTCATTTGTACCTACAGTGTGCCTCGCGTTTTTAAAAGCCTGTATTTCAGATTATAATCTATCAGTCTGTCAAATTTAGTTTCGTATTATTTTCATTTCATGAGGACTGCCTCATTGGTCTAGTGGTCAGCATAACCGACTGCTGATCAAAAGGTCTCGGGTTCGATTTCCGGGTCGGACTGATGTTGGTATTTTCTTACAAGAAATTGTTAATAGCAGCCCGAAGTATGGTAGATGGCTTATTTCGAGCCCGTGCCTCGGAGAGCACGTTAAGCCGTCAGTCCCGGTTGTCATGAACATTTATGGCAACCGTCATTGGGAAATCAGCACCCTCAAATATACTGTGAACTAGTTCAACCTTCGAATTCCAGTCGCTCCGTGAAAAAACTGATATACAGGCAAAACTGGTTGAACTAGTAGCCGACCCCAAACAATCTTGGGAATAATAAAGGCTAGGAAGAAGAGATTATTTTTATTTCATCATTTCCTTTCATTGATTATATGGAGTATATCAACTATAATCTTGGTCCCCCATACTTAATCGAATGGCAGCCTATTGTCATAGACCGAGTTTTGGGAATTATATTGAGAAATTGGATGTATACTTAAAGATAAAGTAGGTAACGCTTGTTGTTCTCACGAACAGATTAGGAAGTTAGTGGAAAAATCAAGGCATCGAAGAAATACCTGCTGTAATTACAAGCCTTATATCACTTCTTAAATTATATTATAGTGCTAATCATCTATGTTTTGTTATAATGGCAAATCCAAAAACTAGCATAACATGGAGAAGCAAAGTTTATAACCAAAACAAACACAATTTAAACCGCCATTTATATCCATTCCTGGCCACTGCACACCACACGTCACAGTAGGCTATCTCTCCCGATATTTCACGTCAAAAGAACCACCGCGAAGCTATTAAGTCCCTATCTAATTGTTACGACACTGAAATATCGTCGCTGTCCAGTCTAACCCGAAGGTGGTACTCTATACCGGCTAATGGAGGATGTTATTTACACGATTCCTGTTGACGGGAACCATTTCAAGTCCAGGATAAACTAACTGGACAACGATAACTTTTAACAAATTTAAAGTTGCTTAGATTTTAATGTGGCTGAATCATGATGTTTTAATTATGAAAGGCGTAAGTTTCTGTCAGAGGTGGAAGGTTTTGTTTTAAATCCATAACGTGCATAAAAATACAACGGATATGATTAACTTTGAGATGTTCTAATCAATTTATAGATGATGAAAAAATCCTTCTAATTTTTAACACAATTTTATTAGCTTCGTAAGCGTGTTTTTTTAGTTTTTTAATTATGTCATTTGAAGTCGATTTATTCTATTCCTTTTCAAGAAAACCACCTTTATAGACATATGAAGTAGTGAGTATTAACCAAAAATATTTTCGTTATGGATTCAACAGGCTTTGAATGAATAAGTCTTCGGTATCCAGACGAATCCAGAAAGAAGCCGTATAGTTTTCGTCCCAGAATACCCATGTTTAGCTCTAGATCTGACGTGTTTAGATATTAAATTTTATTTGCTGTTGTTGAATTTATGTAGATTCACTTTATTCTCCTGTTTCATAACAGTTTGTTCTCGCTAGATCTTATTTGTTCAGCGACGCATGTGCTACACATAGAGTTTAATCATGTTTACATAGTATATATTGAATTTAATATAATGAAGTCGCTTGCACTGTCTATTCGCTCAGATCTTTTAAAGTACTCGAACGAAATTTAACACAACTTTCAGCAATAGATGGGGTTATTCAAGCGGAAGGTTAAAAGATTAACTTTTGGAGTTTCTTGCTGGTTTTTCTCCATAAGAATGACATTTTGGAACCGGGCAACTAGAGTCATTAATGTAACGTTTCAAAAGTGCCTGAAAATACCTACTTGAAATAAATGCTATTTTATTTTGAGGTATAATACATGCATATTGTAGAGAAAACTGAAGAATTCGGGCTGGGTCGCTAGTACTTTATAAATTACACATCTGTTACCTTAACCTATTATATTAATAGTAAATTTTAAGTAAACATCGCACCAAACGGAGTGAAGGTAAACTTAGAACTGAATGTTGTCGGTATGCTCATTTTAAGGGTTCCGTATCTGAAAACGAAAAACGGACTTGTAGGATCACTTTGCTATCCGTCTGTCTGTCAAGACCCTTTTTCTCAGGACCGCGTGGAGGTATCATACTGAAATTCATCATTCAAGTCTACTGTCACTTGGAGCTGTGAGAAAATTAAAATTCTAAGCCCACGCAATCAAAAGATACAGACGTTTATTTCGATATTACGGAATTACAACCTACCGGGTACTTCCCGTGAACTCAGAACCTTGAAATTTGGTACGAAGCAACGTCAAGCACATATAAAGAAAAAATGCAGAAAGCATACATTTTTAGTTATATTTAGGTTTGTACGGAACTTTCGGTGCGCGAGTCCGACTCGCACTTGACCGGTTTTTTTATGATATAAATAAGAAGTAGCATAGAACAATGGAATCCATCCCAATATAAAGCTGAAGCGCTTCTTTGTGAGTTTGTGTTACATTGTTGAATTGGTTAACGAAAACTAATTGTCAACTAGGTGTAACTCGTGTGCGTTTCGTGATAAAAAGCCTATGTGCTATTCGAAACTATAATCTACTTCTATGCAATATTCATCCAGATCCGTTTAATTGTTTTCACATAAAAAACAGTAACATCTTGCATCATACATTTATCCTCACTTTCGCAACTATAGTATTAGTAATATAACAGAATTTATAATCCTGAGTTTCGTTGCTATTTTTTTCACTAAACTCAATTCAGAGTATTTTCTTAATTATACCCTGTTGATGGACATCCACAACTACATTGCCACATTGTCTCCCCTTTTAAGAATCAAGGGGATGTTGAATTTAGTATCAGATAATCTCTCTCACCTGTTATCAGCTGAAGCTTGGTTTTCTAGGGTGGTTTTGTGCCTAAACATGGTTCTCTGACTGCATGACATGTACGTCTAGTGAACTAATATCACTGCACTACGAGTACAACTATCTTCACATTATGGTATACGTCAATCAGTGACATGTCTAACAATAGTTTAAAGACGTACAATACGCTGACGCAAACCTTATCATGGTGTCTAAATATAATGGCCTATAAATATATATCTACCTTTAAGGACAATCTTTGTATGAATACATTCATGTATATTTATGGGAGTGCTCAATACCAATAAGAAATAAAATCAGTCCGTACAAAAATATGATAATAATTTGTGGCCTCTCACCACAATTTCGTTATTAAAGTTGAGATCGTCATTTTAGATCAAAAGAATGTATTAAAATAAATACATAGACTATGTTCTCTTAAGTGCCTATTGGTGGTGTGGTATTGACTACTTTACCAAATAGGTTGACACAGAGAGTATTATGTACAAATAGCAAGGAAGAAAGGAACTTACGAAACTTGTTTCAGGCACATCTTTTAAACTTTTGTGGTACGAATAAAACAACCGGCCAAACACGTGTGTTCTTACCGATTTTGACGAAAGTTTCTAAGGACACGCGCTATTGCTCTTTCATCTGTGTACCAGTTGCTTTTATGTTGAAAGTTACTTCAACAGCCTAACTATAACTTCAAAAAACAAAACTTACAACTTACTGAAATATTCTACGCAACATAGGCAGCACAACCTAAGAAAAATATTTTATGTTCTGTCGGAAAACCCTTCCTAGAACTACGCAATCTCATTCGTCAATATGAAAACCGAGTAAAAATAAAATGTATATTTTGTGCTTGCTTTTTTTATAAACGGAAATAATTCACCATCATCCGGAACACAAATCGACGATTCATGTTCTGTGGTTTTCCTTTGAGCATGATTGACTTATTTCCCGCCCGATTTTATCATTCTCAAAAAGGCTGGTTTACTTAACGTATTCGGTAGCACATATTTATGTAGCCAGGTATACACTCGTACATATACATAAGTAGTATATCCGTATAGTAACTGAGACAATTATTTTAATGGTAGGGATATACAAGGCTTTACAATAATTATATAATAATAATAATTTCTTTATTGTTCCAATGCATACAGGTACATGGTTTGATCCCTAGATCCCACACTAGGATTCCCTGTGTCGTGGGATCCAGTCTCTTTCCGTCCGGTTGCCATCCGATACATCAATACATTAAATTAAACAAACGAAAAAGAAAAGCAAAATCCAACGATAAATAAAAATTAGAAATTAGGCAAGCAAAAAAAATAAAAAATATATATCAAACAAATAAAAACAAACAAAGAAGGAAGTGCGGCAAATATACCGACTTTTAGTGCCTGGGTAAAGCACTGATTGCACAGTTGAATGTTTGTGTGTGTGTGTGTGTGTATGTATGTGAATGGGAGTGATTATGTATGTATGAGTGTTTCTATGTGTGTTATGGTTTACTTTGTGTGCATGTTATTGTATGACTTTTAAAAGGTCTTCAGTGCTGCCATAGTCAAGCTCAGCCAGCCATTTGTAGACCTTTTTTTTACAACAGTGGTTTGTTAGCTCTATGATACCTAGTTTGGCGTTAACTTTCCTGTACAAGTATGGGCCCATAAATTTGTACACTCTCCTTCCAATCGATTTACGACACCTCATGTTGTTCCATACCAACCTACGTCCTGAGCGACTGAGTGTGACATTGTTCAGGGCAGATTTGTGAAAGCGTAGCGTAGTAGAGATTATGTATAATTGTCGGACTCTGAGCAATCCCAGTTCTGAATAAAGTGCGTTAGTAGGGTACCTATATGACCTGCCGAATGCAGTTTTAAGGAGTGCACGTTGTGCTCTTTCTACTCTCATCATATGAGCTTTACCAGCAGCTCCCCATGCAGTAATGCAATAGGTAAGAATTGACTGATAAAGAGAAAAATAAACCATCCTCAAGGTCTTCTCATTTGCAATTTTACCTAGACACTTAAAGATTTGCATAAGCATTCTAGTTCTTGTGACGAGTGCGTTGATATGTGTGGACCATGTAAGCTGGCAGTCTAAGTGGACTCCAAGATATTTTATGGAGTTAATTTGTTCTATTAATGGGCATTGACAGGTTCCCAGAGCCAAGCACGAGTGCAGTCTCAGGTTCATCGCGAGCTTGGGAGAAGAACGCTTTGACACATAGAAATTTACAGCTTTGGTTTTTCCTATGTTTAGAGTAAGGAGATTCAATTGCAACCAGCTGGAAATAGTTTGCATGCCCAGTTCCACATTGACCTGGGTATCATTCCAAGTTTTGCCAAAGAAGACTACCGCAGTGTCATCTGCGTAGGTAATTATTTTTGCTTGGGCCAGCTCTAGAGCACACAAGCCATTAATGTATATGATAAATAATATTGTTTGAGTATTTTTTGCTAATAGAGATTAGGTCCGCCGTATACATGTAAAATGATTGGAGATGACTTGATAACCGCTGACAATAACCACGTTAAGTCTAAATTAAGATTAGGTCACTTAATTTAGATTAGCTTATTAGCTAATACATATCAGTTACAGTAGCTAAAGTACACAAGATCAACGTTCTAACAATTTTTCGTGGGACAGCTATGTTTGAGCAGATTAGGGCTAGTTAAATTGAAGTGATACCAAACCATCATATAAAACAGCTGTTAAGCCATATTTTAGCTATTATTCACTGAATGAGTAAAATTTAGATTGACAACAGACCAGTGAATTTTGAATTTCGAGTGTCCATGGGAGGTGGTAGTTATTTACGCAGCGTGACTCATCTATTAATTTGCCTTCAATTTTTTAAATTAATCTTAGTACAAAACGTAGCTCATAACCATAACGAAATGGTATTAAGTCTTATTTTAGGGTATCTGAAGACTTCTGACACACAAAAATCTATAATACTAAAATATTTCTCTTCTCTTTTCTCCGTCATACGAAGTATGAACTCTTGTAGCAAAGCCTGGTTTCGTTTTTTCTATTTCAGAGAAGCTTTTATGTTAATGAAGAATATCTATACTTTCATCTCCGTGCCTAGATTGCTTTCAGATTTCAGGGAATTTGGTTTGAAATCATTATAAATGTTCCTTACTAAAGCAAGGGGTTTTAGTTAGCTGATGAAATTTACCTCTGAAAGCTTACAGTGTAATATTGTTATGTTATTTTAGAAAAAGTTTGTACAACTTTGTAATATGCATATAACTAAAACTATTGTTGTTATTTTGTATATTTGGCTTGACTTATTTGGAATTGTTTTATAGAAACGCGTTATATGTCTGTGATCTAAAACATTCAAATTAAACATATTAAACGAATTATCTTTAATTATGATAAGAATCGTTAGCTTCATGTTTGTTCAAATGTCCGAATTTAGGGTTTAAATACTATGGGTTCTTAGGTTGAACTGAATTTAAATTTAAATATTCAATATATTTTAGAAAATTAAATTAAAACAATTCTCGTTTTTGTTTAATTTTAAGGCACCAGATTAGTTCCTCTTTGCATGTCACATGCAAAAATTGTCAACATGTGCAAATATTATAGGAAAAGTTCCGTATTGAAGGTCGCATTATCCTTTACACACCACGTGCGGTTGACGTGACATGCCCGGAACGAGCTTTAACATCACTTAATCATTCAGCTACACAATACATACATGTACATATATGTATAAGTAACACGTCACTACAAAATGTTCGAGAGAAAATATTTTCAGTTCCTAACAATAAACGCTCACTCAATTCCGACTACACAAATTGACAGATGTATTTTTGTTTATGGATTTTGCAAAGAGTGTGGATAAATTCTGATATATATTGGTATTAAAAATACAGATAATAACAGCATATGTAAATATATTATTCTAAATATAATCCTAGAAACTTTTGACAACTCAAATTGTAATATTTTTCACCTGTGTCGATCCTTATTCACATAAAGTCATCACACACTGTAACAGCCTATTGTCAACGTATAATGACGATAACCTAACCCTGTTGATAAATATAAACTGCCGTGTTTAGCTATTACATGCCCACTAACATAGAAGGGACACCTAAAGAAAATATCTTTATTAAATTTTAGGAATATATTACGTTGTCAACTGAAAGTTGTTCAACTGAATTTGTATTTCCTAAACTCAAATCCTTGAATATTGGAAGCCCGATCATTTATACATGTCTTCTCCATCACATGTTGTACTTTGTCGATTTGTTGAAAACGATCTTAGACTATATTCGCAAACTGCCAAACTTTAGAGCCGAGTTGTTTATGCCTCACGTGCAAGCAACGTGACGTCGGCGGAATGGAATATCACAATAGTAGAATCATTCAGTTGCATTACTCGCATCCAAAACATCAGTATTCAAGGTTCTCAACATGCTCACGGAACGATTGTCTGTTGCAGATTTATCAGATCTCCTTGAAATAGTAATGGGCATCTAGAATATTTGATTTAGTTATAAAAAGTAAGTACATATGAAACCTATTTTAAATTGAAAATGATAAAAAATTAAGCGTCTTGTTTCTTGTGAAAATCATTTAAATTTTAAATATGTTTGCCTACAATCTGACCCTAAAAAAAGTGGCTGGTATCTTTCCCTATTTTTCAGATACTGGAATAAATTTCATTGATATACAGAAACAATCCTATTAGGGAGCCATTCTCGAAGTAAATTACTTTAATGCATCTATTGGGCAATAGACTTTTCCTTTACAAAGTATATCAGGCCAAAAAAAAATATGTTAATTACAATACAATTAGAATAAATATATACTTACTGATTTTAATTAAAACCTTCAGTTGTGTTGCGGCTGATCAGACCCATGCTTGGGTCAACTTGGGTTGACTTTTTGACATTTTACGAATAAGTGACAATTTTATGGTTTTAAACTTTGAGATGGGCGCTGAAAATGAGTAATTATGTCATGAATATAAAATCTAATAAACCTTTATATTCTAAACGTTATGTACGGTCGACCAAATTGAAACATGACCCACTTTGACAATTATTCCTTTGTAATCATAAATGTAGTTAGGTTTTCTTCGCTATTTGCACATAGTACGTTTTAGATATAAACATAAATGCGTCATTACGGGTTAGATGTCAATGCAATTTAAACCTTTGTCATCACTGAACAAGATATATTTTTGATATAGCAGTCTTATTTGAATTTCAAATAATATAATCGTTTATAATCCAAACTCTTTTCATTGCGGAGAAAAAGTATTATAATTTTTAAAATGAAATGACATTATGTGTGAGATGACAAGTAGTAGTCAATCTGAAAATATTAAAATAAAAATCTAAGAATATGTTTATATCTATAAACGAATCGTATAATGGCCAATTTGGTAGAACAAAGAGCTCGGATTGTGGTGCTCAGTGAGCAAGGTTGCGGCGTTAGAGAAATATCACGTGAGTTAAATATAAGTCGTAACACGGTCAGAACCTGGATCAGACGGCACGCTAAAGAGGATATCCTTGAAGACCGACGACGACATAATCATGGGGTTCGTCGAATCACAAACCAACAGAGAATGGAAATGCAACACCTTTACGAAGAACATCCTTTTACTCGTACCCGCTATTTTGCAGCACGTTACGGCGTTTGTCTAGAAACAATTAGAAATAATTTGCACCGCACTGGGCTGCATTACAGACATCATGCTAAGAAAGTTCATTTAACGAATGCACACAAAACTGCAAGATTGAATTTTGCATGTAATTATTTAGATTTCGACTGGACAAACACCATCTTTACAGACGAAAAATCATTTCGCTCTTCTCAACATGGTCGCTTAACTCTGTGGCGTTACGATAACACGCGATACACAGAGGACCACGTAGTGCCCAACCAATCATCTGGCCGTATTTCAGCTAACATGTGGGCATGGATGGATGCTGGAAACATAGGCGAACTTGTTCCTATTTCTCCTCGTCATAACGCTATCAACTATTTCGATTTATTGGAAGAATCAATGTTACCAACTTTGCGAACAGTTTACCCCGTGAAGATGTGCCAGTATTCTCCTATGTTCATGATAACTGTCGAGTGCATACTGCCAGAATTGTCTCAAATTGGTTTACGGAGCATGAAGATGAATTTACTCTCATTCCATGGCCGTCTAGGTCACCTATATCTACCTATATATAGATCTTAACCCAATAGAAAATTTATGGAGTTTGATGGTTCAAATGTGGGATAACAGGAACGAAAGAACTAAAGAAGCAATCGAGCTACATTGTAACGAAATCTGGGATTTCATGAGGGGAAGTGACATTTGCAGTCGTCTAATCGGATCTATGCGTAATCGATTATTAGACGTTATTGAAAACCATGGCGCTTATTATTGAAGATCAGTAATCCTACAGACCCAAACCATTGGAACCATTATAACCCACAAATTAACTACTGAGAAGTTTTCTTTTTTACTCGCTTTACGAAGAGAATGCCATTTTTTTAAATTTAATAATATGAAATAAACAAAGGTCTCTAATTTTACTGTTTTATTTTATTAATATGTATGACTAGCTGTCTCGACAGATTTCGTTCTGTCAAATAAATGCTTTTCTATTTTTGTTCTACATCTACCCTACGCTACCTTTACGGTACCTCTACCCTTCTACCTCAAGTCTACCCATTATTCGAAATAAAGTCAATCCTATGTCTCAAACAAACAGACAATCAAATCTTTCCTAATATACCTATAGATAAGGACGTTCACTGGCTAACAAACTTTTTCGTGCAAAACTTATCATAGTCCATAGTATACGTCTATGTCTATGTCATGGCTTTGTCAGTGTCTAGTAGAATGATAACGGTTCGTTACTTATGAAATGTATGTTCAAGCTAATTTCAACCTAATGGTATAGAATAATTGTAGGAAAATGACTTAAGGGGGGTCATGAATCAATTTGGTCGACTGTACATAGTATTATATAGTAGCCATACCCAAAGGTGAATCAATCGTCATAAATAATTTCTGTAAATTAAAAGTAATAATTTAAGTTCGGAACTATTGTATTATTTGGCAACCAGAGCTATTAATGTAACATTTCAAAAGTGCTTGAAAATTAAAGCTTTTTGATTCTGATATAAATAAATAGCATATATTTAATATAAATGTAATATGCACTATTTCATAATTATAGTTTCACCAACTAATTTAATTATATCTGGGTTACGCAGCATTTCATTTAAGAATATATTTTGACTGTGTTATGATGCGTGCCACTGTGAATGATTTATGTCTTAACTACAAACGGTGAGCATTTATACTTCAAAGGGGAGTGTGAACGATGTTCCACCAACTGCTCGTACCAACAGCATCAACATGCGTTAAGAAAACACTTGAAATAGACTGCCGTCGACTTGTCTATTAAAAAAGAGTTTATTGCTAAATAATATTAATGATATGACATTTTTAATTCAAAGTTTATGTCGTTTCTAAATATGATGCGATGAGTTAAAATTTTATTTTCACAAATTCAACTCGTTTAAAATGGTACACACGGTAATGGTAACGTAAAGTACGTTTTATCATTACCACTTCGTTCTAATGCTATAACAATATTAATGTTAAGTTAATTTGGGATTTGGGATCCTGCTAAAGTAAAGCTGTCCTTCCTGCGTCTGATCTCTCCCCGGTCGTGTCGGTTAACCGTCCCATTGTGTTATGAAAAAGAAGGAACAAAGAGTGCACCTGTGTTTGGGCACATACTTGTGCACTATAATCCTGCGGCCAGTCCGTTGGCTGGTCTTCGTTGAGGACAGGCCGCCGTGGCCGTAATCATAACATCATTTTTGATAGACATCATCCAAATTAATTATTCACTCCCAAAATAAGATTTCCGTGTTGAAAATTACGAATGTTTTCAAAAATGTTATCAATTTAAGTTATATATTAACCAAAGTTTTCTATTACCTGTACAAAAAATCTGTATTATTTAAATTACATAATTTTCAGAATAGTTATATCCACCGCTAAAGATAAACAATATTTCTATTTTTCTCTAAAAATAGCTTTCCTGATCCTTAATCACTAAATAACATTACCATGACAAAAGAACCGATCAAATAAATTTATTACACCATGCACCAATTCGTCATCGGTGAAGGGTGAAATATGTTAAATAACAACATCAAAACGATTCACATTCAGCGCGTATGCGGTATTCGTTCCGTATCGTCGCGAATTCTCCTCGTATTTTGTACAAATTGTACACACCCGGGTATTGACGCTGAATAAAATATATCAGATCGCTGGCACATCCATAAACGTCTGATGTCGGAAGACTGCACAGGAATAATATATAATAAATAGTATAGCTTGTCGGTCTTGTTGTTAGTGGTCCTAACTTCTGAGCCTTTCGTGGTTTTGACTCCCATACAGAATAATTATAATTGTGTGATGAGAGCTATCATTTGTCTTGATTCTGGGTATAATATTAGTGTATGAGTAGGTATGACGTGTACAAACAGTTTGGTAACAGTGAGATATGCCAAGTTGTAGCTCCGAAAGCTCACTATTTTAACGGTGTATAGGGGCGGTCATATAAGTTTAAATTTCCAAATCAATGATTATAGATATATTTTAAATGACATTAAAGAAAATCAAACTAGATAAGTTATACTCGTATGTTTATACAAATTGTAATAGAATCAGTCATTTGTTTTTCAGTAGAAATCGTAAACGATGAAAATCCAAACGTAAACAATAAATTATGTGAACACATAAACGAAAGTTCAAAAGATTTTTCGATATTCCCCCTTTTCAATAAGAAGTTACGTGGATTTATGATATTTGTCACAGCTCCAATTTGCTACAGATTAAATCGTTCTGAACGTCAAGGTAATTTAAACTTTCCCCTCGAAAGTTAATTCTCGAGTGACTCCCCGTTTTTGTGGGCCATTGATGTTTAACCTTCTTTCAACGTGTTGACAGTTTTAATGGAGGATCAACCTGAAACAAACAAAAGCAAACGCTGGATGTGTACTCGAATTTGGCTGATATAAAAACTTTGAAAACTCCTTTGTTGACCGAAACCGTCTGATGAAAAATAAAAGTAATTAATAAGTAAAATTATAATATAGCAATTATATGTATAAGTGGGTAATCAATAAAATAATGAACAATGGTAGTCTGATTATGGATACTGGTTATCAAAAAAATGCTTTAATGTTACACTTAACACAGACAATAAAATAAGGTTTACAATTTTTAACCGACTTCTTTTTTCGACCGTATATATTGTTTTTCATGTTTGTCCGCGAATAACTTCGTCATTTATGAACCGATTTTGATGATTCTTTTTTGTTGAAAAGAAGATATTTCAAAGATGGTTCCATGATAAGGAAATTCGAGTTTCATGATGGCAGACCAGAGAAATAGAGGGGAACTTTCAAAAATCGTAGGGGCGACTAGTGCGTTTGTAAGTTTTTCGTTAAGTATTTTATTAAAGCACTATAATTTAATAAAGGTCTGGAGTAGATCTGATGATGGAGCCGAGAGACAGTTGAGGGATCTCCTCAATTATTAATATTTAATAATATAATAATATTTTGGACATCTACCACATAACGCCATCTAGTCCCAAATTAAACAGAGCTTGTACTATGGGTATTAATAGTAATAATACTTATATACTTTATATTTTTTTGTAAATACATACATATTATACATAGACAACAACAAATATTTGCAGATCATACAAACATTTAGTCCGACCTGGGAATCGAACTCGAGGTTCAAGCTTAACAGTCGCATACGCTACCACTACGCCACCGAGGCAGTTGCTAACTTTTAATCATTTACCTGACTTAGTAAGTCAGGTGAATGATTAAAAGTTAGGTAAGACCAACCTGCTTGAAACGTCCGACAATTGAAAGATATTTAATACCTTTTACAATAATACGTATATTTCCGTATATATATAGAGAGATGATGATACACCATTGAACACGAAATATTTATGTATAGTACACATCGCAGATAAACTTACTCTAGTTTTCACAATAGCCACTATATTATTATGTAGTCAACGTGGATCTCCGAGTATAATTGAGTGAGGATAGTTTGATATATTTGCGGTGCTCTGGCTTGTAGCATCTTTAAAACAATTCAGTATTATAAAAGCTATTTATATAATATACTCGTATAGCAATATATATAACATTTTAAAATCGTTGCAATTTCTTTACAATTATAATATTATCATTTATTTTATATTTTAAATTTGTGTCACATCAGTAAAATTTGGTAAACCTTACAGTAAAAAAAACTATTTTCTAATTTAGTTTTATTACTTAGCTTACTTCTTTATAACAGTATAGTATACTACAATTTGGTGTTTTTACAATTTGAAACCAGATATCGTTTTGATAACTTATAACAACCGCCAATACCAGCATTTTCCCAATAAAAAAATGGATTGTACTTAAGTAAACTTTTTTTAAATGGTAGTATCAATTTAAATTCGAAATATGACCACAAAAAATGGCAATAGACGTATATATTCTCACAATGAATCCTTTGGCTTCAGATTTCAAAAAAAGTCCACCATTGCTATTAAATACAAAACTAATAATATATTTTTTACGTATTCTTTTTCATGTAAATTTCCGACTCTGAGGTCTTCACACGACTTTTAAATGGAACGAGCAGTTATTCAAAAATGCTGTCTCTATACAAAGAACCTTATTCGAAGGATATTCGACAAAGATTTAATAAGTGGCTGAGCGGATATTGGAAATAGACCGTTATCCACGCTCGAGCCGCGCCGCGCCGACTCAGCGAACTTGCTGGCGCAAACTTCTCTCTGATTTCCCCTTCATCGGTTGGGAATTATTTGTTCTCAACTTGATACATTAGTTAAATTTCTCTGTGTGCAATTTATTCTCATTAACAAAATTATACCTAAGTTAACTGTAAGTACCTTACTAACTTTGTGGAACAAATATGAGCAAGGTTTTATTTACTTCAGTTTTGTAATAAGTGTCAAATACTGTTAGTGTATCTCCGTAGTAGTCATCCGAACCTAATAATCAGTTCTCAAATAAAAGATTTAAAGCAAATACACCAGCGATTTTCTCAGCTAATGTAGTATCAATCTCCAACTCACTCGTTCTACGTGTTTTCCTTACCTTAATTTCATGTAATCTTTGTTCAAATCTTTAAGTATGAAAACGATTGCTTACCTAAGGAAAGTGGCCGCAAGTAGATAGATAGTCTTAAATCTTTTAACCAATTATCAATCATCGTCATCACCTTTAATAGTCTACTGCTGGACATAGGCCTATCTTTGGCAAGTACATTATCCTTTTCGAAACTAATTTTCACATAATGTAGAACTGTATTAAATAACAAAATACAACTTCTAAGAGGAAGTTCCTCTTGAAATACACGTGTGATTAATTGCAATATTTTTTCCAAAAAGAACCGGCGTTACGTAAATTCTCTTTTACTTAGATGGGACAGGCTCAGTTGGTAACATTGGCTTGAGCCTCGAAGCTATTAATATTCCAATTTGGCGAGCGATGGAAAATAATGGATTAGTATTGTACAGCCGGGAAGGCTATCGTTTGGAAGAAAAGATTAAAAGATTAGCTGTTTATTTGAAGTTTTTTTGCGAATATAACGAGATAACGAAGGTTGGGCCAATTTCAATAATTTTAAACTGAAAAGGATTTATTAATCGATTTCAGTCTTAATCCAAGAATATTCTCTTACATTAAAAATATTTCTTTATCACACATTTAAAGGCTAAAATTATCCAGATGCCAAGAATTCAAAAGATTATACCTGTATATTATTAAGTTAGGTATATTTTTACGCTTACTCGTATATGAAACTTGAGAGTTTAGTCACGCCTGGCAACGTATATTATGTACAAAAATCCCAGGTTTGATCAGCGTTGCCTTGTTATATTATCAGATATTCCTTATTTAACTTCTATCTTTTTCTTTTTTCACTGTCATTAACAAAATAATTTTTCATACACTTATTAAACATTATATTAAACTTTAAGACTTTTGGAAATCTTCTTTAGGGACAACAAAACACAAAGCAGTCATGAGGACTGCAATTGTTATATTTGGAAATTCAATTAAACTCCTTGATCTTATATTAATATTTGAATAATCTGAAGATCAAACTATTAAGATATATATTGGTAAATATCGTATGCATTACTTGTGAATCTGTACATTTATATTTGACTCAAGTGTTAATACTCAGGTGTCCATGTCGATGACGATTTATATGAATTTACTTCGCATCTAAATCTGCCTACAGAAGTATTATATTTAAAAATAACTACCTCAGTGGTGCGGCTTGTCTAATAAACAACATTTCTTTTAGAATGATACGTTTAACAGTATCATTAACAAAAATACTTCAATTTTGTGATAGTTAATCAGCTTAGAAAGAAACGTAGTCTTGACCGTCTCGTTCAACTAGACTTACAATTATCAACTTCGGGTAACTGATACAAAAAAAAGTAATTTACTTTATCCAGACCTGTAGCAATATAAAAAAGTATTGCAAAAATCACCACTTTGTTTCAATAACCCTTGTAAAGTTGGACAGACGGACTTACTGCAAGTTTTACAATATTATTGAGGCATAGTTTCTAAGGTATCATCTGAATCTACGCCATGTCATTTCAAGTTTTGAATTATATAACCATAACATAATTAGTATACATGTGACCCTCAGTTTTCAAACTACGCAAAGCTGGAATTATGGTTTATACCATAACTTTTACTCTTATGAGTAAAAGTTTTTTCAAGTATATAGGCTTTAATGAAGAAATAATAGTGATTACAGAGAAGATGGATTAAGCTAAGAACGATATGGGTGTAATCTGGCTATTAAACGTCTTAGCTAAGTCGGTTCGCGAGATCGTTGACACGGAACCATTTGGTGAAAAGTGTCTTTCTAAGAACGTTCGCAGTGTCTACTCTAATATTTGTGAGTTAAGTTTGAATTAATCCAATTTGTAATTACGGAAAATTATTTGCTTGAAGAGCTAGCTGTGAAGGAGGTATTGAAAAGTTTTACTTTCACGACTAGTTACGGTCCCTAAAAAAACTTTTGATATTAAGTTAAATTGGTTTATTATGTCTTTTTGGAGAAGGAAATTGGTCCAGAATCTTCTTAGAGTAACAATTAAAATATTAGGGTAATCTTTGGCACCACAGAAAAACCTTACATATATCGTGCATTGAGTCAATAATGTTACTTTTGAAAATAAAACAATACATATAAATTAATATTGCAGAAAAATCTTGGAACAAAAATGTATATCATTACACGTAATTGATAAGAAGATAGATTTCACCTCAGAATGAGTTGAACATATTTTTTGTCCAGTTTCCAGATATCCCACCGAAACGATTTCATGTAACACAAAGGTAGGTATCGAAGTGATTGATGACCATGACTCAAGACTTATGTACCTAATGAGCCTGTCGTGCAAATGAGACGCTAAAATACGTAGCAAAATTCTTATTAAGAACAGGTTCTTTTTGTATTGGTAAGTTTGTGTATCTACCCACTATAATTAATGGAATTGAAACTTTACTTTCTTACAGTTAGGGCTATATATAAAGTATATAGTCATTATTTTATCATTAGTCAATTTTACACCAAAAGTGTATTCCAGAAAAGAAAACAAATGCGCATAGAACAAACCTGGCAGACGATAGTAAAAACAATAAAATTAATTTGCAACGAAATGAGAATCAAGACCCATCGCTAAACTTGTAAAACTTTTTTACATTCTATTCAAAGTATTGTAGAACTAGTAGTTTATAAATACTCGCCAAATATCAAAGTACTTGTGAATCCGATCTAGGTCGTATATGAATTATGGTACCCAACCTGCGGAAGTAAACTTAAATATTTCTAATTGCATATAATGTTGTTATTCATTGTTGGTCCTGGTGACACGATATCTGACTTAGCAGTAAGGATCACTAGATCAACAGCCACTTACAGAAATTTTACCTTATATAGGAGTTTTATTTCGAAGGAAATGCTTATGACGAATAGTAGACTGTTAATACATTTTATTTTGTTTAGATGACGTTCTGATATTTTTAGCTACTTTATCGGATCAGGATCCACTAGCATTATTCAAGTCTGTAGATAAGTACTTCAAATCTTAAGAATTGAGAAGAATACAGCTTAACTTGAAATAAATAAAAAATAACTCATGGTTTAGCCTGTGCACTAATTTAAATTGGAGTCATTTTGAAAAGAGTTCTGAAAAATACCAAATTGGTATGTAAAAAGTTTAACAACAGGCGTTGATGCATCTGTGTTCACAGTCGCCAACGAAATTTCAAATCATAAAACTGTTCAGTATGAAAGTGCCGTGTTATGAATAATAACTATAAAAGAGAAATGCCCACGTGAAATTATAAAAGTTACCTGCTTTTTATGTGCAAACAATTTTAGAACTCGCCTGGCTTTTAAACACACCGTGTCCTACACCGAGTCAGCCCTCATATTTTTACGCCATTCTTATCGATTTTACACCACTGCACATGGGTATTTTAAATGTATTACGAAATGATCGTTTTTATCCTTGAATAGACAACACATCTATGAGTAGTACTACAGCGAAATGGGGTTCTTTTATCAAAAATATAAGTGAGGTATTTACAGAAAGAACCGATGATACTAATAACGAACTTCTCTACGTGCGGGTATGGTACATCATTCAATCTGATTTTTAACGTACTTCAAAAAAGAGGAGGTTCTCATTTCGACTGTATTTTTTCATGTTTGTTACCTCACAACTTTTGACTGGGTGAACCAAAATTGATGAATCCTTTTTTATTTGAATGTTGGTGTTTCCCGTGTGGTTTCATTTTAGTTGGTAGTTTAGTTTTTTTGTTAACATTTTTGTTTATTTGCGGGATCTATTCAATGTTTCTAAACATTTGTAGTTTTTTTCTAAATAGTTCTAAAGTACCTCCCCTTTTGTTTAAAAGTTATTATACCTTACTAGAATCTACCACGATACAAACGTTCATTCTCTCCATTAAATTCAATTTCTGTTCAGAGCTTTACGTTTCAGGAAATAAGTTTTAAGGATTTCCTTTCCCTAACTTCGTAGGCGTAATAAACTCAATAAGCTGGAGTACTGAATATTTTCGATATAATGATTGTGATGTGCGGATGAAACAATAAATAAAATGGCAAACGAACATGAATAAGGTTCTTCCTTAAGTAGAATATTGTGAGTAAACAGGGATATTAACAAACAGGGAGCCGTGTACGTAGTATTTGGTTGTAAATTACTTGTAACAAAATCCAAGGTTACTGTGCAAATAGATGGTACGTTTGTGTATTGGGGTGAAAGCTGAGTTATTGTGGGTTGGTGACGCGTGTGGAACATACGCAACATTTACACATGCCGTGCTTTAGCGGAAACTACTTTTGTCAATTTCAGTGATAATGATATTTATGTTAAATAAGTATAGATATTGTGATTTTCGTTATTATGTACATGACTATCTGTAAATGATTTTGCCAGTAGTAGTAGAAGTTCAGAAATACCGATATGAGGTTTATAAAATATTTTTTGAAGAAAAGAAACACCAACACAAAAACTAATACGCTTAACACACTTACGTCTATCCTAACTGGTAAGTAGATATGCATCCAATGCCCAGATTTTGCCGACTTTAATTTAGCTCTACTTATATAATAGGGTTCCGTACCGCGAAAGGAAATCAACGGAACTCTTATAGCATCACTTTGTTGTCCGTCTGTCTGTCTTTCAAGACCGTTTTTCTCAAGAACGCGTGGAGGTATCAAGCTGAAATAAATACTCAAGTCTACTGTCCCTTCGAACTGTGAAAAAATCAGTCTTCAAAGCCAACGCAATGAAAAGATACATCCGTTTATGCTGCAAATTTTCGACACTCGCAAGGGAATCAAAACCTACAGGGTACTTCCCGTGAACTAAGAATCTTGAAATTTGGTACGAAGCAACATCTTACACCAAGCGCAGTAAAAAGCGGCGTGGCAACCACTTAAATCACTAGGCCATCCGTGCAGTCCAAATTTAAGCCAAAACTTTATGTACATTTAGTTCCATATTATAACATTAGCTTAGTAAAAGATTATTTCTAAACCCTTAAGAAAACTACCATAATATACAAGGATATATACATGTATTTATAAATGTTAGTATTTCATCCATAATCCAATACATGACAAGAGTACAACAAACATCATTATAATACTTTATTGAAATAACCAAAATGTTAGTCCAACCGTCCCATGTGTTTAACTAACCATTCAATTGAGACGTAAATGCAAAATATATATTATTTCTGTTTCCCTGTTTCGAAACGAAATAATGAGAGAAGGGAATTTGAATAATATTATTCATAGTGCAACCACAATTGTGCCTGTTGTAGGTGACTCATCTACTATTTTTAAGAACACGCATTATAATAATAATCGTCATCAATCCAAACTTGACCAATACAAAAGTAAGTTAAGTTAAAGTTAAGCTAAAATGTACCACCTTTAATCCATACTAATATTATAAAGCTGAAGAGTTTGTTCGTTTGAACGTTCTCTCCAACCGCTGATCCGATCTAAAAAAAACTTTCAGTGTTGGATAGTCCATTTATAGAGGAAGGCTATCACTCTAATGCTAATAGGAGTGGAGCACCAATGAAGAAGGTTTCAAAAACGGGGAATAGTTTCACGCTACAGGTAATAGGAGACGCAAGCGAGCGTGGGTCAGCTAGTGTATTATAAACTTATTATGGTATTGTACAAGCTTTCTAGCGAAAATAACTGTCACCCAACAGTAGACTATAGACAAATAACAGTTGTGCTCCATTTCTGATTATTGTCTAGCCCTACCACTAGTAGTACCTAGTGAGAGTAAAATTGTTATGTATCAAAAAGCTAATATTTAAAATCCTCCACTGGTGATGGTGTAGTACTAAAACATATCTCACACTCAAAACTTTTTCTTCTGTTAAACTGACATCTAACCTATTTCCTTATACAGACTGCTTTTCAAAAGAGAATAAATTCAAGGCCTAACTACCGCAGAATTTACCTAAATTATTTTACATTTAAATTATCTTCGCACTGTGGAATATATTAATTTATATTTGAATCGTAAAACCAACAGCCGCCGCGGTGATGGATGGTGATTGAATAGGCAGGTGAGGGCCGCTCGCTAATGACTTTGGACTAAAACATGGATTTTATTTTAAATTTAAACGTTACACGCACTACAACGCGAACAGAATATCGTTTAAAATGATATTTTAATCGACGTTTGGATTACATTCCATAATTTTTTCGTATTTTATGAAGGTGCATTATGCTTTTTTAAAATTAAATTGTACGCACTCATAAATTATACCAATTTGTAAAGGGCAATGCTTTTAATAGAAAAACTGTTCAAAAGCAAAAATATGTGTATTAAACATCAATATGTTATATTTATATATGAATGCTTCTGATCAGGGTAACAATTGACCAATTAGACTAATAGAATAACAGAAAAGTTTTCAAGTTATTCATTTCTTAAACAAAAAGCAACCGTGTTTATTTTATGTGAAAATAAGTTTTAGAGTTTCACATTGTGTTTTATTTTTTCTAATTAGCTTATGATTTGTGAATAATATATGGGGAGCTGTCACAAATACAGCTATTGTCACAAGTAAACATGTCTAATAATAACTGTAAACTAGTTTTAACCTCCGTCTCTGCTTAAACTAGCTTAACATGTAAGTTAAAAATCTTAATATATGTTACTCGCTGATTATAATTTAGATTTCATGTGGCGGATTTTTCAAGTGAAACTTCTTTAGAATAGTTGTGATTTCAAACCGGATGCAACGGAAAAAACGACAGGTAAGAGACACAAATACAAAAAGTCGCCTGTAATTAGTGACCCAGAGCGAGAGAACAAATGTCAGTCTCATTCTTTTGTCGATTTACTGAAGTTTCACTTCTATCGTGTGTGAATCGCACACACACCTTTTTTTTAATGAGTTCATAACTCACAATTCATTTTCGTTTTATAACTTTATGCGAACATATCTAATTTTATTATGCTTAATTTTGAAATATGATATTGAACTGTAGCGATTCTCTAAATAATGTGTGGTGAAATTATTCCAAAAGCTTAAAGATTAATAAATTCCGTGAAAAATACTTGTTCGTGTTTCACAAAATTCTGGAACATGGAAATCAAGCTTTGTACGGAAAATGACTACTAATCTCTATATTTGTTAAGGATTAAATATAATCATATTGCTTTCGCTCCACGAACCTTCTTTATAATAACGTAATGTCTGTTTTAAAATAAATAAAACATACTTTCGACGGAACCACCTCTTTATTAAATTTATAAAATCCTGATTATCGTGTTAGGATCATGCTCACTAATTAATGTTTAACTTTACTCTGCTTGTACGTCTTTTTTATAGTTGAACTAATAGTTTAGTGATGTGCTAATACGTTATGTTACTAGTTTAATAATTTTCAGTCACTAACGATGGACTAAAGTCCATCTATTGTTGTTATAACTTAAAATATTTGAATATTTATCAAGAATATCGATGCGATACAAATGTGGATTCGACGGAATTTATTTTATTTATTTGTCTTTATTGCATACATACTAAAAAATAATTCATTAAATGAGTCACAAAATACATATATACAACAATTGGCGGTCTTATCGCTCACGGCGATCTTTTCCAGACAACCATATCATGGACATCAAGTGTATACAATTTGAAGATCAATGAGAATTTTCAATAAAAGAAGAAAAAATCAATAGAGGTTAAACGGAACCTACTTTAAATACAAACTCATTCACTTAACACTTGTATTATTACGCAAATATACATAAACGTACACAGATATACAAAAATATATAACAAATATACAGATCTTTATATACACTTAGATAATAGTTCAGATATAAAAAGAACAAAAGTCATATAGAAATATTTTGAAGGTGCTATATCCGATCTCAGTCAGAAAGTCATTAGTAGGTATTCTCCATGTGGTGGTGGATTAAGAATACGGGTGTTCATCTGCCTTAATTTATCCCGTGGGTGTCTTAAGCAAGCTACGCAAGACAATATCACAGCATCATTTAAGCCTGTGTAGTTCGGTCGGGCCTAAACCTCGTTTCTAAAGAGAGGCCTATACCGAGCAGTGGATTGATAAAAACTGTTCATGATGATTATTTTGCTAGTAAACTTCTATGAGAAGAATATAGAACATTTTTCAACGTTCATAGATTGACGATTTCTTATTATACAAGGCTCGGCCCTAAGTCAGATGACAATCTATAATAGTTTATTTTACCAGATAGCCAATATCCCAAACGATATTCACCGACATATCAAAGATAAATCAGTGATTTTTTGAAAAGATATATTTCAGTACCGCACCCGAGCTGCCAACTACAGTTCAGTTTTCCAGAGATTTACTTTAAGCCTATAAGATTTAACTTCATGCAGCTATTCAAATCAAGCGTCTATTTATCGTTTCTACAATTTCTGATAGTTTTCCTGGCGGTACCATCAAAGACTTTAGAAGAATGTTGAATGGAACTTTCCAATTCAAATTTTCTGCACTTTTACTTCTAGTACGACTAATAAATTAATAAATATGACATTTAAAGTTGTGAACAACGTGTGATCGAGGAAACACTGAAAGTAGCGCTAGTTAAAAAACTACCTACTGCATGAGGTAGCTTATTTTTTCCTTAATATCATGTAAAATACTAGTATTGTCTTTCAAGTTAAAGAGAACATACTTTTAACGGCAGGTTCTACTTTGTGAGCATTTATTGAATTGTATAATTGTAACAAAAGAATTGAAGTTCAGGAATTCATAAAGAAACTTAAGGTTAGTATTAAATTATGATGATGTAGGAGAGCCACGCTTCGGCATGCATGGGCCGGCTCGACCGGAGTGATACCACGGCCTCACAGAAAACCGTTTTTCACCGAGTGAGTGGGGATACCGGAGGCCCATACTCCAACCCCTCCTCCCATCCCTCTCCCCATGCCCAAAGGCTGGCAACGCACTTATGACACCTCTGGTGTTGGTGTCTATGGGCGGCGGTAATCGCTTACCATCAAACGAAAGGTCTGCTCGATTGCTCCTATTTAAAAAAAAAAGTAGTTGTAGTAGGTAAGGTTCGTAAGTGATCGTTGAGTGGCGCATTGGCTACTGAATTCACCACTCCTGTAGCGTAATAGTTAGATTACCGACCTTAAAATAAAGCTTGATATCTGTGACACATTATTACGAAACCAACGTTTTATTTTGTATCTACTATACTTTTATTAATTACGTGCCAGTTTAAATACTAATGGAGTGCATAAATATAATATAAAAAACTACACCTAACACATGTATCGTAAGTTCTAAAATGACAGTAATGACAGTCACAGATATCAAGCTTTATTTCAAGGACTAGGTACAGGATGAGCCTTTCAGTAATATAGTGAATTTGCGACTTAAAAAGCCATATTTTTATGTTAAATTATAGTGACAACCGTAGGTAAGGAGGGTAGCTTGTTTAGGTAATAAGAGAGATTATGAATGTTAGTAATAACAAAACGAGAGAGTTACAAGCAAGTGGGCAGAGTATTATTAAATTTGCTTATTACAGCATTATATCATTCCTTGTTTGTTTTAACAACCCCATATTGTACCTGTAATACTTAATTTGGCTTATAAAGACAGGTTAATATTAAAACTTGTTTATTATTTCAACGCTTTTTGTTGTTGTCACAGATTTCCTCGGGATGGTTCGTTTGAAGCCACTTTTTTCTAGGTTAGTATTTATCAAATATGCAACAGTCCTAACATAAGCATTACATATATACAACTAGCTTTCGCCAGCGGCTCCACCCGCGTATACCTATGACTAAAGAATAGCCCATCAGAGTAAAAGTATCTCCTTGCAAAAGTTAATTGAAATCAGTTTAGCCGTAAAAGCTTAACAGACAGACAGACTTACTTTTGAATTTAAAATTTTGGTATAGAGGAATATCTAATATAAAAATTTTTCGTGTCGCAGTGTTTTTTACCAAACTCCTTCGAAACGGCTGGACCGATTCTTATGAAATTTTGTGTGCATATCGGGAAGGTCTGAGAATGGGCCAACTAATATCTATTTCTCATACCCTTCTTTTTTTTTAAATGTCAATACAAAGTTAGACGGGTCAGCTTGTTCGTCTTATCTATTTTACATACTCGTACATTTAATTGTGGATGGATGTATATAATATCTAAGTGTACTTTAATAAAACCAATTATGTAAGTGCTAATGACGTCACTTGTACAAGACACCACAACCTTTGTGGTTTCTTGTCCTAGTGACCTCTCTCATGACACTGATCTTTTTCGAGATACTACAAAGTTCATTTTTCATCCGAGCCTTAAAATACACCGCTCTATCGTCTTCGATTTATATTTACATTGTTCCTTCTAACCTTGTCCAGACTCACTGTATTTTTTCCCACACGTATTCGTTATACGTGTGGGAAAAAACACAAATTAGAAGTATTAACAGAATCTGAAGTTAATATTTAAGCACACTGTCGTACAACTTTTCTTCTGTCTTCAGAATTATAAGTTTTTTTTATTGACAGTGACATTTTAATGTATCATGTAGAGTCTTTAATGTAACTATCACCAAATATGTTGCAAAGGTAATTCATTATGCTGGCAGTCAATCTTAAAGCGAACAAGTCAAAACGTTTTGCAAGCCTACACATTACTTCCACTGCTAATAACTTTAGACGAAAATCTATTGAGTAAGTTAATGTAGCGCACCGCTTCAATTTGGGACAGTTTATTGACAATAAATTGTAAAGGAATTCTAATAGTAAAAAACTATTGATAATTATATTTGACTTGAAATTATAAAAAAAATAAACGATAAAATTGGAAAAAAATAATGTAAAGGAGAAAATTAAAAGTTAAATATTCATGAAAATTTTATGTCTAGACTTTCGATTTGTGTCTGTATTGAATCGATGTAAAACTGCAATCAAATATATTCAGAATTAACACCAACATCAATCTCGTTTATACTCTGATAGTAATTTGAACGTATATATATTTTTAAATTTATTCTAGTAATAAGTTATATTTTTCATTCTTTGATTCGTAATATGGACTCGTTTTTTTGTACATTACTATTTCTTTTCTCATTCGGATAGAATAGGGATAGGTTTAGCGATGATAATAATAACTAATAAAAATATCTGAAATCTTACATATAGTTTTGATCTAAAAAGCTCTATGGCTGTACTACGAAATACTAATTAAACATGCATACATTTTCATATACATAAAAAAATAAAATAATGGGCCGGCTCGATCGGCGTGATACCACGGCCTCACAGAAAACCGGTGTGAAATAGCGCTTGCGTTGTGTTCCGCCGAGTAAGTGAAGATATCGGAGGCCCATACCCTAACCCCTCCCTCCATCCCTCTCCCCATTCCCCAAAGGCCGGCTACGCACTTGTGACACACGTGTCGCCTGATGTAATCGCTTACCATCAGGCGACACGTGTGCTCGTTTGCCCGCTATTCCATAAAAAAATATTATTTCTTTGTAAAATGTACCTGATTAGTTAACTATAATATACGTATTACTTCATATTATAGTGACTTGACTATTGATTTAGGTCTCTATTTGTCGGCTATTTAATAAAAAGAACGCTATCAGTATGCTCATGCTTACAAGTTTCAAATGCAAAGTACTCTTAAACATTTTCAATTTGCAACAGTGCTCGTAAAGAAATGGAAATAAAACTCAGGACGTATGATTACATTATAAATTCAACAAGAGCTTACATGTAACGACCTATATGCTGATTGGTATTTTACTGCACTAGTTATGCAATGAAATACGGACCAATAACCAATTTATTCCCATTTGCCATTTCGACGACAACATTAGAACAGTAATAGACAAATATTATGACTTAAGCAAGTAACTGAGTTCGCGAATCACTTTTGTAAATCATGAAGAGTGTGAAAAAAATTACTGAAGTTTGACAGTTAGAAATAGAAGGCTTACTGCCTCACAATAACATATTTTGATTTGTGTCACGCGGGTTTATTACAACATTACAAATAGGATGAATATAATAATTTAATTATAATATAATTTAATAAAAACTTGACATGTGTGACTCACAGCGGTGCCTTCAGGTCCCAAATGAAGTTCAGCTTGTACTCGTATTACGATTACGACTACTAAGAAATATATGTCTATATTTCTAAATAACTTAATGATATAGATAAATTACACAGACAAAGAATAAACAATAATCAAACATCCGACTTGGAACTTAGCACTTATAATCACTAACCAATAAATATAATATACTCGTATAATTTGATGCAATGTATATCACGTAAGTATACATTCAATATTGTTCATCAAAGACGCAGCAAAATCCAATAAATTTTAATTAATGACTCAAGTCTTCGTCGCGTGACGATATATATTCTACTTTAGAGTAATTCGCTACATACTTTTCGTGTCTATAACATCAATTTTAGGTCACTGCTTTTTCGATAACCAATAAATAAAATTCAAAGCGTATAGAGAGAGAGTTAATATTTACATATTGTCTGGAAAAGGTTTCAGCAAGTCAATTTCACACAGCTGTTCAAATGTTTATTTGTTTTTCTGAAGGTGTCATTGGAGTTCCGACCTTTTAATGTGACCTTAGTAAGAATCAAATAGATGTTGTAAAGATTTAATTAATTTATTATCTCATACTGTTTAATTGATTTCAGACCTAAAAAGAGTATAAAATTACTTTAAATTTAGATATAAATGTATAAAAATACAGTTGAAGTGTTTTTTCTTCTTTAATGGTTTGACAGCTCTAAATTAACCCTTAACAACCCACAAGTGTCTTGCGGACACAATTTTGCGTTTATGTTTTCATAAAAACTAAAGTATTTATTTTTATGAATCGGCCTTTTATCTAATTTATCGCCAATGTTTTACGAATCTAAATGTGCAATGAAAATATTTGTAACATGAATAATTTATTATTTTTGGTTAATAAACGAAAATAGTACTTCATCAACCCAGAAGTGTCCAACAGACACAATAACATTTTGTTTGATTCGAGTGTGAAGGTAGATTGTTTTTATTTACATTTACTTATAATCTTATGGTATCGGGAGGGCAATAGCGGCTGCTAGACCTTTGTTTGTGTTATAATCGTAGTCTTTGTAATCGTATCACGTATCAGTGAAAAACGATGATGAACAATTATGGAGTGAGAGTGATGATGTACCATTACAAGAATACGTCTCAATTGACAATTATAAAGGAAAAGATGGAACAACTTGGAAATCAGAACCTGACAGGCAAAGCCGAACGCCTCGACACAACATAATTCGCGGTGGTATTCATAAGGTGATTCTTCCTCCAGGGCAAGCTATAATAGATCCGAGAGACAGTTTCAACCTTTTTTTTCGACGATCAAGTATTAGAAATAATAGTAAAATATACCAATACTGAAGGGCTTAGAGTTTTACAAAATCGATGGAAATCAATAGACAAAATCGAAATGCAAGCATTTCTAGGTCTATTATTGACTATAGGCGTCAATAAACAGGGCGGTGTGGATTTTAGAGAATACTGGGACTCTATCTTTGGCAATCCAATACATACAATAAATCCAATGCTACAATGGGAAAAAATAGATTTGCTTCTTTATTACGATTCTTAAGATTCGATGATAAAAATACTAGGTTCCTGAGAAAGTCAAAAGATAAACTTGCACCTATTAGAGAATTATGGGAATACGTATATAAATCAAAACCTGAAAAAGTTTTATTTGCCTGGAGAAAATCTCACTATTGACGAGCAGCTTGTATCTTTTCGAGGATGCGTATCATTCAAACAGTACCTACCCAGCAAACCTGATAAGTATGGTATGAAAATTTGGTGGATCTGTGACAGCAAAACTAGTTACCCCCTATTTGGTATACCATATCTCGGAAAAGAAGGACAAAACAGGGCGGAAAATTTAGCGTACAATGTAGTCAACCAGTTATGTGAACCATACTTCCGAAGTAACAGAAATGTTACTTTTGATAATTATTTCATGAGTCTTACAATAGTTGGAACATTGAGAAAAAACAAGACGTGTATACCTCCTAATTTTCAACCCAAGAAAACCAGCGATATTGAGTCTTATGTATTTGGATTTTATAAAAATATGACATTGGTCTCTTATGTACCAAAAAAGAATCGTGCTGTAATTTTTTTGACTACGACGCATCATGGAAAGGAAGAAGATGTGAACAAAAACAACAAATCTGAAATAAACTTGTACTACAACTCCGCCAAGGGAGGTGTCGATATGCTGGACCAGATGGTTCATGAGTATACAGTTCGGCGTAAAACAAATAGGTGGCCAATTGCATTTCTTCAAAATATTATAGATGTTGTTAGCATTGCATCGCTTATTATATGGAAAAATATACATCCTGATTGGAACTCACGTAAAAAAATACACTTAGAAAACTATTTTTACGTGAAATCGCAACCGAGTTGGTAACACCTCATATACGGAGACGAAGCACGAAAGGACTAACAAGTTACCAGCAAGTAAGCAGCCATGCAAGACGTGGCAGGGTCAAATCAGGAAGCTACTCAATCATCTGAACCTGCTGCGAAAAGGAAGAAGCGTTGTTATATTTGCCCTTCGAAATTATCAAGGGCTTCTAAACAGTGTTGTGATAAATGCAATCGCAATGTCTGCTCTGAACATTCTGAAAAAAAGGTATTTGTAATATCTGTAAGTAAATAGGTGTAAATATACATTAATGAATACATTATACTGTCTTTTTCATTCAAAATAGCTTTCTTTTCTTTCATCACACCTTACCTTTATAAAATGAGTCTATTGGACACTACTGGTCAGTTACGTCACAAAAGCATTCTGGATAGTTAAGGGTTAATGTCCGTTATTTCTGCGCCATTTTTTATAATATCGTCATAACAGCTACCCTTGCCATAACCACTTGAGGGCGTCGCAATTTAATTTAATTTTTCTTTCCCAACAGTTTCTGACTGCTACGCTTTTTGAACTTATTTATTTTAGCTCGAGGATTATTCGTAGTAAAAGGCAATTCCCAAAAATAATGACCAAATTGGTAAATTAACTTTTAAATTATAATTTACTTTTGAAAAAGAGTGTACCTCGGTACAATTATTTCAAATATTTAATCTTAAGTGCAATAGTTGTGCGATACCATACTATTTACATATACATAGACAGTAGACAGACTATTTTTATATGAATACTTCGTGTTACTCACCTATAATATTATTCATGAAAATATGAATCTATTCATAATAAGATAGAGTTTAGTGGCATTTTATATTTTTAGTTCCATTATATTCTACTATATGACTCTGAAACATGATTATACATTTTTATAGCGTGTTATTTATTTCTAGTTATAAACTTCGTGAAAGATAAAAGCAAAGTAGAGACGGCAACCTTATCTAAAATAGTCTCGTAAACACTTGTATCAGGAAGCCATCGTTTTATATAAGGCTTTGCGAACAACGTGCTGACACCTCACTTTGTAGGTTTTATTAAAAGTAAAATAAATATTTTATAAGTGATCCCAAATTCTATGCAATAAACAGTATTAAGTACATTTAACCAATTTTTATTCGACATTAATATTTGACACCAAAACTGAACTAGCTTTTATATTACAGCCTGTGTTACATCTAACTACGCGTGTGTGTAGTTAGATGTTACGTGTATTAAATGTTCGCATAAATTACAATATGAATAAATGTGTAATTTCTTATGAAAATAATTATCAAAGACAATGAACATAATTTCTAACGTGATTCCTCCTCTGCTGATAGAAAAGATTATAACTAACATACAAGCAATAAGAAATATGATTTGTTTTTATAGATGATACAGTACTTGTAACCCAAAAGGTACAGTCACATTGTCATCCTTTAAGTTACCTCCACAGAATAAGGGAGAAGATGAACTGCGAGTTAAAACTCTTGTTAAATTAATTATCAAATGTAGGTATTAAAGACTCTCTCACTTAGGCGCGTTAATACTTTTTTTTTTTTTTTTTTTTTTTTATTGAATAGTTGGCAAACGAGCAGACGTATCACCTGATGGTAAGCGATTACCGCCGCCCATGGACACTCGCAACATCAGAGGCGTCACAAGTGCGTTGCCGACCTTTGGGGGATGGGAAAGGGGATGATGGGAGGGGTTGGGGTATGGGCCTCCGGTATCCTCACTCACTCGGTGAAACACAGCGCAAACGCTATTTCACACCGGTTTTCTGTGAGGCCGTGGTATCACTCCGGTCGAGCTGACCCATTCATGCCGAAGCATAGCTCTCCCACGGTAAATACGTCCCGATTCCTTACACACAAACGCTTGCGTCGTTATTATAGCAGCAGTGTGTAACTTCGTAGCTGTTCTAATACATAATGTACTATAAACAGATATAGCAATAACGAATTAGATATTATCAAGAGATAGAAACGTACATGTTTTAACCAAGTATATAATGCACTAGGCTTTTCCCGCAGCTCCACCTGTGTGTATATCAGTTATTGCAGTAAATCGTAACCTATGCCTTTCCTCAAGAATCATAGAATCTTGTAAATTTCATCCAAATCCTCGGCGGTTTAGCCGTGAAGCATAGCAGCCTGACAGACATAAAAAACAGACAGAGGTACATTCGAATTTATAGTATTGAGTATCAATAGTAAACTAATCTCCAGTTATTTACTTTAACGAGATCGTATAACATATTAACTATATGCGACGTAAGCAATAATTTTCGAATATCGGGCAACTCCTTCGGGAGCGCCACAATTTTCGGCCTGCCGAACTCAGTGTCTCTCAATATTTGATACTCAAGTCACATGGACGAGTTCAGAGGAAGGTTGGACCGGATACCTAGCTATATCAGATGATTCAATGAATCGTGGAGTATCGATTACCGTACCGATTTGATTATAATCGAATGAAAATAGTCCCACGGTAATTGGAATAGCGTATAATGTTTCTTGGCAGTCGATTTATTTTAAATGTACTTATTTATGTTTTCATCAATATCTTTAAATTGTAATAAGCTGTATGGTTATTTCCTCATTATTCTAATTTTTAATAAAAATGTATAGAACTAATTATAATTATAAATAATAATAATAATTATAAATAATTAAGGACGATTGAAATCTGCAATATTCGAGTCTATCTTTCAAAACTGTAAATTTTTCATCGTTTATTGTTTTGTCTCAGTAGCTCACTTGTTTTATTTTCCGTGTAGCATTCAAAGATTTCATCCTGACGTTTAGAAATACCTCAAATAAAATAATACCTAAATATAATGATGACTATTGTTATTATAAAACAATGTATCATATAGTTTTTCCTCCATTCTACATTAAAATACTTTTGAAACAATAAAATAAGCAAGTTTAAATTTATAATGTACTCGTAAGATAATGAAAGTGCCAACTCGAAGTTTACAAAGAAGCCCATATTAAGAACACAGAGAATAAAGACGAGGGCCATTGTAGTGAGAAATAAAAAACCACACAGTAGGTACCGCAGACACAAAGAGCACTTCCTAACGCTGATGAAGTGTTTTGGTAAAGAAACGAACACCACGACAGATGGAGCACTCTCTGTAGGAAAATGAGCATTTTTTGTAAACTTCCACTGATTATTTCAAGCATTTTTGTATTAATCAGGGTTCAAAACTAAATCGCTTTTGAGCAACACGGTCACTATTTGTGTAATGTCATCACAGTTAATTTACTTGTCGAGACTGAGGTGTATAAAGGCTACCAAACCGACACTTCACCGGTTTTAAGATAATAATACCCCTAATAGGTTTTTTTTTCCATTAGGACTATGAATGGTTGATTTTATTTATCAAACTCAATTGTATGATTTTTTTTTACTAAAATTTTAAAAAAAGTATATGCAAATACTTATGATTCACTGTATGCAATAACAAATAATACTCAGTTACTTATCAGTTAATAATCGATTACTTACGATTTCTTGTTTGCTTTCACACATACCATGTGTCTATTAATCTTCATATTACATGCACCGCATTATTTACAAAACATTGACTTATATTCAGCCTTAACTATAGTAAAATATGTATTTCATTAACTAACAATATTCATATTTGCCCTCCTCAATAATATTATATGTTATAAAGTTTGCAGTACATGTACATCAATTACAAACATTTGGAGTCTAATTCAAACTGATTACTAACCGAACAAGTGAGAGAACATTCTTATTCTTTAATGGTAATGACTATCGAAAAATAACGAATAAAAAATGGCATTTATTATTGTTTTATTATCGTATTAACTTGTATCTTATTCATTCTAAAATGTATTTAAATAATATCTTTCTGCGTACACCCTATTCTACCAATTTGATAGAAACGTACAGATACGTGTTGACGTAACTTCAAAGCAAATCACTGTAAAGCTACGAAAATATTTTCTTGCACAAAGCTTTTAAAATACATCACCCTACCGCAGTCCACTGCTGGACATAAGCTATAGTCACGCATTGCCCATAATCACCACGCTAGGCAGGCGGGTTAGTGAGCGCAAGGTGTAGCACAATGACATTAAATATAAATAAGCCTTATTCCGCTTCGGGAAGTCTTTTCGAAATTTCACCGACATCGTCAAATTTCAAATTTGTTTTGATTACGCCGCAATTGATTTACAGTGACCCAATTTCATATTTTGTTTTTATAATGATATTTAAAAAATTCTAAACGTTAACAAACCTTGACATTATCCTTTCTTAAATAATTGGCAAAGTTGGCAGTATAAAAAGAGAGTATTTAACATAAATTGCTCGAAGAGATTTTCTTATTTTGTTCTTTTTACAAAAGTTGATTGAGAGAAGGTAAATCTTGTTGTGTAATAAAAAATAGATAATTTTTCATTTGAAAAAAGCGCAATATAACACGATTTTTAACAAAACAAAAATGAAAATTCGGTACTATTCATATCCTACATTCCATCCCATCCCATCATTTGTCAAAACACGACTTTTTTCTGGGAAAAATCGACACTCAATGTTATGGGTGTGTGGGAAACTCAGGATATTCTGGAAAACCAAGGAAATAATAATTTCCATAGGGACAAAAGACCAGAAAGGTCATGCCGTAGAGATAATTGACAAAATAATTGCTATCCCGTCTGCTAATAACAGCCAATCTTCGACCCTTTGTTGATCGAGATTTGTTACTCATGAGTAACAACTGCATTGCCGTCCTTTGAGACCTCTCTCTAGAATCTGGAGGTTGTATGTGTTTTGTACTCTATGTCTATCAATATAGTCTAGGTTCTGAAATATAATTAAATACCAAACATATACGTCACAATAACCGCTCATTTAACAAATTTAAAAGAAATAAATCTTTATTTTTCTCCGATTTCGACATTCTCATAATTCATAAATGATTTGCTAAAATCTAAATAGGTATTTAGTTTAACTTTTACGGTTTTTACGAACCAATGTGCTATATATATATATATTAAATATTCCTTATATTAATATTCCTTAATATTCGAGCAGAGTTCGTAATAGATATCTTATAGTCAGCCACAGAATAAATTTATCGTGATTATTACACTGGCTATGAGTTACTATACTTAACCCCCTCGAGCATAAAGATAATATGAGTTACATTAACTAACGGTTGCCCATCGTTTACTATGGTATAAAATAGCCTATGGCCACTCTCTGTGATTCTTCTCATAGTAACAAAACATAATGTAAACAGTTTAAACATGTTATAAGAACTCGTGGTTAAGGGAAAATCAAGTAGCTTTAAGCCATATCCAGGTTAGAGGTTCCATTCTTGATTTTTTTATTTATTTAATGGTTTACCAGTAGTTATTACTCTAAAACATTTGTAAATACAAAACAAAACACAGTAAAAGTCTTAATCTAAGTGCACAAACTCATGTAGGTAAACACTACATGCATAAATTGTACCTAATAGAATTAAGAAAAAAGAAAAGCACTTTATATTTACT